>OY284417.1:35532026-36732026 GCA_958301585.1 Merodon equestris | reverse complement strand
ATTATTATGCATATATGTACTAATATATGCATGTATTCAATGCGATTAAATAAAGTTAATATGTATACACATACATATGTATGTATGTATGTACATGTTTAATTAAGTCACCCGAAGCAAAGTAACGCATGGCATTCTTTTTTTATAAATTTAATGAATAACAATTATTATATTTGTAAATGATAGAATATATAAAATATTATAAATAATAGAAACCGATAAGAAGAAAAAGAAGAAGAATAAGAAAAAATAAAAAAAAAACAAAATATTAGCCAGATGCCAACAACACGCGGTGTTCCCAAGCGGTCCCCCATCTAAGTACTGACCGCGCCCGACGCTGTTTGATTGCGGTGATCGGACGAGAACCGATAAATTCAGCGTGGTATGGTCGTTGGCAAAGTTCGACTATACTAACTTCTTATTCATTCGGATTTTAGATTCGTTCAATTGAGTTCGTTGTTGTTGTATCCGTCTGTTTAAACTGTTCTACACATTTATATTGTTCAAGAATACTATGTGTGATTATGAGGAACCGATCAAAAATCGATTGTGAATATACATTCGATAGGAAATAACATTCATTCAAGTAAATATGATTTATTTTTCTTGTTATTATTATTATATATAGTACAAAGATAAAGCATAGTATTGAAAATAAAAATATACATACATATATCATAGTACACTATTTTATTTTATATGATTATTTTTGAAACCGAAATTCAAATGTGTACTAAAAAGTAACGCATGGCATTACTTGTTTTTTTTTAAATTTAATAAGTAACAATTACTATATTTGTAAATAATAGAATATAATATACTATACATCTATGTATTGAAACATTATGACATCTCTCAGATTTATTTTTTTGGGGTCCTGAAAAGGACCGTTGTTATTCTGTTGTTTTTTTTTATAATTATTTAAGCACGTTCACCGCGAATTCGTCTAGCCAATTGAATGTCTTTTGGCATAATGGTAACACGTTTAGCATGAATAGCGCATAAATTTGTATCTTCAAATAAACCAACCAAATAAGCTTCACTAGCTTCCTGAAGTGCCATGACCGCCGAACTCTGAAAACGGAGATCTGTTTTAAAATCCTGAGCAATTTCACGAACCAAACGTTGGAATGGTAATTTACGAATCAACAATTCGGTACTCTTTTGATAGCGACGAATTTCACGAAGAGCAACTGTTCCGGGACGATAACGATGTGGTTTCTTAACACCTCCGGTTGCTGGTGCACTCTTACGGGCGGCCTTTGTCGCCAATTGTTTTCTTGGCGCTTTTCCACCAGTCGATTTACGAGCAGTCTGCTTTGTACGAGCCATCTTTCACAAATTAATAATTCACTAACAATTCACTCACTATTCACAAATAGAAACTTGAAGCAAATGAATAAAATGCTCATATACTAGTATATTCACGTTGTATTCATGTCTCCGGTACATCTGTTTCATTCGAAGAAAATATTTCTCCTCTTTATATATTTTTTCCCCTATATTAGTGTTTGCGCTTTAGAAAGAGAAGTATAAATACGGGTATGTTATAGGCAATCGAGCACAGTTTCCATTTGAATTTCGTGTTGTGAAGTGCAAAGTAAGAAAAGTTAAAATAATTAAAAATGACTGGTCGTGGTAAAGGTGGCAAAGGTTTAGGAAAAGGTGGTGCTAAGCGTCATCGCAAAGTGTTACGTGATAATATTCAGGGAATTACAAAACCTGCTATTCGTCGTTTAGCTCGCCGCGGTGGTGTTAAACGTATTTCTGGTTTGATATATGAAGAAACACGTGGTGTACTAAAAGTATTCTTGGAAAATGTTATTCGTGACGCTGTAACATATACGGAACATGCTAAGCGCAAAACAGTGACCGCAATGGATGTTGTATATGCATTGAAAAGACAAGGACGCACTCTATACGGTTTTGGAGGTTAAAATAAACGACGAAAACTTATATATATTTTTTTTTTGTTGACAAACGGTCCTTTTCAGGACCAATAAATAAATCTCTTAAGTGATAATGAATCGATATCTTGATATAAATTGAATAAAAAAAAAACTATGTTTAGATTGGAAAAAGAATTTATACCAACCATCGCAATACAAAAAATATGTACATTAGTATGCATCTCTTATCTTTATATACATATGTATGTATCGAACATTGTTTTCACAATGATGTCATTCAATATTATGCTGGGAAATTCATATGCACACATATGTATGTGTTATAAATGCTTTCAATTGTATTGAAAAATAATATCAGTACATGCAATTTGTAAAAATGTATTTATATCTCTTCTATTTATGTATATAGTCGTCCTTAAAAGGACGGTTTTATTTCTGTTTTTGTCAATATTAAATTTAAGTTTATAGATTTTAAGCACTCTTTTCAGTTTTCTTTGGTAAAAGAACAGCTTGAATGTTTGGTAGAACGCCACCTTGTGCAATTGTAACACCAGAAAGCAATTTGTTCAATTCTTCGTCATTACGGATGGCCAATTGCAAATGACGTGGAATGATTCTTGTTTTTTTGTTATCACGTGCTGCATTTCCCGCCAATTCAAGAACTTCAGCTGCTAAATACTCCATTACAGCTGCCAAATATACAGGAGCACCGGCACCAACACGTTCGGCATAGTTGCCCTTTCGAAGCAAACGATGTATGCGGCCAACCGGAAATTGTAGTCCAGCACGATTAGAACGAGACTTTGCCTTTCCCTTTACTTTACCTCCTTTACCACGACCAGACATTTTTAGCACAATTTATTTATTTTTTTTCTTTTCACTTTTTCACAATTAAAAAACACTTCTTTATTGAACGACCGTTCACCGACTAATGAAATCCGTGCCGTTTGCTAACCTATATTTATACAAACACGAACACGGCGAAATTTCCCCTCTATCATTTTTACACAGAGGAGAAAAGATCGGAATTTCAAATAATAAATAGGGTGCATTTTGTGGTACTGTTCACAGTTTAATTTTGAACGTTGAATAGTGTAAAGTAAAAAAGGTAAAAATAAAAGAGAAGTGAAAAAATAAAATGCCGCCAAAAACTAGTGGAAAAGCAGCAAAGAAAGCCGGAAAGGCACAAAAAAATATCACGAAGAACGATAAGAAAAAGAAACGCAAGAGGAAGGAAAGTTACGCTATCTACATTTACAAAGTATTAAAGCAAGTACATCCCGATACTGGAATATCATCAAAGGCAATGAGTATCATGAATAGTTTTGTTAATGATATTTTCGAAAGAATTGCCGCTGAAGCATCTCGTTTGGCTCACTATAACAAGCGTTCGACAATTACCAGTCGAGAAATTCAAACTGCTGTACGTTTGTTGTTGCCAGGTGAGCTTGCTAAACACGCCGTTAGTGAAGGAACCAAGGCAGTTACCAAATATACTAGTTCAAAATAGATTTCATGCGTTTCAACAAAATGGCCCTTTTCAGGGCCGCAAATTATATTCTCTTGAGATATGCATTTCGATTAATTTATATGAAGTTGATTTTCAATATTAAATTTGCATTTAAGGAATTGCTAAAGACATTATTAATGTATGTGAAGTTGATTTTCAATATTAAATTTTGCATTTAAGAAATTACTGAAGTCACATAGAAGATTATTTTTTTTTTTTTCTTTTACAACGTATACGTATTCATATTTAATTTTTTTTGCTAATTTACCCAAGAAACAAAATTGAAATGATAATAATCTATCTCGATTATAATATTATTTGTAGTCCTGAAAAGGACTTTTGGGATTTTATACTTTGTAATTTCCCTATTGCTTATTAGCAATGAAATTACTTCTTTGCTATTTTTTTAGCAGCAGCAGTAGCAGCAACCTTCTTGGGTTTAGCAGCCGATGACGTCGCTGATTTTGCTTTAGGTAATTTCGGTTTAGTCGCTGTAGCTTTTGCCTTTGTAGGTTTAGCTTTAACTGTACCTGCCTTCTTAACACTCTTTACCTTTGCCTTTTCTACCTTTTTCTTTTCTGCACTTTTTTTCGCTGCAGCACTAGAAGTAGCTTTCTTCACCTTTTTCTCGCCACTAGATGTCTTCTTTATTTTCTTATCACCAGCAACAACTTTCGATTTATCCAATTTTGGTTTCTTCGCAGTAGCTGATTTGACCTTAGTTGGTTTGGCGGCAGTTTTCGATAATTTAAATGAACCGGCAGCACCTTTTCCTTTTGTTTGCACTAACTTACCACTGGCGACGGCATTCTTTAAATATTTTTTAATGAATGGAGCAAGCTTTTGTGCATCGACCTTATATGTTGCAGAAATATATTTTTTAATTGCCAAGAGTGATGAACCACTACGTTCTTTCAATGTCTTAATTGCAGCGTCAACCATTTGTTGAGTAGGTGGATGATTTGGAGCCGATTTTGGTTTTTTCGAACCACCACCACTACTGGCAATCTTTTTAGGTTTTTTTTCGGTAACAACAGCGGGAGCAGTAGCAACAATATCGGCCATTTTATTATATATACTTTTTTTTTAATAACTTTATACTCAAATTCACTGCGAAAATTAATCACTTGATATTCAAATACTATTTACATAAAACGTCATTATATGGCTGTCTGTTCGACTATATGAGAATCAAAAAGAACGAAGGTATACAAAATTTTCATTTATTCCTACTCTTTCATTGAATTGCATCCTTGGTTTTCTTGCAAAATCATATTTTTAGTTAGTAACTATCTTTTTATATAATAATAATATTCAATGATTATAATTTGGTAATATAGTTGTACATTTTTCTACAATTTTAGGTCAATTTTTTCAAATATTTATATGTTTAAATCCATATTAAAGTGAATGTTCGATTGATTTTTTTCATTATCGGTGCATTTATGTTCATTTATTTAATTAACTAAATCACTAAATACTATAATTCGTCTAATATTTAATACTTGACACTATATTCGATTATATCTAATAGTATTTTAATTAAAATTTAAACATTTTTCATATAAAATTTGTGATTTTTTCCTAAGCAGCGAAACAATGAATTTGTCGTTTTTTTCAGCCATTTTATAATCTATTGAAATATATCATTTTGATAATAAATCAAAGTTTCTTAATAATAATTCGATATAATTGAGTTTAATTTAATATGAATATTATAGAAATATTTGAGACATAAGCTTATGTATTTTAATATAATTTCATTGTATATTTATGTATATACTGTCACAAGGTGTATGAATATGAAATAACATTCAAAAGTAAATATGATTTATTTTTCTTGTTTTGTTGTTATTATTTATATAGTAGATAAAGTATAGTATTGAAAATAAAAAAGAAAATTTATTTTATGTGATTATTATTATTGAAACCGATTTTCAAATGTGTACTATGCATTATATTATACTCATATATAAATGGATCGAACACATTTTTGCATATTTTATTCATGAAAATGCGTGAAAATGAACGCATTTGTTCTTATATAATCGATAGATTTCTTTATCATATTCATATTTTAATTTCCACAATATATTATTATGCATATATGTACTAATATATGCATGTATTCAATGCGATTAAATAAAGTTAATATGTATACACATACATATGTATGTATGTATGTACATGTTTAATTAAGTCACCCGAAGCAAAGTAACGCATGGCATTCTTTTTTTATAAATTTAATGAATAACAATTATTATATTTGTAAATGATAGAATATATAAAATATTATAAATAATAGAAACCGATAAGAAGAAAAAGAAGAAGAATAAGAAAAAATAAAAAAAAAACAAAATATTAGCCAGATGCCAACAACACGCGGTGTTCCCAAGCGGTCCCCCATCTAAGTACTGACCGCGCCCGACGCTGTTTGATTGCGGTGATCGGACGAGAACCGATAAATTCAGCGTGGTATGGTCGTTGGCAAAGTTCGACTATACTAACTTCTTATTCATTCGGATTTTAGATTCGTTCAATTGAGTTCGTTGTTGTTGTATCCGTCTGTTTAAACTGTTCTACACATTTATATTGTTCAAGAATACTATGTGTGATTATGAGGAACCGATCAAAAATCGATTGTGAATATACATTCGATAGGAAATAACATTCATTCAAGTAAATATGATTTATTTTTCTTGTTATTATTATTATATATAGTACAAAGATAAAGCATAGTATTGAAAATAAAAATATACATACATATATCATAGTACACTATTTTATTTTATATGATTATTTTTGAAACCGAAATTCAAATGTGTACTAAAAAGTAACGCATGGCATTACTTGTTTTTTTTTAAATTTAATAAGTAACAATTACTATATTTGTAAATAATAGAATATAATATACTATACATCTATGTATTGAAACATTATGACATCTCTCAGATTTATTTTTTTGGGGTCCTGAAAAGGACCGTTGTTATTCTGTTGTTTTTTTTTATAATTATTTAAGCACGTTCACCGCGAATTCGTCTAGCCAATTGAATGTCTTTTGGCATAATGGTAACACGTTTAGCATGAATAGCGCATAAATTTGTATCTTCAAATAAACCAACCAAATAAGCTTCACTAGCTTCCTGAAGTGCCATGACCGCCGAACTCTGAAAACGGAGATCTGTTTTAAAATCCTGAGCAATTTCACGAACCAAACGTTGGAATGGTAATTTACGAATCAACAATTCGGTACTCTTTTGATAGCGACGAATTTCACGAAGAGCAACTGTTCCGGGACGATAACGATGTGGTTTCTTAACACCTCCGGTTGCTGGTGCACTCTTACGGGCGGCCTTTGTCGCCAATTGTTTTCTTGGCGCTTTTCCACCAGTCGATTTACGAGCAGTCTGCTTTGTACGAGCCATCTTTCACAAATTAATAATTCACTAACAATTCACTCACTATTCACAAATAGAAACTTGAAGCAAATGAATAAAATGCTCATATACTAGTATATTCACGTTGTATTCATGTCTCCGGTACATCTGTTTCATTCGAAGAAAATATTTCTCCTCTTTATATATTTTTTCCCCTATATTAGTGTTTGCGCTTTAGAAAGAGAAGTATAAATACGGGTATGTTATAGGCAATCGAGCACAGTTTCCATTTGAATTTCGTGTTGTGAAGTGCAAAGTAAGAAAAGTTAAAATAATTAAAAATGACTGGTCGTGGTAAAGGTGGCAAAGGTTTAGGAAAAGGTGGTGCTAAGCGTCATCGCAAAGTGTTACGTGATAATATTCAGGGAATTACAAAACCTGCTATTCGTCGTTTAGCTCGCCGCGGTGGTGTTAAACGTATTTCTGGTTTGATATATGAAGAAACACGTGGTGTACTAAAAGTATTCTTGGAAAATGTTATTCGTGACGCTGTAACATATACGGAACATGCTAAGCGCAAAACAGTGACCGCAATGGATGTTGTATATGCATTGAAAAGACAAGGACGCACTCTATACGGTTTTGGAGGTTAAAATAAACGACGAAAACTTATATATATTTTTTTTTCGTTGACAAACGGTCCTTTTCAGGACCAATAAATAAATCTCTTAAGTGATAATGAATCGATATCTTGATATAAATTGAATAAAAAAAAAACTATGTTTAGATTGGAAAAAGAATTTATACCAACCATCGCAATACAAAAAATATGTACATTAGTATGCATCTCTTATCTTTATATACATATGTATGTATCGAACATTGTTTTCACAATGATGTCATTCAATATTATGCTGGGAAATTCATATGCACACATATGTATGTGTTATAAATGCTTTCAATTGTATTGAAAAATAATATCAGTACATGCAATTTGTAAAAATGTATTTATATCTCTTCTATTTATGTATATAGTCGTCCTTAAAAGGACGGTTTTATTTCTGTTTTTGTCAATATTAAATTTAAGTTTATAGATTTTAAGCACTCTTTTCAGTTTTCTTTGGTAAAAGAACAGCTTGAATGTTTGGTAGAACGCCACCTTGTGCAATTGTAACACCAGAAAGCAATTTGTTCAATTCTTCGTCATTACGGATGGCCAATTGCAAATGACGTGGAATGATTCTTGTTTTTTTGTTATCACGTGCTGCATTTCCCGCCAATTCAAGAACTTCAGCTGCTAAATACTCCATTACAGCTGCCAAATATACAGGAGCACCGGCACCAACACGTTCGGCATAGTTGCCCTTTCGAAGCAAACGATGTATGCGGCCAACCGGAAATTGTAGTCCAGCACGATTAGAACGAGACTTTGCCTTTCCCTTTACTTTACCTCCTTTACCACGACCAGACATTTTTAGCACAATTTATTTATTTTTTTTCTTTTCACTTTTTCACAATTAAAAAACACTTCTTTATTGAACGACCGTTCACCGACTAATGAAATCCGTGCCGTTTGCTAACCTATATTTATACAAACACGAACACGGCGAAATTTCCCCTCTATCATTTTTACACAGAGGAGAAAAGATCGGAATTTCAAATAATAAATAGGGTGCATTTTGTGGTACTGTTCACAGTTTAATTTTGAACGTTGAATAGTGTAAAGTAAAAAAGGTAAAAATAAAAGAGAAGTGAAAAAATAAAATGCCGCCAAAAACTAGTGGAAAAGCAGCAAAGAAAGCCGGAAAGGCACAAAAAAATATCACGAAGAACGATAAGAAAAAGAAACGCAAGAGGAAGGAAAGTTACGCTATCTACATTTACAAAGTATTAAAGCAAGTACATCCCGATACTGGAATATCATCAAAGGCAATGAGTATCATGAATAGTTTTGTTAATGATATTTTCGAAAGAATTGCCGCTGAAGCATCTCGTTTGGCTCACTATAACAAGCGTTCGACAATTACCAGTCGAGAAATTCAAACTGCTGTACGTTTGTTGTTGCCAGGTGAGCTTGCTAAACACGCCGTTAGTGAAGGAACCAAGGCAGTTACCAAATATACTAGTTCAAAATAGATTTCATGCGTTTCAACAAAATGGCCCTTTTCAGGGCCGCAAATTATATTCTCTTGAGATATGCATTTCGATTAATTTATATGAAGTTGATTTTCAATATTAAATTTGCATTTAAGGAATTGCTAAAGACATTATTAATGTATGTGAAGTTGATTTTCAATATTAAATTTTGCATTTAAGAAATTACTGAAGTCACATAGAAGATTATTTTTTTTTTTTTCTTTTACAACGTATACGTATTCATATTTAATTTTTTTTGCTAATTTACCCAAGAAACAAAATTGAAATGATAATAATCTATCTCGATTATAATATTATTTGTAGTCCTGAAAAGGACTTTTGGGATTTTATACTTTGTAATTTCCCTATTGCTTATTAGCAATGAAATTACTTCTTTGCTATTTTTTTAGCAGCAGCAGTAGCAGCAACCTTCTTGGGTTTAGCAGCCGATGACGTCGCTGATTTTGCTTTAGGTAATTTCGGTTTAGTCGCTGTAGCTTTTGCCTTTGTAGGTTTAGCTTTAACTGTACCTGCCTTCTTAACACTCTTTACCTTTGCCTTTTCTACCTTTTTCTTTTCTGCACTTTTTTTCGCTGCAGCACTAGAAGTAGCTTTCTTCACCTTTTTCTCGCCACTAGATGTCTTCTTTATTTTCTTATCACCAGCAACAACTTTCGATTTATCCAATTTTGGTTTCTTCGCAGTAGCTGATTTGACCTTAGTTGGTTTGGCGGCAGTTTTCGATAATTTAAATGAACCGGCAGCACCTTTTCCTTTTGTTTGCACTAACTTACCACTGGCGACGGCATTCTTTAAATATTTTTTAATGAATGGAGCAAGCTTTTGTGCATCGACCTTATATGTTGCAGAAATATATTTTTTAATTGCCAAGAGTGATGAACCACTACGTTCTTTCAATGTCTTAATTGCAGCGTCAACCATTTGTTGAGTAGGTGGATGATTTGGAGCCGATTTTGGTTTTTTCGAACCACCACCACTACTGGCAATCTTTTTAGGTTTTTTTTCGGTAACAACAGCGGGAGCAGTAGCAACAATATCGGCCATTTTATTATATATACTTTTTTTTTAATAACTTTATACTCAAATTCACTGCGAAAATTAATCACTTGATATTCAAATACTATTTACATAAAACGTCATTATATGGCTGTCTGTTCGACTATATGAGAATCAAAAAGAACGAAGGTATACAAAATTTTCATTTATTCCTACTCTTTCATTGAATTGCATCCTTGGTTTTCTTGCAAAATCATATTTTTAGTTAGTAACTATCTTTTTATATAATAATAATATTCAATGATTATAATTTGGTAATATAGTTGTACATTTTTCTACAATTTTAGGTCAATTTTTTCAAATATTTATATGTTTAAATCCATATTAAAGTGAATGTTCGATTGATTTTTTTCATTATCGGTGCATTTATGTTCATTTATTTAATTAACTAAATCACTAAATACTATAATTCGTCTAATATTTAATACTTGACACTATATTCGATTATATCTAATAGTATTTTAATTAAAATTTAAACATTTTTCATATAAAATTTGTGATTTTTTCCTAAGCAGCGAAACAATGAATTTGTCGTTTTTTTCAGCCATTTTATAATCTATTGAAATATATCATTTTGATAATAAATCAAAGTTTCTTAATAATAATTCGATATAATTGAGTTTAATTTAATATGAATATTATAGAAATATTTGAGACATAAGCTTATGTATTTTAATATAATTTCATTGTATATTTATGTATATACTGTCACAAGGTGTATGAATATGAAATAACATTCAAAAGTAAATATGATTTATTTTTCTTGTTTTGTTGTTATTATTTATATAGTAGATAAAGTATAGTATTGAAAATAAAAAAGAAAATTTATTTTATGTGATTATTATTATTGAAACCGATTTTCAAATGTGTACTATGCATTATATTATACTCATATATAAATGGATCGAACACATTTTTGCATATTTTATTCATGAAAATGCGTGAAAATGAACGCATTTGTTCTTATATAATCGATAGATTTCTTTATCATATTCATATTTTAATTTCCACAATATATTATTATGCATATATGTACTAATATATGCATGTATTCAATGCGATTAAATAAAGTTAATATGTATACACATACATATGTATGTATGTATGTACATGTTTAATTAAGTCACCCGAAGCAAAGTAACGCATGGCATTCTTTTTTTATAAATTTAATGAATAACAATTATTATATTTGTAAATGATAGAATATATAAAATATTATAAATAATAGAAACCGATAAGAAGAAAAAGAAGAAGAATAAGAAAAAATAAAAAAAAAACAAAATATTAGCCAGATGCCAACAACACGCGGTGTTCCCAAGCGGTCCCCCATCTAAGTACTGACCGCGCCCGACGCTGTTTGATTGCGGTGATCGGACGAGAACCGATAAATTCAGCGTGGTATGGTCGTTGGCAAAGTTCGACTATACTAACTTCTTATTCATTCGGATTTTAGATTCGTTCAATTGAGTTCGTTGTTGTTGTATCCGTCTGTTTAAACTGTTCTACACATTTATATTGTTCAAGAATACTATGTGTGATTATGAGGAACCGATCAAAAATCGATTGTGAATATACATTCGATAGGAAATAACATTCATTCAAGTAAATATGATTTATTTTTCTTGTTATTATTATTATATATAGTACAAAGATAAAGCATAGTATTGAAAATAAAAATATACATACATATATCATAGTACACTATTTTATTTTATATGATTATTTTTGAAACCGAAATTCAAATGTGTACTAAAAAGTAACGCATGGCATTACTTGTTTTTTTTTAAATTTAATAAGTAACAATTACTATATTTGTAAATAATAGAATATAATATACTATACATCTATGTATTGAAACATTATGACATCTCTCAGATTTATTTTTTTGGGGTCCTGAAAAGGACCGTTGTTATTCTGTTGTTTTTTTTTATAATTATTTAAGCACGTTCACCGCGAATTCGTCTAGCCAATTGAATGTCTTTTGGCATAATGGTAACACGTTTAGCATGAATAGCGCATAAATTTGTATCTTCAAATAAACCAACCAAATAAGCTTCACTAGCTTCCTGAAGTGCCATGACCGCCGAACTCTGAAAACGGAGATCTGTTTTAAAATCCTGAGCAATTTCACGAACCAAACGTTGGAATGGTAATTTACGAATCAACAATTCGGTACTCTTTTGATAGCGACGAATTTCACGAAGAGCAACTGTTCCGGGACGATAACGATGTGGTTTCTTAACACCTCCGGTTGCTGGTGCACTCTTACGGGCGGCCTTTGTCGCCAATTGTTTTCTTGGCGCTTTTCCACCAGTCGATTTACGAGCAGTCTGCTTTGTACGAGCCATCTTTCACAAATTAATAATTCACTAACAATTCACTCACTATTCACAAATAGAAACTTGAAGCAAATGAATAAAATGCTCATATACTAGTATATTCACGTTGTATTCATGTCTCCGGTACATCTGTTTCATTCGAAGAAAATATTTCTCCTCTTTATATATTTTTTCCCCTATATTAGTGTTTGCGCTTTAGAAAGAGAAGTATAAATACGGGTATGTTATAGGCAATCGAGCACAGTTTCCATTTGAATTTCGTGTTGTGAAGTGCAAAGTAAGAAAAGTTAAAATAATTAAAAATGACTGGTCGTGGTAAAGGTGGCAAAGGTTTAGGAAAAGGTGGTGCTAAGCGTCATCGCAAAGTGTTACGTGATAATATTCAGGGAATTACAAAACCTGCTATTCGTCGTTTAGCTCGCCGCGGTGGTGTTAAACGTATTTCTGGTTTGATATATGAAGAAACACGTGGTGTACTAAAAGTATTCTTGGAAAATGTTATTCGTGACGCTGTAACATATACGGAACATGCTAAGCGCAAAACAGTGACCGCAATGGATGTTGTATATGCATTGAAAAGACAAGGACGCACTCTATACGGTTTTGGAGGTTAAAATAAACGACGAAAAGTTATATATATTTTTTTTTCGTTGACAAACGGTCCTTTTCAGGACCAATAAATAAATCTCTTAAGTGATAATGAATCGATATCTTGATATAAATTGAATAAAAGAAAAACTATGTTTAGATTGGAAAAAGAATTTATACCAACCATCGCAATACAAAAAATATGTACATTAGTATGCATCTCTTATCTTTATATACATATGTATGTATCGAACATTGTTTTCACAATGATGTCATTCAATATTATGCTGGGAAATTCATATGCACACATATGTATGTGTTATAAATGCTTTCAATTGTATTGAAAAATAATATCAGTACATGCAATTTGTAAAAATGTATTTATATCTCTTCTATTTATGTATATAGTCGTCCTTAAAAGGACGGTTTTATTTCTGTTTTTGTCAATATTAAATTTAAGTTTATAGATTTTAAGCACTCTTTTCAGTTTTCTTTGGTAAAAGAACAGCTTGAATGTTTGGTAGAACGCCACCTTGTGCAATTGTAACACCAGAAAGCAATTTGTTCAATTCTTCGTCATTACGGATGGCCAATTGCAAATGACGTGGAATGATTCTTGTTTTTTTGTTATCACGTGCTGCATTTCCCGCCAATTCAAGAACTTCAGCTGCTAAATACTCCATTACAGCTGCCAAATATACAGGAGCACCGGCACCAACACGTTCGGCATAGTTGCCCTTTCGAAGCAAACGATGTATGCGGCCAACCGGAAATTGTAGTCCAGCACGATTAGAACGAGACTTTGCCTTTCCCTTTACTTTACCTCCTTTACCACGACCAGACATTTTTAGCACAATTTATTTATTTTTTTTCTTTTCACTTTTTCACAATTAAAAAACACTTCTTTATTGAACGACCGTTCACCGACTAATGAAATCCGTGCCGTTTGCTAACCTATATTTATACAAACACGAACACGGCGAAATTTCCCCTCTATAATTTTTACACAGAGGAGAAAAGATCGGAATTTCAAATAATAAATAGGGTGCATTTTGTGGTACTGTTCACAGTTTAATTTTGAACGTTGAATAGTGTAAAGTGAAAAAGGTAAAAATAAAAGAGAAGTGAAAAAATAAAATGCCGCCAAAAACTAGTGGAAAAGCAGCAAAGAAAGCCGGAAAGGCACAAAAAAATATCACGAAGAACGATAAGAAAAAGAAACGCAAGAGGAAGGAAAGTTACGCTATCTACATTTACAAAGTATTAAAGCAAGTACATCCCGATACTGGAATATCATCAAAGGCAATGAGTATCATGAATAGTTTTGTTAATGATATTTTCGAAAGAATTGCCGCTGAAGCATCTCGTTTGGCTCACTATAACAAGCGTTCGACAATTACCAGTCGAGAAATTCAAACTGCTGTACGTTTGTTGTTGCCAGGTGAGCTTGCTAAACACGCCGTTAGTGAAGGAACCAAGGCAGTTACCAAATATACTAGTTCAAAATAGATTTCATGCGTTTCAACAAAATGGCCCTTTTCAGGGCCGCAAATTATATTCTCTTGAGATATGCATTTCGATTAATTTATATGAAGTTGATTTTCAATATTAAATTTGCATTTAAGGAATTGCTAAAGACATTATTAATGTATGTGAAGTTGATTTTCAATATTAAATTTTGCATTTAAGAAATTACTGAAGTCACATAGAAGATTATTTTTTTTTTTTTCTTTTACAACGTATACGTATTCATATTTAATTTTTTTTGCTAATTTACCCAAGAAACAAAATTGAAATGATAATAATCTATCTCGATTATAATATTATTTGTAGTCCTGAAAAGGACTTTTGGGATTTTATACTTTGTAATTTCCCTATTGCTTATTAGCAATGAAATTACTTCTTTGCTATTTTTTTAGCAGCAGCAGTAGCAGCAACCTTCTTGGGTTTAGCAGCCGATGACGTCGCTGATTTTGCTTTAGGTAATTTCGGTTTAGTCGCTGTAGCTTTTGCCTTTGTAGGTTTAGCTTTAACTGTACCTGCCTTCTTAACACTCTTTACCTTTGCCTTTTCTACCTTTTTCTTTTCTGCACTTTTTTTCGCTGCAGCACTAGAAGTAGCTTTCTTCACCTTTTTCTCGCCACTAGATGTCTTCTTTATTTTCTTATCACCAGCAACAACTTTCGATTTATCCAATTTTGGTTTCTTCGCAGTAGCTGATTTGACCTTAGTTGGTTTGGCGGCAGTTTTCGATAATTTAAATGAACCGGCAGCACCTTTTCCTTTTGTTTGCACTAACTTACCACTGGCGACGGCATTCTTTAAATATTTTTTAATGAATGGAGCAAGCTTTTGTGCATCGACCTTATATGTTGCAGAAATATATTTTTTAATTGCCAAGAGTGATGAACCACTACGTTCTTTCAATGTCTTAATTGCAGCGTCAACCATTTGTTGAGTAGGTGGATGATTTGGAGCCGATTTTGGTTTTTTCGAACCACCACCACTACTGGCAATCTTTTTAGGTTTTTTTTCGGTAACAACAGCGGGAGCAGTAGCAACAATATCGGCCATTTTATTATATATACTTTTTTTTTAATAACTTTATACTCAAATTCACTGCGAAAATTAATCACTTGATATTCAAATACTATTTACATAAAACGTCATTATATGGCTGTCTGTTCGACTATATGAGAATCAAAAAGAACGAAGGTATACAAAATTTTCATTTATTCCTACTCTTTCATTGAATTGCATCCTTGGTTTTCTTGCAAAATCATATTTTTAGTTAGTAACTATCTTTTTATATAATAATAATATTCAATGATTATAATTTGGTAATATAGTTGTACATTTTTCTACAATTTTAGGTCAATTTTTTCAAATATTTATATGTTTAAATCCATATTAAAGTGAATGTTCGATTGATTTTTTTCATTATCGGTGCATTTATGTTCATTTATTTAATTAACTAAATCACTAAATACTATAATTCGTCTAATATTTAATACTTGACACTATATTCGATTATATCTAATAGTATTTTAATTAAAATTTAAACATTTTTCATATAAAATTTGTGATTTTTTCCTAAGCAGCGAAACAATGAATTTGTCGTTTTTTTCAGCCATTTTATAATCTATTGAAATATATCATTTTGATAATAAATCAAAGTTTCTTAATAATAATTCGATATAATTGAGTTTAATTTAATATGAATATTATAGAAATATTTGAGACATAAGCTTATGTATTTTAATATAATTTCATTGTATATTTATGTATATACTGTCACAAGGTGTATGAATATGAAATAACATTCAAAAGTAAATATGATTTATTTTTCTTGTTTTGTTGTTATTATTTATATAGTAGATAAAGTATAGTATTGAAAATAAAAAAGAAAATTTATTTTATGTGATTATTATTATTGAAACCGATTTTCAAATGTGTACTATGCATTATATTATACTCATATATAAATGGATCGAACACATTTTTGCATATTTTATTCATGAAAATGCGTGAAAATGAACGCATTTGTTCTTATATAATCGATAGATTTCTTTATCATATTCATATTTTAATTTCCACAATATATTATTATGCATATATGTACTAATATATGCATGTATTCAATGCGATTAAATAAAGTTAATATGTATACACATACATATGTATGTATGTATGTACATGTTTAATTAAGTCACCCGAAGCAAAGTAACGCATGGCATTCTTTTTTTATAAATTTAATGAATAACAATTATTATATTTGTAAATGATAGAATATATAAAATATTATAAATAATAGAAACCGATAAGAAGAAAAAGAAGAAGAATAAGAAAAAATAAAAAAAAAACAAAATATTAGCCAGATGCCAACAACACGCGGTGTTCCCAAGCGGTCCCCCATCTAAGTACTGACCGCGCCCGACGCTGTTTGATTGCGGTGATCGGACGAGAACCGATAAATTCAGCGTGGTATGGTCGTTGGCAAAGTTCGACTATACTAACTTCTTATTCATTCGGATTTTAGATTCGTTCAATTGAGTTCGTTGTTGTTGTATCCGTCTGTTTAAACTGTTCTACACATTTATATTGTTCAAGAATACTATGTGTGATTATGAGGAACCGATCAAAAATCGATTGTGAATATACATTCGATAGGAAATAACATTCATTCAAGTAAATATGATTTATTTTTCTTGTTATTATTATTATATATAGTACAAAGATAAAGCATAGTATTGAAAATAAAAATATACATACATATATCATAGTACACTATTTTATTTTATATGATTATTATTATTGAAACCGAAATTCAAATGTGTACTAAAAAGTAACGCATGGCATTACTTGTTTTTTTTGAAATTTAATAAGTAACAATTACTATATTTGTAAATAATAGAATATAATATACTATACATCTATGTATTGAAACATTATGACATCTCTCAGATTTATTTTTTTGGGGTCCTGAAAAGGACCGTTGTTATTCTGTTGTTTTTTTTTATAATTATTTAAGCACGTTCACCGCGAATTCGTCTAGCCAATTGAATGTCTTTTGGCATAATGGTAACACGTTTAGCATGAATAGCGCATAAATTTGTATCTTCAAATAAACCAACCAAATAAGCTTCACTAGCTTCCTGAAGTGCCATGACCGCCGAACTCTGAAAACGGAGATCTGTTTTAAAATCCTGAGCAATTTCACGAACCAAACGTTGGAATGGTAATTTACGAATCAACAATTCGGTACTCTTTTGATAGCGACGAATTTCACGAAGAGCAACTGTTCCGGGACGATAACGATGTGGTTTCTTAACACCTCCGGTTGCTGGTGCACTCTTACGGGCGGCCTTTGTCGCCAATTGTTTTCTTGGCGCTTTTCCACCAGTCGATTTACGAGCAGTCTGCTTTGTACGAGCCATCTTTCACAAATTAATAATTCACTAACAATTCACTCACTATTCACAAATAGAAACTTGAAGCAAATGAATAAAATGCTCATATACTAGTATATTCACGTTGTATTCATGTCTCCGGTACATCTGTTTCATTCGAAGAAAATATTTCTCCTCTTTATATATTTTTTCCCCTATATTAGTGTTTGGGCTTAGAAAGAGAAGTATAAATACGGGTATGTTATAGGCAATCGAGCACAGTTTCCATTTGAATTTCGTGTTGTGAAGTGCAAAGTAAGAAAAGTTAAAATAATTAAAAATGACTGGTCGTGTAAAGGTGGCAAAGGTTTAGGAAAAGGTGGTGCTAAGCGTCATCGCAAAGTGTTACGTGATAATATTCAGGGAATTACAAAACCTGCTATTCGTCGTTTAGCTCGCCGCGGTGGTGTTAAACGTATTTCTGGTTTGATATATGAAGAAACACGTGGTGTACTAAAAGTATTCTTGGAAAATGTTATTCGTGACGCTGTAACATATACGGAACATGCTAAGCGCAAAACAGTGACCGCAATGGATGTTGTATATGCATTGAAAAGACAAGGACGCACTCTATACGGTTTTGGAGGTTAAAATAAACGACGAAAACTTATATATATTTTTTTTTCGTTGACAAACGGTCCTTTTCAGGACCAATAAATAAATCTCTTAAGTGATAATGAATCGATATCTTGATATAAATTGAATAAAAAAAAAACTATGTTTAGATTGGAAAAAGAATTTATACCAACCATCGCAATACAAAAAATATGTACATTAGTATGCATCTCTTATCTTTATATACATATGTATGTATCGAACATTGTTTTCACAATGATGTCATTCAATATTATGCTGGGAAATTCATATGCACACATATGTATGTGTTATAAATGCTTTCAATTGTATTGAAAAATAATATCAGTACATGCAATTTGTAAAAATGTATTTATATCTCTTCTATTTATGTATATAGTCGTCCTTAAAAGGACGGTTTTATTTCTGTTTTTGTCAATATTAAATTTAAGTTTATAGATTTTAAGCACTCTTTTCAGTTTTCTTTGGTAAAAGAACAGCTTGAATGTTTGGTAGAACGCCACCTTGTGCAATTGTAACACCAGAAAGCAATTTGTTCAATTCTTCGTCATTACGGATGGCCAATTGCAAATGACGTGGAATGATTCTTGTTTTTTTGTTATCACGTGCTGCATTTCCCGCCAATTCAAGAACTTCAGCTGCTAAATACTCCATTACAGCTGCCAAATATACAGGAGCACCGGCACCAACACGTTCGGCATAGTTGCCCTTTCGAAGCAAACGATGTATGCGGCCAACCGGAAATTGTAGTCCAGCACGATTAGAACGAGACTTTGCCTTTCCCTTTACTTTACCTCCTTTACCACGACCAGACATTTTTAGCACAATTTATTTATTTTTTTTCTTTTCACTTTTTCACAATTAAAAAACACTTCTTTATTGAACGACCGTTCACCGACTAATGAAATCCGTGCCGTTTGCTAACCTATATTTATACAAACACGAACACGGCGAAATTTCCCCTCTATAATTTTTACACAGAGGAGAAAAGATCGGAATTTCAAATAATAAATAGGGTGCATTTTGTGGTACTGTTCACAGTTTAATTTTGAACGTTGAATAGTGTAAAGTGAAAAAGGTAAAAATAAAAGAGAAGTGAAAAAATAAAATGCCGCCAAAAACTAGTGGAAAAGCAGCAAAGAAAGCCGGAAAGGCACAAAAAAATATCACGAAGAACGATAAGAAAAAGAAACGCAAGAGGAAGGAAAGTTACGCTATCTACATTTACAAAGTATTAAAGCAAGTACATCCCGATACTGGAATATCATCAAAGGCAATGAGTATCATGAATAGTTTTGTTAATGATATTTTCGAAAGAATTGCCGCTGAAGCATCTCGTTTGGCTCACTATAACAAGCGTTCGACAATTACCAGTCGAGAAATTCAAACTGCTGTACGTTTGTTGTTGCCAGGTGAGCTTGCTAAACACGCCGTTAGTGAAGGAACCAAGGCAGTTACCAAATATACTAGTTCAAAATAGATTTCATGCGTTTCAACAAAATGGCCCTTTTCAGGGCCGCAAATTATATTCTCTTGAGATATGCATTTCGATTAATTTATATGAAGTTGATTTTCAATATTAAATTTGCATTTAAGGAATTGCTAAAGACATTATTAATGTATGTGAAGTTGATTTTCAATATTAAATTTTGCATTTAAGAAATTACTGAAGTCACATAGAAGATTATTTTTTTTTTTTTCTTTTACAACGTATACGTATTCATATTTAATTTTTTTTGCTAATTTACCCAAGAAACAAAATTGAAATGATAATAATCTATCTCGATTATAATATTATTTGTAGTCCTGAAAAGGACTTTTGGGATTTTATACTTTGTAATTTCCCTATTGCTTATTAGCAATGAAATTACTTCTTTGCTATTTTTTTAGCAGCAGCAGCAGCAACCTTCTTGGGTTTAGCAGCCGATGACGTCGCTGATTTTGCTTTAGGTAATTTCGGTTTAGTCGCTGTAGCTTTTGCCTTTGTAGGTTTAGCTTTAACTGTACCTGCCTTCTTAACACTCTTTACCTTTGCCTTTTCTACCTTTTTCTTTTCTGCACTTTTTTTCGCTGCAGCACTAGAAGTAGCTTTCTTCACCTTTTTCTCGCCACTAGATGTCTTCTTTATTTTCTTATCACCAGCAACAACTTTCGATTTATCCAATTTTGGTTTCTTCGCAGTAGCTGATTTGACCTTAGTTGGTTTGGCGGCAGTTTTCGATAATTTAAATGAACCGGCAGCACCTTTTCCTTTTGTTTGCACTAACTTACCACTGGCGACGGCATTCTTTAAATATTTTTTAATGAATGGAGCAAGCTTTTGTGCATCGACCTTATATGTTGCAGAAATATATTTTTTAATTGCCAAGAGTGATGAACCACTACGTTCTTTCAATGTCTTAATTGCAGCGTCAACCATTTGTTGAGTAGGTGGATGATTTGGAGCCGATTTTGGTTTTTTCGAACCACCACCACTACTGGCAATCTTTTTAGGTTTTTTTTCGGTAACAACAGCGGGAGCAGTAGCAACAATATCGGCCATTTTATTATATATACTTTTTTTTTAATAACTTTATACTCAAATTCACTGCGAAAATTAATCACTTGATATTCAAATACTATTTACATAAAACGTCATTATATGGCTGTCTGTTCGACTATATGAGAATCAAAAAGAACGAAGGTATACAAAATTTTCATTTATTCCTACTCTTTCATTGAATTGCATCCTTGGTTTTCTTGCAAAATCATATTTTTAGTTAGTAACTATCTTTTTATATAATAATAATATTCAATGATTATAATTTGGTAATATAGTTGTACATTTTTCTACAATTTTAGGTCAATTTTTTCAAATATTTATATGTTTAAATCCATATTAAAGTGAATGTTCGATTGATTTTTTTCATTATCGGTGCATTTATGTTCATTTATTTAATTAACTAAATCACTAAATACTATAATTCGTCTAATATTTAATACTTGACACTATATTCGATTATATCTAATAGTATTTTAATTAAAATTTAAACATTTTTCATATAAAATTTGTGATTTTTTCCTAAGCAGCGAAACAATGAATTTGTCGTTTTTTTCAGCCATTTTATAATCTATTGAAATATATCATTTTGATAATAAATCAAAGTTTCTTAATAATAATTCGATATAATTGAGTTTAATTTAATATGAATATTATAGAAATATTTGAGACATAAGCTTATGTATTTTAATATAATTTCATTGTATATTTATGTATATACTGTCACAAGGTGTATGAATATGAAATAACATTCAAAAGTAAATATGATTTATTTTTCTTGTTTTGTTGTTATTATTTATATAGTAGATAAAGTATAGTATTGAAAATAAAAAAGAAAATTTATTTTATGTGATTATTATTATTGAAACCGATTTTCAAATGTGTACTATGCATTATATTATACTCATATATAAATGGATCGAACACATTTTTGCATATTTTATTCATGAAAATGCGTGAAAATGAACGCATTTGTTCTTATATAATCGATAGATTTCTTTATCATATTCATATTTTAATTTCCACAATATATTATTATGCATATATGTACTAATATATGCATGTATTCAATGCGATTAAATAAAGTTAATATGTATACACATACATATGTATGTATGTATGTACATGTTTAATTAAGTCACCCGAAGCAAAGTAACGCATGGCATTCTTTTTTTATAAATTTAATGAATAACAATTATTATATTTGTAAATGATAGAATATATAAAATATTATAAATAATAGAAACCGATAAGAAGAAAAAGAAGAAGAATAAGAAAAAATAAAAAAAAAAACAAAATATTAGCCCGATGCCAACAACACGCGGTGTTCCCAAGCGGTCCCCCATCTAAGTACTGACCGCGCCCGACGCTGTTTGATTGCGGTGATCGGACGAGAACCGATAAATTCAGCGTGGTATGGTCGTTGGCAAAGTTCGACTATACTAACTTCTTATTCATTCGGATTTTAGATTCGTTCAATTGAGTTCGTTGTTGTTGTATCCGTCTGTTTAAACTGTTCTACACATTTATATTGTTCAAGAATACTATGTGTGATTATGAGGAACCGATCAAAAATCGATTGTGAATATACATTCGATAGGAAATAACATTCATTCAAGTAAATATGATTTATTTTTCTTGTTATTATTATTATATATAGTACAAAGATAAAGCATAGTATTGAAAATAAAAATATACATACATATATCATAGTACACTATTTTATTTTATATGATTATTTTTGAAACCGAAATTCAAATGTGTACTAAAAAGTAACGCATGGCATTACTTGTTTTTTTTTAAATTTAATAAGTAACAATTACTATATTTGTAAATAATAGAATATAATATACTATACATCTATGTATTGAAACATTATGACATCTCTCAGATTTATTTTTTTGGGGTCCTGAAAAGGACCGTTGTTATTCTGTTGTTTTTTTTTATAATTATTTAAGCACGTTCACCGCGAATTCGTCTAGCCAATTGAATGTCTTTTGGCATAATGGTAACACGTTTAGCATGAATAGCGCATAAATTTGTATCTTCAAATAAACCAACCAAATAAGCTTCACTAGCTTCCTGAAGTGCCATGACCGCCGAACTCTGAAAACGGAGATCTGTTTTAAAATCCTGAGCAATTTCACGAACCAAACGTTGGAATGGTAATTTACGAATCAACAATTCGGTACTCTTTTGATAGCGACGAATTTCACGAAGAGCAACTGTTCCGGGACGATAACGATGTGGTTTCTTAACACCTCCGGTTGCTGGTGCACTCTTACGGGCGGCCTTTGTCGCCAATTGTTTTCTTGGCGCTTTTCCACCAGTCGATTTACGAGCAGTCTGCTTTGTACGAGCCATCTTTCACAAATTAATAATTCACTAACAATTCACTCACTATTCACAAATAGAAACTTGAAGGAAATGAATAAAATGCTCATATACTAGTATATTCTCGTTGTATTCATGTCTCCGGTACATCTGTTTCATTCGAAGAAAATATTTCTCCTCTTTATAAATTTTTTCCCCTATATTAGTGTCTGCGCTTTAGAAAGAGAAGTATAAATACGGGTATGTTATAGGCAATCGAGCACAGTTTCCATTTGAATTTCGTGTTGTGAAGTGCAAAGTAAGAAAAGTTAAAATAATTAAAAATGACTGGTCGTGGTAAAGGTGGCAAAGGTTTAGGAAAAGGTGGTGCTAAGCGTCATCGCAAAGTGTTACGTGATAATATTCAGGGAATTACAAAACCTGCTATTCGTCGTTTAGCTCGCCGCGGTGGTGTTAAACGTATTTCTGGTTTGATATATGAAGAAACACGTGGTGTACTAAAAGTATTCTTGGAAAATGTTATTCGTGACGCTGTAACATATACGGAACATGCTAAGCGCAAAACAGTGACCGCAATGGATGTTGTATATGCATTGAAAAGACAAGGACGCACTCTATACGGTTTTGGAGGTTAAAATAAACGACGAAAACTTATATATATTTTTTTTTCGTTGACAAACGGTCCTTTTCAGGACCAATAAATAAATCTCTTAAGTGATAATGAATCGATATCTTGATATAAATTGAATAAAAAAAAAACTATGTTTAGATTGGAAAAAGAATTTATACCAACCATCGCAATACAAAAAATATGTACATTAGTATGCATCTCTTATCTTTATATACATATGTATGTATCGAACATTGTTTTCACAATGATGTCATTCAATATTATGCTGGGAAATTCATATGCACACATATGTATGTGTTATAAATGCTTTCAATTGTATTGAAAAATAATATCAGTACATGCAATTTGTAAAAATGTATTTATATCTCTTCTATTTATGTATATAGTCGTCCTTAAAAGGACGGTTTTATTTCTGTTTTTGTCAATATTAAATTTAAGTTTATAGATTTTAAGCACTCTTTTCAGTTTTCTTTGGTAAAAGAACAGCTTGAATGTTTGGTAGAACGCCACCTTGTGCAATTGTAACACCAGAAAGCAATTTGTTCAATTCTTCGTCATTACGGATGGCCAATTGCAAATGACGTGGAATGATTCTTGTTTTTTTGTTATCACGTGCTGCATTTCCCGCCAATTCAAGAACTTCAGCTGCTAAATACTCCATTACAGCTGCCAAATATACAGGAGCACCGGCACCAACACGTTCGGCATAGTTGCCCTTTCGAAGCAAACGATGTATGCGGCCAACCGGAAATTGTAGTCCAGCACGATTAGAACGAGACTTTGCCTTTCCCTTTACTTTACCTCCTTTACCACGACCAGACATTTTTAGCACAATTTATTTATTTTTTTTCTTTTCACTTTTTCACAATTAAAAAACACTTCTTTATTGAACGACCGTTCACCGACTAATGAAATCCGTGCCGTTTGCTAACCTATATTTATACAAACACGAACACGGCGAAATTTCCCCTCTATCATTTTTACACAGAGGAGAAAAGATCGGAATTTCAAATAATAAATAGGGTGCATTTTGTGGTACTGTTCACAGTTTAATTTTGAACGTTGAATAGTGTAAAGTGAAAAAGGTAAAAATAAAAGAGAAGTGAAAAAATAAAATGCCGCCAAAAACTAGTGGAAAAGCAGCAAAGAAAGCCGGAAAGGCACAAAAAAATATCACGAAGAACGATAAGAAAAAGAAACGCAAGAGGAAGGAAAGTTACGCTATCTACATTTACAAAGTATTAAAGCAAGTACATCCCGATACTGGAATATCATCAAAGGCAATGAGTATCATGAATAGTTTTGTTAATGATATTTTCGAAAGAATTGCCGCTGAAGCATCTCGTTTGGCTCACTATAACAAGCGTTCGACAATTACCAGTCGAGAAATTCAAACTGCTGTACGTTTGTTGTTGCCAGGTGAGCTTGCTAAACACGCCGTTAGTGAAGGAACCAAGGCAGTTACCAAATATACTAGTTCAAAATAGATTTCATGCGTTTCAACAAAATGGCCCTTTTCAGGGCCGCAAATTATATTCTCTTGAGATATGCATTTCGATTAATTTATATGAAGTTGATTTTCAATATTAAATTTGCATTTAAGGAATTGCTAAAGACATTATTAATGTATGTGAAGTTGATTTTCAATATTAAATTTTGCATTTAAGAAATTACTGAAGTCACATAGAAGATTATTTTTTTTTTTTTCTTTTACAACGTATACGTATTCATATTTAATTTTTTTTGCTAATTTACCCAAGAAACAAAATTGAAATGATAATAATCTATCTCGATTATAATATTATTTGTAGTCCTGAAAAGGACTTTTGGGATTTTATACTTTGTAATTTCCCTATTGCTTATTAGCAATGAAATTACTTCTTTGCTATTTTTTTAGCAGCAGCAGTAGCAGCAACCTTCTTGGGTTTAGCAGCCGATGACGTCGCTGATTTTGCTTTAGGTAATTTCGGTTTAGTCGCTGTAGCTTTTGCCTTTGTAGGTTTAGCTTTAACTGTACCTGCCTTCTTAACACTCTTTACCTTTGCCTTTTCTACCTTTTTCTTTTCTGCACTTTTTTTCGCTGCAGCACTAGAAGTAGCTTTCTTCACCTTTTTCTCGCCACTAGATGTCTTCTTTATTTTCTTATCACCAGCAACAACTTTCGATTTATCCAATTTTGGTTTCTTCGCAGTAGCTGATTTGACCTTAGTTGGTTTGGCGGCAGTTTTCGATAATTTAAATGAACCGGCAGCACCTTTTCCTTTTGTTTGCACTAACTTACCACTGGCGACGACATTCTTTAAATATTTTTTAATGAATGGAGCAAGCTTTTGTGCATCGACCTTATATGTTGCAGAAATATATTTTTTAATTGCCAAGAGTGATGAACCACTTGCAACCGTCAACCATTTGTTGAGTAGGTGGATGATTTGGAGCCGATTTTGGTTTTTTCGAACCACCAACAGCGGGAGCAGTAGCAACAATATCGGCCATTTTATTATATATACTTTTTTTTTAATAACTTTATACTCAAATTCACTGCGAAAATTAATCACTTGATATTCAAATACTATTTACATAAAACGTCATTATATGGCTGTCTGTTCGACTATATGAGAATCAAAAAGAACGAAGGTATACAAAATTTTCATTTATTCCTACTCTTTCATTGAATTGCATCCTTGGTTTTCTTGCAAAATCATATTTTTAGTTAGTAACTATCTTTTTATATAATAATAATATTCAATGATTATAATTTGGTAATATAGTTGTACATTTTTCTACAATTTTAGATCAATTTTTTCAAATATTTATATGTTTAAATCCATATTAAAGTGAATGTTCGATTGATTTTTTTCATTATCGGTGCATTTATGTTCATTTATTTAATTAACTAAATCACTAAATACTATAATTCGTCTAATATTTAATACTTGACACTATATTCGATTATATCTAATAGTATTTTAATTAAAATTTAAACATTTTTCATATAAAATTTGTGATTTTTTCCTAAGCAGCGAAACAATGAATTTGTCGTTTTTTTCAGCCATTTTATAATCTATTGAAATATATCATTTTGATAATAAATCAAAGTTTCTTAATAATAATTCGATATAATTGAGTTTAATTTAATATGAATATTATAGAAATATTTGAGACATAAGCTTATGTATTTTAATATAATTTCATTGTATATTTATGTATATACTGTCACAAGGTGTATGAATATGAAATAACATTCAAAAGTAAATATGATTTATTTTTCTTGTTTTGTTGTTATTATTTATATAGTAGATAAAGTATAGTATTGAAAATAAAAAAGAAAATTTATTTTATGTGATTATTATTATTGAAACCGATTTTCAAATGTGTACTATGCATTATATTATACTCATATATAAATGGATCGAACACATTTTTGCATATTTTATTCATGAAAATGCGTGAAAATGAACGCATTTGTTCTTATATAATCAATAGATTTCTTTATCATATTCATATTTTAATTTCCACAATATATTATTATGCATATATGTACTAATATATGCATGTATTCAATGTACATTTATTTGTATACACTTTTCCTATGCGATTAAATAAAGTTAATATGTATACACATACATATGTATGTATGTATGTACATGTTTAATTAAGTCACCCGAAGCAAAGTAACGCATGGCATTCTTTTTTTTTTAAATTTAATGAATAACAATTATTATATTTGTAAATGATAGAATATATAAAATATTGTAAATAATAGAAACCGAGAAGAAGAAAAAGAAGAAGAATAAGAAAAAATAAAAAAAAAAACAAAATATTAGCCCGATGCCAACAACACGCGGTGTTCCCAAGCGGTCCCCCATCTAAGTACTGACCGCGCCCGACGCTGTTTGATTGCGGTGATCGGACGAGAACCGATAAATTCAGCGTGGTATGGTCGTTGGCAAAGTTCGACTATACTAACTTCTTATTCATTCGGATTTTAGATTCGTTCAATTGAGTTCGTTGTTGTTGTATCCGTCTGTTTAAACTGTTCTACACATTTATATTGTTCAAGAATACTATGTGTGATTATGAGGAACCGATCAAAAATCGATTGTGAATATACATTCGATAGGAAATAACATTCATTCAAGTAAATATGATTTATTTTTCTTGTTATTATTATTATATATAGTACAAAGATAAAGCATAGTATTGAAAATAAAAATATACATACATATATCATAGTACACTATTTTATTTTATATGATTATTTTTGAAACCGAAATTCAAATGTGTACTAAAAAGTAACGCATGGCATTACTTGTTTTTTTTTAAATTTAATAAGTAACAATTACTATATTTGTAAATAATAGAATATAATATACTATACATCTATGTATTGAAACATTATGACATCTCTCAGATTTATTTTTTTGGGGTCCTGAAAAGGACCGTTGTTATTCTGTTGTTTTTTTTTATAATTATTTAAGCACGTTCACCGCGAATTCGTCTAGCCAATTGAATGTCTTTTGGCATAATGGTAACACGTTTAGCATGAATAGCGCATAAATTTGTATCTTCAAATAAACCAACCAAATAAGCTTCACTAGCTTCCTGAAGTGCCATGACCGCCGAACTCTGAAAACGGAGATCTGTTTTAAAATCCTGAGCAATTTCACGAACCAAACGTTGGAATGGTAATTTACGAATCAACAATTCGGTACTCTTTTGATAGCGACGAATTTCACGAAGAGCAACTGTTCCGGGACGATAACGATGTGGTTTCTTAACACCTCCGGTTGCTGGTGCACTCTTACGGGCGGCCTTTGTCGCCAATTGTTTTCTTGGCGCTTTTCCACCAGTCGATTTACGAGCAGTCTGCTTTGTACGAGCCATCTTTCACAAATTAATAATTCACTAACAATTCACTCACTATTCACAAATAGAAACTTGAAGGAAATGAATAAAATGCTCATATACTAGTATATTCTCGTTGTATTCATGTCTCCGGTACATCTGTTTCATTCGAAGAAAATATTTCTCCTCTTTATAAATTTTTTCCCCTATATTAGTGTCTGCGCTTTAGAAAGAGAAGTATAAATACGGGTATGTTATAGGCAATCGAGCACAGTTTCCATTTGAATTTCGTGTTGTGAAGTGCAAAGTAAGAAAAGTTAAAATAATTAAAAATGACTGGTCGTGGTAAAGGTGGCAAAGGTTTAGGAAAAGGTGGTGCTAAGCGTCATCGCAAAGTGTTACGTGATAATATTCAGGGAATTACAAAACCTGCTATTCGTCGTTTAGCTCGCCGCGGTGGTGTTAAACGTATTTCTGGTTTGATATATGAAGAAACACGTGGTGTACTAAAAGTATTCTTGGAAAATGTTATTCGTGACGCTGTAACATATACGGAACATGCTAAGCGCAAAACAGTGACCGCAATGGATGTTGTATATGCATTGAAAAGACAAGGACGCACTCTATACGGTTTTGGAGGTTAAAATAAACGACGAAAACTTATATATATTTTTTTTTCGTTGACAAACGGTCCTTTTCAGGACCAATAAATAAATCTCTTAAGTGATAATGAATCGATATCTTGATATAAATTGAATAAAAAAAAAACTATGTTTAGATTGGAAAAAGAATTTATACCAACCATCGCAATACAAAAAATATGTACATTAGTATGCATCTCTTATCTTTATATACATATGTATGTATCGAACATTGTTTTCACAATGATGTCATTCAATATTATGCTGGGAAATTCATATGCACACATATGTATGTGTTATAAATGCTTTCAATTGTATTGAAAAATAATATCAGTACATGCAATTTGTAAAAATGTATTTATATCTCTTCTATTTATGTATATAGTCGTCCTTAAAAGGACGGTTTTATTTCTGTTTTTGTCAATATTAAATTTAAGTTTATAGATTTTAAGCACTCTTTTCAGTTTTCTTTGGTAAAAGAACAGCTTGAATGTTTGGTAGAACGCCACCTTGTGCAATTGTAACACCAGAAAGCAATTTGTTCAATTCTTCGTCATTACGGATGGCCAATTGCAAATGACGTGGAATGATTCTTGTTTTTTTGTTATCACGTGCTGCATTTCCCGCCAATTCAAGAACTTCAGCTGCTAAATACTCCATTACAGCTGCCAAATATACAGGAGCACCGGCACCAACACGTTCGGCATAGTTGCCCTTTCGAAGCAAACGATGTATGCGGCCAACCGGAAATTGTAGTCCAGCACGATTAGAACGAGACTTTGCCTTTCCCTTTACTTTACCTCCTTTACCACGACCAGACATTTTTAGCACAATTTATTTATTTTTTTTCTTTTCACTTTTTCACAATTAAAAAACACTTCTTTATTGAACGACCGTTCACCGACTAATGAAATCCGTGCCGTTTGCTAACCTATATTTATACAAACACGAACACGGCGAAATTTCCCCTCTATAATTTTTACACAGAGGAGAAAAGATCGGAATTTCAAATAATAAATAGGGTGCATTTTGTGGTACTGTTCACAGTTTAATTTTGAACGTTGAATAGTGTAAAGTGAAAAAGGTAAAAATAAAAGAGAAGTGAAAAAATAAAATGCCGCCAAAAACTAGTGGAAAAGCAGCAAAGAAAGCCGGAAAGGCACAAAAAAATATCACGAAGAACGATAAGAAAAAGAAACGCAAGAGGAAGGAAAGTTACGCTATCTACATTTACAAAGTATTAAAGCAAGTACATCCCGATACTGGAATATCATCAAAGGCAATGAGTATCATGAATAGTTTTGTTAATGATATTTTCGAAAGAATTGCCGCTGAAGCATCTCGTTTGGCTCACTATAACAAGCGTTCGACAATTACCAGTCGAGAAATTCAAACTGCTGTACGTTTGTTGTTGCCAGGTGAGCTTGCTAAACACGCCGTTAGTGAAGGAACCAAGGCAGTTACCAAATATACTAGTTCAAAATAGATTTCATGCGTTTCAACAAAATGGCCCTTTTCAGGGCCGCAAATTATATTCTCTTGAGATATGCATTTCGATTAATTTATATGAAGTTGATTTTCAATATTAAATTTGCATTTAAGGAATTGCTAAAGACATTATTAATGTATGTGAAGTTGATTTTCAATATTAAATTTTGCATTTAAGAAATTACTGAAGTCACATAGAAGATTATTTTTTTTTTTTTCTTTTACAACGTATACGTATTCATATTTAATTTTTTTTGCTAATTTACCCAAGAAACAAAATTGAAATGATAATAATCTATCTCGATTATAATATTATTTGTAGTCCTGAAAAGGACTTTTGGGATTTTATACTTTGTAATTTCCCTATTGCTTATTAGCAATGAAATTACTTCTTTGCTATTTTTTTAGCAGCAGCAGTAGCAGCAACCTTCTTGGGTTTAGCAGCCGATGACGTCGCTGATTTTGCTTTAGGTAATTTCGGTTTAGTCGCTGTAGCTTTTGCCTTTGTAGGTTTAGCTTTAACTGTACCTGCCTTCTTAACACTCTTTACCTTTGCCTTTTCTACCTTTTTCTTTTCTGCACTTTTTTTCGCTGCAGCACTAGAAGTAGCTTTCTTCACCTTTTTCTCGCCACTAGATGTCTTCTTTATTTTCTTATCACCAGCAACAACTTTCGATTTATCCAATTTTGGTTTCTTCGCAGTAGCTGATTTGACCTTAGTTGGTTTGGCGGCAGTTTTCGATAATTTAAATGAACCGGCAGCACCTTTTCCTTTTGTTTGCACTAACTTACCACTGGCGACGGCATTCTTTAAATATTTTTTAATGAATGGAGCAAGCTTTTGTGCATCGACCTTATATGTTGCAGAAATATATTTTTTAATTGCCAAGAGTGATGAACCACTACGTTCTTTCAATGTCTTAATTGCAGCGTCAACCATTTGTTGAGTAGGTGGATGATTTGGAGCCGATTTTGGTTTTTTCGAACCACCACCACTACTGGCAATCTTTTTAGGTTTTTTTTCGGTAACAACAGCGGGAGCAGTAGCAACAATATCGGCCATTTTATTATATATACTTTTTTTTTAATAACTTTATACTCAAATTCACTGCGAAAATTAATCACTTGATATTCAAATACTATTTACATAAAACGTCATTATATGGCTGTCTGTTCGACTATATGAGAATCAAAAAGAACGAAGGTATACAAAATTTTCATTTATTCCTACTCTTTCATTGAATTGCATCCTTGGTTTTCTTGCAAAATCATATTTTTAGTTAGTAACTATCTTTTTATATAATAATAATATTCAACGATTATAATTTGGTAATATAGTTGTACATTTTTCTACAATTTTAGGTCAATTTTTTCAAATATTTATATGTTTAAATCCATATTAAAGTGAATGTTCGATTGATTTTTTTCATTATCGGTGCATTTATGTTCATTTATTTAATTAACTAAATCACTAAATACTATAATTCGTCTAATATTTAATACTTGACACTATATTCGATTATATCTAATAGTATTTTAATTAAAATTTAAACATTTTTCATATAAAATTTGTGATTTTTTCCTAAGCAGCGAAACAATGAATTTGTCGTTTTTTTCAGCCATTTTATAATCTATTGAAATATATCATTTTGATAATAAATCAAAGTTTCTTAATAATAATTCGATATAATTGAGTTTAATTTAATATGAATATTATAGAAATATTTGAGACATAAGCTTATGTATTTTAATATAATTTCATTGTATATTTATGTATATACTGTCACAAGGTGTATGAATATGAAATAACATTCAAAAGTAAATATGATTTATTTTTCTTGTTTTGTTGTTATTATTTATATAGTAGATAAAGTATAGTATTGAAAATAAAAAAGAAAATTTATTTTATGTGATTATTATTATTGAAACCGATTTTCAAATGTGTACTATGCATTATATTATACTCATATATAAATGGATCGAACACATTTTTGCATATTTTATTCATGAAAATGCGTGAAAATGAACGCATTTGTTCTTATATAATCAATAGATTTCTTTATCATATTCATATTTTAATTTCCACAATATATTATTATGCATATATGTACTAATATATGCATGTATTCAATGTACATATATTTGTATACACTTTTCCTATGCGATTAAATAAAGTTAATATGTATACACATACATATGTATGTATGTATGTACATGTTTAATTAAGTCACCCGAAGCAAAGTAACGCATGGCATTCTTTTTTTTTTAAATTTAATGAATAACAATTATTATATTTGTAAATGATAGAATATATAAAATATTGTAAATAATAGAAACCGAGAAGAAGAAAAAGAAGAAGAATAAGAAAAAATAAAAAAAAAAACAAAATATTAGCCCGATGCCAACAACACGCGGTGTTCCCAAGCGGTCCCCCATCTAAGTACTGACCGCGCCCGACGCTGTTTGATTGCGGTGATCGGACGAGAACCGATAAATTCAGCGTGGTATGGTCGTTGGCAAAGTTCGACTATACTAACTTCTTATTCATTCGGATTTTAGATTCGTTCAATTGAGTTCGTTGTTGTTGTATCCGTCTGTTTAAACTGTTCTACACATTTATATTGTTCAAGAATACTATGTGTGATTATGAGGAACCGATCAAAAATCGATTGTGAATATACATTCGATAGGAAATAACATTCATTCAAGTAAATATGATTTATTTTTCTTGTTATTATTATTATATATAGTACAAAGATAAAGCATAGTATTGAAAATAAAAATATACATACATATATCATAGTACACTATTTTATTTTATATGATTATTATTATTGAAACCGAAATTCAAATGTGTACTAAAAAGTAACGCATGGCATTACTTGTTTTTTTTGAAATTTAATAAGTAACAATTACTATATTTGTAAATAATAGAATATAATATACTATACATCTATGTATTGAAACATTATGACATCTCTCAGATTTATTTTTTTGGGGTCCTGAAAAGGACCGTTGTTATTCTGTTGTTTTTTTTTATAATTATTTAAGCACGTTCACCGCGAATTCGTCTAGCCAATTGAATGTCTTTTGGCATAATGGTAACACGTTTAGCATGAATAGCGCATAAATTTGTATCTTCAAATAAACCAACCAAATAAGCTTCACTAGCTTCCTGAAGTGCCATGACCGCCGAACTCTGAAAACGGAGATCTGTTTTAAAATCCTGAGCAATTTCACGAACCAAACGTTGGAATGGTAATTTACGAATCAACAATTCGGTACTCTTTTGATAGCGACGAATTTCACGAAGAGCAACTGTTCCGGGACGATAACGATGTGGTTTCTTAACACCTCCGGTTGCTGGTGCACTCTTACGGGCGGCCTTTGTCGCCAATTGTTTTCTTGGCGCTTTTCCACCAGTCGATTTACGAGCAGTCTGCTTTGTACGAGCCATCTTTCACAAATTAATAATTCACTAACAATTCACTCACTATTCACAAATAGAAACTTGAAGGAAATGAATAAAATGCTCATATACTAGTATATTCTCGTTGTATTCATGTCTCCGGTACATCTGTTTCATTCGAAGAAAATATTTCTCCTCTTTATAAATTTTTTCCCCTATATTAGTGTCTGCGCTTTAGAAAGAGAAGTATAAATACGGGTATGTTATAGGCAATCGAGCACAGTTTCCATTTGAATTTCGTGTTGTGAAGTGCAAAGTAAGAAAAGTTAAAATAATTAAAAATGACTGGTCGTGGTAAAGGTGGCAAAGGTTTAGGAAAAGGTGGTGCTAAGCGTCATCGCAAAGTGTTACGTGATAATATTCAGGGAATTACAAAACCTGCTATTCGTCGTTTAGCTCGCCGCGGTGGTGTTAAACGTATTTCTGGTTTGATATATGAAGAAACACGTGGTGTACTAAAAGTATTCTTGGAAAATGTTATTCGTGACGCTGTAACATATACGGAACATGCTAAGCGCAAAACAGTGACCGCAATGGATGTTGTATATGCATTGAAAAGACAAGGACGCACTCTATACGGTTTTGGAGGTTAAAATAAACGACGAAAACTTATATATATTTTTTTTTCGTTGACAAACGGTCCTTTTCAGGACCAATAAATAAATCTCTTAAGTGATAATGAATCGATATCTTGATATAAATTGAATAAAAAAAAAACTATGTTTAGATTGGAAAAAGAATTTATACCAACCATCGCAATACAAAAAATATGTACATTAGTATGCATCTCTTATCTTTATATACATATGTATGTATCGAACATTGTTTTCACAATGATGTCATTCAATATTATGCTGGGAAATTCATATGCACACATATGTATGTGTTATAAATGCTTTCAATTGTATTGAAAAATAATATCAGTACATGCAATTTGTAAAAATGTATTTATATCTCTTCTATTTATGTATATAGTCGTCCTTAAAAGGACGGTTTTATTTCTGTTTTTGTCAATATTAAATTTAAGTTTATAGATTTTAAGCACTCTTTTCAGTTTTCTTTGGTAAAAGAACAGCTTGAATGTTTGGTAGAACGCCACCTTGTGCAATTGTAACACCAGAAAGCAATTTGTTCAATTCTTCGTCATTACGGATGGCCAATTGCAAATGACGTGGAATGATTCTTGTTTTTTTGTTATCACGTGCTGCATTTCCCGCCAATTCAAGAACTTCAGCTGCTAAATACTCCATTACAGCTGCCAAATATACAGGAGCACCGGCACCAACACGTTCGGCATAGTTGCCCTTTCGAAGCAAACGATGTATGCGGCCAACCGGAAATTGTAGTCCAGCACGATTAGAACGAGACTTTGCCTTTCCCTTTACTTTACCTCCTTTACCACGACCAGACATTTTTAGCACAATTTATTTATTTTTTTTCTTTTCACTTTTTCACAATTAAAAAACACTTCTTTATTGAACGACCGTTCACCGACTAATGAAATCCGTGCCGTTTGCTAACCTATATTTATACAAACACGAACACGGCGAAATTTCCCCTCTATAATTTTTACACAGAGGAGAAAAGATCGGAATTTCAAATAATAAATAGGGTGCATTTTGTGGTACTGTTCACAGTTTAATTTTGAACGTTGAATAGTGTAAAGTGAAAAAGGTAAAAATAAAAGAGAAGTGAAAAAATAAAATGCCGCCAAAAACTAGTGGAAAAGCAGCAAAGAAAGCCGGAAAGGCACAAAAAAATATCACGAAGAACGATAAGAAAAAGAAACGCAAGAGGAAGGAAAGTTACGCTATCTACATTTACAAAGTATTAAAGCAAGTACATCCCGATACTGGAATATCATCAAAGGCAATGAGTATCATGAATAGTTTTGTTAATGATATTTTCGAAAGAATTGCCGCTGAAGCATCTCGTTTGGCTCACTATAACAAGCGTTCGACAATTACCAGTCGAGAAATTCAAACTGCTGTACGTTTGTTGTTGCCAGGTGAGCTTGCTAAACACGCCGTTAGTGAAGGAACCAAGGCAGTTACCAAATATACTAGTTCAAAATAGATTTCATGCGTTTCAACAAAATGGCCCTTTTCAGGGCCGCAAATTATATTCTCTTGAGATATGCATTTCGATTAATTTATATGAAGTTGATTTTCAATATTAAATTTGCATTTAAGGAATTGCTAAAGACATTATTAATGTATGTGAAGTTGATTTTCAATATTAAATTTTGCATTTAAGAAATTACTGAAGTCACATAGAAGATTATTTTTTTTTTTTTCTTTTACAACGTATACGTATTCATATTTAATTTTTTTTGCTAATTTACCCAAGAAACAAAATTGAAATGATAATAATCTATCTCGATTATAATATTATTTGTAGTCCTGAAAAGGACTTTTGGGATTTTATACTTTGTAATTTCCCTATTGCTTATTAGCAATGAAATTACTTCTTTGCTATTTTTTTAGCAGCAGCAGTAGCAGCAACCTTCTTGGGTTTAGCAGCCGATGACGTCGCTGATTTTGCTTTAGGTAATTTCGGTTTAGTCGCTGTAGCTTTTGCCTTTGTAGGTTTAGCTTTAACTGTACCTGCCTTCTTAACACTCTTTACCTTTGCCTTTTCTACCTTTTTCTTTTCTGCACTTTTTTTCGCTGCAGCACTAGAAGTAGCTTTCTTCACCTTTTTCTCGCCACTAGATGTCTTCTTTATTTTCTTATCACCAGCAACAACTTTCGATTTATCCAATTTTGGTTTCTTCGCAGTAGCTGATTTGACCTTAGTTGGTTTGGCGGCAGTTTTCGATAATTTAAATGAACCGGCAGCACCTTTTCCTTTTGTTTGCACTAACTTACCACTGGCGACGGCATTCTTTAAATATTTTTTAATGAATGGAGCAAGCTTTTGTGCATCGACCTTATATGTTGCAGAAATATATTTTTTAATTGCCAAGAGTGATGAACCACTACGTTCTTTCAATGTCTTAATTGCAGCGTCAACCATTTGTTGAGTAGGTGGATGATTTGGAGCCGATTTTGGTTTTTTCGAACCACCACCACTACTGGCAATCTTTTTAGGTTTTTTTTCGGTAACAACAGCGGGAGCAGTAGCAACAATATCGGCCATTTTATTATATATACTTTTTTTTTAATAACTTTATACTCAAATTCACTGCGAAAATTAATCACTTGATATTCAAATACTATTTACATAAAACGTCATTATATGGCTGTCTGTTCGACTATATGAGAATCAAAAAGAACGAAGGTATACAAAATTTTCATTTATTCCTACTCTTTCATTGAATTGCATCCTTGGTTTTCTTGCAAAATCATATTTTTAGTTAGTAACTATCTTTTTATATAATAATAATATTCAACGATTATAATTTGGTAATATAGTTGTACATTTTTCTACAATTTTAGGTCAATTTTTTCAAATATTTATATGTTTAAATCCATATTAAAGTGAATGTTCGATTGATTTTTTTCATTATCGGTGCATTTATGTTCATTTATTTAATTAACTAAATCACTAAATACTATAATTCGTCTAATATTTAATACTTGACACTATATTCGATTATATCTAATAGTATTTTAATTAAAATTTAAACATTTTTCATATAAAATTTGTGATTTTTTCCTAAGCAGCGAAACAATGAATTTGTCGTTTTTTTCAGCCATTTTATAATCTATTGAAATATATCATTTTGATAATAAATCAAAGTTTCTTAATAATAATTCGATATAATTGAGTTTAATTTAATATGAATATTATAGAAATATTTGAGACATAAGCTTATGTATTTTAATATAATTTCATTGTATATTTATGTATATACTGTCACAAGGTGTATGAATATGAAATAACATTCAAAAGTAAATATGATTTATTTTTCTTGTTTTGTTGTTATTATTTATATAGTAGATAAAGTATAGTATTGAAAATAAAAAAGAAAATTTATTTTATGTGATTATTATTATTGAAACCGATTTTCAAATGTGTACTATGCATTATATTATACTCATATATAAATGGATCGAACACATTTTTGCATATTTTATTCATGAAAATGCGTGAAAATGAACGCATTTGTTCTTATATAATCAATAGATTTCTTTATCATATTCATATTTTAATTTCCACAATATATTATTATGCATATATGTACTAATATATGCATGTATTCAATGTACATATATTTGTATACACTTTTCCTATGCGATTAAATAAAGTTAATATGTATACACATACATATGTATGTATGTATGTACATGTTTAATTAAGTCACCCGAAGCAAAGTAACGCATGGCATTCTTTTTTTTTTAAATTTAATGAATAACAATTATTATATTTGTAAATGATAGAATATATAAAATATTGTAAATAATAGAAACCGAGAAGAAGAAAAAGAAGAAGAATAAGAAAAAATAAAAAAAAAAACAAAATATTAGCCCGATGCCAACAACACGCGGTGTTCCCAAGCGGTCCCCCATCTAAGTACTGACCGCGCCCGACGCTGTTTGATTGCGGTGATCGGACGAGAACCGATAAATTCAGCGTGGTATGGTCGTTGGCAAAGTTCGACTATACTAACTTCTTATTCATTCGGATTTTAGATTCGTTCAATTGAGTTCGTTGTTGTTGTATCCGTCTGTTTAAACTGTTCTACACATTTATATTGTTCAAGAATACTATGTGTGATTATGAGGAACCGATCAAAAATCGATTGTGAATATACATTCGATAGGAAATAACATTCATTCAAGTAAATATGATTTATTTTTCTTGTTATTATTATTATATATAGTACAAAGATAAAGCATAGTATTGAAAATAAAAATATACATACATATATCATAGTACACTATTTTATTTTATATGATTATTATTATTGAAACCGAAATTCAAATGTGTACTAAAAAGTAACGCATGGCATTACTTGTTTTTTTTGAAATTTAATAAGTAACAATTACTATATTTGTAAATAATAGAATATAATATACTATACATCTATGTATTGAAACATTATGACATCTCTCAGATTTATTTTTTTGGGGTCCTGAAAAGGACCGTTGTTATTCTGTTGTTTTTTTTTATAATTATTTAAGCACGTTCACCGCGAATTCGTCTAGCCAATTGAATGTCTTTTGGCATAATGGTAACACGTTTAGCATGAATAGCGCATAAATTTGTATCTTCAAATAAACCAACCAAATAAGCTTCACTAGCTTCCTGAAGTGCCATGACCGCCGAACTCTGAAAACGGAGATCTGTTTTAAAATCCTGAGCAATTTCACGAACCAAACGTTGGAATGGTAATTTACGAATCAACAATTCGGTACTCTTTTGATAGCGACGAATTTCACGAAGAGCAACTGTTCCGGGACGATAACGATGTGGTTTCTTAACACCTCCGGTTGCTGGTGCACTCTTACGGGCGGCCTTTGTCGCCAATTGTTTTCTGGGCGCTTTTCCACCAGTCGATTTACGAGCAGTCTGCTTTGTACGAGCCATCTTTCACAAATTAATAATTCACTAACAATTCACTCACTATTCACAAATAGAAACTTGAAGGAAATGAATAAAATGCTCATATACTAGTATATTCTCGTTGTATTCATGTCTCCGGTACATCTGTTTCATTCGAAGAAAATATTTCTCCTCTTTATAAATTTTTTCCCCTATATTAGTGTCTGCGCTTTAGAAAGAGAAGTATAAATACGGGTATGTTATAGGCAATCGAGCACAGTTTCCATTTGAATTTCGTGTTGTGAAGTGCAAAGTAAGAAAAGTTAAAATAATTAAAAATGACTGGTCGTGGTAAAGGTGGCAAAGGTTTAGGAAAAGGTGGTGCTAAGCGTCATCGCAAAGTGTTACGTGATAATATTCAGGGAATTACAAAACCTGCTATTCGTCGTTTAGCTCGCCGCGGTGGTGTTAAACGTATTTCTGGTTTGATATATGAAGAAACACGTGGTGTACTAAAAGTATTCTTGGAAAATGTTATTCGTGACGCTGTAACATATACGGAACATGCTAAGCGCAAAACAGTGACCGCAATGGATGTTGTATATGCATTGAAAAGACAAGGACGCACTCTATACGGTTTTGGAGGTTAAAATAAACGACGAAAACTTATATATATTTTTTTTTCGTTGACAAACGGTCCTTTTCAGGACCAATAAATAAATCTCTTAAGTGATAATGAATCGATATCTTGATATAAATTGAATAAAAAAAAAACTATGTTTAGATTGGAAAAAGAATTTATACCAACCATCGCAATACAAAAAATATGTACATTAGTATGCATCTCTTATCTTTATATACATATGTATGTATCGAACATTGTTTTCACAATGATGTCATTCAATATTATGCTGGGAAATTCATATGCACACATATGTATGTGTTATAAATGCTTTCAATTGTATTGAAAAATAATATCAGTACATGCAATTTGTAAAAATGTATTTATATCTCTTCTATTTATGTATATAGTCGTCCTTAAAAGGACGGTTTTATTTCTGTTTTTGTCAATATTAAATTTAAGTTTATAGATTTTAAGCACTCTTTTCAGTTTTCTTTGGTAAAAGAACAGCTTGAATGTTTGGTAGAACGCCACCTTGTGCAATTGTAACACCAGAAAGCAATTTGTTCAATTCTTCGTCATTACGGATGGCCAATTGCAAATGACGTGGAATGATTCTTGTTTTTTTGTTATCACGTGCTGCATTTCCCGCCAATTCAAGAACTTCAGCTGCTAAATACTCCATTACAGCTGCCAAATATACAGGAGCACCGGCACCAACACGTTCGGCATAGTTGCCCTTTCGAAGCAAACGATGTATGCGGCCAACCGGAAATTGTAGTCCAGCACGATTAGAACGAGACTTTGCCTTTCCCTTTACTTTACCTCCTTTACCACGACCAGACATTTTTAGCACAATTTATTTATTTTTTTTCTTTTCACTTTTTCACAATTAAAAAACACTTCTTTATTGAACGACCGTTCACCGACTAATGAAATCCGTGCCGTTTGCTAACCTATATTTATACAAACACGAACACGGCGAAATTTCCCCTCTATCATTTTTACACAGAGGAGAAAAGATCGGAATTTCAAATAATAAATAGGGTGCATTTTGTGGTACTGTTCACAGTTTAATTTTGAACGTTGAATAGTGTAAAGTGAAAAAGGTAAAAATAAAAGAGAAGTGAAAAAATAAAATGCCGCCAAAAACTAGTGGAAAAGCAGCAAAGAAAGCCGGAAAGGCACAAAAAAATATCACGAAGAACGATAAGAAAAAGAAACGCAAGAGGAAGGAAAGTTACGCTATCTACATTTACAAAGTATTAAAGCAAGTACATCCCGATACTGGAATATCATCAAAGGCAATGAGTATCATGAATAGTTTTGTTAATGATATTTTCGAAAGAATTGCCGCTGAAGCATCTCGTTTGGCTCACTATAACAAGCGTTCGACAATTACCAGTCGAGAAATTCAAACTGCTGTACGTTTGTTGTTGCCAGGTGAGCTTGCTAAACACGCCGTTAGTGAAGGAACCAAGGCAGTTACCAAATATACTAGTTCAAAATAGATTTCATGCGTTTCAACAAAATGGCCCTTTTCAGGGCCGCAAATTATATTCTCTTGAGATATGCATTTCGATTAATTTATATGAAGTTGATTTTCAATATTAAATTTGCATTTAAGGAATTGCTAAAGACATTATTAATGTATGTGAAGTTGATTTTCAATATTAAATTTTGCATTTAAGAAATTACTGAAGTCACATAGAAGATTATTTTTTTTTTTTTCTTTTACAACGTATACGTATTCATATTTAATTTTTTTTGCTAATTTACCCAAGAAACAAAATTGAAATGATAATAATCTATCTCGATTATAATATTATTTGTAGTCCTGAAAAGGACTTTTGGGATTTTATACTTTGTAATTTCCCTATTGCTTATTAGCAATGAAATTACTTCTTTGCTATTTTTTTAGCAGCAGCAGTAGCAGCAACCTTCTTGGGTTTAGCAGCCGATGACGTCGCTGATTTTGCTTTAGGTAATTTCGGTTTAGTCGCTGTAGCTTTTGCCTTTGTAGGTTTAGCTTTAACTGTACCTGCCTTCTTAACACTCTTTACCTTTGCCTTTTCTACCTTTTTCTTTTCTGCACTTTTTTTCGCTGCAGCACTAGAAGTAGCTTTCTTCACCTTTTTCTCGCCACTAGATGTCTTCTTTATTTTCTTATCACCAGCAACAACTTTCGATTTATCCAATTTTGGTTTCTTCGCAGTAGCTGATTTGACCTTAGTTGGTTTGGCGGCAGTTTTCGATAATTTAAATGAACCGGCAGCACCTTTTCCTTTTGTTTGCACTAACTTACCACTGGCGACGGCATTCTTTAAATATTTTTTAATGAATGGAGCAAGCTTTTGTGCATCGACCTTATATGTTGCAGAAATATATTTTTTAATTGCCAAGAGTGATGAACCACTACGTTCTTTCAATGTCTTAATTGCAGCGTCAACCATTTGTTGAGTAGGTGGATGATTTGGAGCCGATTTTGGTTTTTTCGAACCACCACCACTACTGGCAATCTTTTTAGGTTTTTTTTCGGTAACAACAGCGGGAGCAGTAGCAACAATATCGGCCATTTTATTATATATACTTTTTTTTTAATAACTTTATACTCAAATTCACTGCGAAAATTAATCACTTGATATTCAAATACTATTTACATAAAACGTCATTATATGGCTGTCTGTTCGACTATATGAGAATCAAAAAGAACGAAGGTATACAAAATTTTCATTTATTCCTACTCTTTCATTGAATTGCATCCTTGGTTTTCTTGCAAAATCATATTTTTAGTTAGTAACTATCTTTTTATATAATAATAATATTCAATGATTATAATTTGGTAATATAGTTGTACATTTTTCTACAATTTTAGATCAATTTTTTCAAATATTTATATGTTTAAATCCATATTAAAGTGAATGTTCGATTGATTTTTTTCATTATCGGTGCATTTATGTTCATTTATTTAATTAACTAAATCACTAAATACTATAATTCGTCTAATATTTAATACTTGACACTATATTCGATTATATCTAATAGTATTTTAATTAAAATTTAAACATTTTTCATATAAAATTTGTGATTTTTTCCTAAGCAGCGAAACAATGAATTTGTCGTTTTTTTCAGCCATTTTATAATCTATTGAAATATATCATTTTGATAATAAATCAAAGTTTCTTAATAATAATTCGATATAATTGAGTTTAATTTAATATGAATATTATAGAAATATTTGAGACATAAGCTTATGTATTTTAATATAATTTCATTGTATATTTATGTATATACTGTCACAAGGTGTATGAATATGAAATAACATTCAAAAGTAAATATGATTTATTTTTCTTGTTTTGTTGTTATTATTTATATAGTAGATAAAGTATAGTATTGAAAATAAAAAAGAAAATTTATTTTATGTGATTATTATTATTGAAACCGATTTTCAAATGTGTACTATGCATTATATTATACTCATATATAAATGGATCGAACACATTTTTGCATATTTTATTCATGAAAATGCGTGAAAATGAACGCATTTGTTCTTATATAATCAATAGATTTCTTTATCATATTCATATTTTAATTTCCACAATATATTATTATGCATATATGTACTAATATATGCATGTATTCAATGTACATATATTTGTATACACTTTTCCTATGCGATTAAATAAAGTTAATATGTATACACATACATATGTATGTATGTATGTACATGTTTAATTAAGTCACCCGAAGCAAAGTAACGCATGGCATTCTTTTTTTTTTAAATTTAATGAATAACAATTATTATATTTGTAAATGATAGAATATATAAAATATTGTAAATAATAGAAACCGAGAAGAAGAAAAAGAAGAAGAATAAGAAAAAATAAAAAAAAAAACAAAATATTAGCCCGATGCCAACAACACGCGGTGTTCCCAAGCGGTCCCCCATCTAAGTACTGACCGCGCCCGACGCTGTTTGATTGCGGTGATCGGACGAGAACCGATAAATTCAGCGTGGTATGGTCGTTGGCAAAGTTCGACTATACTAACTTCTTATTCATTCGGATTTTAGATTCGTTCAATTGAGTTCGTTGTTGTTGTATCCGTCTGTTTAAACTGTTCTACACATTTATATTGTTCAAGAATACTATGTGTGATTATGAGGAACCGATCAAAAATCGATTGTGAATATACATTCGATAGGAAATAACATTCATTCAAGTAAATATGATTTATTTTTCTTGTTATTATTATTATATATAGTACAAAGATAAAGCATAGTATTGAAAATAAAAATATACATACATATATCATAGTACACTATTTTATTTTATATGATTATTATTATTGAAACCGAAATTCAAATGTGTACTAAAAAGTAACGCATGGCATTACTTGTTTTTTTTGAAATTTAATAAGTAACAATTACTATATTTGTAAATAATAGAATATAATATACTATACATCTATGTATTGAAACATTATGACATCTCTCAGATTTATTTTTTTGGGGTCCTGAAAAGGACCGTTGTTATTCTGTTGTTTTTTTTTATAATTATTTAAGCACGTTCACCGCGAATTCGTCTAGCCAATTGAATGTCTTTTGGCATAATGGTAACACGTTTAGCATGAATAGCGCATAAATTTGTATCTTCAAATAAACCAACCAAATAAGCTTCACTAGCTTCCTGAAGTGCCATGACCGCCGAACTCTGAAAACGGAGATCTGTTTTAAAATCCTGAGCAATTTCACGAACCAAACGTTGGAATGGTAATTTACGAATCAACAATTCGGTACTCTTTTGATAGCGACGAATTTCACGAAGAGCAACTGTTCCGGGACGATAACGATGTGGTTTCTTAACACCTCCGGTTGCTGGTGCACTCTTACGGGCGGCCTTTGTCGCCAATTGTTTTCTGGGCGCTTTTCCACCAGTCGATTTACGAGCAGTCTGCTTTGTACGAGCCATCTTTCACAAATTAATAATTCACTAACAATTCACTCACTATTCACAAATAGAAACTTGAAGGAAATGAATAAAATGCTCATATACTAGTATATTCTCGTTGTATTCATGTCTCCGGTACATCTGTTTCATTCGAAGAAAATATTTCTCCTCTTTATAAATTTTTTCCCCTATATTAGTGTCTGCGCTTTAGAAAGAGAAGTATAAATACGGGTATGTTATAGGCAATCGAGCACAGTTTCCATTTGAATTTCGTGTTGTGAAGTGCAAAGTAAGAAAAGTTAAAATAATTAAAAATGACTGGTCGTGGTAAAGGTGGCAAAGGTTTAGGAAAAGGTGGTGCTAAGCGTCATCGCAAAGTGTTACGTGATAATATTCAGGGAATTACAAAACCTGCTATTCGTCGTTTAGCTCGCCGCGGTGGTGTTAAACGTATTTCTGGTTTGATATATGAAGAAACACGTGGTGTACTAAAAGTATTCTTGGAAAATGTTATTCGTGACGCTGTAACATATACGGAACATGCTAAGCGCAAAACAGTGACCGCAATGGATGTTGTATATGCATTGAAAAGACAAGGACGCACTCTATACGGTTTTGGAGGTTAAAATAAACGACGAAAACTTATATATATTTTTTTTTCGTTGACAAACGGTCCTTTTCAGGACCAATAAATAAATCTCTTAAGTGATAATGAATCGATATCTTGATATAAATTGAATAAAAAAAAAACTATGTTTAGATTGGAAAAAGAATTTATACCAACCATCGCAATACAAAAAATATGTACATTAGTATGCATCTCTTATCTTTATATACATATGTATGTATCGAACATTGTTTTCACAATGATGTCATTCAATATTATGCTGGGAAATTCATATGCACACATATGTATGTGTTATAAATGCTTTCAATTGTATTGAAAAATAATATCAGTACATGCAATTTGTAAAAATGTATTTATATCTCTTCTATTTATGTATATAGTCGTCCTTAAAAGGACGGTTTTATTTCTGTTTTTGTCAATATTAAATTTAAGTTTATAGATTTTAAGCACTCTTTTCAGTTTTCTTTGGTAAAAGAACAGCTTGAATGTTTGGTAGAACGCCACCTTGTGCAATTGTAACACCAGAAAGCAATTTGTTCAATTCTTCGTCATTACGGATGGCCAATTGCAAATGACGTGGAATGATTCTTGTTTTTTTGTTATCACGTGCTGCATTTCCCGCCAATTCAAGAACTTCAGCTGCTAAATACTCCATTACAGCTGCCAAATATACAGGAGCACCGGCACCAACACGTTCGGCATAGTTGCCCTTTCGAAGCAAACGATGTATGCGGCCAACCGGAAATTGTAGTCCAGCACGATTAGAACGAGACTTTGCCTTTCCCTTTACTTTACCTCCTTTACCACGACCAGACATTTTTAGCACAATTTATTTATTTTTTTTCTTTTCACTTTTTCACAATTAAAAAACACTTCTTTATTGAACGACCGTTCACCGACTAATGAAATCCGTGCCGTTTGCTAACCTATATTTATACAAACACGAACACGGCGAAATTTCCCCTCTATAATTTTTACACAGAGGAGAAAAGATCGGAATTTCAAATAATAAATAGGGTGCATTTTGTGGTACTGTTCACAGTTTAATTTTGAACGTTGAATAGTGTAAAGTGAAAAAGGTAAAAATAAAAGAGAAGTGAAAAAATAAAATGCCGCCAAAAACTAGTGGAAAAGCAGCAAAGAAAGCCGGAAAGGCACAAAAAAATATCACGAAGAACGATAAGAAAAAGAAACGCAAGAGGAAGGAAAGTTACGCTATCTACATTTACAAAGTATTAAAGCAAGTACATCCCGATACTGGAATATCATCAAAGGCAATGAGTATCATGAATAGTTTTGTTAATGATATTTTCGAAAGAATTGCCGCTGAAGCATCTCGTTTGGCTCACTATAACAAGCGTTCGACAATTACCAGTCGAGAAATTCAAACTGCTGTACGTTTGTTGTTGCCAGGTGAGCTTGCTAAACACGCCGTTAGTGAAGGAACCAAGGCAGTTACCAAATATACTAGTTCAAAATAGATTTCATGCGTTTCAACAAAATGGCCCTTTTCAGGGCCGCAAATTATATTCTCTTGAGATATGCATTTCGATTAATTTATATGAAGTTGATTTTCAATATTAAATTTGCATTTAAGGAATTGCTAAAGACATTATTAATGTATGTGAAGTTGATTTTCAATATTAAATTTTGCATTTAAGAAATTACTGAAGTCACATAGAAGATTATTTTTTTTTTTTTCTTTTACAACGTATACGTATTCATATTTAATTTTTTTTGCTAATTTACCCAAGAAACAAAATTGAAATGATAATAATCTATCTCGATTATAATATTATTTGTAGTCCTGAAAAGGACTTTTGGGATTTTATACTTTGTAATTTCCCTATTGCTTATTAGCAATGAAATTACTTCTTTGCTATTTTTTTAGCAGCAGCAGTAGCAGCAACCTTCTTGGGTTTAGCAGCCGATGACGTCGCTGATTTTGCTTTAGGTAATTTCGGTTTAGTCGCTGTAGCTTTTGCCTTTGTAGGTTTAGCTTTAACTGTACCTGCCTTCTTAACACTCTTTACCTTTGCCTTTTCTACCTTTTTCTTTTCTGCACTTTTTTTCGCTGCAGCACTAGAAGTAGCTTTCTTCACCTTTTTCTCGCCACTAGATGTCTTCTTTATTTTCTTATCACCAGCAACAACTTTCGATTTATCCAATTTTGGTTTCTTCGCAGTAGCTGATTTGACCTTAGTTGGTTTGGCGGCAGTTTTCGATAATTTAAATGAACCGGCAGCACCTTTTCCTTTTGTTTGCACTAACTTACCACTGGCGACGACATTCTTTAAATATTTTTTAATGAATGGAGCAAGCTTTTGTGCATCGACCTTATATGTTGCAGAAATATATTTTTTAATTGCCAAGAGTGATGAACCACTTGCAACCGTCAACCATTTGTTGAGTAGGTGGATGATTTGGAGCCGATTTTGGTTTTTTCGAACCACCAACAGCGGGAGCAGTAGCAACAATATCGGCCATTTTATTATATATACTTTTTTTTTAATAACTTTATACTCAAATTCACTGCGAAAATTAATCACTTGATATTCAAATACTATTTACATAAAACGTCATTATATGGCTGTCTGTTCGACTATATGAGAATCAAAAAGAACGAAGGTATACAAAATTTTCATTTATTCCTACTCTTTCATTGAATTGCATCCTTGGTTTTCTTGCAAAATCATATTTTTAGTTAGTAACTATCTTTTTATATAATAATAATATTCAATGATTATAATTTGGTAATATAGTTGTACATTTTTCTACAATTTTAGATCAATTTTTTCAAATATTTATATGTTTAAATCCATATTAAAGTGAATGTTCGATTGATTTTTTTCATTATCGGTGCATTTATGTTCATTTATTTAATTAACTAAATCACTAAATACTATAATTCGTCTAATATTTAATACTTGACACTATATTCGATTATATCTAATAGTATTTTAATTAAAATTTAAACATTTTTCATATAAAATTTGTGATTTTTTCCTAAGCAGCGAAACAATGAATTTGTCGTTTTTTTCAGCCATTTTATAATCTATTGAAATATATCATTTTGATAATAAATCAAAGTTTCTTAATAATAATTCGATATAATTGAGTTTAATTTAATATGAATATTATAGAAATATTTGAGACATAAGCTTATGTATTTTAATATAATTTCATTGTATATTTATGTATATACTGTCACAAGGTGTATGAATATGAAATAACATTCAAAAGTAAATATGATTTATTTTTCTTGTTTTGTTGTTATTATTTATATAGTAGATAAAGTATAGTATTGAAAATAAAAAAGAAAATTTATTTTATGTGATTATTATTATTGAAACCGATTTTCAAATGTGTACTATGCATTATATTATACTCATATATAAATGGATCGAACACATTTTTGCATATTTTATTCATGAAAATGCGTGAAAATGAACGCATTTGTTCTTATATAATCAATAGATTTCTTTATCATATTCATATTTTAATTTCCACAATATATTATTATGCATATATGTACTAATATATGCATGTATTCAATGTACATTTATTTGTATACACTTTTCCTATGCGATTAAATAAAGTTAATATGTATACACATACATATGTATGTATGTATGTACATGTTTAATTAAGTCACCCGAAGCAAAGTAACGCATGGCATTCTTTTTTTTTTAAATTTAATGAATAACAATTATTATATTTGTAAATGATAGAATATATAAAATATTGTAAATAATAGAAACCGAGAAGAAGAAAAAGAAGAAGAATAAGAAAAAATAAAAAAAAAAACAAAATATTAGCCCGATGCCAACAACACGCGGTGTTCCCAAGCGGTCCCCCATCTAAGTACTGACCGCGCCCGACGCTGTTTGATTGCGGTGATCGGACGAGAACCGATAAATTCAGCGTGGTATGGTCGTTGGCAAAGTTCGACTATACTAACTTCTTATTCATTCGGATTTTAGATTCGTTCAATTGAGTTCGTTGTTGTTGTATCCGTCTGTTTAAACTGTTCTACACATTTATATTGTTCAAGAATACTATGTGTGATTATGAGGAACCGATCAAAAATCGATTGTGAATATACATTCGATAGGAAATAACATTCATTCAAGTAAATATGATTTATTTTTCTTGTTATTATTATTATATATAGTACAAAGATAAAGCATAGTATTGAAAATAAAAATATACATACATATATCATAGTACACTATTTTATTTTATATGATTATTTTTGAAACCGAAATTCAAATGTGTACTAAAAAGTAACGCATGGCATTACTTGTTTTTTTTTAAATTTAATAAGTAACAATTACTATATTTGTAAATAATAGAATATAATATACTATACATCTATGTATTGAAACATTATGACATCTCTCAGATTTATTTTTTTGGGGTCCTGAAAAGGACCGTTGTTATTCTGTTGTTTTTTTTTATAATTATTTAAGCACGTTCACCGCGAATTCGTCTAGCCAATTGAATGTCTTTTGGCATAATGGTAACACGTTTAGCATGAATAGCGCATAAATTTGTATCTTCAAATAAACCAACCAAATAAGCTTCACTAGCTTCCTGAAGTGCCATGACCGCCGAACTCTGAAAACGGAGATCTGTTTTAAAATCCTGAGCAATTTCACGAACCAAACGTTGGAATGGTAATTTACGAATCAACAATTCGGTACTCTTTTGATAGCGACGAATTTCACGAAGAGCAACTGTTCCGGGACGATAACGATGTGGTTTCTTAACACCTCCGGTTGCTGGTGCACTCTTACGGGCGGCCTTTGTCGCCAATTGTTTTCTTGGCGCTTTTCCACCAGTCGATTTACGAGCAGTCTGCTTTGTACGAGCCATCTTTCACAAATTAATAATTCACTAACAATTCACTCACTATTCACAAATAGAAACTTGAAGGAAATGAATAAAATGCTCATATACTAGTATATTCTCGTTGTATTCATGTCTCCGGTACATCTGTTTCATTCGAAGAAAATATTTCTCCTCTTTATAAATTTTTTCCCCTATATTAGTGTCTGCGCTTTAGAAAGAGAAGTATAAATACGGGTATGTTATAGGCAATCGAGCAGTTTCCATTTGAATTTCGTGTTGTGAAGTGCAAAGTAAGAAAAGTTAAAATAATTAAAAATGACTGGTCGTGGTAAAGGTGGCAAAGGTTTAGGAAAAGGTGGTGCTAAGCGTCATCGCAAAGTGTTACGTGATAATATTCAGGGAATTACAAAACCTGCTATTCGTCGTTTAGCTCGCCGCGGTGGTGTTAAACGTATTTCTGGTTTGATATATGAAGAAACACGTGGTGTACTAAAAGTATTCTTGGAAAATGTTATTCGTGACGCTGTAACATATACGGAACATGCTAAGCGCAAAACAGTGACCGCAATGGATGTTGTATATGCATTGAAAAGACAAGGACGCACTCTATACGGTTTTGGAGGTTAAAATAAACGACGAAAACTTATATATATTTTTTTTTCGTTGACAAACGGTCCTTTTCAGGACCAATAAATAAATCTCTTAAGTGATAATGAATCGATATCTTGATATAAATTGAATAAAAAAAAAACTATGTTTAGATTGGAAAAAGAATTTATACCAACCATCGCAATACAAAAAATATGTACATTAGTATGCATCTCTTATCTTTATATACATATGTATGTATCGAACATTGTTTTCACAATGATGTCATTCAATATTATGCTGGGAAATTCATATGCACACATATGTATGTGTTATAAATGCTTTCAATTGTATTGAAAAATAATATCAGTACATGCAATTTGTAAAAATGTATTTATATCTCTTCTATTTATGTATATAGTCGTCCTTAAAAGGACGGTTTTATTTCTGTTTTTGTCAATATTAAATTTAAGTTTATAGATTTTAAGCACTCTTTTCAGTTTTCTTTGGTAAAAGAACAGCTTGAATGTTTGGTAGAACGCCACCTTGTGCAATTGTAACACCAGAAAGCAATTTGTTCAATTCTTCGTCATTACGGATGGCCAATTGCAAATGACGTGGAATGATTCTTGTTTTTTTGTTATCACGTGCTGCATTTCCCGCCAATTCAAGAACTTCAGCTGCTAAATACTCCATTACAGCTGCCAAATATACAGGAGCACCGGCACCAACACGTTCGGCATAGTTGCCCTTTCGAAGCAAACGATGTATGCGGCCAACCGGAAATTGTAGTCCAGCACGATTAGAACGAGACTTTGCCTTTCCCTTTACTTTACCTCCTTTACCACGACCAGACATTTTTAGCACAATTTATTTATTTTTTTTCTTTTCACTTTTTCACAATTAAAAAACACTTCTTTATTGAACGACCGTTCACCGACTAATGAAATCCGTGCCGTTTGCTAACCTATATTTATACAAACACGAACACGGCGAAATTTCCCCTCTATCATTTTTACACAGAGGAGAAAAGATCGGAATTTCAAATAATAAATAGGGTGCATTTTGTGGTACTGTTCACAGTTTAATTTTGAACGTTGAATAGTGTAAAGTGAAAAAGGTAAAAATAAAAGAGAAGTGAAAAAATAAAATGCCGCCAAAAACTAGTGGAAAAGCAGCAAAGAAAGCCGGAAAGGCACAAAAAAATATCACGAAGAACGATAAGAAAAAGAAACGCAAGAGGAAGGAAAGTTACGCTATCTACATTTACAAAGTATTAAAGCAAGTACATCCCGATACTGGAATATCATCAAAGGCAATGAGTATCATGAATAGTTTTGTTAATGATATTTTCGAAAGAATTGCCGCTGAAGCATCTCGTTTGGCTCACTATAACAAGCGTTCGACAATTACCAGTCGAGAAATTCAAACTGCTGTACGTTTGTTGTTGCCAGGTGAGCTTGCTAAACACGCCGTTAGTGAAGGAACCAAGGCAGTTACCAAATATACTAGTTCAAAATAGATTTCATGCGTTTCAACAAAATGGCCCTTTTCAGGGCCGCAAATTATATTCTCTTGAGATATGCATTTCGATTAATTTATATGAAGTTGATTTTCAATATTAAATTTGCATTTAAGGAATTGCTAAAGACATTATTAATGTATGTGAAGTTGATTTTCAATATTAAATTTTGCATTTAAGAAATTACTGAAGTCACATAGAAGATTATTTTTTTTTTTTTCTTTTACAACGTATTCATATTTAATTTTTTTTGCTAATTTACCCAAGAAACAAAATTGAAATGATAATAATCTATCTCGATTATAATATTATTTGTAGTCCTGAAAAGGACTTTTGGGATTTTATACTTTGTAATTTCCCTATTGCTTATTAGCAATGAAATTACTTCTTTGCTATTTTTTTAGCAGCAGCAGTAGCAGCAACCTTCTTGGGTTTAGCAGCCGATGACGTCGCTGATTTTGCTTTAGGTAATTTCGGTTTAGTCGCTGTAGCTTTTGCCTTTGTAGGTTTAGCTTTAACTGTACCTGCCTTCTTAACACTCTTTACCTTTGCCTTTTCTACCTTTTTCTTTTCTGCACTTTTTTTCGCTGCAGCACTAGAAGTAGCTTTCTTCACCTTTTTCTCGCCACTAGATGTCTTCTTTATTTTCTTATCACCAGCAACAACTTTCGATTTATCCAATTTTGGTTTCTTCGCAGTAGCTGATTTGACCTTAGTTGGTTTGGCGGCAGTTTTCGATAATTTAAATGAACCGGCAGCACCTTTTCCTTTTGTTTGCACTAACTTACCACTGGCGACGGCATTCTTTAAATATTTTTTAATGAATGGAGCAAGCTTTTGTGCATCGACCTTATATGTTGCAGAAATATATTTTTTAATTGCCAAGAGTGATGAACCACTACGTTCTTTCAATGTCTTAATTGCAGCGTCAACCATTTGTTGAGTAGGTGGATGATTTGGAGCCGATTTTGGTTTTTTCGAACCACCACCACTACTGGCAATCTTTTTAGGTTTTTTTTCGGTAACAACAGCGGGAGCAGTAGCAACAATATCGGCCATTTTATTATATATACTTTTTTTTTAATAACTTTATACTCAAATTCACTGCGAAAATTAATCACTTGATATTCAAATACTATTTACATAAAACGTCATTATATGGCTGTCTGTTCGACTATATGAGAATCAAAAAGAACGAAGGTATACAAAATTTTCATTTATTCCTACTCTTTCATTGAATTGCATCCTTGGTTTTCTTGCAAAATCATATTTTTAGTTAGTAACTATCTTTTTATATAATAATAATATTCAATGATTATAATTTGGTAATATAGTTGTACATTTTTCTACAATTTTAGGTCAATTTTTTCAAATATTTATATGTTTAAATCCATATTAAAGTGAATGTTCGATTGATTTTTTTCATTATCGGTGCATTTATGTTCATTTATTTAATTAACTAAATCACTAAATACTATAATTCGTCTAATATTTAATACTTGACACTATATTCGATTATATCTAATAGTATTTTAATTAAAATTTAAACATTTTTCATATAAAATTTGTGATTTTTTCCTAAGCAGCGAAACAATGAATTTGTCGTTTTTTTCAGCCATTTTATAATCTATTGAAATATATCATTTTGATAATAAATCAAAGTTTCTTAATAATAATTCGATATAATTGAGTTTAATTTAATATGAATATTATAGAAATATTTGAGACATAAGCTTATGTATTTTAATATAATTTCATTGTATATTTATGTATATACTGTCACAAGGTGTATGAATATGAAATAACATTCAAAAGTAAATATGATTTATTTTTCTTGTTTTGTTGTTATTATTTATATAGTAGATAAAGTATAGTATTGAAAATAAAAAAGAAAATTTATTTTATGTGATTATTATTATTGAAACCGATTTTCAAATGTGTACTATGCATTATATTATACTCATATATAAATGGATCGAACACATTTTTGCATATTTTATTCATGAAAATGCGTGAAAATGAACGCATTTGTTCTTATATAATCGATAGATTTCTTTATCATATTCATATTTTAATTTCCACAATATATTATTATGCATATATGTACTAATATATGCATGTATTCAATGCGATTAAATAAAGTTAATATGTATACACATACATATGTATGTATGTATGTACATGTTTAATTAAGTCACCCGAAGCAAAGTAACGCATGGCATTCTTTTTTTATAAATTTAATGAATAACAATTATTATATTTGTAAATGATAGAATATATAAAATATTATAAATAATAGAAACCGATAAGAAGAAAAAGAAGAAGAATAAGAAAAAATAAAAAAAAAACAAAATATTAGCCAGATGCCAACAACACGCGGTGTTCCCAAGCGGTCCCCCATCTAAGTACTGACCGCGCCCGACGCTGTTTGATTGCGGTGATCGGACGAGAACCGATAAATTCAGCGTGGTATGGTCGTTGGCAAAGTTCGACTATACTAACTTCTTATTCATTCGGATTTTAGATTCGTTCAATTGAGTTCGTTGTTGTTGTATCCGTCTGTTTAAACTGTTCTACACATTTATATTGTTCAAGAATACTATGTGTGATTATGAGGAACCGATCAAAAATCGATTGTGAATATACATTCGATAGGAAATAACATTCATTCAAGTAAATATGATTTATTTTTCTTGTTATTATTATTATATATAGTACAAAGATAAAGCATAGTATTGAAAATAAAAATATACATACATATATCATAGTACACTATTTTATTTTATATGATTATTTTTGAAACCGAAATTCAAATGTGTACTAAAAAGTAACGCATGGCATTACTTGTTTTTTTTTAAATTTAATAAGTAACAATTACTATATTTGTAAATAATAGAATATAATATACTATACATCTATGTATTGAAACATTATGACATCTCTCAGATTTATTTTTTTGGGGTCCTGAAAAGGACCGTTGTTATTCTGTTGTTTTTTTTTATAATTATTTAAGCACGTTCACCGCGAATTCGTCTAGCCAATTGAATGTCTTTTGGCATAATGGTAACACGTTTAGCATGAATAGCGCATAAATTTGTATCTTCAAATAAACCAACCAAATAAGCTTCACTAGCTTCCTGAAGTGCCATGACCGCCGAACTCTGAAAACGGAGATCTGTTTTAAAATCCTGAGCAATTTCACGAACCAAACGTTGGAATGGTAATTTACGAATCAACAATTCGGTACTCTTTTGATAGCGACGAATTTCACGAAGAGCAACTGTTCCGGGACGATAACGATGTGGTTTCTTAACACCTCCGGTTGCTGGTGCACTCTTACGGGCGGCCTTTGTCGCCAATTGTTTTCTTGGCGCTTTTCCACCAGTCGATTTACGAGCAGTCTGCTTTGTACGAGCCATCTTTCACAAATTAATAATTCACTAACAATTCACTCACTATTCACAAATAGAAACTTGAAGCAAATGAATAAAATGCTCATATACTAGTATATTCACGTTGTATTCATGTCTCCGGTACATCTGTTTCATTCGAAGAAAATATTTCTCCTCTTTATATATTTTTTCCCCTATATTAGTGTTTGCGCTTTAGAAAGAGAAGTATAAATACGGGTATGTTATAGGCAATCGAGCACAGTTTCCATTTGAATTTCGTGTTGTGAAGTGCAAAGTAAGAAAAGTTAAAATAATTAAAAATGACTGGTCGTGGTAAAGGTGGCAAAGGTTTAGGAAAAGGTGGTGCTAAGCGTCATCGCAAAGTGTTACGTGATAATATTCAGGGAATTACAAAACCTGCTATTCGTCGTTTAGCTCGCCGCGGTGGTGTTAAACGTATTTCTGGTTTGATATATGAAGAAACACGTGGTGTACTAAAAGTATTCTTGGAAAATGTTATTCGTGACGCTGTAACATATACGGAACATGCTAAGCGCAAAACAGTGACCGCAATGGATGTTGTATATGCATTGAAAAGACAAGGACGCACTCTATACGGTTTTGGAGGTTAAAATAAACGACGAAAACTTATATATATTTTTTTTTCGTTGACAAACGGTCCTTTTCAGGACCAATAAATAAATCTCTTAAGTGATAATGAATCGATATCTTGATATAAATTGAATAAAAAAAAAACTATGTTTAGATTGGAAAAAGAATTTATACCAACCATCGCAATACAAAAAATATGTACATTAGTATGCATCTCTTATCTTTATATACATATGTATGTATCGAACATTGTTTTCACAATGATGTCATTCAATATTATGCTGGGAAATTCATATGCACACATATGTATGTGTTATAAATGCTTTCAATTGTATTGAAAAATAATATCAGTACATGCAATTTGTAAAAATGTATTTATATCTCTTCTATTTATGTATATAGTCGTCCTTAAAAGGACGGTTTTATTTCTGTTTTTGTCAATATTAAATTTAAGTTTATAGATTTTAAGCACTCTTTTCAGTTTTCTTTGGTAAAAGAACAGCTTGAATGTTTGGTAGAACGCCACCTTGTGCAATTGTAACACCAGAAAGCAATTTGTTCAATTCTTCGTCATTACGGATGGCCAATTGCAAATGACGTGGAATGATTCTTGTTTTTTTGTTATCACGTGCTGCATTTCCCGCCAATTCAAGAACTTCAGCTGCTAAATACTCCATTACAGCTGCCAAATATACAGGAGCACCGGCACCAACACGTTCGGCATAGTTGCCCTTTCGAAGCAAACGATGTATGCGGCCAACCGGAAATTGTAGTCCAGCACGATTAGAACGAGACTTTGCCTTTCCCTTTACTTTACCTCCTTTACCACGACCAGACATTTTTAGCACAATTTATTTATTTTTTTTCTTTTCACTTTTTCACAATTAAAAAACACTTCTTTATTGAACGACCGTTCACCGACTAATGAAATCCGTGCCGTTTGCTAACCTATATTTATACAAACACGAACACGGCGAAATTTCCCCTCTATCATTTTTACACAGAGGAGAAAAGATCGGAATTTCAAATAATAAATAGGGTGCATTTTGTGGTACTGTTCACAGTTTAATTTTGAACGTTGAATAGTGTAAAGTGAAAAAGGTAAAAATAAAAGAGAAGTGAAAAAATAAAATGCCGCCAAAAACTAGTGGAAAAGCAGCAAAGAAAGCCGGAAAGGCACAAAAAAATATCACGAAGAACGATAAGAAAAAGAAACGCAAGAGGAAGGAAAGTTACGCTATCTACATTTACAAAGTATTAAAGCAAGTACATCCCGATACTGGAATATCATCAAAGGCAATGAGTATCATGAATAGTTTTGTTAATGATATTTTCGAAAGAATTGCCGCTGAAGCATCTCGTTTGGCTCACTATAACAAGCGTTCGACAATTACCAGTCGAGAAATTCAAACTGCTGTACGTTTGTTGTTGCCAGGTGAGCTTGCTAAACACGCCGTTAGTGAAGGAACCAAGGCAGTTACCAAATATACTAGTTCAAAATAGATTTCATGCGTTTCAACAAAATGGCCCTTTTCAGGGCCGCAAATTATATTCTCTTGAGATATGCATTTCGATTAATTTATATGAAGTTGATTTTCAATATTAAATTTGCATTTAAGGAATTGCTAAAGACATTATTAATGTATGTGAAGTTGATTTTCAATATTAAATTTTGCATTTAAGAAATTACTGAAGTCACATAGAAGATTATTTTTTTTTTTTCTTTTACAACGTATACGTATTCATATTTAATTTTTTTTGCTAATTTACCCAAGAAACAAAATTGAAATGATAATAATCTATCTCGATTATAATATTATTTGTAGTCCTGAAAAGGACTTTTGGGATTTTATACTTTGTAATTTCCCTATTGCTTATTAGCAATGAAATTACTTCTTTGCTATTTTTTTAGCAGCAGCAGTAGCAGCAACCTTCTTGGGTTTAGCAGCCGATGACGTCGCTGATTTTGCTTTAGGTAATTTCGGTTTAGTCGCTGTAGCTTTTGCCTTTGTAGGTTTAGCTTTAACTGTACCTGCCTTCTTAACACTCTTTACCTTTGCCTTTTCTACCTTTTTCTTTTCTGCACTTTTTTTCGCTGCAGCACTAGAAGTAGCTTTCTTCACCTTTTTCTCGCCACTAGATGTCTTCTTTATTTTCTTATCACCAGCAACAACTTTCGATTTATCCAATTTTGGTTTCTTCGCAGTAGCTGATTTGACCTTAGTTGGTTTGGCGGCAGTTTTCGATAATTTAAATGAACCGGCAGCACCTTTTCCTTTTGTTTGCACTAACTTACCACTGGCGACGGCATTCTTTAAATATTTTTTAATGAATGGAGCAAGCTTTTGTGCATCGACCTTATATGTTGCAGAAATATATTTTTTAATTGCCAAGAGTGATGAACCACTACGTTCTTTCAATGTCTTAATTGCAGCGTCAACCATTTGTTGAGTAGGTGGATGATTTGGAGCCGATTTTGGTTTTTTCGAACCACCACCACTACTGGCAATCTTTTTAGGTTTTTTTTCGGTAACAACAGCGGGAGCAGTAGCAACAATATCGGCCATTTTATTATATATACTTTTTTTTTAATAACTTTATACTCAAATTCACTGCGAAAATTAATCACTTGATATTCAAATACTATTTACATAAAACGTCATTATATGGCTGTCTGTTCGACTATATGAGAATCAAAAAGAACGAAGGTATACAAAATTTTCATTTATTCCTACTCTTTCATTGAATTGCATCCTTGGTTTTCTTGCAAAATCATATTTTTAGTTAGTAACTATCTTTTTATATAATAATAATATTCAATGATTATAATTTGGTAATATAGTTGTACATTTTTCTACAATTTTAGATCAATTTTTTCAAATATTTATATGTTTAAATCCATATTAAAGTGAATGTTCGATTGATTTTTTTCATTATCGGTGCATTTATGTTCATTTATTTAATTAACTAAATCACTAAATACTATAATTCGTCTAATATTTAATACTTGACACTATATTCGATTATATCTAATAGTATTTTAATTAAAATTTAAACATTTTTCATATAAAATTTGTGATTTTTTCCTAAGCAGCGAAACAATGAATTTGTCGTTTTTTTCAGCCATTTTATAATCTATTGAAATATATCATTTTGATAATAAATCAAAGTTTCTTAATAATAATTCGATATAATTGAGTTTAATTTAATATGAATATTATAGAAATATTTGAGACATAAGCTTATGTATTTTAATATAATTTCATTGTATATTTATGTATATACTGTCACAAGGTGTATGAATATGAAATAACATTCAAAAGTAAATATGATTTATTTTTCTTGTTTTGTTGTTATTATTTATATAGTAGATAAAGTATAGTATTGAAAATAAAAAAGAAAATTTATTTTATGTGATTATTATTATTGAAACCGATTTTCAAATGTGTACTATGCATTATATTATACTCATATATAAATGGATCGAACACATTTTTGCATATTTTATTCATGAAAATGCGTGAAAATGAACGCATTTGTTCTTATATAATCAATAGATTTCTTTATCATATTCATATTTTAATTTCCACAATATATTATTATGCATATATGTACTAATATATGCATGTATTCAATGTACATATATTTGTATACACTTTTCCTATGCGATTAAATAAAGTTAATATGTATACACATACATATGTATGTATGTATGTACATGTTTAATTAAGTCACCCGAAGCAAAGTAACGCATGGCATTCTTTTTTTTTTAAATTTAATGAATAACAATTATTATATTTGTAAATGATAGAATATATAAAATATTGTAAATAATAGAAACCGAGAAGAAGAAAAAGAAGAAGAATAAGAAAAAATAAAAAAAAAAACAAAATATTAGCCCGATGCCAACAACACGCGGTGTTCCCAAGCGGTCCCCCATCTAAGTACTGACCGCGCCCGACGCTGTTTGATTGCGGTGATCGGACGAGAACCGATAAATTCAGCGTGGTATGGTCGTTGGCAAAGTTCGACTATACTAACTTCTTATTCATTCGGATTTTAGATTCGTTCAATTGAGTTCGTTGTTGTTGTATCCGTCTGTTTAAACTGTTCTACACATTTATATTGTTCAAGAATACTATGTGTGATTATGAGGAACCGATCAAAAATCGATTGTGAATATACATTCGATAGGAAATAACATTCATTCAAGTAAATATGATTTATTTTTCTTGTTATTATTATTATATATAGTACAAAGATAAAGCATAGTATTGAAAATAAAAATATACATACATATATCATAGTACACTATTTTATTTTATATGATTATTATTATTGAAACCGAAATTCAAATGTGTACTAAAAAGTAACGCATGGCATTACTTGTTTTTTTTGAAATTTAATAAGTAACAATTACTATATTTGTAAATAATAGAATATAATATACTATACATCTATGTATTGAAACATTATGACATCTCTCAGATTTATTTTTTTGGGGTCCTGAAAAGGACCGTTGTTATTCTGTTGTTTTTTTTTATAATTATTTAAGCACGTTCACCGCGAATTCGTCTAGCCAATTGAATGTCTTTTGGCATAATGGTAACACGTTTAGCATGAATAGCGCATAAATTTGTATCTTCAAATAAACCAACCAAATAAGCTTCACTAGCTTCCTGAAGTGCCATGACCGCCGAACTCTGAAAACGGAGATCTGTTTTAAAATCCTGAGCAATTTCACGAACCAAACGTTGGAATGGTAATTTACGAATCAACAATTCGGTACTCTTTTGATAGCGACGAATTTCACGAAGAGCAACTGTTCCGGGACGATAACGATGTGGTTTCTTAACACCTCCGGTTGCTGGTGCACTCTTACGGGCGGCCTTTGTCGCCAATTGTTTTCTTGGCGCTTTTCCACCAGTCGATTTACGAGCAGTCTGCTTTGTACGAGCCATCTTTCACAAATTAATAATTCACTAACAATTCACTCACTATTCACAAATAGAAACTTGAAGCAAATGAATAAAATGCTCATATACTAGTATATTCACGTTGTATTCATGTCTCCGGTACATCTGTTTCATTCGAAGAAAATATTTCTCCTCTTTATATATTTTTTCCCCTATATTAGTGTTTGCGCTTTAGAAAGAGAAGTATAAATACGGGTATGTTATAGGCAATCGAGCACAGTTTCCATTTGAATTTCGTGTTGTGAAGTGCAAAGTAAGAAAAGTTAAAATAATTAAAAATGACTGGTCGTGGTAAAGGTGGCAAAGGTTTAGGAAAAGGTGGTGCTAAGCGTCATCGCAAAGTGTTACGTGATAATATTCAGGGAATTACAAAACCTGCTATTCGTCGTTTAGCTCGCCGCGGTGGTGTTAAACGTATTTCTGGTTTGATATATGAAGAAACACGTGGTGTACTAAAAGTATTCTTGGAAAATGTTATTCGTGACGCTGTAACATATACGGAACATGCTAAGCGCAAAACAGTGACCGCAATGGATGTTGTATATGCATTGAAAAGACAAGGACGCACTCTATACGGTTTTGGAGGTTAAAATAAACGACGAAAACTTATATATATTTTTTTTTCGTTGACAAACGGTCCTTTTCAGGACCAATAAATAAATCTCTTAAGTGATAATGAATCGATATCTTGATATAAATTGAATAAAAAAAAAACTATGTTTAGATTGGAAAAAGAATTTATACCAACCATCGCAATACAAAAAATATGTACATTAGTATGCATCTCTTATCTTTATATACATATGTATGTATCGAACATTGTTTTCACAATGATGTCATTCAATATTATGCTGGGAAATTCATATGCACACATATGTATGTGTTATAAATGCTTTCAATTGTATTGAAAAATAATATCAGTACATGCAATTTGTAAAAATGTATTTATATCTCTTCTATTTATGTATATAGTCGTCCTTAAAAGGACGGTTTTATTTCTGTTTTTGTCAATATTAAATTTAAGTTTATAGATTTTAAGCACTCTTTTCAGTTTTCTTTGGTAAAAGAACAGCTTGAATGTTTGGTAGAACGCCACCTTGTGCAATTGTAACACCAGAAAGCAATTTGTTCAATTCTTCGTCATTACGGATGGCCAATTGCAAATGACGTGGAATGATTCTTGTTTTTTTGTTATCACGTGCTGCATTTCCCGCCAATTCAAGAACTTCAGCTGCTAAATACTCCATTACAGCTGCCAAATATACAGGAGCACCGGCACCAACACGTTCGGCATAGTTGCCCTTTCGAAGCAAACGATGTATGCGGCCAACCGGAAATTGTAGTCCAGCACGATTAGAACGAGACTTTGCCTTTCCCTTTACTTTACCTCCTTTACCACGACCAGACATTTTTAGCACAATTTATTTATTTTTTTTCTTTTCACTTTTTCACAATTAAAAAACACTTCTTTATTGAACGACCGTTCACCGACTAATGAAATCCGTGCCGTTTGCTAACCTATATTTATACAAACACGAACACGGCGAAATTTCCCCTCTATCATTTTTACACAGAGGAGAAAAGATCGGAATTTCAAATAATAAATAGGGTGCATTTTGTGGTACTGTTCACAGTTTAATTTTGAACGTTGAATAGTGTAAAGTGAAAAAGGTAAAAATAAAAGAGAAGTGAAAAAATAAAATGCCGCCAAAAACTAGTGGAAAAGCAGCAAAGAAAGCCGGAAAGGCACAAAAAAATATCACGAAGAACGATAAGAAAAAGAAACGCAAGAGGAAGGAAAGTTACGCTATCTACATTTACAAAGTATTAAAGCAAGTACATCCCGATACTGGAATATCATCAAAGGCAATGAGTATCATGAATAGTTTTGTTAATGATATTTTCGAAAGAATTGCCGCTGAAGCATCTCGTTTGGCTCACTATAACAAGCGTTCGACAATTACCAGTCGAGAAATTCAAACTGCTGTACGTTTGTTGTTGCCAGGTGAGCTTGCTAAACACGCCGTTAGTGAAGGAACCAAGGCAGTTACCAAATATACTAGTTCAAAATAGATTTCATGCGTTTCAACAAAATGGCCCTTTTCAGGGCCGCAAATTATATTCTCTTGAGATATGCATTTCGATTAATTTATATGAAGTTGATTTTCAATATTAAATTTGCATTTAAGGAATTGCTAAAGACATTATTAATGTATGTGAAGTTGATTTTCAATATTAAATTTTGCATTTAAGAAATTACTGAAGTCACATAGAAGATTATTTTTTTTTTTTCTTTTACAACGTATACGTATTCATATTTAATTTTTTTTGCTAATTTACCCAAGAAACAAAATTGAAATGATAATAATCTATCTCGATTATAATATTATTTGTAGTCCTGAAAAGGACTTTTGGGATTTTATACTTTGTAATTTCCCTATTGCTTATTAGCAATGAAATTACTTCTTTGCTATTTTTTTAGCAGCAGCAGTAGCAGCAACCTTCTTGGGTTTAGCAGCCGATGACGTCGCTGATTTTGCTTTAGGTAATTTCGGTTTAGTCGCTGTAGCTTTTGCCTTTGTAGGTTTAGCTTTAACTGTACCTGCCTTCTTAACACTCTTTACCTTTGCCTTTTCTACCTTTTTCTTTTCTGCACTTTTTTTCGCTGCAGCACTAGAAGTAGCTTTCTTCACCTTTTTCTCGCCACTAGATGTCTTCTTTATTTTCTTATCACCAGCAACAACTTTCGATTTATCCAATTTTGGTTTCTTCGCAGTAGCTGATTTGACCTTAGTTGGTTTGGCGGCAGTTTTCGATAATTTAAATGAACCGGCAGCACCTTTTCCTTTTGTTTGCACTAACTTACCACTGGCGACGGCATTCTTTAAATATTTTTTAATGAATGGAGCAAGCTTTTGTGCATCGACCTTATATGTTGCAGAAATATATTTTTTAATTGCCAAGAGTGATGAACCACTACGTTCTTTCAATGTCTTAATTGCAGCGTCAACCATTTGTTGAGTAGGTGGATGATTTGGAGCCGATTTTGGTTTTTTCGAACCACCACCACTACTGGCAATCTTTTTAGGTTTTTTTTCGGTAACAACAGCGGGAGCAGTAGCAACAATATCGGCCATTTTATTATATATACTTTTTTTTTAATAACTTTATACTCAAATTCACTGCGAAAATTAATCACTTGATATTCAAATACTATTTACATAAAACGTCATTATATGGCTGTCTGTTCGACTATATGAGAATCAAAAAGAACGAAGGTATACAAAATTTTCATTTATTCCTACTCTTTCATTGAATTGCATCCTTGGTTTTCTTGCAAAATCATATTTTTAGTTAGTAACTATCTTTTTATATAATAATAATATTCAATGATTATAATTTGGTAATATAGTTGTACATTTTTCTACAATTTTAGATCAATTTTTTCAAATATTTATATGTTTAAATCCATATTAAAGTGAATGTTCGATTGATTTTTTTCATTATCGGTGCATTTATGTTCATTTATTTAATTAACTAAATCACTAAATACTATAATTCGTCTAATATTTAATACTTGACACTATATTCGATTATATCTAATAGTATTTTAATTAAAATTTAAACATTTTTCATATAAAATTTGTGATTTTTTCCTAAGCAGCGAAACAATGAATTTGTCGTTTTTTTCAGCCATTTTATAATCTATTGAAATATATCATTTTGATAATAAATCAAAGTTTCTTAATAATAATTCGATATAATTGAGTTTAATTTAATATGAATATTATAGAAATATTTGAGACATAAGCTTATGTATTTTAATATAATTTCATTGTATATTTATGTATATACTGTCACAAGGTGTATGAATATGAAATAACATTCAAAAGTAAATATGATTTATTTTTCTTGTTTTGTTGTTATTATTTATATAGTAGATAAAGTATAGTATTGAAAATAAAAAAGAAAATTTATTTTATGTGATTATTATTATTGAAACCGATTTTCAAATGTGTACTATGCATTATATTATACTCATATATAAATGGATCGAACACATTTTTGCATATTTTATTCATGAAAATGCGTGAAAATGAACGCATTTGTTCTTATATAATCAATAGATTTCTTTATCATATTCATATTTTAATTTCCACAATATATTATTATGCATATATGTACTAATATATGCATGTATTCAATGTACATATATTTGTATACACTTTTCCTATGCGATTAAATAAAGTTAATATGTATACACATACATATGTATGTATGTATGTACATGTTTAATTAAGTCACCCGAAGCAAAGTAACGCATGGCATTCTTTTTTTTTTAAATTTAATGAATAACAATTATTATATTTGTAAATGATAGAATATATAAAATATTGTAAATAATAGAAACCGAGAAGAAGAAAAAGAAGAAGAATAAGAAAAAATAAAAAAAAAAACAAAATATTAGCCCGATGCCAACAACACGCGGTGTTCCCAAGCGGTCCCCCATCTAAGTACTGACCGCGCCCGACGCTGTTTGATTGCGGTGATCGGACGAGAACCGATAAATTCAGCGTGGTATGGTCGTTGGCAAAGTTCGACTATACTAACTTCTTATTCATTCGGATTTTAGATTCGTTCAATTGAGTTCGTTGTTGTTGTATCCGTCTGTTTAAACTGTTCTACACATTTATATTGTTCAAGAATACTATGTGTGATTATGAGGAACCGATCAAAAATCGATTGTGAATATACATTCGATAGGAAATAACATTCATTCAAGTAAATATGATTTATTTTTCTTGTTATTATTATTATATATAGTACAAAGATAAAGCATAGTATTGAAAATAAAAATATACATACATATATCATAGTACACTATTTTATTTTATATGATTATTATTATTGAAACCGAAATTCAAATGTGTACTAAAAAGTAACGCATGGCATTACTTGTTTTTTTTGAAATTTAATAAGTAACAATTACTATATTTGTAAATAATAGAATATAATATACTATACATCTATGTATTGAAACATTATGACATCTCTCAGATTTATTTTTTTGGGGTCCTGAAAAGGACCGTTGTTATTCTGTTGTTTTTTTTTATAATTATTTAAGCACGTTCACCGCGAATTCGTCTAGCCAATTGAATGTCTTTTGGCATAATGGTAACACGTTTAGCATGAATAGCGCATAAATTTGTATCTTCAAATAAACCAACCAAATAAGCTTCACTAGCTTCCTGAAGTGCCATGACCGCCGAACTCTGAAAACGGAGATCTGTTTTAAAATCCTGAGCAATTTCACGAACCAAACGTTGGAATGGTAATTTACGAATCAACAATTCGGTACTCTTTTGATAGCGACGAATTTCACGAAGAGCAACTGTTCCGGGACGATAACGATGTGGTTTCTTAACACCTCCGGTTGCTGGTGCACTCTTACGGGCGGCCTTTGTCGCCAATTGTTTTCTGGGCGCTTTTCCACCAGTCGATTTACGAGCAGTCTGCTTTGTACGAGCCATCTTTCACAAATTAATAATTCACTAACAATTCACTCACTATTCACAAATAGAAACTTGAAGGAAATGAATAAAATGCTCATATACTAGTATATTCTCGTTGTATTCATGTCTCCGGTACATCTGTTTCATTCGAAGAAAATATTTCTCCTCTTTATAAATTTTTTCCCCTATATTAGTGTCTGCGCTTTAGAAAGAGAAGTATAAATACGGGTATGTTATAGGCAATCGAGCACAGTTTCCATTTGAATTTCGTGTTGTGAAGTGCAAAGTAAGAAAAGTTAAAATAATTAAAAATGACTGGTCGTGGTAAAGGTGGCAAAGGTTTAGGAAAAGGTGGTGCTAAGCGTCATCGCAAAGTGTTACGTGATAATATTCAGGGAATTACAAAACCTGCTATTCGTCGTTTAGCTCGCCGCGGTGGTGTTAAACGTATTTCTGGTTTGATATATGAAGAAACACGTGGTGTACTAAAAGTATTCTTGGAAAATGTTATTCGTGACGCTGTAACATATACGGAACATGCTAAGCGCAAAACAGTGACCGCAATGGATGTTGTATATGCATTGAAAAGACAAGGACGCACTCTATACGGTTTTGGAGGTTAAAATAAACGACGAAAACTTATATATATATTTTTTTTTCGTTGACAAACGGTCCTTTTCAGGACCAATAAATAAATCTCTTAAGTGATAATGAATCGATATCTTGATATAAATTGAATAAAAAAAAAACTATGTTTAGATTGGAAAAAGAATTTATACCAACCATCGCAATACAAAAAATATGTACATTAGTATGCATCTCTTATCTTTATATACATATGTATGTATCGAACATTGTTTTCACAATGATGTCATTCAATATTATGCTGGGAAATTCATATGCACACATATGTATGTGTTATAAATGCTTTCAATTGTATTGAAAAATAATATCAGTACATGCAATTTGTAAAAATGTATTTATATCTCTTCTATTTATGTATATAGTCGTCCTTAAAAGGACGGTTTTATTTCTGTTTTTGTCAATATTAAATTTAAGTTTATAGATTTTAAGCACTCTTTTCAGTTTTCTTTGGTAAAAGAACAGCTTGAATGTTTGGTAGAACGCCACCTTGTGCAATTGTAACACCAGAAAGCAATTTGTTCAATTCTTCGTCATTACGGATGGCCAATTGCAAATGACGTGGAATGATTCTTGTTTTTTTGTTATCACGTGCTGCATTTCCCGCCAATTCAAGAACTTCAGCTGCTAAATACTCCATTACAGCTGCCAAATATACAGGAGCACCGGCACCAACACGTTCGGCATAGTTGCCCTTTCGAAGCAAACGATGTATGCGGCCAACCGGAAATTGTAGTCCAGCACGATTAGAACGAGACTTTGCCTTTCCCTTTACTTTACCTCCTTTACCACGACCAGACATTTTTAGCACAATTTATTTATTTTTTTTCTTTTCACTTTTTCACAATTAAAAAACACTTCTTTATTGAACGACCGTTCACCGACTAATGAAATCCGTGCCGTTTGCTAACCTATATTTATACAAACACGAACACGGCGAAATTTCCCCTCTATCATTTTTACACAGAGGAGAAAAGATCGGAATTTCAAATAATAAATAGGGTGCATTTTGTGGTACTGTTCACAGTTTAATTTTGAACGTTGAATAGTGTAAAGTGAAAAAGGTAAAAATAAAAGAGAAGTGAAAAAATAAAATGCCGCCAAAAACTAGTGGAAAAGCAGCAAAGAAAGCCGGAAAGGCACAAAAAAATATCACGAAGAACGATAAGAAAAAGAAACGCAAGAGGAAGGAAAGTTACGCTATCTACATTTACAAAGTATTAAAGCAAGTACATCCCGATACTGGAATATCATCAAAGGCAATGAGTATCATGAATAGTTTTGTTAATGATATTTTCGAAAGAATTGCCGCTGAAGCATCTCGTTTGGCTCACTATAACAAGCGTTCGACAATTACCAGTCGAGAAATTCAAACTGCTGTACGTTTGTTGTTGCCAGGTGAGCTTGCTAAACACGCCGTTAGTGAAGGAACCAAGGCAGTTACCAAATATACTGGTTCAAAATAGATTTCATGCGTTTCAATAAAATGGCCCTTTTCAGGGCCGCAAATTATATTCTCTTGAGATATGCATTTCGATTAATTTATATGAAGTTGATTTTCAATATTAAATTTGCATTTAAGGAATTGCTAAAGACATTATTAATGTATGTGAAGTTGATTTTCAATATTAAATTTTGCATTTAAGAAATTACTGAAGTCACATAGAAGATTATTTTTTTTTTTTTCTTTTACAACGTATACGTATTCATATTTAATTTTTTTTGCTAATTTACCCAAGAAACAAAATTGAAATGATAATAATCTATCTCGATTATAATATTATTTGTAGTCCTGAAAAGGACTTTTGGGATTTTATACTTTGTAATTTCCCTATTGCTTATTAGCAATGAAATTACTTCTTTGCTATTTTTTTAGCAGCAGCAGTAGCAGCAACCTTCTTGGGTTTAGCAGCCGATGACGTCGCTGATTTTGCTTTAGGTAATTTCGGTTTAGTCGCTGTAGCTTTTGCCTTTGTAGGTTTAGCTTTAACTGTACCTGCCTTCTTAACACTCTTTACCTTTGCCTTTTCTACCTTTTTCTTTTCTGCACTTTTTTTCGCTGCAGCACTAGAAGTAGCTTTCTTCACCTTTTTCTCGCCACTAGATGTCTTCTTTATTTTCTTATCACCAGCAACAACTTTCGATTTATCCAATTTTGGTTTCTTCGCAGTAGCTGATTTGACCTTAGTTGGTTTGGCGGCAGTTTTCGATAATTTAAATGAACCGGCAGCACCTTTTCCTTTTGTTTGCACTAACTTACCACTGGCGACGGCATTCTTTAAATATTTTTTAATGAATGGAGCAAGCTTTTGTGCATCGACCTTATATGTTGCAGAAATATATTTTTTAATTGCCAAGAGTGATGAACCACTACGTTCTTTCAATGTCTTAATTGCAGCGTCAACCATTTGTTGAGTAGGTGGATGATTTGGAGCCGATTTTGGTTTTTTCGAACCACCACCACTACTGGCAATCTTTTTAGGTTTTTTTTCGGTAACAACAGCGGGAGCAGTAGCAACAATATCGGCCATTTTATTATATATACTTTTTTTTTAATAACTTTATACTCAAATTCACTGCGAAAATTAATCACTTGATATTCAAATACTATTTACATAAAACGTCATTATATGGCTGTCTGTTCGACTATATGAGAATCAAAAAGAACGAAGGTATACAAAATTTTCATTTATTCCTACTCTTTCATTGAATTGCATCCTTGGTTTTCTTGCAAAATCATATTTTTAGTTAGTAACTATCTTTTTATATAATAATAATATTCAATGATTATAATTTGGTAATATAGTTGTACATTTTTCTACAATTTTAGATCAATTTTTTCAAATATTTATATGTTTAAATCCATATTAAAGTGAATGTTCGATTGATTTTTTTCATTATCGGTGCATTTATGTTCATTTATTTAATTAACTAAATCACTAAATACTATAATTCGTCTAATATTTAATACTTGACACTATATTCGATTATATCTAATAGTATTTTAATTAAAATTTAAACATTTTTCATATAAAATTTGTGATTTTTTCCTAAGCAGCGAAACAATGAATTTGTCGTTTTTTTCAGCCATTTTATAATCTATTGAAATATATCATTTTGATAATAAATCAAAGTTTCTTAATAATAATTCGATATAATTGAGTTTAATTTAATATGAATATTATAGAAATATTTGAGACATAAGCTTATGTATTTTAATATAATTTCATTGTATATTTATGTATATACTGTCACAAGGTGTATGAATATGAAATAACATTCAAAAGTAAATATGATTTATTTTTCTTGTTTTGTTGTTATTATTTATATAGTAGATAAAGTATAGTATTGAAAATAAAAAAGAAAATTTATTTTATGTGATTATTATTATTGAAACCGATTTTCAAATGTGTACTATGCATTATATTATACTCATATATAAATGGATCGAACACATTTTTGCATATTTTATTCATGAAAATGCGTGAAAATGAACGCATTTGTTCTTATATAATCAATAGATTTCTTTATCATATTCATATTTTAATTTCCACAATATATTATTATGCATATATGTACTAATATATGCATGTATTCAATGTACATATATTTGTATACACTTTTCCTATGCGATTAAATAAAGTTAATATGTATACACATACATATGTATGTATGTATGTACATGTTTAATTAAGTCACCCGAAGCAAAGTAACGCATGGCATTCTTTTTTTTTTAAATTTAATGAATAACAATTATTATATTTGTAAATGATAGAATATATAAAATATTGTAAATAATAGAAACCGAGAAGAAGAAAAAGAAGAAGAATAAGAAAAAATAAAAAAAAAAACAAAATATTAGCCCGATGCCAACAACACGCGGTGTTCCCAAGCGGTCCCCCATCTAAGTACTGACCGCGCCCGACGCTGTTTGATTGCGGTGATCGGACGAGAACCGATAAATTCAGCGTGGTATGGTCGTTGGCAAAGTTCGACTATACTAACTTCTTATTCATTCGGATTTTAGATTCGTTCAATTGAGTTCGTTGTTGTTGTATCCGTCTGTTTAAACTGTTCTACACATTTATATTGTTCAAGAATACTATGTGTGATTATGAGGAACCGATCAAAAATCGATTGTGAATATACATTCGATAGGAAATAACATTCATTCAAGTAAATATGATTTATTTTTCTTGTTATTATTATTATATATAGTACAAAGATAAAGCATAGTATTGAAAATAAAAATATACATACATATATCATAGTACACTATTTTATTTTATATGATTATTATTATTGAAACCGAAATTCAAATGTGTACTAAAAAGTAACGCATGGCATTACTTGTTTTTTTTGAAATTTAATAAGTAACAATTACTATATTTGTAAATAATAGAATATAATATACTATACATCTATGTATTGAAACATTATGACATCTCTCAGATTTATTTTTTTGGGGTCCTGAAAAGGACCGTTGTTATTCTGTTGTTTTTTTTTATAATTATTTAAGCACGTTCACCGCGAATTCGTCTAGCCAATTGAATGTCTTTTGGCATAATGGTAACACGTTTAGCATGAATAGCGCATAAATTTGTATCTTCAAATAAACCAACCAAATAAGCTTCACTAGCTTCCTGAAGTGCCATGACCGCCGAACTCTGAAAACGGAGATCTGTTTTAAAATCCTGAGCAATTTCACGAACCAAACGTTGGAATGGTAATTTACGAATCAACAATTCGGTACTCTTTTGATAGCGACGAATTTCACGAAGAGCAACTGTTCCGGGACGATAACGATGTGGTTTCTTAACACCTCCGGTTGCTGGTGCACTCTTACGGGCGGCCTTTGTCGCCAATTGTTTTCTGGGCGCTTTTCCACCAGTCGATTTACGAGCAGTCTGCTTTGTACGAGCCATCTTTCACAAATTAATAATTCACTAACAATTCACTCACTATTCACAAATAGAAACTTGAAGGAAATGAATAAAATGCTCATATACTAGTATATTCTCGTTGTATTCATGTCTCCGGTACATCTGTTTCATTCGAAGAAAATATTTCTCCTCTTTATAAATTTTTTCCCCTATATTAGTGTCTGCGCTTTAGAAAGAGAAGTATAAATACGGGTATGTTATAGGCAATCGAGCACAGTTTCCATTTGAATTTCGTGTTGTGAAGTGCAAAGTAAGAAAAGTTAAAATAATTAAAAATGACTGGTCGTGGTAAAGGTGGCAAAGGTTTAGGAAAAGGTGGTGCTAAGCGTCATCGCAAAGTGTTACGTGATAATATTCAGGGAATTACAAAACCTGCTATTCGTCGTTTAGCTCGCCGCGGTGGTGTTAAACGTATTTCTGGTTTGATATATGAAGAAACACGTGGTGTACTAAAAGTATTCTTGGAAAATGTTATTCGTGACGCTGTAACATATACGGAACATGCTAAGCGCAAAACAGTGACCGCAATGGATGTTGTATATGCATTGAAAAGACAAGGACGCACTCTATACGGTTTTGGAGGTTAAAATAAACGACGAAAACTTATATATATATTTTTTTTTCGTTGACAAACGGTCCTTTTCAGGACCAATAAATAAATCTCTTAAGTGATAATGAATCGATATCTTGATATAAATTGAATAAAAAAAAAACTATGTTTAGATTGGAAAAAGAATTTATACCAACCATCGCAATACAAAAAATATGTACATTAGTATGCATCTCTTATCTTTATATACATATGTATGTATCGAACATTGTTTTCACAATGATGTCATTCAATATTATGCTGGGAAATTCATATGCACACATATGTATGTGTTATAAATGCTTTCAATTGTATTGAAAAATAATATCAGTACATGCAATTTGTAAAAATGTATTTATATCTCTTCTATTTATGTATATAGTCGTCCTTAAAAGGACGGTTTTATTTCTGTTTTTGTCAATATTAAATTTAAGTTTATAGATTTTAAGCACTCTTTTCAGTTTTCTTTGGTAAAAGAACAGCTTGAATGTTTGGTAGAACGCCACCTTGTGCAATTGTAACACCAGAAAGCAATTTGTTCAATTCTTCGTCATTACGGATGGCCAATTGCAAATGACGTGGAATGATTCTTGTTTTTTTGTTATCACGTGCTGCATTTCCCGCCAATTCAAGAACTTCAGCTGCTAAATACTCCATTACAGCTGCCAAATATACAGGAGCACCGGCACCAACACGTTCGGCATAGTTGCCCTTTCGAAGCAAACGATGTATGCGGCCAACCGGAAATTGTAGTCCAGCACGATTAGAACGAGACTTTGCCTTTCCCTTTACTTTACCTCCTTTACCACGACCAGACATTTTTAGCACAATTTATTTATTTTTTTTCTTTTCACTTTTTCACAATTAAAAAACACTTCTTTATTGAACGACCGTTCACCGACTAATGAAATCCGTGCCGTTTGCTAACCTATATTTATACAAACACGAACACGGCGAAATTTCCCCTCTATCATTTTTACACAGAGGAGAAAAGATCGGAATTTCAAATAATAAATAGGGTGCATTTTGTGGTACTGTTCACAGTTTAATTTTGAACGTTGAATAGTGTAAAGTGAAAAAGGTAAAAATAAAAGAGAAGTGAAAAAATAAAATGCCGCCAAAAACTAGTGGAAAAGCAGCAAAGAAAGCCGGAAAGGCACAAAAAAATATCACGAAGAACGATAAGAAAAAGAAACGCAAGAGGAAGGAAAGTTACGCTATCTACATTTACAAAGTATTAAAGCAAGTACATCCCGATACTGGAATATCATCAAAGGCAATGAGTATCATGAATAGTTTTGTTAATGATATTTTCGAAAGAATTGCCGCTGAAGCATCTCGTTTGGCTCACTATAACAAGCGTTCGACAATTACCAGTCGAGAAATTCAAACTGCTGTACGTTTGTTGTTGCCAGGTGAGCTTGCTAAACACGCCGTTAGTGAAGGAACCAAGGCAGTTACCAAATATACTAGTTCAAAATAGATTTCATGCGTTTCAACAAAATGGCCCTTTTCAGGGCCGCAAATTATATTCTCTTGAGATATGCATTTCGATTAATTTATATGAAGTTGATTTTCAATATTAAATTTGCATTTAAGGAATTGCTAAAGACATTATTAATGTATGTGAAGTTGATTTTCAATATTAAATTTTGCATTTAAGAAATTACTGAAGTCACATAGAAGATTATTTTTTTTTTTTTCTTTTACAACGTATACGTATTCATATTTAATTTTTTTTGCTAATTTACCCAAGAAACAAAATTGAAATGATAATAATCTATCTCGATTATAATATTATTTGTAGTCCTGAAAAGGACTTTTGGGATTTTATACTTTGTAATTTCCCTATTGCTTATTAGCAATGAAATTACTTCTTTGCTATTTTTTTAGCAGCAGCAGTAGCAGCAACCTTCTTGGGTTTAGCAGCCGATGACGTCGCTGATTTTGCTTTAGGTAATTTCGGTTTAGTCGCTGTAGCTTTTGCCTTTGTAGGTTTAGCTTTAACTGTACCTGCCTTCTTAACACTCTTTACCTTTGCCTTTTCTACCTTTTTCTTTTCTGCACTTTTTTTCGCTGCAGCACTAGAAGTAGCTTTCTTCACCTTTTTCTCGCCACTAGATGTCTTCTTTATTTTCTTATCACCAGCAACAACTTTCGATTTATCCAATTTTGGTTTCTTCGCAGTAGCTGATTTGACCTTAGTTGGTTTGGCGGCAGTTTTCGATAATTTAAATGAACCGGCAGCACCTTTTCCTTTTGTTTGCACTAACTTACCACTGGCGACGGCATTCTTTAAATATTTTTTAATGAATGGAGCAAGCTTTTGTGCATCGACCTTATATGTTGCAGAAATATATTTTTTAATTGCCAAGAGTGATGAACCACTACGTTCTTTCAATGTCTTAATTGCAGCGTCAACCATTTGTTGAGTAGGTGGATGATTTGGAGCCGATTTTGGTTTTTTCGAACCACCACCACTACTGGCAATCTTTTTAGGTTTTTTTTCGGTAACAACAGCGGGAGCAGTAGCAACAATATCGGCCATTTTATTATATATACTTTTTTTTTAATAACTTTATACTCAAATTCACTGCGAAAATTAATCACTTGATATTCAAATACTATTTACATAAAACGTCATTATATGGCTGTCTGTTCGACTATATGAGAATCAAAAAGAACGAAGGTATACAAAATTTTCATTTATTCCTACTCTTTCATTGAATTGCATCCTTGGTTTTCTTGCAAAATCATATTTTTAGTTAGTAACTATCTTTTTATATAATAATAATATTCAATGATTATAATTTGGTAATATAGTTGTACATTTTTCTACAATTTTAGATCAATTTTTTCAAATATTTATATGTTTAAATCCATATTAAAGTGAATGTTCGATTGATTTTTTTCATTATCGGTGCATTTATGTTCATTTATTTAATTAACTAAATCACTAAATACTATAATTCGTCTAATATTTAATACTTGACACTATATTCGATTATATCTAATAGTATTTTAATTAAAATTTAAACATTTTTCATATAAAATTTGTGATTTTTTCCTAAGCAGCGAAACAATGAATTTGTCGTTTTTTTCAGCCATTTTATAATCTATTGAAATATATCATTTTGATAATAAATCAAAGATTTCTGAATAATAATTCGATATAATTGAGTTTAATTTAATATGAATATTATAGAAATATTTGAGACATAAGCTTATGTATTTTAATATAATTTCTTTGTATATTTATGTATATACTGTCACAAGGTGTATGAATATGAAATAACATTCAAAAGTAAATATGATTTATTTTTCTTGTTTTGTTGTTATTATTTATATAGTAGATAAAGTATAGTATTGAAAATAAAAAAGAAAATTTATTTTATGTGATTATTATTATTGAAACCGATTTTCAAATGTGTACTATACTCATATATAAATGGATCGATTCGATAGTAGTATGTACATACTTTTATATGTATTAAGAGTAAAGTACATCATATTTCATCATTGTTAAAAAGTTTTTTTAGCTTAGGTACAAAAATTATAGTTGAGAGTTATAAGTAATGTACATAAGAAAACACAACACATTTTTGCATATTTTATTCATGAAAATGCGTGAAAATGAACGCATTTGTTCTTATATAATAGATTGATTACATAAGATGTTCGATAGATTTCTTTATCATATTCATATTTTAATTTCCACAATATATTATTATGCATATATGTACTAATATATGCATGTATTCAATGTACATATATTTGTATACACTTTTCCTATGCGATTAAATAAAGTTAATATGTATACACATACATATGTATGTATGTATGTACATGTTTAATTAAGTCACCCGAAGCAAAGTAACGCATGGCATTCTTTTTTTTTTAAATTTAATGAATAACAATTATTATATTTGTAAATGATAGAATATATAAAATATTGTAAATAATAGAAACCGAGAAGAAGAAAAAAAAGAAGAATAAGAAAAAATAAAAAAAAAAAACAAAATATTAGCCCGATGCCAACAACACGCGGTGTTCCCAAGCGGTCCCCCATCTAAGTACTGACCGCGCCCGACGCTGTTTGATTGCGGTGATCGGACGAGAACCGATAAATTCAGCGTGGTATGGTCGTTGGCAAAGTTCGACTATACTAACTTCTTATTCATTCGGATTTTAGATTCGTTCAATTGAGTTCGTTGTTGTTGTATCCGTCTGTTTAAACTGTTCTACACATTTATATTGTTCAAGAATACTATGTGTGATTATGAGGAACCGATCAAAAATCGATTGTGAATATACATTCGATAGGAAATAACATTCATTCAAGTAAATATGATTTATTTTTCTTGTTATTATTATTATATATAGTACAAATATAAAGCATAGTATTGAAAATAAAAATATACATACATATATCATAGTACACTATTTTATTTTATATGATTATTATTATTGAAACCGAAATTCAAATGTGTACTAAAAAGTAACGCATGGCATTACTTGTTTTTTTGAAATTTAATAAGTAACAATTACTATATTTGTAAATAATAGAATATAATATACTATACATCTATGTATTGAAACATTATGACATCTCTCAGATTTATTTTTTTGGGGTCCTGAAAAGGACCGTTGTTATTCTGTTGTTTTTTTTTATAATTATTTAAGCACGTTCACCGCGAATTCGTCTAGCCAATTGAATGTCTTTTGGCATAATGGTAACACGTTTAGCATGAATAGCGCATAAATTTGTATCTTCAAATAAACCAACCAAATAAGCTTCACTAGCTTCCTGAAGTGCCATGACCGCCGAACTCTGAAAACGGAGATCTGTTTTAAAATCCTGAGCAATTTCACGAACCAAACGTTGGAATGGTAATTTACGAATCAACAATTCGGTACTCTTTTGATAGCGACGAATTTCACGAAGAGCAACTGTTCCGGGACGATAACGATGTGGTTTCTTAACACCTCCGGTTGCTGGTGCACTCTTACGGGCGGCCTTTGTCGCCAATTGTTTTCTTGGCGCTTTTCCACCAGTCGATTTACGAGCAGTCTGCTTTGTACGAGCCATCTTTCACAAATTAATAATTCACTAACAATTCACTCACTATTCACAAATAGAAACGTGAAGGAAATGAATAAAATGCTCATATACTAGTATATTCTCGTTGTATTCATGTCTCCGGTACATCTGTTTCATTCGAAGAAAATATTTCTCCTCTTTATATATTTTTTCCCCTATATTAGTGTTTGCGCTTTAGAAAGAGAAGTATAAATACGGGTATGTTATAGGCAATCGAGCACAGTTTCCATTTGAATTTCGTGTTGTGAAGTGCAAAGTAAGAAAAGTTAAAATAATTAAAAATGACTGGTCGTGGTAAAGGTGGCAAAGGTTTAGGAAAAGGTGGTGCTAAGCGTCATCGCAAAGTGTTACGTGATAATATTCAGGGAATTACAAAACCTGCTATTCGTCGTTTAGCTCGCCGCGGTGGTGTTAAACGTATTTCTGGTTTGATATATGAAGAAACACGTGGTGTACTAAAAGTATTCTTGGAAAATGTTATTCGTGACGCTGTAACATATACGGAACATGCTAAGCGCAAAACAGTGACCGCAATGGATGTTGTATATGCATTAAAAAGACAAGGACGCACTCTATACGGTTTTGGAGGTTAAAATAAACGACGAAAACTAATATTTTTTTTTTTTTTCCTTGACAAACGGTCTTTTTCAGGACCAATAAATAAATCTCTTAAGTGATAATGAATCGATATCTTGATATAAATTGAATAAAAAAAAAAACTATGTTTAGATTGGATAAAGAATTTATACCAACCATCGTAATACAAAAAATATGTACATTAGTATGCATCTCTTATTGATATTTATGTATATTGATCTCTATGTATCGAACATTGTTTTCACAATGATGTCAGTCAATATTATGCTGGGAAATTCATATGCACACATGTGTTATAAATGCTTTCCAATTGTATTGAAAAATAATATCAGTACATGCAATTTGTAAAAATGTATTTATATCTCTTCTATTTATGTATATAGTCGTCCTTAAAAGGACGGTTTTATTTCTGTTTTTGTCAATATTAAATTTAAGATTATAGATTTTAAGCACTCTTTTCAGTTTTCTTTGGTAAAAGAACAGCTTGAATGTTTGGTAGAACGCCACCTTGTGCAATTGTAACACCAGAAAGCAATTTGTTCAATTCTTCGTCATTACGGATGGCCAATTGCAAATGACGTGGAATGATTCTTGTTTTTTTGTTATCACGTGCTGCATTTCCCGCCAATTCAAGAACTTCAGCTGCTAAATACTCCATTACAGCTGCCAAATATACAGGAGCACCGGCACCAACACGTTCGGCATAGTTGCCCTTTCGAAGCAAACGATGTATGCGGCCAACCGGAAATTGTAGTCCAGCACGATTAGAACGAGACTTTGCCTTTCCCTTTACTTTACCTCCTTTACCACGACCAGACATTTTTAGCACAATTTATTTATTTTTTTCTTTTCACTTTTTCACAATTAAAAAACACTTCTTTATTGAACGACCGTTCACCGACTAATGAAATCCGTGCCGTTTGCTAACCTATATTTATACAAACACGAACACGGCGAAATTTCCCCTCTATCATTTTTACACAGAGGAGAAAAGATCGGAATTTCAAATAATAAATAGGGTGCATTTTGTGGTACTGTTCACAGTTTAATTTTGAACGTTGAATAGTGTAAAGTGAAAAAGGTAAAAATAAAAGAGAAGTGAAAAAATAAAATGCCGCCAAAAACTAGTGGAAAAGCAGCAAAGAAAGCCGGAAAGGCACAAAAAAATATCACGAAGAACGATAAGAAAAAGAAACGCAAGAGGAAGGAAAGTTACGCTATCTACATTTACAAAGTATTAAAGCAAGTACATCCCGATACTGGAATATCATCAAAGGCAATGAGTATCATGAATAGTTTTGTTAATGATATTTTCGAAAGAATTGCCGCTGAAGCATCTCGTTTGGCTCACTATAACAAGCGTTCGACAATTACCAGTCGAGAAATTCAAACTGCTGTACGTTTGTTGTTGCCAGGTGAGCTTGCTAAACACGCCGTTAGTGAAGGAACCAAGGCAGTTACCAAATATACTAGTTCAAAATAGATTTCATGCGTTTCAAAATGGCCCTTTTCAGGGCCGCAAATTATATTCTCTTGAGATATGCATTTCGATTAATTTATATGAAGTTGATTTTCAATATTAAATTTGCATTTAAGGAATTGCTAAAGACATGATTAATGTATGTGAAGTTGATTTTCAATATTAAATTTTGCATTTAAGAAATTACTGAAGTCACATAGAAGATTATTTTTTTTTTTTTCTTTTACAACGTATACGTACTCATATTTAATTTTTTTTTTTCTAATTTACCCAAGAAACAAAATTGAAATGATAATAATCTATCTCGATTATAATATTATTTGTAGTCCTGAAAAGGACTTTTGGGATTTTATACTTTGTAATTTCCCTATTGCTTATTAGCAATGAAATTACTTCTTTGCTATTTTTTTAGCAGCAGCAGCGTTCTTGGGTTTAGCAGCCGATGACGTTGCTGATTTTGCTTCTGCCGCAGCAGCAATATTCTCGGGTGTACGCACTGTTTTTGGCTTTTCACGCTTTGGTTTATCGATGAGGATGCCAGTTTCTTTCACTTTTTTCACAAGATAACGAACATACGGAGCAGACGGTGCTTCTCTTCTTCCAAAATCCGTACGCAATTTTCGCACACATTCTGCAACATTACCATGATTTTCAAAGTAATGTCGCAATATTTCCCAGCGTTGTTCAAGCGTATACACAACCATATTCGTTCAGCGGAAGGATAAAACTAATTATCTGTCAAATCAGACATGAGCTAAGTGTTACCATTCACGAAATAAGCACTACTTGAAAAACAAAAAACGTTAGATGGCGGACCCTTTATATACTTTTTTTTTTAATAACTTTATACTCAAATTCACTGCAAAAATTAATGACTTGATATTCAAATACTATTTACATAAAACGTCATTATATGGCTGTCTGTTCGACTATTTGAGATTCAAAAAGAACGAAGGTATACAAAATTTTCATTTATTCCTACTCTTTCATTGAATTGCATCCTTGGTTTTCTTGCAAAATCATATTTTTAGTTAGTAACTATCTTTTTATATAATAATAATATTCAATGATTATAATTTGGTAATATAGTTGTAAATTTTTCTATTATTTCAGATCAATTTTTTCAAATATTTATATGTTTCAATCGATATTAAAGTGAATGTTCGATTGATTTTTTTCATTATCGGTGCATTTATGTTCATTTATTTAATTAAGTATATCACTAAATACTATAATTTGACTAATATTTAATACTTGAGACTATATTCGGTTATATCTAATAGTATTTTAATTAAAATTTAAACATTTTTCATATAAAATTTGTGATTTTTTCCTAAGCAGCGAAACAATGAATTTGTCGTTTTTTCCAGCCATTTTAATTTCTATTGAAATATATCATTTTGATAATAAATCAAAGTTTCTTAATAATAATTCGATATAATTGAATATGAATATTATAGAAATATTTGAAACATTAGCTTATATATTTTAATATAATTTCTTTGTATATTTATATACTGTCACTAGGTGTTTGAATATGACATTCAACATTCAAAAGTAAATATGATTTATTTTTCTTGTTTTGTTGTTATTATATATACATATATATTAGATAAAGTATAGTATTGAAAATAAAAAAAAAAAATTATTTTGTTTTATATGTGATTATTATTATTGAAACCGATTGTCAAATGTGTACTATGCATTATATTATACTCATATATAAATGGATCGATTCGATAGTAGTATGTACATACTTTTATATGTATTAAGAGTAAAGTACATCATATTTCAATGGGTAAAAACAATAATTGTTAAAAAGTTTTTTATCTTAGGTACAAAAATTATAGTTGAGAGTTATAAGTAATGTACATAAGAAAACACAACACATTTTTGCATATTTTATTCATTCATTTTCACGCATTTGTTCTTATATAATAGATAGATTACATAAGATGTTCGATAGATTTCTTTATCTTATTCATATTTTAATTTCCAAAATATATTATTATGCATATATGTACTAATATATGCATGTATTCAATGTACATACATATGTACATATATTTGTATACACTTTTCCTATGCGATTAAATAAAGTTAATATGTATACACATACATATGTACATGTGTAATTAAGTCACCCGAAGCAAAGTAACGCATGGCATTTTTTTTTTTAAATTTAATGAATAACAATTATTATATTTGTAAATGATAGAATATATAAAATATTGTAAATAATAGAAACCGAGAAGAAGAAAAAGAAGAAGAATAAGAAAAAAAAAAAAAAAAACAAAATATTAGCCCGATGCCAACAACACGCGGTGTTCCCAAGCGGTCCCCGACGCTGTTTGATTGCGGTGATCGGACGAGAACCGATAAATTCAGCGTGGTATGGTCGTTGGCAAGGTTCGACTATACTAACTTGTTATTCATTCGGATTTTAGATTCGTTCAATTGAGTTCGTTGTTGTTGTAGCCGTCTATTTAAACTGTTCTACACATTTATATTGTTCAAGAATACTATGTGTGATTATGAGGAACCGATCAACAATCGATTGTGAATATATGTACATTCGATAGGAAATAACATTCATTCAAGTAAATATGATTTATTTTTCTTGTTATTATTATTATATAGTACATAGATAAAGTATAGTATTGAAAATAAAAATATGCATACATATATCATAGTACACTATTTTATTTTATATGATTATTATTATTGAAACCGAAATTCAAATGTGTACTAAAAAGTAACGCATGGCATTACTTGTTTTTTGAAATTTAATAAGTAACAATTACTATATTTGTAAATAATAGAATATAATATATATCTACATATGTATGTATTGAAACATTATGACATCCCTCATTTATTTTTTGGGGTCCTGAAAAGGACCGTTGTTATTCTGTTGTTTTTTTTTTATAATTATTTAAGCACGTTCACCACGAATTCGTCTAGCCAATTGAATGTCTTTTGGCATATTGGTAACACGTTTAGCATGAATAGCGCATAAATTTGTATCTTCAAATAAACCAACCAAATAAGCTTCACTAGCTTCCTGAAGTGCCATGACCGCCGAACTCTGGAAACGGAGATCTGTTTTAAAATCTTGAGCAATTTCACGAACCAAACGTTGGAATGGTAATTTACGAATCAACAATTCGGTACTCTTTTGATAGCGACGAATTTCACGAAGAGCAACTGTTCCGGGACGATAACGATGTGGTTTCTTAACACCTCCGGTTGCTGGTGCACTCTTACGGGCGGCCTTTGTCGCCAATTGTTTTCTCGGCGCTTTTCCACCAGTCGATTTACGAGCAGTCTGCTTTGTACGAGCCATCTTTCACAAATCAATAATTCACTAACAATTCACTCACTATTCACAAATAGAAACTTGAAGGAAATTAATAAAATGCTCATATACTAGTATATTCTCGTTGTATTCATGTCTCCGGTACATCTGTTTCATTCGAAGAAAATATTTCTCCTCTTTATATATTTTTTCCCCTATATTAGGTCTCGGTATGGACTCAGGTAACAATCCAGTGCCAGTATTGCGAAGAAGCTCAAGAGTTAAGAAGCCAGTCGAGCGGTATCGTCCAGTTTAGTGGGAGGACTGTGGTGTATTTACCTGAACGTTGGAACAAAGGAACAACTACGCTACCTAGTGGGAATTTGGGGTTTCTTACATCTGTCAACATGGGTTAAATCTTTCTGATTCTTTCTTCTTAATTTGGCCTCCGCACGATCAGGAATTTCTTTCATTAAGCATGCAGATTTAACAATGGTACCACCACCATAATTACTATGTACTTTTCTTGTTAAATTATTACTAAACGTTGCTTGTTATTGTAAAAGGAGAAGCTTTGTATTTCGCAATGTTTTTAATATGTTGCTGATATCTCGTAGTAGAATCACTAGCTGCAGAGTTGAGTGAAAGTTCAGTGAATTTCGGAAGTAACAGGAACGCTATATTGCGAACCGAACTATGCTTGGAGTTTTTTGCCATCGTCATGATGGTCGGAAATTGATGTAATTTGTGTATTAGAAACATGGTTCTCTGCAGATGTATGCGACGCTTCATACTCATTAAATGGATATAATCTCTATCGCTTAGATAGATTCGGTCGCGGCGGGGAAGTTGCGATTTATGTTAAATTCGGTCTGCTTTGTAAAATAAAATGCACGCGGTTAATATATCTGAACCAACTAACTTCAAGTACATTACTTGATCTGTTCTTTGTAAGTGGGTTTGACAGAGTATTTTTTTATAATCAACTTGCCGCTCCAACCTTATCTAAGCATGACCTCATTTGTATGTCTTACGATTTCAACACAAAAGCAAGTTACTTGAAACCCTTTACTACCGGAATTTCAAGTTATCACTTGGGATAACATATACCTCATAGCTTCGCCTGTTGACCAAGTGAAGTTTTTGACTGAAAACATAAATGTCCTGTTTAATTGTCACGTTCCCTTAAAAAAAAAGAAAATCGCTTGTGGTTTGATTTACTTGTCGGATCAAAAATCTAATGAATCGAAGAAATCGAGCATATCAGAGGTGGATTCGTTTTCGTGCTTACGAACTTCATACAGCCTACAAATCTTTGCAAAATAAAGTCGTTTAGGAAGTAAAAGTTGCTAAGGTATCATTCTTCTCCAGTCAACCAACTCCAACAGTCTTCAAAGGAACTTAACTAGTTCTCTTTTTAGTATTGTTAATGTGATCAATCTAGATGTGGTAGAAAGCTTTATTTCAATAAAATCGAATGCTATAGGAACAGACGAAATTAATAATTTTATTATCGTTAGTACAATAGCTTAAAAAAATCCAAACGATTTTTCCAAATTTCTCTTTTGGTTTCCTAGAATACCGGATCGGGTGTCGGTGTACTCGATTGACTGCTGTGGGAGAACATGTGCTGACTCATTAGATTATATGATATTTGGTTGCAGCACATATATTCTTTACTATTTACTAACTCCCCCCTTGTTATTCTGAGGCTCCGACGAAGTGTTATACATATTATTCTTTCTACAAATTAATCGTTTTCGTACAACAATTACAGACATGGTTACAGGTATTATAAATGTATATACTAAATAGTTAGTTATTTTAAAGGAATTGGTTTGGGATATTATTCCATCAATATGTTTTCTGTTGTTCTTTATCTAATCTTATAAGGTTAACAGTTTTATTTTCTAAAATTTCAGTTAGAAAATGAGGGAGAATAATATTATCGTTTACTTTAAAGAATGAATTTCTAAATGTTACGTTCTGAATAGACAAATTGCAATTTTCAAATTTAATTAATTTATTACCAGTTACATTGGCTTTCAATTTTTAACAATTATGTATTATGTTTGTATTATGTACATGCAAATCAGTGGGTTGACACGACTGGAGATCAACCGGTGTTGTAAGAGTAAGATCAAACAAAAAAAAATCTGGAGCATGCCCGTGTCACAAAAAGAAAAAAAAAAAGGCAGGCCGAAAAACAATTGGTGCAAAAAAATGCAAAAACACCAGCATTTGATTGGCCTCAGCGATGAGGTAATCCCAAACCGGGAAGCCTGCAGCTACTTTCTGAGGTAAAACCGGCGGACCCCACAAGCGGACCAGTAGGAATGCAGTTAAGTGGGAAGGTTATGGTCCTACGCTTCTGACCATAACAACGCCGGAAAAAGGAAAAGAAGAAGAAGAATATATGTATATATGCGTACAACGTTACAGGGCCATTATAATACTCCACAGGCAGTAAGTCTTTATCAATTTTATAATGTTTGGAACACAGTTATCTTTTATTCTTAATAGATTTTTCTTGATTTTATCTTTTACATTTACATCGTATACATTATTAAATTCATCTATAATGAAGAAAGTATCCTTAAGGGATACGGTTTTATTATCCTTATTCGGCATCGATAATAATGGTGGAGTACAGTACATCAGAATATTCAGAGATTAATAAGACTATCACAATATGACCAGATTCAAATACTCGTAGTACGACTATTCTAATATCTTCAAGACTCTCAGGATTTTATATGTTTTAGTTTTTATTCCGTCAAAATGTTTTTTGTTAGGATGCCTAATTTGCTTGTTAAAATGACCTGCTCTATATCATCCAGATGATTTTTAAATAAGTTTATATTATAATTAATTTGGTTCACATGTTTTATGTAATCAATTTGGTTCTGCAGTTTGTGTAGATCATTTGCGTATTGCTCACCAAGATTATTTAAGTATTGTGCAACAGTTTTCTGTTGGGATTGTATATGGTTTGTTATGTTTTTTTTTTGTTCTGATATCTGACTATTAAATGAGACTTGTTTGTTATTTTCTGAGATAAGTTCTTTGTTGTTTTCGGCAAGGGCCTTTAATTGTGACTTTATTTAAATTTCATCTTCTATGTCTGCTAGGTATTTTAAACCTGTGCCTAGTACTTTCATTAAGCCTCGCTTTATTTTGGAATGCGGCTTCAGATTCGATATCTTCTGTTCTGGGAGCATAAAGTTGTGAATTAATATACTGAACATTGGCCTGGTTATATCGCTCTTCAATTTGATAAAATTAATATTTTCTTGGATATACATACGCTTTTGCATTTTCGAACTCTGTAATCTATATATATAAAAAATTGTTCCAATTTTGGTGGGACTTTATAACTCACGAACGGTCACACTGAAAATTTGATCAAATTGTCAGGGCTGGTTTGAATGGTCCTGTAAATGGTATATGTACATAAGGTTTGAACGAAATTGGTCGACGCATTCGTGCGTCATGATTTTTTATATCAACATCTGATTTTGACGTGGAAATCAACAGTTGTTTGGCGGTGCATTAATATTGCTAACGGGTGTGTTGTGTTCAACCACAACAATTACAGACACTTGACGCCAGACGGTGTCAAAAGAATTAATCAGCAAAATTTTATATTTGTTTTCCTCTTTCATTCACCTGTTCAACTCTTTCGGCTCATATATCTTACGTAGAATAAGCAGAATTGTAATATGATATTTATTGTAGAATAAGCAAAATTGTACTATATAAGCAATATTATCTGACAATAAAAATCAGTTCGTCAGAACCATACGCCATTCGTATATTGAATGAACATTGGTCCTTCGAGCCTTTGAACAGGCAATATATACAGCGTATCCAGGGCTCACACCGGTAGTGAAAACAGCGTACCCAGGGCTCACACTGGTAGTGAAAACAGCGTATCCAGGGCTCACACTGTGATTGTAACATTCAATTCAAAATTTATAAAAGTTAAAAATGGTGTTAGACGAAACAGAGGTTTATACCATCGTAGCTAGACAGAAATCTCTAGCAGAGGAATTAGAGAAAACTACCAGAAATTTTGTAAAGGACAGTCCAGTTCGAAAAAAACTTCTAAATACTTAGAAGAAAGACTACAACGGATAGAGGAAACCTGGACAAATTTTCTCGACAACCACAAAAAAATTGAGGAAGTAGTAAAGCATGACACCCCGTACATGCAAAACAATACGGTAAAGAAAGTTCAACAACTGTATGAAGAATTAAAGACAAAAATAAAGAAAACAAGCCCATACGTCAGCGAACCAGCACCATCAGAAGATAAAATAGGACGTGGGCAATCACAAAGGTTACGCAAATTAAAAATAAAGATGAACGCCATTATCAATAATATCATGGAATTTGAAGAAGCCACTCTGATAGGCTATTCACCTGAAGTCCATGATTTCCAACAAAAAATATTGCTAGAGCAATCTAGAAGCTTCACCGACTTGCACGAAGACTTCATGATTAATGCATCAGAGGATGATCTTAAAACAAGCTATGTAATAGAAGATGAGTACAGGGAAGTACAACAGGAACTAAATCGATGTCCAAACTCAGCGAAACCAACCAATTGAAGGTTGAAGAAAGACATCAACAAGTGGAAGTCAGATTGCCACAATTAAAAATTCCGATATTTAAAGGGAACTATTTGGAATGGCAATCGTTTTGTGACATATTCACAACAATTATACACAACAAAGTCACACTCAGTACTACAGAAAAGATGAAGTACCTGAAGACGCATTTGGAAGGAGAACCAATGCAACTTATCCAGCATTTAACCATTTCAAGTGCAAACTATACAATGGCCTGGGAAACTTTAAAGGCTAGATATGATAATGAAAGGAACATTTTTGGAGTACATATTGAGAAAATGCTCAAATCTGGTCATCAAGGAAACCAGTCACCATCCAATTCCATTAAAGCAATCTTGGATGCAACAAAGGAGGGCCTATCAGCAATAACCACTATGGGCTTTGACACATCATCGTGGCGTCCTCTTATTGTTCATTCAGTTACAAAAGCTTTAGACCAGGAAAGCAGAAACCTATTTCAGCAAGGTCTAGAACAACCGAATAAGATGCCTTCCCTCCAAATCTTGTACGACTTTCTACAAAGGAGATATCAAGCATTGGAAGTGATGGGATCCTCACGACAAAGGCATTTCAAAGAAGAATCTAAGGTTCGCAATTATCATTTAGCAACTAGAGCTAAATGCATATTTTGCAAGAGTGACCACAACCTTTATTCATGCAGTAAATTTTTAAATTGGACTCCTAAGGAAAGATGCGAGCAAGTTAAACTTGCTAAATTATGCATGAACTGCCTAAGACATGATAAGAAAAGTGCATGCACTAGCTTACGAACATGTAAGCAGTGTAATAAAAAACACCATACTCTGTTACACCAGGAAAATTATATATCAAAACAACAAGCTGATAATCGTTCATCAAGTAATGGACATAAACAGTTAGAGGAAATACAATCGAATTATGGACATCAAAATCAAGGGGTATTGCTGGCCACAGTATTGATAACAGCGACAAATGTTGATGGCCATCAGAGAAAACTGAGAGCTCTTATCGATCTAGGATCGCAGGCAACACTGATCACTGAAGAAGCAGCCCAGTCATTACGCCTGCCAAAACAAAAAATCCATACGAAAATTAGCGGCTTAGGAGTAACTAATTCCGGTACAGCACGCAGTAAAGTAGAAGTGGTTGTAACTCCAAGATTCGCGTCAGAGTTCAAATTGCTGGTTTCTGCGCTTGTACTACCAATGCTCACAAGACTAACACCTGACAAAAACGAGTTTAATGAAATTCCCAACAATTTCAAAAATTTGTTACTAGCCGATCCATCATTCAATATTACTGGTAACATTGATATAATTCTTGGAGCTGATGTTTACGGGGACATCATTCTTAATGGCATAAAGAAGGGTCCACAAGGCTTTCCCACTGCACAAAGGTCTCAATTTGGATGGTTTGTTACTGGGCGCACATCATCCAAATGCGCTAGTGTAGCAATCATGGGAATGGTTGCCCAAACAACACTGGAAACTCAACTCAACCAATTCTGGCAACAAGAGGAGGTACCAGCACAAATTCAATTGACGCAGAACGACTTGAATTGCCAAAATATATATGAAGAAACACACTGTCGGGACATTGATGGCAGATATATAGTGAACATTCCGTTCAATAAGCAATTGGAACAGATATACAGTCTAGGAGCCTCACGAGACCGAGCAGTGGCAAGATTATTCCAACTGGAGAGAAAATTTAAAACAGATAATTCGTTGCACCTTGAGTATACCAAATTCATAAAAGAATTTATAAATCTTGGTCATATGATAGAAGTTCCTTCAAATGAAAAACAAACCGAAGGTGTATACTATATGCCACATCATGCTGTCATTAAACCCGCCAGCATTACAACAAAACTAAGAGTAGTGTTCGACGCGTCATCGAAGACATCAACTGGAGTTAGTCTCAACGATCTTATGTTGGTGGGCCCAAGGCTACAATTTGATTTAACCACCATTATTATGCGTTGGAGACGGCACAGATATGTCTTCACGGCGGACATCGAAAAGATGTACCGTCAAATTAAAATTAACGAGAAGCATCAAAACTATCAGAGGAACTCTTCAAATGAAAAAATTAAGGACTATAAACTTACCACTGTCACATACGGAACAGCTTCTGCACCGTACCTTGCTGTCAAAACACTCCATCAATTAGCATCTGATGAGCAACAAGATTATCCAATTGCTGCAAGCATCTTAAAGAAAGACTTCTACGTTGACGATCTCATGTCCGGAGGTGACACTTTGAGTGATTGCAGATACGCTCAGAATCAGCTGATAAAATTATTGAAATGTGGTGGTTTTCATCTTCGAAAATGGGCAGCAAATCACAGGGAACTTCTGGGTGTCATTTCAGATTCTAATTGCCAGTCTGTCATCAACCTTGACAAAGAAAATACCATAAAGACACTGGGCATACATTGGAGTCCATCGAACGACACCTTTCAATTCAAAGTTAACATAAAAGAACAGACGGTGCCAACCAAACGAACAACATTGTCAGAAATAGCAAGACTTTTTGATCCATTAGGATGGCTGTCACCACTGACAATTATTGCAAAATTACTAATGCAACGGATTTGGAAGGCTAACCTCGAGTGGGACGAACCGCTTGCTGAAGAATTGCAACAATGTTGGACCAACTTTAAAAAAGATCTTCCAGATGCAGAGGCCATAACAATTCCTAGATGGATTAATACGAACAAGGTCCATAAAATTGAGTTACACGGATTTTGTGATGCCTCGGACGGAGCTTACGCAGCTGTGATCTATTCCAAAGTTCCCTGTGGTAATGGATATTCAATTGCACTGCTAACATCAAAAACAAGAGTTGCGCCTGTAGCTAGAGTTGTGTGGCGCAAATCTATTGTCAAGGCTTTTGAAGGAAGTAAAACAGAATTTTGGAGCGCAAGTAGATAAGGTGTTTGCATGGACTGACTCTACTATTGTGTTAGCATGGATAAGGAAAGATCCCTTCAACAAGGCAGTGTTCATATCAAATAGAATATCAAGAATACGTGAAATGGTAGACGTAAATTCATGGAGGCATATAAGATCTGCAGAAAATCCTGCTGACTGTGCTTCTAGGGGATTAACACCAAAACAGTTAATAAATCATTCTTTATGGTGGAGAGGACCAGACTGGTTAAAGGACAATAAAGAATTCTGGCCACTACAGCCAAAGTTGTCCCAAATTTTCGAAAGCCCTATTGATCCACCGATTGTGCTAACATCGTTAACATCGCAAGTAGAGGAAGGAAGCATCTTCGAGAAATTTTCATCGTACGATAGACTTGTCAGAGTAATGGCGTACTGCAGACGGTATGCGTACCACTCAAGAAGTACCATAGCAGAAAGACGTTCAGGATCACTTACAATAGATGAAGTCGAAGAGATAAGAAAAATTATCATCCGATTAGTTCAAAGGAAGGAGTTTTCTGATGAAATAAGATGCTTAAACAATGGAAACAGCATTCCAAAGAATAGTAAACTGCTATCGTTAGACCCGCAAATAAATGATGATGGAATTTTAACTTTTGGGGGTCGTTTGGAAAACGCAAATCTCCCTCAAACCCAGCGGCATCCGTACATCCTACCATACGCCGATAAGTTCACAAGACTAGTGGTGGAGAATGTACATAATAAAACACTACATGGCGGAATAAAACTAACAATGGCCAGATTGAGGCAATCATATTGGGTTCCCCATGCGAAGCGATTGGTGAGGAATATTTTACACAACTGCGTTCGATGTCATAGATTTAAAACATCTAGTAGGCAGCAGATAATGGGAGTATTACCAGCACCAAGAGTATCCCCATCAAGGCCATTCACCCACACCGGAGTGGATTATGGAAGAGGAAATCGATGGATATGGAAAGGAAGAGGAAATCGATCGACAAAAGGCTACGTGACAGTTTTCGTTTGCTTCGCCACTAAGGCAATACATCTCGAATTAGTCAGCGATCTTACATCGGAAGCATTTTTGGCCGCAGTACGAAGATTCGTGTACCGAAGAGGCATCTGTTCAAACTTCTACAGTGATTGCGGAACAACCTTTATAGGTGCTAACAAGGAACTACAGAAAATTTATCAGCTTGTTGCCCAGCAACTGAAAACAGATATAGCAGATAAATTGCTCTTGGAAGGCATACAATGGAATTTTATTCCTCCAGCCGCACCCCACTTTGGAGGATTATGGGAAGCCGGGGTAAAATCAATGAAATACCACCTAAAAAGGGTCGTCGGTGATACTATGCTCACATTTGAAGAATTTACTACAACATTAACCCAGATCGAAGCTTGCTTGAACTCCCGCCCATTGACCAGTATTAACAACGACATAGACGATAATCCAATTTTAACTCCGGGACATTGCCTTACCAGATCCCACACTGGATCGAAATAAGACTTATCGCTCCCGATGGTTACTGATCCAAAAAATGGTTCAAGATTTTTGGCAAATCTGGTCGTCAAAATATCTTACACAGCTACAACATCGCTGCAAATGGAAACAAAGGAGAGAAAATGTAAATGTTGGGGATATAGTATTGATCAAGGACGAACGCCTTCCACCCACTAAATGGAACTTGGGGAAAGTCACTGAGATACATCCTGGAATAGATGGATACGTTCGTGCAGTCACTGTGTACTCCAACAAAAGATTCGCGAAAAGACCAATAACAAAACTATGTCCTCTGCCCATTGAAAATAATGCCGAGACAATAACTTCGAATGAAATTAAAGCAAGTTCAAAAAATAAAGCTGCTGTTTTGTTAGGAAGAATGAGTTTCAAACCAATTCTTTGGATGTGCATGTTAGCACTGGCCATAAGTATTATATCTGGCCAACAACAGACTGCAAACTACAAGGTCACAAGCTTCGAAACAACCCCAGGATTATATTTCGAAGATATTGGACATGCAAATATGGTTGTTGGTTCGTGGAAGAGCATAGTGTTCTTCAATTTGACGAACTATTGGGCTGATGTCAATACATACCGGAAATGCATAAAACACATGAAAGAGATCTGCCTGAACACAAACCTGTCGGATTCAAATACTCTGCTTTGTTAGAGCAGTATACATCTATTTGATCGGCAATTACAACAAATTGAAGAAAACAATGATGTACTACGTCACGCCAACAACGATTCACCACAAAGGATGAAACGATCACCTTTTGATTTCATCGGAACAGTTAGCAACAAATTATTTGGCATACTGGATCAAAACTTTGCTCTTCAATGTGAACAGACAATAAAAGAAATGACAGGAAATGAAAACCTTCTGCTTAATCTATTGAAAAATCAAACCAGTATAATAGATTCCACCATCAACCTATTCAAGGATGATCGCTCAGCAACTCAAAACCAGTTAAAGACAATATATAAAGTGATTTCCAAGTTAGAAAAGCAAGAGGATAATGAACATGCCTTTCAAATGTTCATATCAACAGCCTTCCCTGCGATGTTAACTATGATGAACTTCTACAATACGCAAAATACATTACTAGACATCATACTGGCAACGCATAATGGACAGATTCACCCGTTAATTTTGACAGTTAATCAACTGAAAATGGAACTATCTCGAGTCCACGACAACATACCAAGAAGCATGATGATCCCAGGGGAAGGAAATCACGAGTCCATAATTCAACTGTACAAGACGCTACAGCCAAGGGCAAGAGTGATGGAAAAAAATGTCATCATCGAAATAACGCTGCCACTCTTGTATAACGAAGAGTTCAAAATCTACAAACTGCTTTCAGTACCAGCTTGGCGAGGTAACAAATTCGCGTTTATTGTACCATCATCAGAGTATTTAATAGTCAATCTGGAAGGCGATCACTTCTACCCCTTGAACGAAGTGTCATTTTCGATGTGCAGGCAACGATCGTCAGGATCGTTCTGGTGCGACATGAAGCACCCTCTGTACCTAACAGAGTCGACGATTAGTTCCTGTGAAATGGGTCTCTTGAGACATACGAAAGAGATTCCATCTTCGTGCGTCATCCAAAGCGTCAGTCCTCAATTATATTGGGTACAAATGCAACATACGAACACATGGATATACAGCACACCAAGCGCGGTCAATGTAGACATAGCTTGTGGCAAGGTATCTTCGACAGCCCAATTGATGTCAACGGGAATAGTGCAGGTGCAACCTAACTGCAGAATTCTCCAATCAAGCATGATCATGTTTGGCAGGCAGTCAGTAACAACGAGAATAACTTCATCCTATTTGCCGCTGCCGAACATTTCTGATTTTCCAACTGATCAACATTATCACCACGAAGAACCGGCTGTTGTAGGAACAAAGGTCTCACAGCAGATCTCAAAATTACAACACGATATTGCTCTCCAAAAAAGCGAAGAAGTACTATTGAACCAAATCCAAAGCCACAAGATCCAGCAGTATTCAATAAGCGGTGCAATAACGTTTCTCGTCATCACAGCAATATGCATCGCTGTACTGAAAGAACTTCGAAAAAGTAGATCTGCCAATATTAACACCGTGACCAACCCCAACCCATCACCACGTAGACGACGAAGTGAACCAGTTGCCCCATCAATATTCTGTGACGAACATTTTACCGTATAGGGGGCCCCAGCATGTTGTGTTCAACCACAACAATCACAGACACTTGACGCCAGACGGTGTCAAAAGAATTAATCAGCAAAATTTTATATTTGTTTTCCTCTTTCATTCACCTGTTCAACTCTTTCGGCTCATATATCTTACGTAGAATAAGCAAAATTGTAATATGATATTTATTGTAGAATAAGCAAAATTGTACTATATAAGCAATATTATCTGACAATAAAAATCAGTTCGTCAGAACCACACGCCATTCGTATATTGAATGAACAGGGTGATTTTCAGCAAACTTTGCCCGTCATTCTTAGATCAACCCCAACTGATGAGATTAAATGAGATGAGATTATTTGAAAAGTTCGTTTAATAAATTTGGGTTCTGATTCTACATCGACGTCTTCTCTAGTTTCGTTAATTTTTATCATCCTATCTCTAACAGAATCGTAATCATCGCTAGTGATGCTACCATTTCTAAAGTCAATTGGTCTCCTATTGGTTGTAGAATGTATGGTATTATTATAGAAACGAATAGTTTTGAGTATTTTTTCCTCTACGGTGTCTCTGTTTGGGTCGTGCCTTAGTAACTCGTTTATCGTATTATGCAGCTTTTCTATATCTGCATTTGATGAGTGGTTATTGTTTGATGTGAAATGAATATTTATATTTTCTGCAGCAAAAATTCTCTGAGAGGAAGGAATTTAAATCCTAACTCATTATCGACAACTATTTCGTCAATTTGACCTACTGAGGAAAGGAATGTGAGGATAGCTTTTTTGAATTCCGTCCAGGTTCTTCCGTTAATTTTTACTGCTTGTGCAAATTTGCTAAATTTGTCAATGAATGCGATGAAAAGAGTCTTTTCTAGAGAATAAAAGACATCAGCATGGATAATTTGGTTTGGACGGGAAGGTGTTTCTGTTATTTGGAATTTTTGTCTTACTGGTTTTCTCTCATATTTCTCAACATTACAAATTTCGCTAGTATTAATAAATTGCGTTATGCTTATGAAGAGTTTTGAATGGTAGTATTTGAGCTGTAGTTCCTTATATACTTCGGTAATGCCTCGATGGTTGTTTCTGAGATGTTCGTGTTTTATTAAGTCGACACGTTTTTTCTCATCAGTAATATTTTCTAATATTCTGTCGACTCGAATAACTTTAAGATGGCCATTGTCCGCAAAGTGTGCGTTATAAACATTTTCTAGCGTCTTTAGAAAATCAGTATCATTTATATAGACAGCGTTCAAGGGCTTATTATTATAATGGGTTTTTAGGAGCATTATCGGTGTTTCTGTATCTAGAGTTTTGAGGTGAATGGTTTTCCTATATTTATTAAAAAAATGAGATTGTCTAATCCGCAAAGAACCAGAATTAGTTTTGAGAATCGCTATTTATGTTTTGAATAGATTTAATAGGGATTTACTATGGGGGAATGAATATGCTCTTGCCTCGTTGTTTCCTCCTGATAAATTAACTTCTATTCTGGAAAGCGCGTCTGCATTTCCATCCTTTGTTCCTTTTTTGTATTTAATTTTGTAGTTAAATTCCGAAAGTCTGAGGCGCCATCCTACTAATTTCGAATTTGGTTGTTTGATGGAGAACAACCACTGTAGGGGTTTGTGACCAGTTTCGATTAAAAAGTGTTTACCAAAAAGGTATGGGCGGAAGTACCTTGTCGCCCAGAGCACGGCTAGCAATTCCTTCTTTATGGTGCCATAGTGTTGTTCGTGGTCGTTGAGGTTGCGGCTTGCGTATTCAACTGGATGACTTTCATGCGAAAGTATTGCACCCAATGCATATTGGCTTGCATCAGTGGTAAGAGTAAAAGGTTTTTCGAAGTTAAGGAATTTTAAAATAGGTTCACTGATTAGGAGGCGTTTTAATGTCTCGAAACTTTGAATATACCATATTCTGGGTCATTAAGATTTAATTTTTTGTCTTTCTTAAGGTATTTTGTTATTGGCTTGGCAATTCTGGAATAGTCTGGAGAATAAAACAACATTCGTCGTTGCCGATTGATCGCCGACTGCATTGTTCTCCACTTCATATTTTTACTCACACTTGCCAAAAGTTAAGGTAAGCATAATCGCGTGCACATTGCCAAACTCTTGCGAACCGCTGATAAAATTGGTTCCCAAGCGCCCAGACAGTGCGGCTTAGATTACGTCTGGAAAATGGGGCCAGACACAATATGACGCGTATCAGGTTTACTACACCTACCCCTTTTATAAATGTTACTAGCTTTTGCCCGCGGCTTCGCTCGCCAATTATTTCTTTCAAAATTACGCCGACGTTCTGTTTGGAGCTGCGCATTTAAATTTCTGCGTGCCTGTGCTTGTTCAGGTGTTTCAGCGGCTCTTAAAGCAGCTTGACGTTCTGCGTTTTCGAGTAGCCTCTGCTGAGTTTGAGCAGGTGTTTCCGAGGCTCTCAAAGCAGCTTGACGTCTTGCCTGTTCTAGCCTTCTCAGTTCAGCATCTTCAAGAGATTCTTGGGACCGAGCTAATCTCTTTACTTGTGCTTGAGAAGACACTCTTGAAAAGTTCGACTTGTGTTTAACATATTTACACAGACCACAAATTCGTATACGCATGGGTATAGTTTTCTTTCGCTCCGACCTGAAACCAACAATGAGATACGTCATTTCAACCCTTCCCTCCGCTCAAAACCGATTTGTGTATGTGTGAATTCAAAGGCAGGCATATGATTTCAATGCATTGTTCGGTCAAGCAGCGTGCTCAAAAATTTACAACAATGTAGGTACGTGCGTAATATTCTAAGAGCAGCTTGTAAACAAATATGTACATACATAAATATATCGGCGTTATTTTGAGTGTGAGATCTCGGTCGTTGGTGTCTGGTTCCGATCTAACGGAGAAAACTACACACAATGTTCGTTGAGTGAATCTGCTTTTATTGTGCGCCCACCACCCCAAAGCAGAAGAAAGACCAAAAACAATCGTTTTCGATTTTATGAAAAAAAAAATTAATCTAATCGTGCCAGATTTTGGTCTGTAACTCAGGTTTTAGATGAGGCAGAAAGCTGACGGATGGCTTAAAATTGTAAGGAAAATGTTGGCTCTGCTACGGCTCTTATTTTTGATCTATTGATCAAGAACTATTAGAATTATAGCAGGTTAAAGTCAACAAATTAATCAAAATATAAAACTTTTGGTTAAAACGCTCCCAAAAATTAACCTAGCCACCCCCCATTTTAGGGAAGTGGGGGGTTAGAAAGAGACAAAAAGTAGCCTATGTCACTCTCCATCCCTTCAACTATTTCCACTTAAAAAATCACGTCAATTCGTCGCTCCGTTTTGCTGTGAAAGACCGACAAACAGACACACACACTTTCCCATTTATAATATTAAGTATGGATTTATTAAATCACATGTTAGAGACAATTATAAAATATTATTTGCATTTGTTAATTGCATTGTTCTTAATTACAAAACCGAACAATAGAAAAAAAAACATGCATTAATTTTTAAATTTTAGTTAACATTAAGCTAATACAATCGAATTATTATAATTTCCTATGATTTAGGATTTTTGTTTTTTTTTTCTTTTAATTATTATAAGTTCTTATGATTTAGGTTTTGTTTTTTTTTTCTTTTAATTATTATAAGTTCTTATGATTTACCCGGGTAAAATAGTACATTATACTTTATTTATGTAGGTACTGTACTTAAACATACCTTACTTCTACTTACTTAAGTTACATTTATGTTGTTCTTCTTATATTATTCTTATGAACAATTATTTCTTTATTGTTTTTATCAATAAGTATACAATTGGGAAATTTAACCTCTTTTACTTTATATGTGTAAGATTGAATCCAAATTGAATTCAACCAAAATTGAATTTGTTTTGAATCCGCTCTCATTCCCATTATGTACTCAACATATGTATTGTATTTGTACATACCGCCTTTTGTGTTATACAAATTATAATTATAAAAGAAATTGCAATAAAGAAAAAGGCGACTTTTGCCGCTCGTTCTCTGCGAAACACTGCTCTTTTATTTTAACCGTGTGCCCTCTTACAATTCAGAAGTGGGATCGCGTGATCACAGTCTAGTGGAAAATTTTATTGTTCCCAGTTATGTATGTGTGTATGACTCGTGATTATGGCAAAAGCCCGTGCTGAAAAATTTGTCGCGAAAGCCACGGTATTTCTACTTAAAGAAAAATTAATTAATTTGGGTTTAAACTGCATCGGAAATAAAAACGACTTAAAAGAAAAGTTATTGCAGTGTGTTGACCGGCTAAACGACAGTGAACTAGCCGAACATTTTCCACCAAATCGGTTTTCATCGGAATCAGCGGAGGAGGACAGCATGGACGACACCATCATGCATCAACAGAATTCAGGTCCAATAACCAACGATGGACTACAAATGGAAATAGAAGCCCTTTACGAAAAAATCAGGAAACAAGAGGAGATTTTGAAGTTGAAAGAAAAGTTAGCCTCTTTATGCCGAAACGAAGAGACAACGCATACTCATGCAGTGCCATTCAGAGACGTCGAAGATAGCGTTCCAAGCTTCTCGGGGGATGATAATTATTCCATTAAGCAGTGGGTACGCAGTTTTGAGGAAGCACGTGCTCTGCACAAATGGAATGAGCAACAAACTTTTGTCTTCGCTAGACGTTGCCTTCAAGGAACCGCAAAATTATTTCTTCGTTCATCCCATTGCTGTTCGTGGAGTGATCTTAAATCCAGCCTTCTTAAGGAGTTCCATCATGCAGTAACATCAGCAGATGTCCATAACGCTCTACGAAACAGAAGGAAAAAGAAGGACGAGAACATTCAGCAATATACTTTGGCCATGCAGGAGATCGCATACCATGCCGACATTGAAGATGACGATCTAATACCCGATTCGATACACAACAAACAACTATTATTAATTGCAAAAAATATTGACGAACTGAAAATAATGCTGAAAAAATACGAAAAAGTAAAACTTAATTCTTTGGAAACTTCATCGTCACCATCAGTTATACCATCAGCATTCTCATTATCAGCAACTTCAAGACATGTCAAGCGACCTGCAATTCCCAACAACAACAGGTGCTACAATTGTAACGAACCAGGGCATATATCAACAAGTTGTCCTAAACCACGACGAGAAAGGGGAAGCTGTTATAAATGTGGGAGGCACGGACATCTAGCAGCCTCTTGCACAATTTCGACCGGTACTCATGGATCATCAAATGTTCTTCTACTCCAAACCAACGAGAAAACAACATCAAAAGCGAACGAAACTGGAAAGCTCGTACTGAATGGAGACTTCATGTCTGATGCTAAGTATAAATTCCTTTGCGCCTCTAATAATGAACATTTTACATTCCATGCATGTTTTGAATCCGCTCTCATTCCCATTATGTACTCAACATATGTATTGTATTTGTACATACCGCCTTTTGTGTTATACAAATTATACTTATAAAAGAAAGTGCAATAAAGAAAAAGGCGACTTTTGCGCTCGATCTCTGCGAACCACTGCTTTTTTATTTTAACCGTTTGCCCTCTTACATATGGACCCTTAAAGATTGGATCAAGCTTATGTCTAGGTTCATTTTCTATTAGAACTTCATCATCAAGTAGAATAATTTGTGGTTTAGGATGTTGGTCGTGTGTTGTCTTTCTCGAAAATTTACTTTTCTTGACTAACTCGCTTGCTCTAGGTTAGCGTTTTGAAGCCGATATTTTAGTTCTTTGTCATATTCGTCAACATCATAAAGGGGATTTATTCTGTCCGTACTAACGAAATCAAAAGTGTCCGGCAGCTTACCGAAAATTAGTTCATAAACAAAAAAACAAAGCCAATCATCCCAATCGGATTTATCAGTGTTTATACATATATGATCTAATGTATTCGTTGAAAGTTCTATGAGATTTTTCTACAGTACCTAATGATTCGTGATGGTATGCAGTCGAAACCTTATGAACAACATTAAGCAATTTTAGTTTTATTTTTTTACTCCCTTCCAAGATCTGTGCGAACTTGCATAATAATATTGCCTTCGCGATTGTAGTACCTTTTTTATCTGCAATTGGTATTGCAACTAGATACTTGCTAAGCTAGCATACTATAGTAACTAAGTACACATTACCTTTAGATGATTTGGGCAGACGTCCTATAGTATCAATTAAGACAATATGAAACGGCTTTATTGGAGTTGGAGTAATTGTTAGCTCTTCTTACTTTTCACACCTGCTTTATTCTTTTTGCACTTATCAATGAGTTGACATACCGCTTTATATCTTTGGTCATGTTTTTCCAGTAAAAGTATTTTCTGATTTTTTGAGTCTTAATTTTTCGTCCTCGTTTTTTATTAATTTTATTTTAGGCGCTACAATTGGAACTTTTTTATCCCTTTATTATCAGCTATTTTTCAAGCTTTGAAAATAATCGATCTACAATAGATCAATTTTTCCATTAATAATAAAGTCGTTCCTTTTTATTGTGCCAATTGTTTGCCTGCCTATTTTAATATTCATGTTTTGATAATCAAAAATCAGACGAGCATATTTATTTATTTCTTTATAATTTAGAGCATCAAATACTTTCACATTTTCAGATTGAGAATTTGTAGGTTCTGTTTTTGTTATATTTTGATTAAAGGGCTGTTTTGTGTGAAATCTGGTAGTGACTTTCAAAACATTTTTGGAATGGGTAAGAATTTGTCTTATTTCAGAAAAGTCTATGCGAGATAAAGCATCTGCCGTATAGTCTTCCTTTCCCCTAATATACTCGACTACAAAGTCATATTCCAGCAAGTCTAATCTCATGCGTGTCAGTTTTGAAGACGGATTTTTCATAGAAAAAAGGTAGGTAAGTGGTCGATGATCGCTTTTTACCAGAAATTTCTTACCGTATATGTATGGTCTGAAATGGGTTATAGCCCAGGGGATAGCAGCTAACTCTTGCTCTATGGTCGACTTTTTGCTTTCACCTTTCGTAAACGCTCTTGAGGCAAAAACAACGGGAAGTTGTTTTCCTTCATGCTCCTGACTTAGTACAGCACCACAGGCATATTTACTAGCATCTGTGGTTATACAAAATTGTTTTTGAAATTTGGGATATTGCAAAATATTCGGACTTACCAAGCATTTTTTGAGGTACTGGAATGCATTTTCACACTCATTAGTCCATAAAAATTGGACGTTCTTTCGACAAAGTTGTGCCAGATGACGTGAATGTTCGGAAAAAATTGGAATAAAACGTCGATAATAGTTGGAAAAAGCAATATACTTTTTAGCTTGATCGGCATTTAGGGGAGTTAGATAGTTTAAGAGCACACTGTATTTACTATCATCTGGAAGTATGCCTTTATCCGTACACTTGTGCCCTAAATAAGTCACTTCATGACTGAAAAATTAGCATTTATCGGGGTGAAGTTTTAAGTTGTACTTTCGACAGATGGAAAAAACGTCTTTGAGGTTGTTTAATATATGTCTCACTGAACATCCTAATACGACTAGGTCGTCCATGTATAAAAATGTCTGCTCTGGAGAAAGACCACAAAACGCTATCGACATCATTCGTTAAAACGAATTTGGTGCTATTTTGATGCCATCGGAAGTCGGTTGAAACGGTATGACCCTTTGTCCGTAGAGAACGATGTAATATTTCTCGATTTTTTATCCAACTCAATTTGGTGAAAACCGGACATTAAGTCAAGGCAAGAAAAATACTTCGCCCTGCCAAGTTGATCAAGAATGTCATCTATTCTTGGCAATGAAAATTTATCAGCAACTAGCTTTTTATTTACTTGCCAGGAGCCTCCACCGTTTTTCAGATTTTCCTGGTAAAGATTTCTTTGGAACCAGTAAGATTGGACTGTTATATTCAGAGGTTGATGGTTCAACTATACCATCTTCAATTAGTTTATCAACCTGCTTGACTATTTCTTCTTTTTGTGAATGGGGAATTCTATACTTTTTTATATAAACTGGAGATTTGTCTTTTAGTCGGACCTTTTGTTTGTAGAAGTTATTACAAGAAATTCGTTCGGTTTCCAAAGCGAACACATCACTAAACTCACTGCAGTCAATTCAGATCTTACGAATTGAGGGAAGTTTTTAGACAACCTTTCAATAACTTTTTCATTATGTATGTGCTTTTTCGAAGTTTTCATTTTTAAGAATCTTATAATCCAACAAATTTTCTGTTATTATATTAGCATTGCTGATGGTAACGTTATTATATTGTAAGTTGTATTTATTATGCGCACAAACGGGTTTTTTACCTCAACTATTATATTTGCTACATTAACGCCTGCTGAATTTCTTGGTTTGGTACCAAAAGCACATCATCTTCACTGCTAATTGAAATCCGTCTAACAACTTCCGACCTTGCTGGTATTGAGATTGAATTTGGAAACGGAGCAGATAGCTTGGTATGGCAATTTTTTCAGGAAATCTACTTGGTCGCAAGATCAACCAGTCTTGACTATACTGGTAGTCTAATACACAGTTGTACATTTTTATAAAGTTGAAACCGAGTATACCGTCACTTGGTATGGGAAAATCGTCTTCCACTACATGGAACTTATATTTTCAACAAGTAGGTCTGCTTTCACTATACCGACAATTTGAACTACACCCTGGCCTATTCCACTTAGTTTCCTAATATTTCGCTTATCAACAAAGACGTTATTTTGAACATATGCCGCTTTTATTAAACATATGTCTGCTCCAGTGTCAACGAGAAAGGTTGAAAATGTAGTATTTAAAGGTGAGCGTGTTGTTATGAAACTACTAAGGTTGAGATTGAAATGGAGGATTCTTTGGATAAGACAGTTCTTGAGTTCTAAGAGTGTAGACGTGTTTTTGATCATTTCTGCAAACAAAACAAAACAAAGAAAAAACAAAAAAAAAATAATTAAAAATTAAATTCCTAGTTCGATATAATTTGCTGGTAAGGTTTATTTACAAATATTTACATATATAATTATGTGTGGAAATTGCGCTCGCTGCGAGGATCCTTTGCCTTTGGATGGGGAGCACATTACATGCGGAAGATGCAAAGGAAAATATCATTTCGAATGCTCCACAGTCGCCTATAATACCTGGAGGAAATATTCAGCATCAACAAAAAAAGCTTGGGAATGTACATTCTGCAGGGGAAAGGAAAAGGTACCAGAGGAAAACGTACAAATTCAGCAAGCAAAGAGATCCAGATCTGCTGACTCTCCGAAAGGCACATCAAACACGATTAGCACATCTTGTTCTTCTTCTTCTTCTTTTCCTTTCTCCGACGTTGTTATGGTCAGAAGTGTAGGACCATAACCTTTCCACTTAACTGCATTCCTACTGGTCCGCTTGTGGGGTCCGCCGGTTTGACCTCAGAAAGTAACGGCAGGCTTTCCGGTCTGGGATTACTTCATCGCTGAGGCCAATCAAATGCTGGTGTTTTTGCATTTGTTTGCACCAATTGTTTTTCGGCCTGCCTTTCTTTTTTTTTGTGACACGGGCATGCTCCAGATTTTTTTTGTTTGATCTTACTCTTACAACACCGGTGATCTCCAGTCGTGTCAACCCATTGATTTGCATGTACACTTGTGGGGCAGTTTAATGGTGGTATATAGGCTCACCTTGGTGTTTTCTAAATTGCCTAGATGTGATTTTTTGTTTACCTTTGTTTTAGTAGCCTTTTACGACAAGCGAGAGGTATCGCTGCAGGGATATTCTTAACCCGTCCCTGCACGGAGGGAAACACGATTAGCACATCGATTCAATTAAATGAAAATAATAATATAAACAAGGATCTGAAAGAAATAAAAGAAATGCTAAAAGAATATGTAAAAACAGTCGAATTCACCAGTACCAAATATGACGAGCTAAGCACGGCACTTGCCAAAAACAATGAACTAATTAAAAATTTAATGCAAGAAAAAGGAGAATACAAAAAGCAAAATGAAATAAAAGATGTACTTATAACAAATTTACAAAAACAAATCAACACATTGGAACAGAAACAAATTGATAATAACATTGAAATAAAAGGAATGCCAATGAAGAACACCGATAATGTGTATGACGTCGTGAATGCACTAGGTGCTGCATTACAAATGGACATAAACGAGAACGACATTGAAAAAATATATGCGTATACGAATCGAAAAAACAAACAACTGAAGAATATAAATTAATTTATTTTCTATTAGTTTATTTAAAAAAAAAACTTTATTTGTTTTATTACAAGTTATTAGCGGTTACAAAAGACGAGATATAACGAATACGACTTATTACTGCGAAATACAAAATACGATTGATTCTAACTTAAAATTATCTTTATCATGAAACCTCTGCATTCGCTCCATTCTCACGATTGTCCCGGGCAGCAGACATGTCGTCAGCAGTTCGCCTGTTTGTCGGTGTCCAGTGGCATAGCAGGTGTAGTGTTGGGTATCCGCCGTGTGTTACAGACAATCGCCGACGGAATTTGGTTGCGTTTGCCGTTCGTGACCTTCAGCGTGTTTTCTGTTAACTCCTCCGCCCTCAGTTTCGAGCGTCCTTGTTCGAGGTCATTGATGTTACTAAGTGTGGAATGTCTTCGAACCTAATGGTTGTGGATGTTGACGGCTTCGTGTTAGCAATAGGTTGATTTCCGTGTCCCTTTCTACTTCTACATGCGAGTATGATGATGACCAAAAGTACCAGTACAAGGAAAATGTTAAGCGTGAGGTTGAACTGGTGTTTTGTTTCCAACAGCTCGATCTTCTTGGTTCCGTCGACATATAGGTCTTTTACCATCTGCAGGGATAGTACTTCCTCTACGTGGTTGGTGCTGATCGATGACTGGAATATTGCTGGTAAAGGTTGGTATTGGGTGATCTCGCTTGACCTTATGATTCGTCCATTGACTTTGATGGTGTTGTTGTGGTGTTTGATTATAAAGGTGCCATTAAGCATCACGGTTTCGTCGTCGATTGTGACAGGTCCGTTAAATTGGTTTAGTAACAATATGCCGGGGGAGATTTCGTCGACTTCGGGAATGTGTTCGTTGTTAACTATGGTGCAGTTTGCCTTTACGCTGCGTAGGAGGTTAGGAATGAAGGAGGTGTTTCTTAGATTTATGATATTGTCATTGTTACAGATTGTTAAGCTACTAAATGTTTCACAATTTTCTCTTATTCCATATAATTCGTTCTTACACTCTATTATTGATTCGTAATCAATCTTATTTATTATCTTGTTAATTTTTATAGGTTTTACAATTGATAAGTTACATTTTTCTCCAGTGGTTGTAGGGAAACTTACTATATAAATCAAATTATCCTTACTAGATGCTATTTTGACTTGGGCAAATTCTAATGCTTCGTCGATGTTTACATATGGTATGTTTTCAGCCTTCATAACATGTTCAGTAATATTTATTTCGTTGTTCGAAAGTATAAAAGAGTTTACAATGTTAGCCTTTGTCCAATGTATGGAATAGACAATATTTGTTAATTCGTCCTTAACTATCTCTAGCTTATATTTAATTTCCATTATTGCATCATTATTGTTTCTTTCGTTTTCCTTAAATATCTTTAAAATATTGTTTGTTAGATTTGACATTTCACTGATTTTTTCTAAAGTTATTTTATTAATTACAACTTGATTATTACTGTTTTGTAATACGTTATTCATTTTATTCATTAATATTTCATAGTCGTGGTGGTCGGGGTTTCCCGCGATCCATTTCCACGCGGTACCTACGAAATCTAAAGATCGTTTAGTTTTACTTATTTTTAATCTATCTATGTAATTCCTAATTTTTTTTTTCGAACCGCAGGATGGGATAGGAAGGATGGCTGGGTTTGACATATTTAGTCGTTGAATCCTCGATGTTGGTGATAAATTCTTCATATTTATTGATGTCGATTATATGAATGATTTTGAAGGTTCCACTCCGAATCACTGCATTTCCTCTATGGATCTTTACGAGTTTTGAGTTTGAGTAATCGAATATCTGGAGGTTCGCAATGCACAGGGGTGCCAGTAGTAGGCTGTTGGGAAAAAGGGGGAAAAATAGGATAGGGGTTAATTCTTAATCAGGCCTTTATGTATTGTCCTGCCTGATTGAGTGACAACGGTAGTGTTCCTGTTTTCTGCTACGATCTCTTTTTTGAACCTGGGTGTGAGCTTATTACCTATTCGTGGGTTTATCTTGACATAAATTGTTTCGCCTGCCGAGAAACTCTTTAAGGGGTTTATTTTTCTGTTGTGATATTCTAAGTCGATTTCCTGCTTTTCTTTAATTTTTTTGATATTTTCCTGACGCACGCGTTCAAGCTCTGCTGAATCATTGAGTAAATTTTTCCCGAAAAAGGTATCTATTGGTTTTTTGCCAGTGGTTGAATGAACTGAGTTGTTGTATTCAAATATTGCCCTGTCTAGTAGTTCTGAAAAGGTGCTGTGATGGTTTTCAGCCTTAAGGCATCGCATCACTTCTGAGAGTGTTGAGTGGAATCTCTCCACTTGGCCGTTCGCAGAGCTAGCGTAAGGCGGAACCCTAAAAATCTTTATATTAAAGAAGTTTTCTATCATAAGCAAGACGGAATTAGAGTTGAACGATTTCTCGTTATCAACAACTATGATTTCTGGTACCCCAAATGATAGGATGAGTTCTCTAAGTGGTTGCTTTATGTCTTCTGATGATCTAGATTTAAGTATCCTCGCTAGAGCATACTTAGAAAATTTGTCTATTGCTGTGAGGATGTATTTATTGGTGAAGTAAATGTCTACGTGTATTATGTGGCCTGGGTACTGAGGAATCGGTGTTGCCTGTAGCATTGGCTTACTAAGATGCCGGTCGTATTTATGCTCTTTGCATATTCGGCAAGTTTTGGTAATTTTCATTATCTTGGCCCTCATTCCTGGGAAGTAAAACTTTTGTAAAATCTGAATTTTATTTTCGGTACTGTTACGATGTGCACGATTGTGTTCTTTAATGATTTCGGCTTGTTGTTGGTCTTCGTTAATTAGGTCGGCAACAAGTTGTCTGGCGAATCGCGTTCTAATTTTGCTAAAGTGTGTCGGATATATTTCTTGAATTTTGCCTAAAATATTCTCTTCAGTTTTGATTCCGTTAATGACAGATGGGTTTAGGTATCGTTTAAGGATGTCTATTAGATTCTCTTTAGTATATTCAGGTTGTGTTATAATATGGCGGTGGTAAGTTGGGAAGATTATTTTGAATTCGTGGGATGGTGTGTCACCAAGGTTGAGAATAATTTGGTTCTTGTAAACGTTAATTGGTGTATTGGAACATTGGATGAGATCTTGGCCTGAGCTTTCATCACTATGCTGCGTGGCTGTGAGGGAATTAATGTTGGAACTTCTAGGCGGCCGCGACAGTGCATCCGCAACGACGTTGGCTTTTCCAGGCTTATATCTTAACTCGTAGTTATACTCCTCGAGTATAGCCTTCCAACGTTTCATTTTGCTGTTGACGTTCTTATGACTTAGTGCGTACGTCAGCGGTTGATGATCCGTAAAGATCTTAAATTTGGTTGAACCATACAAGTAATTCCTCAATGATTTTAAGGCCCACATTATGGCTAACATCTCCTTCTCGTTAGCTGCATAGTGTTCTTCTGCTTTAGTGAGTGTCCTCAAGATGAAAGTGATTGGTTTATCATCTTGCGACAATACAGCTCCCAAGGCATAGTTGGATGCGTCAGTGGTTAGTTGGAATTCCCTTGAAAAATCTGGATGATGGAGAATGACATCTTCTGAAATTAGTGTCTTCCTGATTTTTTCAAAAGCATCCATTGCTTCCTCGTTCAAGTATATGGCTTTTTTGCTAGAGGCAGTCTTGGACGTGCGTCCATCCTCTCCCCTTAAAAGGGCTGTCAGGGGTTTTGCCAATTCGGCGTAGTCCCTGATAAATCTGCGGTAAAATCCCGACAGACCAAGAAATGATCTTAAATCTTTCAGCGTTTGGGGGTAAGGGAATTCTGCAATTGCCCTTACTTTAGAGGGATTAGCCTTTATACCTTCCGAAGAGATTATAAATCCAAGGAATTCAACCTCTGATTTAAGAAACTCACACTTATCCAATTGGATTTTAAGATTTGCTTCTTGAAGCGTTTTGAAAATTTTTTCCAAATTTTGAATGTGAGTTTCGACATCTCTGCTGAACACAACTATGTCGTCAATGTAGACGAAACAAATCTTTCCGATGTGTTCCCTAAGAATGTCGTCCAAGGTTCGCTGAAATATAGAGGGGGCGTTTTTCAGCCCGAACGGGAAACTCAAGAACTCGTATTTCCCGTTATTAACCGAGAACGCAGTCTTCTCTATATCATCCTCGTGCAGAGGAATTTGATGAAATCCACTCCTTAAGTCAAGGACAGAGAACCACTTGTTTTTTCCCAACTGGTCTAGGACTTCATTAGTCTCGGGGATTGGATAACGGTCGCTTATAGTTATGGAATTAATCTTTCGATAATCAATAACCATGCGGTACTTCTTTTCGCCAGAGGCGTCTGCCTTCTTTGGTACAATCCATACCGGCGCGTTGTAGGGTGACCGTGAAGGTCTGATTATACCGTCATCAAGTAATTGATTGATTTGCTTGTCAATCTCGGGTTTAAGAGACATGGGATAGGGATATGATTTGGAGTAAACGGGTTCGGTGGAGGAGGTACGTATTCTAGCTTTAACTCTAGTCGTAAAGGTGAGCTTCTCATCCGGTTCGCAAAATAGGTTGGGGTATTTTGCAGTTAGGGAGATCAGCGCGTTTCTTTGGGCCTGAGTCAAATGATCAGTTCTGAGGGAAATGTTATGTATCGGTTCTGATACTTGTTGTTTTAGTTTGACCGTAATATTGTCGTCAATTATCATATAATTTCTATTGGAAAATATTACAGCTGATAAGTCCTTAAGAGTGTCATTACCCAAGATTGCGTCGAAAGACTTTAATGAGGGTAAAATGAAGAATTTGATTTCTTTCTTTAAACCGAAAAGATTGAGTAATGTGTGGTGATTTATTTCGATATTTCCGCCGATTGAGCTGGCGAAGAAATTGCGCTTGTTGAGGATAAGGGCTTTTGCGAGGTGAGGTTGGATGTAGTTTTTATTGGAGCCAGTGTCCACAAGAAATTTTAGAATTTTGTTGTTGTTCGTCTTGCACTCAAAATAAGGCAAAGACGAATTGGTTAACCTAAAAAATGGACGTCTACGAAATCGTTTGCGGTTTGGTAGTTTGTTTCATCTGGTCCATGTTCGTTTACGTAGTCATTCAAGAGTTGACCATTCACTTCGGAGTTATTCATTACGGTATTATAGTCGTCTATATTAATTTCGGGTTCTATTGCCGAGGTTTCGACGTGAAAATTACGTTGAAGCTTGTTCGGTAACGTATGCTGTTGGGAAGATTGCATGGGACGCTTAGCGGCCATTGGCCAGTTTTTACCTGTTGGTCTATTCATGTAATTGATGTTGTTCGTCCGTATGGTGCTTAAGTCCATAGGTTCTGGTCTGGAGTCAGGTTTTGGATGGTAGGTGTTTGTGCGTTGTGAGTTAAATGGATTGGGTGCAAAATTGGTTCTTTGATTAGGTTGGTTGTGCGGTTGGAACTGTCGGTTACTTGGTTGGAGTTGTTGAAATGATTGACTAGGCATGGGACGTGGTGGAGGATATGGGGAGGACTGTGCTTGCGTCTGAGGCATGTATGCCAGATGGGGATAGAATTGATGTTGCACTTGATTTTTCCGTGGAGGAATCTGAGGAGGAAGAGGTGGTCTTCTATTATGGTGTGCATAGTTGGCTCGGAATTGTTGGTTCTCAAGCTTTAGACACAAATTGGGAGATCCGCTGGTTCCCTTATACTTAGGAGTCTAGGCAGGTCACCTCTTAGACCCCTAATAAAGGTGTCCAAAGCCTTGTCCCTGTACGATGCTGTCAGGTGGTGCAAAGCATCGGGTGGCAGATCCATACTGGAAATCTTGTTTAATATCAGTGATAAGTGATTGTATACCGCTTGGTAATAACTCTCTACACTGTTATTACCCTGAACAAGGGTCGTCATCTGGTACTCCAAGGTACTCAGATCACGCCTATCCGCATAGTGAAGCGTCAGGCACTTGGATATACACTCCCAATTTAATGGAGTGTTGTATGATTCCAAGATTGCATCAGCGTTCCCTATGATCTTATTGCGGATTACATTTAGTATACCGAAGTATTTCGGCGTACCCTTAAACTGACCGTAGATGCCTAGGATCCTGTCGACGCTTTTGCGCCAGGAGCTGAACTCACCAGGAGTTCCGGAAAACTCCCTTAGACATCTCACGACATCCGGTATTTTGTCTAAATCACTGAGATTCGTACGCAGGTGTTCGTGAATAGTTTCGTCTGTTCCTCTATGGAACTGGTTTGTTGGATTTACCATTGATTGCACTAAATTCTTGCACTCGCTAATGACATTTGAAGTTGATGGAACGGGATTCTCTGTGCTTAGCACCGGTGGGCGTAAGACCGGGTCGGGCATTGTGGCAGTACGTTTGGGCATATGTAAATTCAAGGAGTTGCAAAAGGAGTTACGGGATGCGGTCTACTTTGTTAATTATTTGAACACTAACTACTGCTTAAGGATTACACTTATTCTTCACACTATTCTTATTTTTTCTTTCCACTTTTCAATATTTCTTAAAAATTTCTTTAATTACTATAGTTAATTTCAATAAAATTTTGTTTCTTCTTATTATTCGTATTTTATGTTCTTCTTACAGCTAATTTTCTTTTAAAATTTTCCTATATTATTTCTTATATTCTATTATTTTTGCTCTATTATTTCACTATATTATTTCTTAAATTCTATTATTTTGCTCTATTATTTCACTATATTATTTCTTAAAACTAGCTTACATTGAAAGGTTCCAACGCTGGTGAAGGGGCTGCATTCCTTTTTACCTTTGGTTACTGGGGGGCCTTACTTCACACTCCCTCGTTGGTGGCTCCGTCTACTGGCTGGAGTCTTCGTAGGTGGTGGCCCAGTTGCTGGCGAGTAGGCTGCGGCATGAAACGACGTCTGGAGCTTCTTGCGGTCCCTTTGAGTCTTGTGTGTTGTGTGGAGCTTCTTGAGGTCCTTTTCACTTTTTAAACACACGCGTCGCGCACTACTTTTTTTCGATTAACGCACTTTGCTACTGGGCCCCACGTTGGGCGCCAATTAATCTATTTTCTATTAGTTTATTTTAAAAAAAAAACTTTATTTGTTTTATTACAAGTTATTAGCGGTTACAAGAGACGAGATATAACGAATACGACTTATTACTGCGAAATACAAAATACGATTGATTCTAACTTAAAATTATCTTTATCATGAAACCTCTGCATTCGATTGTCCCAGGCAGCAGACATGTCGACAGCAGTTCGCCTGTTTGTCGGTGTCCAGTGGCATAGCAGATGTAGTGTTGGGTATCCGCCGTGTGTTACAGAAAATCGCCGACGGAATTTGGTTGCGTTTGCCGTTCGTGACCTTCAGCGTGTTTTCTGTTAACTTATATCAGTTAGGTTTGCCCGAAAACAAACGAAACGAGACATCCTAGAAAAGACAAAAGTGAAGAAAAATCTGACATTCGCGGATATAAACAAAAATAAAAACACAACTATAAGCTCCAATTACTCTAACCATGTCATATATATAAACAGTCAATTAACCGCGCATTTCAAAAAGATGCTGTGGCTAGCGAAAAACCAAAGCAAAAGCTGTTAACTCGAAATATGTATGGTTTAGGAGTAATAAAATTCTTGCGCGAAAAAATTATGGAGAGCAAATTGTGGAGATAGAGACAGATAGTGATATTGACAAAATTGCATAGCGCGTCTATCTACATCGACACTTGCGTCTAAAAGTTTGTTTACACTTATGGAAAATTTAGAAACCGAAATTATAAATATTAATTTTAAAAATTTGAAGTCAAATCAAGAAATAATAGATCATAAAAAATACAAATGAATTGTCCTGTTTTTTCTTAAACATAAGATCGATACGAAAAAAATGGAATACTTTTTTGTTGACTGTTCATGAATTCTTAGAAAATATCGATCTAATTATTTCGTCGGAAATAAACATAATATCGGAAGAGAATGACTTTTACAAAATTGATGGCTTTAACACAGAATACTATAACAGATCCATTACAAAGGGAGGGGGAATAGCAGTTTTTATTAAAGATAACATTGGGTATGAAAAAAATTGAAGGAGAATATATTACATACGAAAGTATTGTACTTAATATCAAGCGTAGAAATTTGGAATGTACTGTATTGTCCTTATATGTATAGACCACCCTGCTTCAATGTCAATCACTTTATTGAAGAATTAAGCGATAATCTGGACAAAATAGACAAGAAAAAGAAAATGATTGTAGTAGGAGATATGAATATAAATATAAAGAAAACAAATGACTCTGGTGTAAGTAACTATTTATCCATGATATCCTCAAAAGGACTAATAAATACAATACTATCGGATACACGAGTAGATCTAGAATTAGAAACTCTAAAACACTAATTGAACACTGCTTAGTACGAGCGCAAAACGATGAGATTAAGTCCGCAGTAGCGGAAATAAATGTTTCAGATCATTACGCTATATATAGTGCACTAATATCTAAAGATAATGTAGAGCCTAAAAAGAAAGATCATCAACTGCTAATCTCGAGACACATGGTTTCACAAAAGATTGATAGATACAATTGGGAAGAACTTAACGTTTTCACCAATGTAAATGATTTCTATGAAAATTTCATTCAGAGATTTAATAAAATCATAGAATCTTACTAATCATAGAACTATCTCAATAAAAAAGAAAACAAGAAAAAATTAACATGAATGGATGACAAACGAACTGCGAATCGCGTGTATTGATAGAGATAGACTATATAGAAGATTTAAAAACAACAGAGGAAACCAGAATTACGAGAGAGAATTCAAAAGACATAGAAACGAACTAAACAAAAAGATAAAAAAAATTTAACGAATCCGAATTTAACGAGTCAAATCCGAAAGAGTCTTGGAAATTAGTCAACAAGATACTAGCAAAGAAGTCTACCAATCTGGATGAAATTATATCAAAGAATTTTACAAATACAGAACACTTCGGAGATCTTGCAAATAGTTTCGCAAAAACACTCAAGTCAGAAGTAGCCAATACTGTACATGAATGCAACTACAGAACCTTTTATGGGCCGTCAAACAGAACGCAGCAATCAATATTTATGGAAGAAGTTACTGTGAGGGAAATAGAAAACGTGCTTAGTTCTCTGAAAGAGTGTAAGTCTCCAGGAATCGATGACATAAGACCAAAAGATCTTAAAAATAATGCTAAAATACTATCTCCTATCATAGTGAAACTAATAAACATGAGTCTTGACCAATCGTCAGTGCCAAACATGCTAAAAACATTTATTGTTCGTCCTATATACAAAGGTGGTAAGAAAGACGAGATACAGAACTATAGGCCAATATCTATTCTTTCAGTCATAGATAAAGTACTTGAGGAAGTGGTTTATACAAGGCTATATACCTATCTGGAAAAACATAAAATTCTGGAAGGGAATCAGTTCGGGCTTAGGAAGAACAAAAGCATAAACCGTTTACTTGGGGATTTTACAAATAGATTGTATAGCAGCCTAGATAAAAATCAAAATTCAGAGGTACTATTTATTGACTTTAAAGAAGCTTTCGATACCTTAAGTCATTTAAATATTCTAAGGCAGCTGGAAAAAGCTGGAGTACGCGGTCCTATTTTGGTATGGTTCGAAAGATACTTTAAAGATAGGAAATGTAAAGTCAAAATCAAAGAGAAATATAGTGAGGAAGAGAAAACTACATGCGGAGTGCCACAGGGATCAAAGTTAGGGCCACTTCTTTATATAATATACACGAATGACATGCTTTCAATACTTAAACAAAGTACTGGCTATGCATACGCAGATGATGTAGCTATTGTAGTAAGACATAGAAACGTTGAAACAGCAGAGACCAAAATGCAACAAGAGTTTGACGCTATCACTGCATGGTGCCACGATAACGGTCTAGTCTTCAACGCAAAAAAAACAAAAGTAATGATTTCGAATGATTTAGAAAATAAAAGATATTTTTCGGCAATTTTTCTTGACGTATCTAAAGCTTTCGACAAGGTATGGCACACGGGACTACTATATAAGCTAAACAAAACACTACCACAAGACTTCTACTTACTACTTAAAAGCTATCTCGAGCAGCGACTTTTTTATGTTAGATACAAGGACGAATGCTCCAAGCTACTTACAGTCCTAGCAGGCGTTCCCAGGGAAGTGTCCTTGGCCCTCTACTCTACCTAGTGTACACTTCGGATATACCAAACCCGATTTCTCAACATACCATGCTAGCTACATTCGCTGGTGATACCATTATTCTTCAAGCCAGTAAGAACCTAACAAACGCAAATTATAAACTTATAAACTTCAAGGACATCTCAACAATACTATTGACTGGTTTACAAAATGGGGCATCCAAATAAACGAAGAGAAGACTGTACAGGTCTATAGTACAAAAAGGATTAACAACATACCCGCTTTAACAATCAATGGTAAACCCATACAAACTAGTGACTGCGCTAAATATCTCAGAATGTTTATTGACAGTAAATTGACGTGGAAACAGCACATAATACAAAAAAGAAACAAAATAAAAGATAAATTCCGCAAATGTTTCTGGATGCTCGGCAGAAATTCGAGACTATCAATGGATAACCAGCTACTTATATACAAGACAATGATAAAACCAATATGGAGATACGGAATACAACTATGGGGTACAGCCAAGATCTCTAACATCCAAATAATACAACGTACACAGAACAAAATACTACGGACTATCGTTGACGCTGCGTGGTATGTACCAAATGACGAAATTCACAAAGACCTTCGCCTAGCAATCGTTACAGAAGAAGCAAAAAATTGTTGCAAAAAACACCGACTCAAAATCCTACAACACACAAACGATGAAATACGAACAATCCCAAATGACGAACAAACACAGACCAGACGATTAAAACGATTTCGACCAACTGACTTAGTTCATAGATTTTCCTAAATTCTGGGGATACTGGTAGGTAGGTCTCAAAAGTAATATGAATATGCTTACACAACGAGCGACAAGGGGCGCTCGGAGTCAATATAACCCCCAACGCTCCGGGTGGATTAAAACCCACCTGTGCCAAGACACAAACAAAAACTGAAATAAAAATAAAATGTTAAACAACAAACAATTGTAAAGGACATTGGTCCTACATTGTACATTCTACCTAATATATTGTTAAAACATTAACTAGATGTCAATAAAAGACAGATGTTAAATAAATGGTATAAAAAAAAAAAAATGCATATTCGTCCACCACACATCATAAAGCACAAAATAAAGATAAAAATGTATGAATATCATTGTTTGCATAGAGTGTGAAACTACATTTATTTGCAAAAAGATGACAACTGCTCAGATATAATTGAAAATGTATCCATACACAAGTACCTGGGAGTTATGATTGACTATAATTTAAAATGGCGCTACCACATTAAGGCACTTACAATGAAACTGCGACAAAGTGCATACGCTTTATTTCATCTTAGATATTATTACCCTGCAGACGTTTTATGGCAATGTTACTTTGGACTGGTCGAATCTCATCTAAGATACGGTATCCTTGCATGGGGAAATGCACCTCAACTTAACGGACTAAAAAATATACAACTTAAGTTACAAAATATTGTATATCAGGCTAAATTAGGACAACACTACAACAAACAACAAATCGGAAACAATATCAAACTACTTACATTATCTCAACTACACAAACTAGAAATAATATCCAACTTTTATAATGACAATACATACAAAATCCCAACCCAGCAAGTATTCAACACTAGAAGAAGATATCAAGGTCGATATAACATCGCGAGGTACTGGAATGAAGATGGTCACAGGAAATATGAACGCAATAATCCCAAAAATTTTCAATGAGCTCCCTATAGAATTTAGAAACCTTTCCAAAATAACTTTAATGAAAAAAGCCAAACACTTTTATTTAAATTCAAATACATGAAAACCTTATAAAAATTAATTTAAAGCAATTTATAAATACAAGAACTCAATATTTTTTGCAATTTTTGTAAACAGTCTTCTGCAGACAAGCCCGTAAGGCTTTGCAGATCTAAGCTTAAACTATGTAAATGTGTTGAATGAATCAATAAAAAATCAAAATAAAAAAAAACCAACCTTGTGTAGTACTTATTGAGTATTTAGGGGACTGTTCAGGTTTTCCGAACCTGGAGCATCATTAATGAATCTTATATGTCCCTGATTCATTCGATTGTTACTGCGGTAACAATTTTTGTTCCGAAAATTTCCACGGCCACGGTAAAATCCACGGCTATGACTTTGACCGTGTCCGTTGTTCCAACTATTGTTCCAGCCAGTTTGGTTATTATTGTAATTGTTCTTTTTATTAACGTACAAAACAGCATTTGGCTGACCGAATGCTTCAATACAGCTACTAACAAACTTGGCCACCGCATCGTTCATGTTACTGAACTGGCCAGCTTCCATTACAACCTTCACTTTTTCATTAGTCGCGTTCTTGGTCATTGCACGAACTGCAGTTTGCGTTGAGGACTTCTCTGACAATTCGATAGTTAATCGATAGTTATCAGAAATATAAGCGTTGGTCAAGGATTTTGTTAAATCTTCTATTTCCTTTGCATAAGTATTTGCGGACTTATTGTTTTGTTTGACGTTCATAAGCTTCGCTGCCAATACTTCAACAGACTCTCCTTTGACTGACGCTTTAAGGTTAATAATAATTAGATGCAGAGAAGACTCACCAGAAATCAAATTACGTGCAGCACCTTTAAGTTTAGTTTTCACCAGTTCAAAGGCTACCTGACCATGAGTTCCCTGAATTGATGCCACCAAATTCAAGGAATCCAAAAAACTTTGCAAGTTTTCAGGTTTTCCATCAAAATCTGGGATCAATTTTGATGCTGTGTTCAAAAATTCAATGTTTGTATGTGACATGTTGTCAAAACTTTTTCTAACTGCAATATATTCTTTTCATCAAATTCCTCTTCTTCGCTATCGCTACTGTGGGGCGTGATTCCTCAATTCTCATTCACTCCCCCCTGATTAGCTCAATTCTGTGTCTAAATTTATTAGAACTTTCAAATTAATAAATCGTTTTGTAAAAATTTTGAGAAGTTTGTCTCTCAAATTCCAAAATATATTGTATTTTGGGCTTCAGTTTTGTGTTGACTTGTTAGTTTCTCAAAATGTACGTGCAGTACAGATCGTATTTTGTTAAAGTTTTCGACTAACACAGCCACATGCTTTTCCACTGTTTCATGTCTGATTTCCTTGTTTTTGTTCAGACATTTATATGATTTATTAAATTCTATCTGTAGAATATCAATTTTGTGTAAAATTTCGGACCATTTGTCCATTTAGAATACATGCATATTCATCAAATTAATACGTAATGCACTTAACAATATGGTAGAGAACATAACTCAGTAGGTATACATTAAAACTATTATTATTAATTACCAGCGGCAATGAACTTGACCAGGACCCAGATCTGCAGGGGTGTCAGCGAATGATGGTATACATGCAGCTATGTGATTTGTGGCGACTTCTTTCTTAGCACGACGAAAACTGTTTCCGCAAATTCGGTCAATTTCGACAGATATTACACGTAGCATAAGTTGAGCATTTGTACTACATACCGATGAAATAACCGAACGGCTTCGATTGTTCACTTTTAAGTCAATTAACGCACTTTTGATATTTTGATAGATTTGTAAATTTGCGATACCGTGGGCAGGTAGTACATCTTCATAAATAATAAGTATCCGAACACGAAAACACCTTCATAATTGTGCGATCACAACACTCGCCATACGATCGCGTATACAGGGTGTCCCACGAGCAGTGTGCCAAAAAGCTAGAGCGTGTAGGTCTGGTCAAGACAAGAAAAAAATCGTATGGGAGGGGGAGCCTATTCCCCCCCGTTTAGCCGGTAGGGGCAATTTTCAAAAAAATTTACTTAATTTGGAAAAAAAATTATTACAGTTACATCCACAATGCCGTGATATACTTTTCTGTAAAGCCAAAAAAAAAAGAATTTTTGTATGTGTTTCTATTGAATAAATCTATTGATGAATAGTATTTCACTTAAATTTTATCGACCGATTCCGAACGCCCTACGTATTTTTTCTTTAGGTTTTTTCAATAGATCGCCACTAATTGTAAAATGAATTTTATTACACTTATTGTTGTTGTTATTATTAACATCACTTTGATTGTAGTAAAATCTGAACTACATACTTGTATTGTTACCGATTTCTATTTCATTTAATACATTAGCTGATGGGTCCGAAATTTTTGATGTTTTCCTCCCATCATTTACTCTTAAAGTACGCGTCAGTAAATTGTATTTTTGATTTCTTTTCACTTTACTAGCTTATGCATCCACTAGAATGCACTTTACCCACACGGTCGCCATGTGGAGAATAAAACAACATTCGTCGTTTCCGATTGATCGCCGACTGCATTGTTCTCCACTTCATATTTTTACTCACACTTGCCAACAGTCAAGGTAAGCATAATCGCGTGCACATTGCCAAACTCTTGCGAACCGCTGATAAAATTGGTTCCCAAGCGCCCAGACAGTGCGACTTAGATTACGTCTGGAAAATGTGACCAGACGCAATATGACGCGTATCAGGTTTACTACAAAACTTTCTATAATAACCCGTTAAACCGAGGAATTGTTTGATCTGTTAAGGGTTCTTAGGGATGGGAAAGTTTTTCACGCATTTTATTTTTTCGCGTTAGGTCTTATTCCTTCGAGTGTTATGATATGATCAAGGAATTCGGTTTCTTTCTTTAGAAATTCTGATTTGTCTAACTGTACCACAAGGTGAACCTCTTCAAGCCTCTGTAGAATTTTTCTCAATGAAGTTAGATGTTCTTCCAGAGAAGAGGAATAGACAATAATATCATCAAGATAAACTAAGCAGATTTTGTTTATGAAATCTTTTAATACATGATTCATCAGACGTTGGAAGGTAGCTGGAGCCGTTTTCAGGCGGAAGGGCATACGAAGAAATACGTAGTGCCCATTTTCAGTTTTGTGGATGTCCCTCTCATCAATTTCTATTTGATGAAAGCCTTTTGCCAAATCCAACGTAGTGAAGTATTGGCATGTTCCAAGCTTTCCAAGTATATCGTCTATATTGAGAATTGGGAATTTGTCATCGATGGTTATCTGGTTCAATCTTCGATAATCGATGACAATTTTCCATTTGGCCTCACCACTGGCGTCCGCCTTCTTGGGGACGATCCATACTGGCGCCGAATAAGGCGAATTGCTGTCTAATTATATTTTTGTCTAACATATCCTGAATTTGGGTTTCGACTTCTTTTTTGTGCACATAAGGATATCTGTATGATTTTACATAAATTAGAACGTCGTCTGTTGTTCGAATCTTGTGTTTGATTAGGTTAGTAAAAATAAGGTCTGAGCTTTCATTGTAAAACATTCCTGAGAATCGCTGTATGATTTTGAGTAGCTCTTTGTTTCGATCGAGTTAAGGTGGTTAGTTCAAATCTGTTCGAGTATCGATTTAATTTCCTTAGGCTCAATTATACTGAAATGTTCATAAGTAAATTTTTCAGTCTGGAAGGGACTGAACTGGATTTTTACACCGAACTGATGATTTTGTATTCTTGCGAGAATACAATCTCGTTGTAAGACGGGTAAGGAAAGTTCTACGGTACCTTCTTCATCCAGTTTGCAGGTGTTCTCATCTTCTTTATTATCATAATGAAGTTCCATTTCATTATCTCCGATAGTGATTATATGTTTTCCAAAATCAATATTTGCTTTCAATGGGATTAAGACATTATTGCCTATGAGGCCGTCGAATTGATTGTGAACAGGGTGGATATACATTTCGATTCTAATTTTATTACTTCCTAATTCTTAAAAAAGGGGTATTACTGCCTTATGGGTGATTTTTACTTCCTGACTTATTGTTTTTAAGGGTATGGGGTTTTCTAAAGGTTCAATATATTTTGGTGAGCACAAGTTTGGGTTTATAATTGAATTTGTCGCACCGGAATCAATTATGAATTTTAGGGGTCTTAGATTACCATTAACTAAAATATATGGTAATTGCCCTTGAGTTTGACTTGGGACAGTTGGGGTGTGATATGTAGATTGCTCGAATGGCTGCCTTGCGAAGGTTTTATTCTGTTGTGAATTATTTGTATAGTTGGTAGAAAAAGGTGGGTAGGAATTGTGAGCGTGATTAGCAGAAAAGTTCGAGTGGAATAGGTAACGGGGGTGGGGATTGTTTCTATGGTTATATCGGTGTGGTTGTGGTTTCAGGTGCTCTTCGGTTTGGTTTACTATCATGTCCGTGTTGGTTGCGGTTATTAGGGCTATCAACTTTTCTAGAATTATATGGGTTTTGTGAGAAAGTATGAGAAAGTATATAAAGGGAGTAGAGTACGGATTAAAGTACGCGTATCCCGATTCATATAAGATATTCATGGCAGCTTCCAGACAATAGGGATTACTGCAGTGTAATAGAGATAGCATTGGTTCAGGGATTTTACTACGGAATATTACTAAAGCAGAGCTCTTACCTCTCTGGCCTTTACCTTTAGTTTCGATTTAATCTTGTCAGAAAATATGCTTTGGGCTGGGGCATCGTATTTTGTCAGAAGCGGGTGGATTTTGTCGAGTAGGTCCACAAAATTTTGGAGTTCCCTAAAATCTCCTGAGAAACCTGAGATATCGGAGATATTTTAAGTGGATCGATACACGACAGGTTTTTTTCGTTCCTAATTGTCGCCATCCTCCTGTCACCCACACCCTCTGCAAAAACCTCCCTCTTACTATTTATTATCAAAATGTAAGAGGTCTCCGCTCGAAAACCCAAGCTATCCTGCAACAATCACATGCTTTGTCCTTTGATGTCTTCGCGTTGACTGAAACGAACCTGATCCCCAGCATAAATAACCTCGAACTGTTCCCACCAAATTTTAATGTTTATCGCGATGACGAACTCAGCCGACTCACTGACGGTTGTCCTTGCCGAGGCGTTCTACTAGCCGTCCTTAATACAATTGACTCTTCCCTTATTGCAGTATCATCCTCCCCACTTCTCGACTTTGTTTCAATTAAGATTGCTCTACCCCAGAAGACATTATACATCATTTGTTTCTACATCTTGCCCTCACAACCTATTGAATCCTATGAACTCGCCATCAACACAATCGACCAATTAACCGATTTAAGAAACCCTCAAGATGAAATCCTTGTTTTCGGTGACTTCAACCTTCCTCATCTTAAATGGATCCAATTAGACGATCAATCGTCTTACACTGCCACTAATCCCACTACTGCCAAAGAATGTCTCTTCTTGGATCGCCTAACAGATTCAAACCTCAGCCAAGTTAGTGGCGTACTAAACTACATGGGTAGACAACTCGACCTCATATTCACAACCGATCCTCTCAACTCTTCTGTTTCACTTAGTCCCCTTTCCCTTTCAACCATCGATAACTTCCATCCTCCCCTCCTCCTTTCCTTCTTTCACGATTCTCCATCACAGAATAAACCTCCTACAGTTCTGGCCTCTTACGATTTCCACAAAGCAAAATTTCATCTAATAAATGAATACCTTAAAAATGCCCCTCTCAATTTTGAAAACCTAACCGTAAACGATGCTATATCCATATTCTACAGGGAAATATTTTACTCTATCTCTCTTTACGTTCCCGTTTCACAACGCAAAACTTCGTCCACCTCCCCACCCTGGTATAATCGCAGGCTCCGTTCTCTAAGAAACAAAAGAAATAAGCAATGGACAATCTTCCTTCGTACTCAATCATCCCATGACTTTTCTAACTACCTGGGCAGCTATCTCCACTTTACCACCCTACACAACTTCCTCTATCAACGGTATTTAACAGAAACGCAAGCCAATCTTATAAACGATCCAAAGTCCTTCTTTAAGTTTGTTAACTATAAAAGAAAATCCGATGGCTACCCTACCTCCCTCTCCTTCCACGATCAAACCTCGAATGATCCCAATATTATCGCCAACTTTTTCGCCACCTTTTTTAAACAGTCTTTCGCCGACGACTCGTTTGCTCCAGACTTCTCATACTTTCATTATCTTCCGAATTTTTCTCTTGGACCATTTCTCCCACACACAGTTGATTCTCATGTCATCGAAGACAAATTAAATCTACTTAATGATGAATTCACTCCTGGACCCGACGGTCTCCCTGCCATATTTCTAAAAAAATGCTCCTCAACCATCTCTCGCCCTCTCTCGAAAATCTTCACTCTATCCCTATCCCAAGGTGAATTCCCCCGCTTATGGAAAAACTCATTTATCACCCCTATACATAAAAAGGGTCCTAAGAACGTTGTTAACAACTATCGTCCCATTGCCAAACTATCACATATACCTAAACTCTTCGAGAGTGTTTTGTACGAAACACTAAGTTTTCGCTGCAAGTCATTAATCTCCCCTAGACAACACGGCTTCCTCAAATGCAGATCCACAACCACTAACCTTGTTGAATTTGTGTCCTTTACCCTATCAGCCTTAGAGAACGGCAAAGAAGTCGACGTTATCTCAACCGATTTCAGTAAAGCCTTCGATAAAATCTCCCACAGACTGATACTCTTCAAATTGTCCTCCCTTGGCTTCGACCCCATCTCTTTGAAGTGGATATCTTCTTACCTGGAAAATCGCTATTATAATGTTCGTTTTAGATCTGCCTTCTCTAACCCCTTTTTAGCCTCCTCCGGCGTCCCCCAAGGCAGCCACTTAGGTCCACTTCTTTTCGTTCTTTCCATAAACGATCTTGAATTGGTGATCAAACACTCCCACATCTCATTATACGCCGACGACACCAAGTTCTTCAAGACCATTTCCTCCAGTCATGACTCTTCCCTTATTCAATCTGATCTCAATAGCTTTTCCATCTGGTGCTCCAAAAATTGCTTAGAGCTTAATATTTCCAAATGCCAATCAATTACCTTTTCACGTAAACGAATCAAACCTCCTCCTCGTCTCTACTTCCTCAATAATCAACCCATCTCCACGGTTCAAGTCATTCGCGATCTTGGCATATTATGTGACCAAGAGCTTAATTTTCGGGCACACATCGATGAAATAATCCTTAAAGCTAATTCGGCACTCGGTTTCGTGAAGCGATGGTCTAAAGAATTCTCGGACCCTTACGTTACCCGATCTCTTTACATAACCTTTGTCCGGCCCCTTCTTGAATACGCCTCCCAGGTGTGGTCTCCCTACCAACAAACCCACATTTCTAGAATCGAGAGCATCCAACGCCGATTCCTACGTTTTGCTCTTCGAGGTCTCCCCTGGGGCAATCCTTTGATTTTACCACCCTACCAAGACCGCCTTAAACTAATCAACATGAACACGTTGGAAGAAAGAAGAGTTGTATCTGACATTCTTTTTATCCATCGTCTCCTTTCAGGTACCATTGACTGCGCGACTCTCTATAACTCTGTCTCTATCAACACTAACCCCCGCAACGTACGAAATCCCCGTCTCTTCTATCTACCCACCCCCCGTACTGCCTATGGCTCCAATGAACCTATTTCTCGTATGCTGGGAATTGTTAATTCGAATCCTTACTTCGATTTCAACCTCAGCACTCGATGCCTAAAAATCCGCCTTCTTAACCACTCTCCCCTTCTCCCTACCTAGTAAGTGAGATTAGGTTAAGATTAGATTAAGCTAGCTTGAATTAAGCCTAATAAATGGGGGCGTTCGCCCCCACGAAAATTAGAGTAAGCATGGTTAAGTAGTTGTTGTTGGGATTTAGTTCACTTACGAGGTTTGAAATTCGCTCAGACTGTTCACGGATAGTTTCTATTCCGGTTTCTAATTCTGACATAAGGACGCACGTGTCTACGTACATATCTCATCCACTTAAGATGACCTATTCAAGCCGATACCGAATACCGAGAATTTCTAACCATGTAAATTTACGAGTACAATAATAAGGGTTTAAAAATTTAGTATGTAAATAGATACCTTTTCCTTTTTTCTTTTTTTTCTTTGATGGGCTGGCTTCGCTGTAGTTTTAAATCTTGTTGGGTTGTCTTTTCTTGCTGCACTGGTGTGTTGGGTTCGTCTTGTTGGGTTATCTCTTTTTGTTGCACTGGTGGGTTGAATTCGTCTTGTTGGGTTGTCTCTTCTTGTTGCACTGGTGGGTTAAGTTTGTCTGGTTGGGTTGTCTTTATGTTAGTTCTGTTACACATAGCACTGGCTTATTGGGAGTACTAAATGTTTATCGTTGTTCAATTCATAGCCTGTTGTTCTCGCTCGCGATGGTTCTTTCGTGTGCGTAATCGTTTCGGTTGTTGACACTACTTTTTTTAGGCTCGCAATGGTTCTCCCATTCACGTAAAAGGGTTTTGAGTTATTTGGTGGTTTTAGCATTTTTTTTTCTCTTTTTTTAATCTCGTCCTATCCTAGTAACCGAATGGAGTCCTATATTGCAGGGGGTTCCTCAGGGCTCAATTCCGGCTCCCTTGCTATTCTCATTGTACGAGGGTGGTCCGATAAGTACTTAGCCTACAAAAGAAAAACAAAAAATTTGGAGAAATGGCGTTTTATTTTTCAATATAGTCTCCTTTTAGCTCGATACACTTGACCCAGCGATGCTCCAACTTCTTTAACCCGTCTGAAAAATACGTTTTATCGAGATCTGCAAAATAGGCCTCCGTGGCGGCGATGACCTCCTCATTCGACTGAAATTTCTGCCCGGCGATTGACTTTATCAAGTTTGTATCAAGATGTCCGGAAACCAACAAACCCAAACAAACAAAATGAAGATTTTGTAAACTTAAACTTTACATTTTATTAAAAAAAGGAAATACAAAAATGACGTCCATAACCCTAGCCGAGAGCCAACCAACTAACTAACCTTCTACCTTCCCATTTTCTCTTTCCATACTTTAGTGTTGCCGTTTACAGCTCGGCCTCTCCTGACATTTCGTCCTCTTCGGGCGAATCTTCATCTTCATGTTCTTGATTTGTTTCATTGCTGTACAGGTACAAATCTGGACTGAGCCTGCACTATGGTTTCAAATGATCGCTGCATATAACATTGCTGTAACGCTTTTGTTTCAATTGATAATCGGGTAAGTCCTCGACGATATACCTGTCTCGGTCCAACACCTTCGTTATGACATACGGACCTTGATATTGATATTTTGGATCAAGCTTGCGCGACTGTCCCGTAGCCTGTGATACATAATCGATGACCACGAGGTCACCTTCGGCATATCTATAGGGCTTCTGATGTCGTTTCGTATCGTTCCTTCCATCGGCGCCGCTCATCCATGATGTTTGTAACTGCGGCAATGCAGGAGTACTCAGGAACAAATTTCCTAAAGAAGCCGTTGACACCCAGAAACTGACGTACTTATGTTGCAGACTTTAGTCTTGGAAACTCGCGGATACATTTTGTTTTATTTTCTCCTGGCCGTATGCCGTCTGGTCCGATTATATGACCGAGAAAATTAACCATCGTTGCCATCATACTGCACTTTGAAGGTCTAAGTGTGCATCCAGCCCGTCGTAATGCCTGCAATACCTCTTGTAATACCGTAAGGCTTTCGTCAAAAGTGTTCGATGTTATAATTAATTCGTCGACGTAATTGACCACGTTTTTCCGATGACTGAGATTCTTCACTATATCTCTGACAGCTTCCTGGAAGACCATTGGTGCATTCACCAACCAATCCATCTGGCGTTAGGAATGCCGTGAGCATCTTGCACTCTTCTTTCAATGGGATCTGGTAGTATCCCGCTGTCATGTCAAGTGTTGAGAAAAACTTATTACCTGCAAGTTCTCTCTTATCATACTAATAGTTCCGATAGTTCCGACAGGTCCGATAGTTCCGATAGTTCCATATTCTGGTGCTAGTTCCCTATCAACATGAACGGATCCGGATTTCGTAGTTCTATTCTAGTATTTTCTTGTCAACTTTTTATGTTATGTTTTATAGGTACTGTTACTTTTGGTCCGAAGTGATATACTTATACTTTTTATTTTGTCTACTATTGTGTCATTGCATCAAGCAATACAAACACTATGTATTGTAGTTCCGAGGGGATAGTTCCAGGAACTAGTTCCGACTGGGAAAGGAAACGTTCCATGTTCGTTCCGGGCTTGGAACTATTTTGCGCAACTCTATTCATCGCCACTCTGATGTTGGCGCCGAGTTTATTGATGCACCTCTCATAGCTATTTTTCTTTTCCCGTGTTTTCAAAATTTGGGGGGTACGTATGTCGCTCTATTCTTAATAAACCAAAAAATATTTTACGTGAATAAAAAAAATGCATAGATGAATTTACTTACTTTTCGGGGAATCAATACCTTCGTTAACAACATTAACGGACGGACGATTTCCAAGCATCCTGTTGAGCTCTTTGAAAAAAAGGCAGACCGCCCGCTTGTTTCCCCTTCTCCCGGTTGCCTTCTTCGTTTCCATATAATTTTTTTTTTGAGGTTTCTCCAACGCCATTCAATTTGCTTCTCGTCTTTTGTTAGAAATCCTCTTTCGTCATTTCGCGCTCTATCTTTTTATATATTTCGGAATTTCGATAAACTTTCCCATCAAAACAACTTAGTGCTCTTACCTCCTCCATTGCGCCGAGCAGGGCCAGTGTCTCCTGGTGCTCCCACATATTCCTCTTTGCCATTTTTAATTTTTTTGAAGTGAAAACTTCTTTAGCAGCGTTGTACACTTTTTTTGTAATGGGTAGGTAAAAAATGTTAAACTCGCGTCAGGCACGTGACCTGATCGAAAATTCGTAAGACGGATGGAGAGTAGACAGCCGGCGCGGCATATGAAATTCATTTTCTACGGCACGGCGAAAATGTATGCCTGCTGTTTCGTTTAGGCGGCGCAGGGCGCTTGCGCGAATGTTCGTGTGTGTTTATGGTACAGCGTGCCACGCGCATCCATGGATGGTGACAGCTGATGGCTCGACCGTCTGTGTAGTGGCCACACTGCTGTGTATTCGTACAATTTGTGTATATAATTTGTATATATTGCACAAATTATATGGATGTTGGAAATTGCCAATGATTTTGAGTGGAGATTTCAACATAAACTTTGCAGACGATAAAAGTCAAATATTAATTGAATTTTTAAATAATGAATTTGGTTTAACTATGTCAAATGATTGCAATCTTAGCACAACGAAATACAAAACTACTATTGATGCGGTCTTTATTATACATTTAAATAGGTTCGAATCAAAACTGTTCGTTTCTTACTTCAGCTATCATGAACCTATCGTATCAGTTTTAGAGATTGGCGATGATGGTTCTGGTAATAATGATGGTGAAAAAGTCGTCGAAATTATGGATGGAAGTTGATTTTTCTGAGAGATAAACTTTTGAATGTAATATAAATTGTCATGTTTGTGTACGATAGCGCAATAAATAAATATTGTATTCTACCACATAAATGACAGTACTTTTATACTGATAATTAAAGCAATTTGTGCAAAATTATTCCCTAACCATTCCAAAATATCAAAAATGCACAACGTTAATATTCAAGTTTTCACTTCTGCCGGCATTCCCGGAGGGCAACCCGTCGTTTTTTTTCTTTCGAGACGAGTCAACTCCATTTGAACTCAACTCGCGTTTACATGAATTTCAACCCGAGTTCAACTCGAGTTCAACTACGCATGTAAACGGGGTATGTCTGGCAGTACAATGATTTGTGTTTGAGTGCTCCAATAGATAGCAGCAGCCTCCAACAAGAAAAAAAAAATATACTTGATAATTTTTTATTTATTTATTTATTTATTTAATTTGTTTATCAGATGACATTCTGTATTAAATTACAATGAATAAAATAGTGTCGAATGCCACTTTACATAGTATGATCCAAACATAAATAAAATGCAATAGGGGGTGACAAAATATAGTAAGACACTTGAATATATTGCACAATTAGTAGAATAATATAAAAGGAATAAATAAATTATTTGTAAGCAATGACTGCCTCCTGGGCCTTAAGACAAATCGAAACTAAAATGTTAGTACGAAAGAAACAATAAAAATATAACAAATTTATACCATTGTCAGGAAATGAGATTATCGCGGAGCCTGTAATAAAGGATTCTATACTCGCATAGTTGTTGTTACATAGCCAACGCTTTATTCGCTTGGCAAACAAACCGGATGTTGAAATTGTTCTGAGAGACTGAGGAAGTTTTAGTCGAAATGATGAGATGGAATAAAAATTTCGATAGGCAGTTGTACGAAACAATGGAACAGGTAACAGATATGAGAAATTTCCACGTAAGTTCTGAGATGAGATCAGACAATACGATTACCAGATCTCATAAAAAAGTTTTTTAACACTTTAAAACAGTATAAATGACGGACTATTGGATTCGTAGTCGTTACCTCGGTTTCCATCACCGTCGTGTTACATCGACCTAATTGAGAGAGGTCCTCTGCAAAGCAGTCGTCAAATTCGGCAATTACGTCTGATACTTCGTTACGTTGATTCACTTCCAGCTGAGCACCAATTCGAGGAGATTCTGCTGGTTTCGATTGAATCTGTAAAACTCCTTCTTCAAGAATCATCCGAGTACCTGTTCGACACAATACATCGCGTCCCAAGACAACACCTTGAGGAAGACACAAATCTGGCACGATTTGGAACGATACGTACAACTTTTCGTCATTAACACTGGTGCTTCGATGGAGTCTTTGGACTCGACGATTGATCCTCCGAAACCTTTGAATTTCTTAAGCGATATCTTTTGGCAGTGTCGATTCATTGATCAACGAATGATCGCTTCCCGTGTCGACAAATGCGGATAGCTTACGTCCACATAGGATGATGTCTTTCATGACTGGAGGGATGAATTCTACTACCGACTCGTTTTGCTCGACTTTAGCCACCGTAGATCTGCCTGACCGACAACCTGTGCAAATACCATGTTCGTCAAACAAAGCCGGCACCTGATCACTTATAGCAGCGGCGGAAATGAAACTCAAATAGACTATCATTTGGTATCCAGTTTCATGAAGCCACGAGTTAAAGATTGCAAAGTGATCCTGGGAGACGCGATCGCTCCTCAACACCGTCTCCTCCTGACTGAATTTTTTATGGAGGCGAGTAAGAAGTCAAAGCAGCAAACGAAGGTGTCTGAGAGAATCAAGTGGTATAAGCTGGATAAAGGAAAAGGCGAAGCTTTTATTACCATCATGGAAAACTACCTCTCTTCCATTACCGATGAGGTCGGTAACCTTCTGAGTTCTGGAAAAAGATGGGAGACATCGGGTCTAGATGGCTCATGGTTCTTATCTCCAAACTTATGAGAGGCGACACTATGCCTAATCAATGGAGGGAAAGCTATCCTCTTCCTTTGCACAAAGGAAAGGGTGATACGCGAAATTGTGATAACTACCGTTCTGTCAAGCTGATGTCGCACACCATGAAGATCGTTGAACGGGTATTAGATAGCCGCCTGCGGAAAATAATACGACTATCTGATGACCAGTGCGGGTTTGTCTCGGGTAAATCAACAACAGATGCAATCCAAAGTATAAGGGTCATGATGGAAAAGCATCGTGATTCGTCAAAGGACTTGCATATGGTGTTGGTTGATTTCGAGAAGGCCTTTGACCGGCAACCAAGAGATCTTTTATGGGTAGCGCTAAGACAAAAAGGAGTTCCAGAAACCTACGTGCGAGTGATCATGGACATGTACAATAGAGCAACGACAAGAGTAAGAGTAAGAGTAAGATGCACCGCAGGAGTCACCGAAGAGTTCGCAATCAAAGTCGGTGTACACCAAGGTTGAGCCCACTGCCTTTATATCAGTCCTTGATTGCTTGCTTGAAGGAAAAGTGACGGACCCCAATGTGCACCAGCTATTCTTTGCTGACGATGGAGCCATTATAAGTGATGATCAGGCGTCCCTACAACGAGCACTTGATGTGTGGGTGGACATTTTTGAGAGACACGGGTATCGTATTAGTTCAAAGAAGACAGAGTGCTGCCCGTTCTCTGACCCTCATCAGCCTATTCCAGACATTTACTTGAATGGATAAGTGCTTCCCAAGTGTGAAAAGTTTAAATATCTGGGATCTATGATTAATAAAGAAGCAACTTGTGATGACGACATCAACCATCGCGTAAGCGTAGGGTGGTTGAAGTGGCGGGAAAACTCCGCCATCTTCTGTGATCGAAAAATGCCCCCTAAGCTGAAAGGAAGGCTCTACACTTCAGTTGTACGTCCGGCGCTCACATACGGTTCACAATGCTGGACAATGCACAAAAAGTATGAGAGCAAATTAACGGCAGCTGAGATGAAGATGCTTCGCATGACAGCGGGAGTAACAAAGCGTGACAGAATTAGAAGTTCAAAGATCCGAGGAAGCCTCCACGTAAAAGAAACCAGCACAAGAAAGATAGAGCGCGACCGACTCAGTTGGTATTGCCATGTTCAAAGGAGAGATCCTTTGAACCCCGTCCAAAAGGCGATATCAATCAACGTTCCAATTTCAACACGCAAAAAAGGCAGGCCGAAAAACAATTGGTGCAAACAAATGCAAAAACACCAGCATTTGATTGGCCTCAGCGATAAAGTAATCCCAAACCGGGAAGACTGCCGCTACTTTCTGAGGTCAAACCGGCGGACCCCACAAGCGGACCAGTAGGAATGCAGTTAAGTGGGAAGGTTATGGTCCTACTCTTCTGACCATAACGACGCCGGAATAAAAAGGAAAAGAAGAAGAAGAAGATCTGCCTGACCGACAGTTCTTTGTTTCATGGTCGGTTTTGTTGCACGAAGAGCATCGCACCTTCCTTTGCGGTTGGGGACACTTCGATGATATGTGTCCCATTACGTTGCAATTATAACATTTTATGTTCCACTGGCCGTTCGTTGATCTAGTCGCATCTAGAAATCGTTCGGATGCTCCCGCGGATGAGTGGGACGGTCTTGAGTAGTTGGCTGGATCTGTCGATAAACACTCTAAAGATTTCAAAAGGTCGTTACATGATTGAAAGTTCATTGCGAGGAGTGTGCGAGTAACGTTGACATCGTTGAGACCATTGATGATATAGGACACAATCGACATGTCGTCCAGCTGTCCTCGTCTTCCAACGGTGAGCATCGTGTAATAGAATTCGACGTACGACTCGCCGTGTTTCCGCCTGCGTTTCATAAGATCTCGATGAACGTCCGCGACATTTATGGAGCTCGGAAAGTCGTTGAGAAGAGTATTAGTGAATTCTGACCAGGTTTGGAAAACTGGTAGTGCATCGATCCACTCTTTTGCTAAACCTTTCAACTTGTGTTGCACAGCGAAGAGTATGGTTTCGTCGTTCCAGCCATACAACACTTTGAGCTTTTCGATTTTGTCGATGAATTGTTGGGACGACATTGTGGGTTTCATCGGATCGAAGTCGGGAAGTATTCCAATTGCATCGCGTGTGTTGTTCGTAAGACACAATTTTGACGATGTCGGTTCGTGTGTAGGTAACGCCGCTGATTGAGGTTGACCACCCTGATTTATTTCGTTCGGGGGTTGTTGAAAGCTACCGGAACTCACCTTCTTCAGGCCCACAGCTAACTCAGAATTGTTAAGGATCCCACTTCTGAATCTATCAAGATGTTCGGAAACCAACAAACCTAAACAAACAAAATGAAGATTTTGTAAACTTAGACTTCACATTTTATTAAAAAAGGAAATACAAAAATGACGTCCATAACCATAGCCGAGAGCCACCCAACTAACTAACCTTCTACCTTCCCATTTTCTCTTTCCCTACTTTAGTGTTGCCGTTTACATTTGGAAACAAAAAGAAGTAGCACGGGGATAGATCTGGAGAATACGGTGGATGGGGCAGCAGTTCGTAGCCCAATTCGACCAATTTGGCTGTGGCGAGGCCGGAGGTGTGAGCCGGTGCGTTTCATGGTGGAAGAATACTTTTTTCTTCGCCAAGTGGGGCCGTTTTTTCTTCAATTCGGCTCAACTCCTGTGAACGTTTTGCCCTTCTCCAGGTAGTCGATGTGGATCACACCTTGTGAATGGCAGAAAACAGTGGAGATCACCTATCCGGCCGATGGGACAGTCTTCGCCTTCTTCGGAGCACGTTCGCCGGGTGAAGTCCACTGTTTCGACTGTTCCTTGGTCTCTGGTGTGTACCAGTGGATCCATGTTTCGTTGACTGTCACGAAACGACGCAGAAACTACTTCGGATTGCGCTTAAACAGCGTCAAACACTGTTCTGAAGTGGTCTCACGGTTGCGCTTGTTGTCCGGAGTGAGCAAACGCGGCACCCATTGCGCCGTCAGCTTTCTCATGCCCAAAATTTCATGCAAACTGCGTGCTCATTTTCAATCAGAAACTTGTTCGGATTTTCAATTGGGCGGGCTGTAATGGTCTGGCGCTTAACGCTAACAAATGTAAATGCTGTGTTATTTCTAAAACGGTATTGGATTCATTTACCATCAGTTATGCTCAACGGGACTGCCTTGTATTTTATTAATACCTCTAAAAACCAAGGGTTGGTATTAAACAGAACTCTTACTTGGAACGATCACATAAATTCGATAGTTAGTCTTAGAACCTTGTGGACTACTCAGGAGTATCCCCCTAGAACCATATTCTCGATAATTTTAATAATACTAATTCTGACATATGAATGTGAAATATTCTATAACTGCGACTTGCGAAAGTTAAAATTAAAAATAGCCTTTAACAGCACTATCAGATATACATATTTACAGCATAAGAAGTTACGACCATGTCTCGCATCTGTGCAAAATAATACACATGTCATAAGATAACCTTATTAATTCGAACACTGACACTTCTTTTCAAAACTATAAGATTACATCAACCAACATATCTTTATGAAAAGCTTCGGTTCTCGCCATCAAACAGATCTACACATTTAATTCCTTCGCGTGGGTGCATCCCTTGTCGCGGTGCGAAGGCTCAGTAATTGTCAATGCCTCTTGAGAATTCACTCTCCGTGACGGGACATGATTTCTCTATGACGAGACATAAAGCTAAGCTGCAGCCATCACCTCCTCCTCCCTTTCCCGGGTATCTCCTCCATTCCCCTCCCTTCCCCTGGGCAGGATTAAGGTGTAAACCGTATCGTGCCGAGAGTCAGCCAGGCTGGGGGCCCAGTTTAAATAATAGCCCAGTCGCTAAAGGTGTATCCAGGATACCAGGCACCCTCCTGGATCAAATAGCCTTGCCTGTATACTGCGAGGCTCTGTACAGGTCGACCACCCATTCCTGCGCGACTCGTGGGAACACACATAAAAGAAGAAAACACTGAAAACCAAAATAAAAAAATGCATTCTCTGAAGAGGCAAGTAGCACAGGTTGCCACCGCCAAAGGCGCGATTGATACAGACAGCGTAACCGGGACTCTCCTACAAATTGGTACCGCTACCGACGATGAATCCTTGGCTTCATCACAGGTAAGCAACACCATGCAAGTGGACTCTGAAACTGAGGCTCAGCTGCTGGAAGAAAAGGTCGACCCTAAGGCCACAGGTAAACCTGAAGGAACGATCAGGGCAAAAAGCAAAGAACAGCTATAAGAGGTCGGTGCAGTATATCAGGAAGATGAGCGCGAGAGACCCCTCAACGTTCTCCGAGCGTGAAAAATTCCTGATTAAGAGGCACAAGAAAGAGGTAGCCAAATTCGAGAAGAAATCGGCTCCCACCTCCACTCGCGCTGCTAAAAAGGACACAGAGCGAGAGAAGAAGCCATCGAACACGGCCCTTATCAAACCCAACGTCTCAAAATTTACTCGACAACAGCCAACACAACGGGCCACTGCCGAAAAGAGCGCACAGCAACCGAGCACCTCCAAACACACTGCCTCAGGATCGAAGCAGAACGTCAAGAGGGGGCGCTCCGGGAAAGAAACTCTAAGGGAAGCGCAAAAGGCGAAAACATCAGCCAGCTTCAACCGTCCCATGAGTCTACAAGTGGCTATTGTCGACCTTTCCAACCCGGATGGGAAGATAACATCCGACAATTGGCTCACAGTTGAAGCCAAAGTACTAGAAGCGATGCTTATCGCAGATAGCAGCGATGAGATCAACTTCGACAGAGCAGGCTGGCAGAAAGGAGTCAAAGTCGTCGGTTGTGACAATCAGAGGTCCCTAGACTTATTAAAGCGCACAATCGACAATTGCGGCGAAATCTGGCAGAACGCTAAACTTGAGGTTATCCCTCGCTCGATGCTTCCGATTCGCACGTTGGCTTCAATATGGATCTCTCCACCGGTTCCCGAAAAGGACAAATCCATATTGAAGCTAATTGACAAGGAGAATAATTTCTTCAGCCAAGAGTAAGAACGGAGTAGGAAAGGACCTCATGATTACCATTGACCAAAAGTCACTCGACCACATCCGCAGCAGATCTGGCAGCATCAAGTTAGGGATGGGAACCCTGGAATTAAGGCTCGCCAATGAACGCGACAAGTCAAAGGAGGCTACACCAAGAACCTTAATCCTTAACCAAGCCTTAATCCAAGAACCTTGGCTCCTTAGGAACAAAATTCAGGGATTAAGGTCTAAGGTATATAATTTATACTATCCACAAACTGAAGGTAAGCTACGAACCTGTATAGTCGTCAAGAAATACATAAACATTTTTCTCCTAGGTACATACAGCAATGGAGACCTCACGGTGGTAACGTAACAGGACAAATCAATTTTGCTCCTATCGTCCGCATGCTTGCCATACGATGAGGAGGACCCATCTCCAGATGCAGTCCGAGCACTTGTGCGACACGCCAAGTCACGCGGACTGTGTCTATTGATAGGCTGCGACGCCAATGGACACCACACTCAATGGGGAAGGAGAGACATTAATAAAAAGGGTGAGTCCATTTTCGATTTCATTATCTCCACCAACCTCAACACATGCAACAAAGGTAAAACACCAACGTTTCGCAACCGGGTTAAGGAAGAGGTAATTGACCTCACTTTACTAAGTGAGTCTGGCTCCGTCCGAGTAGAGAATTGGAGAGTGTCCATTAACTGTTCCTTTTCGGACCACAGCCGAATACTCTTCAACCTTAACGTTAATAAAGAAAAACCGAAACCTTTCAGAAACCCTCAGAAGACAGACTGGAATCTTTTCTCAAACTTAGTTACCAACAGGTTAGTACCGCCACAAGCCATCACTAATCCTCATCCAACTTACATTGAGAATTCAGTCGAAAGTCTTGTGAGAATTCTGAAAGCGGCTTTCAACAAATCCTGTCCTTTGCAACGTGCTCGCAAGAAGACCAGCACAGTCTGGTGGACTACAGAGCTAAAGCAACTCAGGACCAGGACCCGAACTCTATTCAATAGAGCAAAGATCTCAAAAAGAACCGAAAATTGGAATAACTACAAATCCAGCTTCAACGAATACAAGAGCAAAACAAGAGCAGCAAAGTCTAAATCTTGGCGGGAGTTCTGCGAATCAATAGAGGATCTCAACGAAGCTGCAAGGCTCAGAAATATCCTATCCAAGGACTCCTGCGTCCCGGGATTCATCCTTAAACCAGATGGTTCTTGGACAGAATCCAGTCAGGAATCCCTAGAACAACTGACTGAAACCCACTTCCCAGGCTGTAAAACCCCAGAAACCACAGTCTCCTTAGAGACGACGGTTCCTACGGTTCACACAACCGAAGAAGTAATAAATAAGATTATCACAACGGATAAAGTATCATGGGCAATAAATTCGTTCAAACCCTTTAAATCTCCGAGGCCGGACAATATCTTGCCAGCGATGCTTCAAAAAACACAGACCCACACTGTACCCCAGTTCATAAGCACTTTTTCCAATTGCCTGCGCGGAGTACATCCCAACACAGTGGAAAGAAATAAAGGTAATTGTCATACTTAAGGCAGGTAAACCAACCCATACTGCCGCAAAGGACTACAGGCCAATTAGTCTCTCGTGTTTCTATTATAAACCTTGGAAAGACTCCTTGACCTATACATCAGAGGACTCATCAACTCACGCAACTTATGCAACACTCAACACGCCTACCTTAAAGGCAGATCAGTGGAAAGTGCTCTGCATAGTGTTGTCCGTGAAATTGAGAGCTCACTGAACCAAAAAGTGTTTACAATGGCAGCCTTCCTCGATAAAGAGAGGGCCTTCAACAATGTAAACACAGAGGCCATAATAACAGCTCTAGAGGACATAAAAGTAGACAAATCCATTGTAATCTGGATTGAAAATATGTTGAAGAACAGAATTATCAATGCAGACATTGGACACAGCTCTATAAGGAAAGTGACAACTAAAGGCACACCACAGGGGGGAGTTCTCTCTTCTTACAGTTAACAAAATCCTCAAATTCTTTATGGAGAAAGACACAAAGACAATAGCGTACGCGGATGACCTGGTTCTTCTTCTTTTCCTTTTTCCGGCGTTGTGATGGTCAGAAGTGGTGACCTGGTTATCTTGACAAAAGGTAAATTTCTACCAACTATCAGTGAACTAATGGAATCTGCGTTGAGGGAACTCTCCTCGTGGGCAAGACAGAACAGTCTGAGAATAAACTCCCCAGAAAACCGAGCTGGTCTTGTTCACCAGGAATGGAAAATTCCGATATTTGCTCCCCCAAAGTTAGAGGGCACTCCACTTAAACTCAAAGCGGAAGCCAAATATCTAGGCATCATTCTTGACTCCAAACTCTCCTGGAATAGGAACCTGGAGGAAAGGATGAAAAAAGGATTGAATGCTTTTTATGCATGCAAAAAGACCTTCAGAAAAAGATGGGGCTTGCAACCGTACATCATTCATTGGATGTACACAGCAATCATCAGACCCATTTTAACTTATGGAGCCCTAGTCTGGTGGACTCCAGCAGCACGAAAAGCTATATGAACATGCTCAACAAAGTACAAAGATCAGCCGCTGTTTGTACAACGGGAGCCATGAAAAGCACGCCGCAAGCAGGGTTGGACATGTTACTTCATCTCCTCCCCTTGATCTATTCATAAAAGGCTGCGCTGCAAAAAGCGCTCTCAGACTAAGGGAGTCCTCTCTGTGAAAGCAAGCCAACTATGGACATGCGGCCATACTGAGAATAATAGACGACCTGGGAAAGAAACATGGTTCTAGTAGCCTCGCAGCTACGACCGACTATATTTGCCCCCAAAATGACTTCTCTCTCAGAATACCAATCCTTTTCCCCGACAGAGGAGAGTGGCTATCAAACGCTGTAATCAACGACCACGAGATCACTCTCTTCACCGACGGATCGAAAATGGACACAGGCACTGGGGCCGGGTTCTACTTTGATACTCTCCATAAACAGGAATCATTCAGACTCCCTGATCTGTGCAGCGTTTTTCAAGCAGAAATCCTAGCAATAGAGAAAGCAGCCAAACACCTACAGGTAACCGATATCCTACCATCGGATATCAGTATCTTCGTAGACAACCAGGCTGCACTGAAGTCAATAGAATCCTGTATAACGAGATCAAAGCTGTCATGAAATGTCGCGACTCACTGAAGTCTATCAGACACCACAAAGTCAAACTGTGCTGGGTCCCGGGCCACAGCTCAATCGCAGGGAACGAAAGAGCAGACGAATTGGCCAGGCAAGGGTCTGAACTGGACATCAGCGAAGCGGACACGTCATTGCAACCACCGATCAGCGCATTATACCGGATCATAAACGACACAATCATCAAAGAAGCCAACTCGTCTTGGCTTACAAGAAACAACAGCTACATGACAAGATCATCGTGGCCAGAGCTCAATATCGGAAAAACAAAGCAGCTCTTGACGTTGCACCGTAACTCGATCCGTATGCTCGTCGGAGTGATCATAGGACACTGTCCCATTGAAGCAATGCTCCGGAAAAGGGATCCGGGATCCAGCGATCTCTGCCGGAGATGCGGCGATGAGGAAGAAACTGAGACGATCTAACATCTGCTTTGCCACTGCCCAGCTCTCCAGAATCGACGCCTAGCGTCGCTAGGCCAAAGATTCTTTACAGAAATTGCGGATGTGGCTAATGCAGATATATCGGATCTTCTAAAATTCATAAAGAGCACGGGGTGGTTTCAGCCATAACGTAATAGGACAGGTTAATTATATGTGTACCCCCACAAATGAAGGGAAGCCTTTTGGCCTCCGAGTGGAAGTAATGCTTAACCATCACACTCTTCTTCTTTAACCTAACCTAACCCACACATTTAATTCTACCTCGTTTCTCGTTTCTGAACTCTCAAATACAGTTTTTTATAGTCGCCTGTCGCCCGTGGAATTCACTTCCGGTCAATCTGCGAGAGCTTAGCAACATGCAACCATTTCGAATTAGTCCACAGAAATTCTTTTCTGATCAAAGCAACTAGTACTTACTATCTTCTTAATTCTTTTCATTTTTTCCTCACTTTTCATTCCATTTCCCTTTTTTATTTCTGTTTTCTTGTATTTAGAACATTTTATTCATAATCTTTTACTAATTTATAAGATGTTTTTTATCTAGCTGTATTAGCTATATGATAAATAAACTTGAAACCTAATTATTTCCTCAACGTCCCAAAAAATGGATGACCTTTCCGGCTGAACTTAACACTTTGAATTTCTTCGGTTTCGGTGAGAAGGCTCGTTCCAAGTCATCGATTGTTCTTTGGTCTCAGGTTCGGAATGGTGGATGCAGGCCTCGTCAATGATCACGAAACGTAACAAAAACATTCCCTGGTCTGCCTGGAACTTCTCGAGATTCACCCTTGAAATGTCGATTCGTTTTTCTCTGTTGCTCGACGGTTAACGTTCTCGGTGCCTAACGCGCTCATATGCAATTCGTTCAAGGATTCTTCGAACGCTACCATATGATCAGCTATATACCTGATGGTCACTTTTCGATCAGCCAACATATCATTTTCGACTTTTTTCACGTCATCTTCAGTGAGGGCTGTGGATGGGCGTCCTTCGTGGTCTACATATTTATATGATTTGCTTACGCTAACCTAGTGGGTATATAGCCAAGAAAAAAACAAAAAAAAGCGGACTGGACATAACCGATTATTATCACTACTTTTGGATCACCCCTCATATGCATACTTAAAAGGAGATTTTGCATACAGTATTTTCATAAGAAAAACAACCGATACTGTTAAAGGTTGAGTTAGAAAGGTCTATTGTCGGGTTGTTTAGCATGACTCAGAAAAGCTTCTGATGGGTGGTAAGTAAGGATTTTCTGATTAGAATGAATGGTGACTTCAAACAGAACAGAAGGAAGTTGGTTGATCATTAGCTGGGGCCTATCTTTAAATAGTGAACGCCTTTTTCCAGACACTTCGGGTGTCGTAATACACACATGAAAATAATTTATACATCCGCCAGTATTTAAGATTTAAGAGTACGTCCTCTGTTGCGTTGTCCCAATGGCTCGGATTCAAAGACTCTTCGGGACGGAGCTGTGTTGATGGCCTAGCCATCTTAAGCGTTGTATCCGTAGACGTTTAACCAGGCACATGCCACCGTACAGCCCATATAGTTCGTGATTGAATCTTCTCCTACAGATGCTTGCAAACAGGACCAAAAATCGCACGCAGAACTTTTCTCTCGAGAAGACCAAGAACTTCCTCATTCGCTTTTAACACCGTCCACGCTTCTGCACCATGGAGCACGACTGGGATGATTAGAGTATTATATAAAGCCAACTTGCTCTTTCGAGAGAGCGCTCTATTACTCAATTGCCTCCTGAGTCCAAAGAAACAGCGATTGGCAAGAGTGATTCTGAGTTTGACTTCGGGACCGATATTGTTGTCCCTATTTACTGCGGAGCTAAGGTAGACGAGGTCCTTGACTACCTCGAAGTTCATGCTGCTCATTGTGACGCTCTGTCCGAGACGTCGATGTGGTGCCTCCTTTCTTGATGACAGCATGTACTTCGTTTTGCCCTCATTTACCGCTAGACCCATTTTAAGCGCTTCGACCAATCACGTCAATATCATCCGCGTAAGCCAGCAGTTGAACGGACTTTTGGAAGATCGGCCTCTGGTGTTGACTTGTGAGTTTCGCGGGATCTTCTCGAGTATTAAGTTAAAAAAGTCACATGACAGCACGTCGCCGCCCTAAACCCTTTTTTGACATTGAAGGGCTCGGTAAGTTCGTTCCTGACCTTAATGGAGCGGCCAGAATTCTCCATCTTCATCCTACATAATCTGACGAGTTTGATAGGGATGCCAAAACTAGACATGGCTTTGTATAGCTAATCTCTATGCACGCTACCATAAATCTTGAAATCGACGAATAGGCGGTGAGTGTTGACCTGCATCTCCTGTCTTTGCCAGAATCTGCCGCAGTGTAAAGATTTGATCTACTGTTGACTTCCCTGGCCTGAATATAGACCTATCAGGTTGCTAACGAACGGTTTCAGGCGTTCACACAAAACGGCAAAGTCCACTGCCTGAGTCCGTTCTGATGTGTTGTCGTGTAGGCTGTGTTTTCCAATGACTCAAAAATGTATTTTCCCAGGTGTGCATTACAATCTCCTGGAACGATCTTCGTGTCGTAGCTGGGGTATTGATCATATGTTCTTTCTAGGAGATCATAGAAGTCATCTTTGCTGTGATGCTGGACCAAGTTAAATAAACTTGAAAAGTTTACTGGGCCTGAAAAAAAAATACAGGTGTATTTGTTATCAATCATTCATTAGACTGATGGGCTTTATTAAATGCTCCAAATTTCGTATACACTAAATTAGGCTATTATGTAATAAATAAGGATCTGTACAATTCATCCTTGGACTCGTCTGTCCACTCGCTGGTGTTTACTGGCCCCATAAAGTTTATTAGTTTAGGATGAACCACATATCTGAAACAGCAACATAGATATATAAGTCTAGATATGATACCCAACACAAATCAAAATGTATTTTTCAACCTACCTTATCTTGCGGCCTTTACTTGCCCTGGTATCGACTTTCTTCTTCATTTTCTGACGAATTTTCTGTAATTCGGCGAACTGTTTTGAAACATCAAATGCACTCGACGATGCGTTTGTTTTGAATTCAATAAGTTCCCTTAATTGCGAGTGATAGAAATCTGTGTCATCATATATGTGTGGACCAGATATGTCTGTCTTCGTCTGAACATTTTCAGTCGTTAACGATTTTTTATTTTCTTGCGTCGCATTATTGCTCTTAAGTACTTGCGACTTTGCAATAAGATCATTCTTCTGTATTAAGGAATTTTCAATTTTCATAATTATATCGAACTCCTCTTGTTCCCTTTTCCTTTTTACAAGCGAAGAAGAGAGCAATTTCGTACGGTCGTCCCATTTCAATAGGACCGCATTTCGGTAAGGACGAAACTTTTCGAAATTTGATTTAATTACAGGTCCAATTTTCTTTAATGGTGAATTTGCATTTGCGTTTTGGTTCTTAGTGCAAATTCTGAGTTGTTTAACTTCGGAATATTGATTTGCCAGATAAGCCTGGGCCTCAAGCAACTTTTCGAGCAGAGTTTCAGTACTCTTTTGTACTTCCTGGGAGGCTTTCATAAAATCTTCATTCGAACTTAGTTTGCGAAATTGATCTGGACTCGGCAGGTTGTTAGCTTTGGAGAGAAATTTTTGGGAATGGATGCGAATTTCAAGGAGCTGTTCCCAAATGCCTAATTGATTTCGTACACATTGGCCTTTTTCGGTTTCATTGTTTAACTTTGTTACTGTTTGAATAGCTTTTTCGGATGATTCGCTGGCTGTGTCGTCTTGATTGCGATCATCACTGAAGGAGTAATTGCCTTCATCTTTCCACTCAATATAGTCCGATGCATCCCAATGATGCGACTCGCCAGCGTCTAATTCATTGCTGTCCGAATCGCTAGATTCATTTAATTTATCGATAGTTTTTCGGGTAACAACCTCTCCACTGTATTTGGAACATTGTTGGGATAAAAGTTGCACGTTTTGCTTACGAAACTTACTTAACGATTTATCTTTTTCATCGTCGCCCAAATTGTAATCTTCATCCTCAAAATATTCGACTTGTGGGCGAGTCAATGTTTCCAGCTCATATTCGGATTCATTTATTTCTTGGTTTAGTATTTCCGTAACTTTTTCCGTAAGCGAGAGATTTTTCTTTTTTGATAGAGACATTTTGCAGGAACCGAGCGATGTGTAAAAATAAAACTGACATGAATGTGTTTCACAAATTTCGATACTTTAATGACAGTTCGACTCTGTTCGAAAATGGCCACGTTGCCAATCATTTTGTTTTCTGTTAGTTAAATGTATTTGATTTTCTTAAGGTGAATGTGCAATGGGATGATATTGTAGTATAAAATAATGATTGCTTTAATAAACAAATTACTTTTGCGACTTTGTATTATTTGTATCATTGTAGTTTTTATTATTATTATTATTATAATTTATTAGCATAAAATTCTTTATATTAACTTAGTAGAACTCTGGGTGCAAGGGCTTACGGCTAGTAGTTTGTAATTGGGGTGATCGGGGGTATATTCGCTTTTTATTGATGTAAAACATCGTTAAACGTAGAGAGAAACCCGAAAGTTGAAAAAATGATAAGGAAATAATTTTTCTTTAATTTTTCTTTATTTATTAATGACTTTTTATTAGTAATGATTCACGTCGATGAGTAAAGGGTGCCTGTTGTGTTCAACCACAAAAATTGCTGACACTTGACGCCAGACGGTGTCATAACATAAATCAGCAACATTTTATACGCTGTTTCCACCTCTTTCGGCTCACATATCTCTTTTAGAATAAGCAAATTTGTATTAATAATATATATATATATTTGTATATAATTTGTAGAATAAGCTAAAGCTATCTATATACCTACTATCTAAATCTAAGCAGTAGTATAGGAAAATAAAATTCAGTTCATCAAAACCACACACCATTCGTACATTGAACATTGGTCCCTCGAGGAAAGAACAGCAACCTAAATAGCGTATCCAGCGCTCACACTGGTAGTGAATACAGCGTATCCAGGGCTCACACCAGTAGTGATTATAAGATTAAATCCAAATTTATAAAAACTAAAAATGGTGTTGAATGAAACAGAGGCTTATACCTTCCCAGCTAGACAAAAATCTTTAGCAGAGGAATTAAATAAGACTAGCAGAAACTTTGCAAAGGACAGTCCAGTCCGAAAAACTGCAAAATATTTGGAACACTACAACGGATAGAGGAAATCTGGACAAATGTCCTCAATAACCACAAACAATTTGAGGAAGTAGTAAAGCATGACACCCCGTACATGCAAAACAATACGGTAAAGAATGTTCAGTTGAACACAAACCAGTGTAGTGGAAATACGTGTTTCAGCTTCATTTAAAAAACAATAATAGTGCCGACTTAAACGAGCCAATCGCGAATATTAAGTTAGCACGGTGGTAAAGCGCCGGACTCATAGTCCGAAGGTCGGGTGTTCGAAGCTCCGGTCCGGAGAAAGTTGTTTTTCGGATTTTTTTTCTTTTTTCTGTGTTCTTTCTGCTGCTTCTAAAGTAAACTAGAAGTAGTAGGAGGAGATGTCAGGAGATGGCGGGGGAAAACCCGTACGTCCTACGGAGTTGGAATCGGATGATTTATCAGGGCAGAAGCAGAGAGAGGCGGCAACAGCCGCCCAACAGAAAAAGCAGCAACAACAATAGCAGCCGCAGAAGAAGCAGCAGCAACAACAACAGTTACAGCAGCAGAAAGAGCAGCAACAACAACGGCCGCAGCAACAGAAGCAGCAGCAACAACAACAGCCGCAGCAGCAGAAGCAGCAGCAACGAAAGCAGAAACAACAGAAGCAGCAGCAACAACAACAACCGCAACAGCAGAAACAGCAGCAGCAACAACAGCCGCAGCAAAAACAGAAGCAGCAACAACAACCGCAGCAGCAACAACAACAGCCGCAGCAACAGTGCCCTAAAAAGGAAAAGGTGTCACCCATCTTTACATATACCACAGCCCTGCGAGAGACCATCGATCTCTGTAACTATGCTATTGGTGTAGATAATTTTCAAGATAAATGTTTAGGCTAAAAACGCTATGCTATTCAGTGCAAGACACTGGAACAGCATAAGCGGATTAAAAGCCTATTGAAAGAGTCAACGACGGAGTTTTTTTCCTTCACTCCAAAGGCCGAGAGGTTGCAGACGATGCTCCTCAAAGGCGTTGAGTCGATCACAGATCCCGAGGAAATGCTCTCAGAGCTCAAAGAGTTCGAGAGTGACGATCTCAAATTCGTGGGGGTTAAACCATTCTCCATGGTAAGCTCCCGAAAGGAGAAGCACAGCTCACACCCAGCAGCAAGCTGGAGAGGCTAAGGACTATTACTTCCTTAGCATCCCAGACTGCCACATGGGAAAAATTAAAGAGGAGCGGAAACATTTTGCAATGTATCCGCTGCCAAAGGTTCGGGCACGCAGCGTCGAACTGCGAAGCGTTAAGTGCGCTAAGAACCACAAAAACGAGGAATGCGACCTTGGGAAAGACAAGGTAGCGGACAGAGAGCAACTCGAGTGTGTCTTGTGTCGGAACCGAGGAGACCCTGCAAACTATCGGGGATGTCCTAAGTTCCAGGACATCAAGAAAGAAAACCTGGCCCGTAAGCAGAGGGTCGAGGAGAAGCGTCCCTCCGGTCGCTTCCCAACACCAGCCGTCACATCCCAGTTGACCTACGCCCAAATGGCGGCAGGTTCGGGAAAGACGGTACAAAAGCCCATGGCTGTTCCTAAAGCCCCAGTGCCTGTCTCTAAGGCACCGGAGACCGAGGTGGATGACTGTTCGATCTTGCTCACAATCCAAGGGCAGATTGGGCAGCTCCAACAACAGATTCTGGAGACGGCGACCGGAGTAGATAGTATCTGCTCGCTTCTGCCGGGCCTAGCGCACCTAAGGTCGTGATGGGTACGTTGGCAGAGAGGCCTTTGAAGATCCTGTCGGTGTATGTAAATTCACTGATAAGGATCGAGCGACGAACCGTACTTTTTAACCTGTTGCAGGACGAAAGCCCCGATGTACTCTTGGTTAGCGAAACAAAGCTAAACCAGAAGCACAAAATCCGGCACAGTAGTTACAGAATAATTAGAAGAGATCGACCCAACGCTACTCAAGGCGGAGGAGTTGCAATCTTCATAAAAAATAATATAAAACATAAAATTATATATAGCGGTGAAGTGCGGAGGTTCCAGGAGCTAGAAGTCTGCATTGTGTGCATTCCTCTCCGTAATGGACAGAAAATGTACATTTTAGCGGCCTATGCACCTGAAGCAGCTCAACCCAATATTTTTATTGCAGAGCTCGAGACACTCTTTCGATCTCTGCGCTTGAACTCGGTAGAAAACTTCTGGCCGGCGATTTAAATGCCAAACATAGTGATTGGGGAAATAACATTCCCAACACTAGGGGGAGCCAACTAAGCCATTGGTGGGTTCTTCGCAACATTGAATATAGAGTCAAGTTGCTCGCAACGGATAGTCCGTTGTATCCTAGGAGCGGCTGCTATCTGGATCTTATGCTGATAGACTCTCGACTGAGACTGGCAGAAACGAACGAATGGTCTATTAACTGTCTACGGACCATTGCATACGACAGTGACCATTGCGGATTATGTGCCGTGATCACAGTACCTGACGATTTTGCGGAGATGGCAGAGTATATCCAAACGCACCCCTACGATTACAGTAGGGCGGATTGGCCACGCTTTGCCAATTCCCTGGCGAGAGCGCTCACTTCGAGCGCCTCCTTTCCACCGTCTAATAGGAACCTGTCAAACAACGAGATTGACAGGTACTTCAAACAAATGGACGATATCATTAAACAGACAATGAAGAGTACGATACCACACCAACGACAGCACGATACCAACGTATACCGAAGCGCGACAATCGACGCACTGCACAGACAAAAAAGTAGACTACTGACAAGACTCAAACTCTTGTACAGGTGGTTTACCGACAGACAAAAATCGGTGGTCAGGACACTGAAGTCACTGATTAAAAATCTCCAACTGTTGATCAAGGAGAATTGCAGAATATCTGTAAGTTTGCATTGGAACAACAGAATTCGTGCTGTAAAATCCAATAGCGCGAGTATGTTCCCGCAAATAAATAAAATATTTCGGAGAAACAATCAGATTGACATTCAGGATCTAAAGCTTCCGAGAACATCAGACAATGAACATTTGCTACGAACAGTTAGCATCGATCCAGAGAGCGCCATCATAGATGACGACTTTTTCGTGATTGAGGATCCTCAGGAGAAGGTGGCGACAGTGGGAACTGTCTTCCAGGAAATGTACAAGGTGAATGATAGTATTCGCCCGAACCATGACCTGGAGAACAGAGCCCTGCTTCATCACTTCTACCTTAGGAATGATTTCGATCATTGGCGATCCGAGAATCTTGGTTTTACCAGGTTCAATGAAGATTTCACGGCAAACAATGCCATCGCCAGTGAGGGGGCTAATACCCTGTTCATTTCGACGGAAGATCTCCAGATGATCTTTCAGTCATTGAAAAGGAAAAAACCCGCGGGTATCGACGGTATATCCAATGTTGTGCTTAGGCACCTTCCACCAGTGGCTGTAGAGAAGTACACCATCCTGTTCAACAATGCACTGAATAATGCATATTATCCAGTGCATTGGAAGACAGCGGTGGTGCAACTAATCCCCAAGAGTGGTAAGGACACTTAAAAAGTTGTCTTTTTTAATTTTTTTCTCATGAACGGACAACTCCCTAAGGCTAAGGCCACGCACTGAGCGGCAAGCGGCAGAGCGGCAAAAAGCTGAGCGACAAACTTAAGCGGCAAGTGGCTATTTACTGAGCGGCAATTTTCTAAGCGGCAACTCACTGAGAGGCAATTCTTAGCGATTAGTTCTGCAAATGTCGTTAATGAGTGCTGTTCGCCGCAATATTTTACAAGAAAGTCGTTTTAACATTTACAGAGAGCTTAAAAAAGAAGATTTGGAGTTCATCCAATAAACCGAAAAAGATTAGGTTATGGCGAATTTCACCATTTGTATAATAATCTTCGACAACACGAAGACCGATTCAGACAATACCTACGTATGTCAATACAATCATTTGATTTGCTGTTAATATTTCTTAAATTTGCCATTATTCCTTCTTGCCGCTCAGCACTACCCTAAAATAATAGAACAGAATTGAAAGCTGAGCGACGCCGCTTTGCCGCTCAAAAACGTCGCTTGCCGCTCAGAGACTGTGTGGCCACAGCCATACGATTTCATGTGTTTTAAAATTTTTTTGCCGCTCAGCTTCTTGCCGCTCAGCTTTTTGCCGCTTGCCGCTCAGTGCGTGGCCTTAGCCTTAACCGGACAAAAGTGCTGCGACCGTCGCTGTCCGTCTAAGGGAGCTTTCACTGTATTTTCACTACCAGTGTGAGCTCTGGATACGCCGTATTCACTACCAGTGTGAGCCCTGGATACGCTGTATACGTTGCTGTTCTTTCCTCGAAGGACCAATGTTCTTTCAATGTGCGAATGATGTGCGGTTCTGACGAACTGAATTTTATTTTCAGATAATACTCCTTAAATATTATAATTTTGCTTATTCTACAATAAATATGATTACAAATTTGCTTATTCTAAGAAAGATATATGTATAAGCCGAAAGAGGTGAACAAAGTATAAAAATTTGCTGATTAATTCTTTTGACACCGTCTGGCGTCAAGTGTGTGTAATTGTTGTGGTTGAACACAACAAGTGCCTTTGGTAAAACATGGGGCTTATCGCCGAAAAAGGTCATTTGGATCTACACGGCAACGATAAGACCGATAATCTCATATGCATCGGTTGTTTGGTGGAACAGGCTAACACGCAATTACGCTGTGGCTTCACTTACCAAACTCCAAAGAGCGGTCTGTCTCAGCTGCACGGGGGCTTCCCCCAGCACACCGGGAGCTGCTCTAGATGCTATGATGAATCTTCCAACCCTTGACATATGTATATATCAGAGAGTGTGCACTGAAAGCCATTTCTCGCCAAATGAGAAATGGTCTTTGGTACAACACGCATTGGATATGCCTTCTGACGCAATGACACCTGCCATCGCTGCGCTGTAATTTCACAGTCACATTTCCAAGGCGTCAGGACTAGCTCTGGCTAGACACTGAACCTGGAATGAAATGTCTTCGCATTTTCACAGATGGCTCCAGGACTGGGCAGGGATTCGGCGCTGGAGTTTTCTTTGAGCGCGAAAACATTCGACTGCACTTCTCGTTAGGAAAATATGCGTCTGTCTTTCAGTCGGAGATTTACGCAATCCTAATGGCCATGCACTATGTTGTGAAACACAGGTGGAAGGGAAAAAGCATATGCGTCTGCAGTGGCGGCCAAGCTGCACTCAAAGCTGTGTCCAACCCTCTATCCAACTCCAAATTAGTGCATGAACTCAAGACCTTTTTGAACAAAATCGGAAGACTAAATTCACTTAGGCTTGTATGGGTCCCAAGTCACTCTGGGATCCCAGGAAACGAGATCTCCGATGAACTCGCTAGAAGGGGCTCAGAGGAGAGTTTCTCAGGACCTGAACCCGCCTTAGGCCTACCTGCTCCCACGGTCAAATCTGACATCCACGGCTGGGTCTTTAACGCACACAGTCGCAGATGGAGTGAATATCCAGGATGCAGGATGACAAAGCGCGTACGCCCTGATGTCTGCAAGAAGTCCGCAACATTTTTCCTATCCTAAAGGAGAAATGATTGCAGAAGGCTTACGGGCATCATTACGGGCCATTACCATTTTGCCAAGCATCTCTACGTGCTTGGCATCAGTGAGACGCCTACCTGTGCTGCATGTTACGAGGAGGACGACACAGCGGAACACTTTCTCTGCGACTGTCCCGCCTTCGCTCGTGCACGGTGGCGCACCCTTGGGGCCGACGTGGTGGGTGCCGAATCTCTTAGCTCAACATCACTGAAGCCCCTCCTCACTTTTCTCCGGACAACGGGAAAAATACAATAAAGACAAGGTGTCTGTCTGGTAGTACAATGGACCAGTATTTGTGTCTGAGTGCTCCAGCAGATAGTAGAAGCCTCCAACAAAAAAAAAAAAAAAAAAAAAAAAAAAAAAAAAAAAAAAAAACAACTCAGTGATCAAGTTGTTAAAATCCTAATGATGGGCAAACTGAAGGGAAAGGCTCTACGGTGGTACCATGCCAAATCAGACCATCATACAGCAACGGTAGACGACATGTTGACCCACTTGAAGTCTCTTTTCAGCGGGCCGGTGAGCAGCTTAGAGCGTCGCAGACAATTTGAAGCTAGAAAGTGGTCCCCAAGCGAATCATTCCGCAGCTATTTCCACGACAAAATCATCCTTGCGAACGAAGTTAACCTGACCTCGAAGGAACTGATCGAATGCGTCATCGAAGGGATCCCAGATGCTCATCTCAGGGCTCAGGCTAGCATCCAAAGGTTCACCGACAAAATACATTTGTTGGAAGCGTTTTCGTCCATCAAACTACCGCAAAGAAGGAGTGCTAATGAGAGAAGGGCTACAGAGGAAACACCGAATGAGCGACAACAAACGAGATGCTACAATTGCAATGCCAAAGGACACCATGCCGCCGAGTGCAGGAAGCCAAAGAGAGAGAGGGGAGCCTGTCACATCTGTGCCGAGATGGGACACTTGTTAGCAGCTTGCCCGAAAAGGAACCGAGTTCTCCAGCTAGAGCCGTCGGACGATGAGGACAGATTCGTAAGAAATTTAAAAATTTATTATCCTAAAAGTAATTCTGTATCTTCCTTAGAATGCCTAATTGACACAGGGAGCCCCATCAGTCTCATCAGGCGCCAGCAGTACCAAACGTTAAGCGGAGGAAATATATCGTCTTATTATTACTCAAAAAATTATTATGGAATTAATAAATGTAAATTGAAAATTATTGGTGCTATTAATTGTCTAGTAGAATTTGAAAAGGAAAAGCTAAAATTACAGATATACGTGGTTCCGAATGAGACGATGGAGATCCCAGTGCTATTGGGCAGAGATTTTATAAAAAAAGCAAATTTAAAACTTGTACGAAAATTCGTGAGTACGGAGAATTACAATAATAAGAGTAGGATCGAGAGCCTTAAAACAAAAGAATGTAAAGTAAACCAAACTAATTTGGATGACATAGGGATTAAAAAGGGCATAGATTGTAATATGTTAAACGCAAAGCTAGGAATTGATGCAGAAAGTTTTGAAGTTAAAGAGTGTAAAGTTAATCAGAATTATTTGAATAATGTAGAGATTGAGGAAGCTAAGAATTCTATTATAATAGATGATAAATTAGGAATTGATGTACAAAAGAGTGTAACAGATCTGTTTAATGTATGCTATAATGACTGCAATCGCCCAGATGTACCCTTGGTAGAGTGCGAAATGAAGCTAAACCTTAAGGATAAAAAGCCTTTCAATTGCCCTCCGCGGCGTCTGTCTTATCATGAGAAAGGAAAGCTAAACGAAATACTAGATGACCTTTTGAAACAGGGGATAATCAGGCCTAGTGACTCGGAGTATTAGCACGCAAGAAAAATGGGGACATCCGGTTCTGTGTAGATTATAGGACGCTAAACAAGGTCACGCAAAAGGATAACTTTCCCATTCCATTAATAGACGACTTATTAGACCGACTGTCGGGAAATTATTAGATTATTATACCACGTTAGATCTAAAAAGTGCTTTCTACCACGTTAAGATGTCAGAAGAGAGTATCAAGTACACATCATTCATTACCCCAATGGGACAATTCGAATTTTTGCGAATGCCGTTTGGTCTAAAGAACGCTCCATCTACGTTTCAACGTTTTATCAACAGGGTGTTCGAGGACTTAATAAGAAGCTCCAAAATTGCAGTTTACTTGGATGATATCATTATTGCGACAGAAGGAGTAGAGGAACATTTAAAGATATTGAGGGAAGTCTTAACCAGACTGGTCAATAATAAATTAGATCTGAGGGTGGATAAGTGCAAGTTTCTGTACTCATGTATCAAATACCTGGGGTACAATATATCCGAAGAAGGTATTAGGCCAGACGAGAAGGGGATTATTGCGGTGGCAAATTTCCCAATACCGCAAAATGCAAAGGCGGTCCACAGTTTCTTAGGGTTATGTTCCTACTTCAGGTGTTTCATTAAAGGATTTTCGATATTAGCGAAACCCTTATACAATTTAATTAAAAAGTCAGTGGATTTTAAATTCGGGGAGGAGGAACTAGAATGTTTCAAATTACTGAAGGGCAAACTAATAGAAGCCCCAGTTTTATCCATTTTTGATCCTAGGGACGAAACGGAGTTGCACTGCGATGCTAGCTCGATCGGGTTTGGCTCGATTCATATGCAGAAGAAAGCTGATGGAAATCTGCATCCCGTATTCTTCTTTTCAAAGAGGACTACGGAGAGTGAATCCAGATACCATAGTTTCGAGTTGGAGACCTTAGCGATAATTTACGCATTGGAACGTTTTCGCATATATCTGCAGGGAATCCACTTTAAAATAGTTACGGATTGCAACTCCCTCACCCTTACATTAAATAAAAAAGACATCAATCCAAGGATCGCCCGATGGGCTATGGAATTGCAAAACTACGACTACACTATAGAACACCGCAACGGGGAAAAAATGCAACACGTGGATGCTCTTAGTAGAAGCACGAACATCCTGGTGTTGGAGGGCAACACTTTTGAACAGAACCTATCCGTCAGTCAGGGACGTGATAATCGGATCAAGGAGCTAAAGAAGAGGTTGGAGGAAAGGGAGGATAAGTTTTTCGAAATGCATAACGGGTTAGTCTATCGTAAAGTGAGGGGGGGCATACTCTTTTACGTTCCTGAGGAAATGGAGCAGAGCGTTTTACATAAATATCACGACGAGATGGGGCATGTAGGTATAGATAAGACGATAGACTCCATTCAGAAAACGTATTGGTTCCCCAAAATGAGACTCAGGGTTCAAAAGCACCTAGAGAATTGCTTAACGTGCGTGGCGTATTCCCCGAAGCACGGAAAGAAAGAAGGATACCTGCACAGTATACCTAAAGGCGACGTCCCGTTCGATACCTTACATATCGACCATTTCGGCCCCATCGGGTTAAAGAAGTTCAAAAAGAACCATGTATTTTTAGTGGTGGATGCGTTCACCAAGTATGTCAAGATGTACGCCACTCGTAGCACGGGCACGAAAGAGGTCCTGGGAGCCTTGAAAAAGTATTTTGCCGCGTACAGTCGACCCAAGAACATAGTGTCGGACAGGGGGAGCGCTTTTACGGGGCACGACTTCGGGAATTTTATGGCGGAGAACAACATAAAACATATCAAGGTGGCTACGGGTTCTCCGCAAGCTAACGGCCAAGTAGAGCGAATAAATCGGAGCCTGGGGCCCATGATAGCAAAAGCAGTAAATATCGACGCTACTAAGAGCCTGGAAAACATTCTGATAGATATAGAATTCGTAACGAATAACACGATACACAGAAGTGTGGGAGTAGCACCCAGCGAGTTGTTGTTCGGTGTGAGGCAGCGGGGCAGAATAATAGATCTGTTAAAAGAGGGTTTAGAAGAAGTGGTTGGATCGAGGTTAGAGCCAGACCTGAGTGTAAAGAGAGCCCAAGCGGTAAAAAGGCAAACGAGAGTGCAAGAGTATAATAAAGAAAAGTACGACAGCAGGCGAAAGGCGCCTCAGGTTTATAATGTCGATGATTTCGTCATGGTAAAGAATTTTGTAAGCACGCCGGGGGCCTCGAAGAAGCTAGTGCCTAAGTTCAGGGGACCGTATAGGGTCAAGCGCGTATTGGGGAACGGGAGGTACGAGGTGACCGATGTAGAGAATTTTCAGATAAGTCAGATACCGTATAAGGGCACTTGGGAGGCGGCCGTACGTCAAAGAACACCAAACAAGAGACAAAACCAAGGGGTGCAATCGAGGTCGAATGCAAGTCAGGATGGTCGATTGTAGTAATAATTAAGGAGTGGTAACCCTTGTATGGGAACATCCACCAATACACATAAAATACACTCCGTCTCACATTAGGTTGTGCTAAGGCAATAAAGGACAGAGAGTCAGTCGATCTCGGACAGTTGAGTAAGGCACACGCGTATATTGTGTTTTCTTCCTACACAGAGCACTTTCTGTGCGACTGTCCCGCCTTCGCTCGCGCACGGTGGCGAACCCTTGGGGCCGACGTGGTGGGTGCCGAATCTCTTAGCTCTACATCACTGAAGCCCCTCCTCACTTTTTTCCGGACGACGGGGAAAATACAATAACGACAAGGTGTCTGTCTGGTAGTACAATGGACCAGTATTTGGTCTGAGTGCTCCACAAGACACAAAAAAAACTTTAAAAAGTAAAATAATAACATTTTTCTCTCGGCCTTTTGACTTCATTAAAAGAACCTATTAATTAACTCTATATATTAACTCTTTCCAAACGCAATTTCGAGGTGGTATTTTCAGGACACCATACTGGACAACAATATTCTAAAATTGGTCGAACAATTGATATATAAACCGATTTAAGGGTGTAAGGATTAGAAAACGCAGAGCAATTTCTTTTTAAAAACCCTAGTAAAGAATTAGCTTTTGCAACTATGTAGTCAATATGAGGAGAAAAAGTTAGCTTCGTATCAAAGATTACTCCAAGATCTTTAACTTCTGACATTCTCTTTAGATTTATTCCAGCTACAGAATAATTAAATATGATTGGGAGTTTTGATCTAGATACCGAAAAGGTATTACATTTATTAATATTAAGTAAAATACCGTTTTTACTACACCAATTTAAAATATTGTTTATATCGGATTGTAAGTATTCACAACTATTTTGATTCTGAATGCGCATGAAGATCTTAAGATCATCAGCGTACATCAAACAATTTACATTTTTAAGATGATTTGGAATATCATTCACAAAAATGTTAAAGAGCAAAGGACCCAAATGACTACCTTGTGGTACGCCAGATGAAACATTTATAACTCTAGATCTGCAGTTTTTAATCCTTACTATCTGTTTTCTGTCAGAGAGATAATCTTTTATCCACCGAAGTAATGTAGAGTGAAATCCAATTGTTTTGGCACTTACTTACGTTGTTTACATAGAATAGATCGTTGTATAATCCATCCTTTAGCATTATCAACATTATTTTTATTTGTATTGTTTTTTTTATTTACTTAGCAGTTCCCCGACGCGGCGGCGCTTATATTAAATATATTAATAGGTTCTTTTAATGAAGTCAAAAGGCCGAGAGAAAAATTTTATTTTCTTACTTTTTAAAGTTATTTTTGTGTCGGGGGTTACTTAAAATTTTTAATTTTATTTTTATTTTATTCTTTTTAAATTACTCTTGGACCCTAATTGCGATAGGTAACTACTTAAATTACATTTTTCTTAAGTATTATGCAACAACGCATATGGCTTCTTGTATGTATAAGGTGGTGCAAGATTTGTCATCCAATTTTGTTTTTGAATAACTTTTTTACTAAATAAAAAAAAATCATTTTGAGTGATGGAGAATTTATTTTGAATCTTACAATTTTTTTCTGTAATGTGGAAAAGATGATAACCGTCCAGTGGCTACCACCAGTGTTGATACACATTTGCACCCGTTTTATCACATTTTCTATGACTTTTTGTAAGATTTCCGGTGATAAATGTTCGTATTTCTGTCTAATATTCTTCTTAAGGGCTGCGAACGCGAACGTCCGAGGCTTGTTATCATAAGTCCGCAATTTCAAGTAGCCCCAAAGAAAGAAGTCTGGAATGGTTAAATCTGGCCATCTTACTGGCCATGCCAAATCGCCACAACAGGAGATTATGTGACCAGAAAACGCTTACTTCACAATATCCATTATGGCTCGTGCTGTGTGTGTGGTTGCACCCTTTTGTTGAAACCAAATGTTCACCAAGCCCCGCTTATCTAATTCCGGCAGTCAGAAGTCATTAGTAGAAGTCTGTATCGTTCGCCAGTAACAGTGATCGTATTGTCGATCGCGTCCTCAAAAAAATACGACCCAATCACCACACAGTGGCTTTGAGTGGATGTAATGGCTCTTCGTGTATCATAAGTGGGTTTTCAATGTCCCAGAAACGAAGATTTTGTATATTAACGTAATCGCTTAAGTGGAAATGCTCAATCATCGCTCAAGATGAAATCGTCCTCTTCGACTGATTGACCATCAGCAGGCATTAACTGATGCACTGTTTGTACTTTGTACGGGAACATGTGTAAGTTTATCACTAAAATTCACTGTAGGCTCGGTTTGGTTATGCCCAATTGCGTGGCCCGTCATCTGGTTGATGTTTCTTTGTTCTCAGCGACATCGGTAGATACAGCCGCGATATTCTCGGCCGAACGACCAATTCGATGGCGGCCACGTCCTGCATGGTCTCCTATGGTTCCAGTCTGTTCAAGTCGAGTAACAAAGCGGAATGTTTACCCATTTTGAGCGACACGAATAGGAAATCGACATAGAAATTCCCAAAATTCCACTTACCGATTATTTTTGGTCAAACAAAATGATACAATTATTCCACGCTCTAGCGAAGTATAGCACTCCAGTGCTTATCTGTTTGTATACTGCAGCTGTTTAGTTCAATAATGTCAAATTTGATTGAGGTGCGACGAAATTTGCAAAAATTATAACATCTTCCGATAGGGTGATTCATTTTGCGCCACCTAAAAGAGCTGATGGCCTTGAAACGCTTGAACAGATCTTCATAAATTGTAGCTAACCATCTCGATCACGTTAGTTGGCCAACAAAACAAAAATCCACAAAATCGATCCATTCGTTCAGGAGCAGACACACAGCAGAAACACAGGCACACAGACCCACAGACACACAGACAACAGGCTTCTGCTATCTGTTGGAGCACTCAAACATAAATACTGGTCCATTGTACTACCAGACAGACACCTTGTCTTTATCGTACATTTATTTCAATCAAGATTCGCTATACGCGTCCTACTTGTTTCTTTGACGAAGCACAACTAATCCCTTAAGGGTAATAAACGAATTTTCATATGGAAATAAAGGGGTAGTTAACAAAGAAAATATGGAAATATGTAAATAGAAATTCATGTAGGTGTGTGTTAAAGATAAAACAATAAAATAAATGCGTATTCATTTTCAACACATCAGCAAAGACATGGTGTTCGTTCTTAACATTGGCAACACCGTCCTTGGAATCGTCATGTTTGCTAGCTGAAGAACACCTGTGATTACCTCGTGCCACTCAAACAGAAGATCGCTCGGAATAGGCTCATTCCATCCCAATTTTCTTTTCCATATGGCTTGGAAAAATATCTTTAACCGGATGACAGTTGGTGAAACAATTCCTAAGGGGTCATAAATTCGTGCAATGGCCTGAAGCACGGTCCTCTACCCAGGATCCCTACCTACCTGCATCCAGACGTATACCTTGTAACGACCGCAAGGATACTTGCAACTCATCCGTATAAACATGCCATATGCGACCTAGGACGTTTTGACTACTCCGCATCTGTTCATCACCGAATAGTTTGCGCAACTTCGAGCTGTTTGCCATTTTCGCAACGACATGGAAGCGGCCTTCATTATTTCCATGGAGTCTCTATAAATAGTTTGCCCTTCTAGTTCTGTATTGAAGCTGAGAACCAAGTCACCCATGTAAAATGATTTCATGAGTGATTTACACGTACCCGGATACCTTTCTTCATTCTTTCGCAGGTGGTGTTGTATGGTAGCCGAGAGCAAAAAGGGGCTGCAATTGACTCCAAACGTAACGCGCGTCATCCTGTAGTCCTGGTAAAGACGATCTTTAATCGACGAAAGCCAAACGAAACGATGAGAGTCTCTATCCTCTTCAGCCAATAGAATTTGCAGGAATGCCTTCTCGATATCGGCCACTAGTGCAAACGGTCCCATTCTGAAATTTAGCAGAATCTCTTGAACATCCGCAAGCAAATTAGTACCAGTTACCAGGAAACTATTAGGAGACGGATGATCTTCTGTATGGAACGATGCGTCAAATACAATGCGTAAGCGGGTAGTTTCGCTTTCTGCCTTGTAAATAGAGTGATGTGGCAGATAAAATGTTCTTTTTGATGTCTGATCATTGACTGATTCTGCGATACCTTCTTCTAGCAGTTTTTGAATTGCGGTATTATATTCTTCAAGTTTTATCGGATCTATCAACGCGCCCAATGGCTTGTTTCCTGTCACCACAGAAACTCAAACTAACATCCTTCCAAGGCAACGATGCTTGATATCTTCTTCCCACTTGCCGAATGCACTGCTTCGTAAGCTTTTCTGTCAAGGATATATTTTCTTGCTTCTCGCCTTGTATTCCTATAGATTCTAGTGCCCACATCGTCGCTAAACTCTCTTCGCAAGGCTCTTCTCCCCAAGGTAATTTTGAAACAAAAAATTCTGCCCCACTTTCAGCTACTCGATAGTTCGTGTGTTCATGATGCCCCTGTACCGTCCAACCAAAAAGCGTTTCCACTGCTCTTAATCGTTTTGTTATCTTTCGTTGGTTGCCGCTGACAACTGCCAATAATAATCAGCCCCAATCAATAAACGCAGTCCGGGCTCGATTGTAATGTTTTCAGCAACTATTTTGTCCGCTAATCTGAAATTTTAAAGTGGTAAACATTTTTCGTTTGGGGCATCAAGCCGATCTACATACACATACATACATATCTGCGGAACCACCAAAGCCTTAATCTCTATTGCTCGCGAATCGAACTGGCTCTTTAAACAAATTTTAACCTTTTCTATCGTCTTCTGGGAAATATGGGTCGTTGAGCCAAAAGGAAGTATTGCCATTCTAACTTCACCTATTTTAGTTAAATTTAATTTTTTCACAACGTTTTCACATATGTATGAAAGTGTTTTGGCTTCCACCGTCGATAACGATTCGGAGCAGGAGACTATCCCTTGGTCTCATTCCTTTCCCAATACAACGAGCAGTTTTTAAGAAAACATTCGTATATTCACTACGAGAATTATGTTTGTCTCTGTCTTGTTCCCTGTCAGCTTTGGGTTGCGTTACAGCAAAAGGATAACCCTTATGTAATTTCGGATCGCACATTGTTGTCATGTGGTTCCCCTTACACTTACCACACTTAATCCACTTAACACTTCTACACTTCCTTGAGACATGTCTCTTTCTGGCACATTTGAAGCATCTTCCGTTTTTCGCTAGAATGTCTCTTTTCTGCACAATGTTTAAATTGGAATCACAATCCTTTGTGTGGTGAGATGCGGAGTGGCAAAACACACAGTTCTCGTTTTCCTTCAATGCCACCAAGCTCGCAGCTGTGGAAGTAGTGGTAACCTTATGGTGACTTTGTGCGAGCGAAACGGTTAATTTGCTTTTTTCCATTGCTTCGATCTCATATTTTAGGATTCCATCAGGTTGTGTACATGTCCTATAGCTGATATCGTGCTGGTGTTTGAGGAGGTAGTGCTCGGTTCACCTTCCTTTTCACCCTTCATGCTTTGGTGGCTTCTTTCTCGTTCCTTCGATCGGTGGTAGTTTATTCGGAGCTCTGCAGGCAGGCATCGGAGGAGGATGGACTTAAGCATAACGTCATATTGGTTTGAGGTAACATTTAGAGCTTTCAACGATCGTCTGCATGTAGTGATGGCATTGTACAAATTTCGGAGACCGTTAACGCCGGTGGATGAGTGTACTGGTCGAAGGGAGACAAGCTGTTGGATGTGAGTGTCAATTAACCGTTATACGTCTCCGTATTGTTCTTGTAACAATGAAATAGCGGCGCCGTAACAATTTTCGGAAGCCGTAAATCCTGTTACGGTTTTTCTAGCTGCACCCAGCAGACATGACTCCAGATAGTCAAACTTTTCAGTTCCGGAAAGGGACGTATTTTCATGCACTGATAAACGGAATTGCTCCCAAAAAGGCAGCCAGTCTTTCACATTGCCATCAAATTTCTTAAGAGTGAGCTTTGGTAGACTTACATGACATTGCTGAGGCCGTGGAGGTTTTTCGGCCTCAATGATGGTTGACGTAAGGCGAAACTTTTCAGTTAATTTCTTCAATCTAGCCTCTAAACGAGAAAGCGCGGCAATTGCTGTGTCTTCGTACTCTGCTGTTTTCGTCATTTCTTGATCGAAGTCGGCTTTGATGAGGTCCTTTTCAGTGATTCTCATATTAACTGTAATGAGACTTTCGTTCACGGCGCGCAGTCTCTGTAAATACGTGCGTAATTCTTCTTCGACCGCGTCGAGGTTTTCTTCACGATCTAGTTGCGACTCTGACGAACTTAAATAGTCTGAAACGGCTTTCACAATCTTTGTGAGTTGGCCTCGGTAGGCCGCACATGTGGCGAATTCCATTTCGTTGATCGATTTCTATAATTTTCAACACAAAATTTTCGCGATGAATCCGTCTAGCCTCCCGGTTTTCGGCACCAAATATTAAAAAACCGGACTAAATAAAAAGGCTTCTTGGTTAGATTTCTCATACATTTATTTCAATCAAGATTCGCTAAACGCGTCCTACTCGTTTCTTTGACGAAGCACAACTAATCTCTTAAGGGTGATAAACGAATTTTCATATGAAAATAAAGGGGTAGTTAACAAATGGAAATACATATGTAAATAGAAATTCATGTAGGTGTGTGTTAAAGATAAAACAATAAGATAAATGCGTATTAATTTTCAACAGCATTAAAGACACAGTCGTTGATGTCAGATTTGACCGTGGAAGCAGGTAGACCTAAGGCGGGTTCAGGTCCTGAGAAACTCTCCTCTGAGCTCCTCTAGCGAGTTCATCGGAGATCCCAGAGTGACCTGGGACCCATACAAGCCTAAGTGAATTTAGTCTTCCGATTTTGTCCAAAAAGGTCTTGAGTTCATGCACTAATTTGGAGTTGGATAGAGGGTTGGACACAGCTTTGAGTGCAGCTTGGCTGTCACTGCAGACGCATATGCTTTTTTCCCTCCACCTGTGTTTCACAACATAGCGCATGGCCATTAGGATTGCGTAAATGTCCGATTGAAAGACAGACGCATATTTTCCTAACAAGAAGTGCAGTCGAATGTTTTCGAAATCCCGTTCGTCTAACAGAGTCGGAGTCGGATGATCTGTCCGACTTCGCAATTCCGTCCGCCGTTTCGATATCCGACACGATAAAAAAACGGAGAAAACTCACGCCGCGGAGTAATTTACTTAAACGCCCCTCCCTCTCTACTGAAAAAAAACTGCGAGTCGAAACGAGGAAAGGGGCGTCATCAAAATTCAAAGAAGTGCAGCAACCTCGCCCCGTGGAAAGTGACGTTGCCCACCTCTCTGGAGTACGCTACACGGGAGAGAACAATTCCTTCGCCGCCCTTTCAAGTTCGGTTGTGGAGGAGGAACAGAACAAACTTGAGATTGAAGAGCGTACTCTACGCGCAAAATTAAAGGCGGTAGTAGATCGGCTCGCCGAAATACGGCAGAAAGAGGAGGAGCATGTCACAGCCACCCAACTACAACCACAACAATCAACTCAACAACAGCAGCCGCAACGGAAGCAACCGCAACTGAAGGCAGCAAAAACAGTCGCAACAGAAGCAGCCACATCAGAAACACCAGCAAAAACAGCCACTGCAACAACAGCCGCAGCAACAACAGCCGCAGCAACAGCAGCCGCAGCAACAACAGCCGCAGCAACAACAGCCGCAGCAACAACAGCCGCAGCAACAACAGCCGCAGCAACAACAGCCGCAGCAACAACAGCCGCAGCAACAACAGCCGCAGCAACAACAGCCGCAGCAACAACAGCCGCAGCAACAACAGCCGCAGCAACAACAGCCGCAGCAACAACAGCCGCAGCAACAACAACGTCCTACTATAGACAAGGTACCACCCACCTTTACTCATACCAAGGCCCTACGCGAGATCATAGATCTGTGTAAGTATGTAATTGCTGTTGGTAACTTTATATTTAAAGGTATAGGCGAAAACCGCTATGCTATCCAGTGCACCACACTGGAGCAGTATAAGCGAGTTAAGGATCTTTTAAAGGAGACCACGACGGAGTTTTTCTCCTTTACCCCCAAGGCTGAAAGGCTGCGGTCGATGCTCCTCAAAGGTGTACACTCGATCACTGACCCCGAGGAAATGCTCTCAGAGCTCAAAGAATTCGAGAGCGACGACCTCAAATTCGTGGGGGTCAAGACGTTTACTACGGCGCGAGCCAAACGGGAGAACCGGGTATTGCCCTTCTTCTTGGTCCAGCTCGCACCCAGCAGCAAGTTGGAGGGGCTAAGGTCTATTATTTCTTTAGCTTTCCAACGTGTAACATGGGAAACATTAAAAAGGCAAGGAAACATTGTGCAATGTATCCGCTGCCAAAGGTTCGGGCACGCCGCGTCGAACTGCGAAATGCAGCCTCGATGTGTTAAGTGTGCAAAGAACCACAAAAACGAGGAATGCGATCTGACCCAGGACAAGGTCGCTGACAGGGAGCAGCTCGAGTGCGTGCTCTGTAGGAACCGTGGACACCCTGCAAACTATCGGGGATGTCCTAAGTTCCAAGATATAAAAAAAACAAATCTGGCTCGTAGGCAGAAGTCTGGGGGGAGACGTCCTTCGGGTCGCATAGAAACACCAGCCGTCACACCCCAAATGACCTACGCCCAAATGGCGGCAGGTACAAAAACACACGGCTGTGTCCAAAGCCCCGGTGCCTGTTTCTAAGGCATCGGAGGCCGAGGTGGACTTGCGTTCGATCCTGCTCGCCATCCAAGGGCAGATCGGCCAGCTCCAACAGCAGATCCATGAGACGGCGACCCGAGTGGACAGAATCTACTCGCTTCTGCCGGGCCTAGCGCACCTAAGGTCGTGATGGGTACGGTGGCAGAGAGGCCTTTGAAGATCCTGTCGGTGTATGTAAATTCATTGATTAGGATTGAGCGAAGAGCCGTACTTTTCAATCTGTTGCATGACGAAAGCCCCGATGTTATTTTGGTTAGCGAAACAAAGCTAAACCAGAAGCACAAAATCCGGCACAGTTCTTATAAAATAATTCGAAGGGACCGACCCAACGCCACACAAGGTGGAGGAATTGCGATTTTCATCAAAAACACTTTTAAACATAAAATTATATATAGTGGTGAAGTGCGGAGGTTCCAGGTGCTAGAGGCCTGTATTGTGTGCATTCCTCTCCGAAATGGAAAGAAAATGTACATTATAGCTGCCTATGCACCTGAAGCACCTCAACCCAATATTTTCATTGCGGAGCTCGAGACACTTTTTCGATCTCTGCACTTAAACTTGGTGGAAAACTACTACATTCTGACCGGCGATTTGAATGCCAAACATAGTGACTGGGGAAACAACATACCCAACACTAGGGGAAGCCTACTAAGCCATTGGTGGGTTTTGCGGAACATAGAGTACATGCTCAAGTTACTCGCAACGGATAGTCCGTCGTATCCTAGGAGCGGCTCTTATCTGGATCTCATGCTGCTTGACTCTCGACTGAGACTAGCTGACACGAACGAAGGGTCTATTAACTGTCTACGGACCTTTGTATACGACAGTGACCATTGCGGACTTAGTGCCGTGATCACACTACCGGACGAATTCGCGGATATGGCAGAGTATGTCCAAACGCACCCCTACGATTACAGTAGGGCGCGTTGACCGCGCTTTGCCAATTCCCTGACGAAATCGCTCACATTGAGTGGTTCCTTCCCACCATCCAATAGGAACCTGTCAAACAGTGAGATTGACAGGTACCTCAAACAAATGGATGATAAAATTAAGCAGACGACGGACAATACGATACCTCGCCAAACACCCTACGATACCTCGAACATATACCGCAACGCGACAATCGACGCACTGCACAGACAAAAAAGTAGACTCCTAACAAGACTCAAACTCTTGTACATGCGGTTTACCGACAGACAAAACTCGGAGGTCAGGACACTGAAGTCACTGATTAAAAATATACAACAGTTAATCAAGGAAAATTACAGAATTTCTGTAAGTTTGTATTGGAACAACAGAATTCGTGCGGTAAATTCCAACAGCGCGAGTATGTTCCCGCAAATAAATAAAATATTTCGGAGAAATAATCACAATGACATTCAGGATCTGAAGCTTTCGAGAACGTCAGACAATGAACGCTTGCTACGAACAGTTAGCATCGATCTAGAGAGCGCCGTCTCGGATGATGATTTCTTCGTGATCGAGGATCCTCAGGAGAAGGTGGGGATAGTAGGAGCTGTCTTCCAGGTGAATGATAGTATTCGCCCGAACTACGACCTGGAGAACAGTCTTGCTTCATCACTCCTACCTGTTTGCGCTCCCTATATCACGTGGATGGATCAAATGTCGTTGGGGGAACCTGATTAACCACCAGATTTATCGCCAGTAAAAACGCAAGGTGCACGTGCCGTCTTAAGGTTGAACGGAAGTGAGTTTTCTTTATTTGTCTGTCAAACATATGGTGTGAAGTAAACGGCGGAAATTTACATTGAGTTTACAATGGGTGCGTTCATCCCGCCCGCCTTGAAATACTGATAAGTTATTTTCAATTATAATAATTAATTACATTCAAATTCAATTTTAACATTAAATACATACAAGATAGTGAATTTAGCGTTATAATTCATTACATTTAAATCAATTCAATCTTACAAGATGTCAGTTAAGCTAATTTTAAGTTACGTTAATGTTACAATGTATGTGTTAGTTTAATTCAAGCAAACATAATTTTGAGATAGGCCGCTTTATAAGTCCCTGCTGTGTAATCAGTGTAACCACTCGCGCTAAGCCATCCGCGCCTATGTGAAGCTCCTTCACTCGAGCTAGGGCCCATTTGCCTGGAGGTTGATTGTCGTCTCGTATCACAACCAAATCGTTCACCGCTAGGTTCTCGGTCTTCTTCTTCCATTTTTGACGTTCCTGGAGAGTTGCGATGTACTCGAGCTGCCATCGTTTCCAAAACACTTGCTGGAGTTGCTGGATCATCTGAAATCTCTGAAGGTGGTTAGTATTTGCGGACAGATAGTTTTGTTCAGGTAAAAAGTAAGGTGAGCTTCCTACTAAAAAGTGTGCCGGAGTTAGCGGCTCAAAATGAGTTTAAGCAGGATTCAATTTGACATAATAATGTCTGTAGTTCCTCAAAGGATAAGAGAGCGGACCCGCTGACTCGTTTTAAATGAAATTTCGTCGACTTTACGGCCGCTTCCCAGAGACCACCAAAATTTGGGGCCATTGGAGGTATGAAATGCCAATTGATAGATTCCTTAGATGCTTCCCCTTGTAAGCGCGTTCGAGCGTCTGGGGACCCAAGGAAGCTATTCAGCTCTTCCAATTGATTTTTTGCCCCCACGAAGTTTGTTCCATTATCGCTGTATAAGTCTGAACATTTTCCCCTTCTCGCAATGAAGCGTCTTTAAGCCAGCATAAAGGCATTAGTCGACAAGCTTGTCACCAACTCTAAGTGAATCGCCTTGGTGCAAAGGCAAACAAATACGGCCACATAGACCTTCTGTCCTCTGCAGCCCCTCTTTCGCCATGGCGTTGCAGTCAGCGGTCCCGCAAAATCAACGCCAGCCTTCAAAAATGCCTTTTCTCCCTGAAGTCTAGACACTGGAAGATTGCCCATCAACTGTTTGACTGGTTTCGCCCTGTATCTTTGACATATAGTACAACGTCGAGTTATCCTTTTAACTTCATTTCGTGCTCCCAAAACCCAGAATTGTTTTCTAACCATTGCTAGCAATAGTTGCGGATCAGCATGTAGATACTTATGGTGAATGCTCCAAATTATTAGCTGAGTTAACTTTGAAGTGAGCGGCAAAATTATGGGATGCCTTTGATTGTAACCTATAGGAGCTGATTCGAGCCGCCCGCCTACCCGCATTATACCCAGCGAGTCTAAGACAGGATTTAATTTAATTAGTTGACACGATTTCAAAGGTCGTCCCTTCAGTAAACAGTCAATTTCGTTCTTAAACTGCTGACCTTGTATTACTCTTACCAAGCTGATCAGGGCCCCGTCAAGCTCTTCCGTTTTTAAGAAGCCGGTCCGTTTTGCATCCACCGATCGACAATTGTGCCAGAAACGTAGGATCCAAGCGGTGACACGCAAAAGTTTAGTCAAGTTGGAAAATTTATCCAGTAATTCGAAAGTTTCGCACGCTTCGTCCTTCAAGGCGGCCAGTACTACCCTTCGTTCTTCTAATTGGTTCTTATCTCCCGCAAATAATGGCAAACCCACCGCTGGGATTGGTTCACTACGCAGCAGACTAGACCCATTCCACCATAAATCGTTTGACAGTAATTGATTCGCCTTCACCCCTCTCGACGCACAATCCGCCGGGTTGTCTTCTCCCCTTATGTGACGCCATTGTGTAGGCGGAATACTACTAGTTACTGCTGAAATACGATTTGCCACAAAACTAGCGAATTTCCTTGGATGGCAATTAAGCCAATGTAAGACTATGCTTGAATCCGTCCACCCATAAACCGGAAGATTACGAAATTCTTCTATATTTTTTAGTTTTAGTACAAGTTTCGCCAATAGACTCGCAGAACATAATTCCAACCGCGCAATTACTAGAACCTGATTCAGGGGAGCCACCTTGACCTTGGCTGCTACCAAACTGGTTATAACCCTTCCGGCTTCCGACACGCTACGTAGATAGACGACAGCCGCATAAGCTTGCTCTGAAGCGTCACAAAAGCCATGCATTTCGAGATTGCTCTTATTGTGCGGTGTATACCTAGGGAGCTTAAGCGACATTAGTTGACTTATACCGTTTCGCAGCTCTTCCCAAACTTCAATGAATCGTAAAGGGATTTGATCGTCCCAGCTAACTCCTTCTTGCCACAAATGTTGCAGCAAAATCCGGTAATTAATTAGAACAGGTGCTAAGAAACCCAACGGGTCAAAGATTCGAGCAGCTTCTGACAAAAGATTTCTCTTGGAATAGAGAGAAATCCACTCTACCTTAACTTCAAAACTAAAAGAATCCGTAACAGGGTGCCAACGTAAGCCTAACGTTTTAACTGGTTGATTCGAATCGATAGACCAGGTCCAATTTGGTTCTCTTTTTTCCAAGGGAATGTCGGCAAGCAGCTCCTTTGAGTTCGACGCCCACTTGCGCAGATTAAACCCTGCCTTTTGCAATAGCATACACAACTGCTCAACAAGGCACCTTGCTGATTCCTTACAATCGCAGCTCGCTATGAAGTCGTCCATATAAAAATGGTTACTTATCATTGATGATGCCAGCGGAAAAATCTTGAGATACTCCTCCGCCAATTGTTTTAAGCACCTGGTTGCCAAAAATGAAGCTGGGGCTGTACCGTAGGTGACAGTTGTCAACTCAAAGGTCCTGATAGGCTCATTGGGTGTTTCTCTCCATAAGATCCGCTGAAATCGCCTATCCCGTGGATCAATCAAAACCTGCCTGTACATTTTTGCTATGTCGGCACTGAGAGCAACAGGATTGAGCCTAAATTGCAGTAAAATAGTGACCAAATCATTTTGCAGTACCGGTCCTGTTAGCAATTGTGAATTTAGAGACTTGCCACCAGGAGGGCTGCAGGTGGCATCAAATACCACTCGCAGGCGGGTTGTCGAGCTATCAGGTTTCATCACCGCGTGGTGGGGCAAGAAGTATTCTTCTTTCGAATCCTGAGCGCGTTTCCCGGTTATTTCAACCATGTGGCCCAGACTCAAATATTCCCTCATGAACTTTTTTTTTTTTTTTTTTTTTTTTTTTTTTTTTTTTTATTAGTTCCAGAACTGATAATACAAATGTATATAAGGATTTACAAAAAAACAAAATTATGTAAGCTTAGTATTAACAGTTTTTAGGAATTGGTAATCATTCAGTAGCACTCATATGGCTGTGGCGAATGATCCATCATTAAATATTACAAATAGTTTCATGGTGAGGTAGATACAGATATAATTAACTACAGAAATACAACAGCAACGGAGAGAAATAAATAAAATTATATATATGTGTATGTCAGAATAACATATAAATAAGATAAAAACATGAATAAAGTAACCAGCACAATATTAGATTATTTATTGACCTTAAGCTGAGCATAGCAATAATTTGATTGTAGGACTATCCATATTATAGAGCCACTCCTTCACTTTGCGCAAAAATAAACAGGGTTGTACAAGCTTCCTTATTTCGAAAGGTAGTCTGTTAAAGAGCTTGGGTGCTGCCGTAGTATAAAATTTAGAAAAATGTGTTTTCCTAGATATCGGAATGTTTACGATTGCCAAATTATTAATCCTTAACCCGTAAGTATTTGAACTTCTGAGAGTAGCACTATAACCGCTTCGTAGGAAGAATGTCTTTAGAACTTTGTAAACGTAAAGATGATTTAGCGGTAGTACCCCCAGGCTACGAAAGAGAGGCCAACTATTAGTTAATCTATTGACGTTGCAAATAATCCTTATTAGGTGTTTTTGTGCATTATTAAGTGTATTTGTTGTGCAATTATAAGCACCACCCCAACTAGTAATGCCGTACTGAAGTTTGGAATGAGCAAGTCCATAATATATCATCAGTAAAACTTTCTTTGAACAGTGCGATTTTAGAAGATACATTTTGCGCGTAACTGATAACATATATGTTTTTAAATCTTCTATATGTGCTTTCCAATTTAAGTTTCTGTCAAGTAAGACCCCAAGATATTTAAAATGTTCAACATTTTCAATTTCAAAGCAGTTTGAACTGCAGATAGATTCTTTGGAATAATTTGTTCTTCCACAGGTATGAACACATAACGATAACTTTCTACAATCGACAGAGTGAAAAGTGACTAAGTAATCATTAGTACAAGGACCTTTTAAGCTACATATCATGATTTTAGTTTTTTTGCTAATTAGTATCTCATGCTTTGAAAACCATTGCCGTAGTATTTGGAGATCTTTATTAAGCTGTATTGTTGAATCAAATAGGCTTTTGTTTGTATAAGAAAATGTGATATCATCAGCAAAAGCTGTAATGCGACCACTAAAATGTTGAATAAGTAGTGAATTTATGTAAATTAAAAACAAGATTGGTCCTAGGACCGATCCTTGAGGTACTCCAGCATTAATTTCTAATTCGTTACTATAGATTCCATTAAGTTTTACTCGTTGAGTTCTACTAGACAAATAGGACGAAAGCCATTTATATATTACTCCTCTTAACCCAGCTTTGTACAGTTTGTCTAATAGTATATTGTGATTGACCATATCAAATGCTTTAGTCATATCAACAAAAAGAACTACAGAAGTACTATTATTATTAAAGCCTTCATTGATTTCACTACTTAATTTCAGAATGGCATCTTCAGTGGATCTGCCCTCACGAAATCCAAATTGTTCATTACAAAAAAAGTTATTTTTGTTAAGGAAAGATACTATGCGCACTTTTACAAGTTTTTCGAATAATTTTGAAAAAGTTGAAAGTAGTGATATTGGCCTATATTGAGACATTAAATTACGATTACCTTTTTTGAACAGTGGAATAACTTCAGCAGACTTCAATGCAGAGGGAAATACACCACAGTTCACACTCAAATTAAACAGATGGCACACGATATCGACGATAAACAGTGAAATACGTTTTAAAAGACAGTTGGTGATATTATCGGAAGTGCTAGATTTTTTATTATCGAGGCCCATAATTTGTTTATGTATTTCCAATGGTGTAAATGGTTCAAATAAAAAGTATTGCATTGGGAAATCTCATCTACTAAGTCCGCATGTAAATTGCAATTACAATCTTTTTGTGGGGGGGGAGGCTTTGACTGAGTTGCTACGGATACGAAGAATTTGTTAAATTGATTGGCAATGACTACTGGATCAGTTATCAACGAATTTTCAACTTCTATTTTTGAAATAATTCCCTTATCAGTTTGACTGTTAAGAATATTATTAATAACTTTCCACTCTTTTTTTATGTTACCTCTACAGTTCTCAAATTTATCCTTATAATATTTATCTTTACTCAAATAAACCTGTTTTTTTACCTGTTCATTAAGTTTTATGTAATATTTTCTTAATTTTTTATTACCTGGGTGGCGCAAACATTTTTTTCGAATAGCATTCTTTCGTTTTATTTTGAGAACAAGTTTTCTGCAGATCCATGGCCTAAGACGTTTTAAATTATGGGAGCTTGAGTTTACTGTTTCAGTACAACACGTAATGTAATTTCTCAACATATTAATGAAGATATTATAGGCTATTGAAGGATTATTTTCAATATAAACCGAATCCCAGGTTTCAAAAGTTAAGCGCGTTATCAAATTCCGGAAATTAGTTTTACGAACTACTGGAAAGGGGATATATTTATCATTAGGATTTAATTTAGGCATTTCTATGTTTAAATTAGTCATGCAGTGGTCAGTTATTTTATAATCTGTGTACATAACTCTGTGTACATCCGTTGTAGGTCGGAGTCCCTCAGAAATCCCCGTTCCATTGACCTAAGTCTCTGCTCAGCCATCAGCCTCGAATTACCCTGCAGATCTGGAACTCCCTTAAAAGGCAACCTAACCACAAACCTCCCTAGCTCGTCTCGTTTTACGTGTTCCTTAAAGTGAACCTCGCAAGGATGGTCATCGTTTAAGTATCGAGCTGTGGGCTGAGGTTCCTCTAGTTCCCAGAACCTCTCCAACATTGCTTCCAACCCATTTACCGACTGGAACGCACATAATTTCTGACCGCTTGTCTCCTCGTCTTCACTGGCTAAAACCCATCCGAATTCTGTATTCTGCGCAATAACCTTATTATTTTCGTCGTAAATCTTGCCCCCTGTTATAGCTCTAAAAAGAATGCTTGCCTTCAACAGAATGTCTATGGCCCCTGATTTCTCGAAGTTAGGATCGGCTAAGTCTTCCCTGGCTAACTGGAATGGCCCGTTGTAGTACACCCTTTGCGGTGGTAGTTGCTTAGTTATGTTCCCCAAAATTATGGCTGGAGACGAGATAGAAAAATCGGTTTTTCGAGATTTAATCCTCAATTCCACTAGGCCCCGTGCCCTTGACTCAGAGTCGCCAACAGCAGCTATCGTTAAGTTGCATTTCCTACGTGGAAGCCCCAAAAACTTCGCACATGATTCGGTGATCAAGGTCACCTGAGATCCTGAATCCAACAAAACCCTGCATGGCTTGAATTCTCCCCACTGGTTTTGCACCAATACCACTGCAGTGGGTAAAAGTTTGTACCCTCCCTTACTTCCCTTCCTTTCCTCGATTCCCGTGGATAATACAGCTAGTGGCCCATTTTCCCGTGGTACCACCCCCCTTCCTTCATTGGTATTTATCCCTTGCTCCTCCGAACTCAATTGAGATCCCCCTACTTTCTTAATATCGGTATGAATCAGTGTGTGGTGGCGGGCCTTGCACTTCCTACAAGTTCCTGATTTGCACGACTTGACAGAATGGCCTGTGTTTAGACAGTTGTAGCATAAGCCCCTCTGCGATATGACACTACGCTTCCCAATTATATCTAAATTTATGAACTGAGGACACGTTGCTACAAAATGTGAGCCTTTACACATGGAACATGAATCCGAGATCGCTGTACAGACCGAACGACGATTTGATCTAGTGCCTGATCCCTGTGGCATCCTGCCACTTGCAACGCTCTCCAATTCGAACTGCCGGGTGGATATAAACTCGAGCAATGCCTTAAAGGTTGGTTTTTCAGTCGACGCTGAAGATCGTGCCCATAATTTTCTTGACTCTGGGTCCAGTTTTGCCGAGATGACGTAAATTAACCAAGCATCCCAATGCTCTACGGGAACCCCAAGTGACCTTAATGCAGTTACAGACTCATGAGAGGTATTATAAAGCCTACGTATACTAGCAGCGGTTGGTTGGGAAATGATTTCAGGTTGCTCCATAATCGCCTTTATATGAGCTTCTACAATTACCTTTTCTTTATCAAACATGGCACATAAATCCTCCCAGGCTTGATTGTAATTAATGTCCGATATATTTATGTGCTTAAGCACTGACGCGGCATCACCCTTCAAGGATAATTTCAAATATTGCAATTTTTGGGCCCCAGATAACCTACTGGACTCGTGAACAATGGTTTTGAATAAATCCTTGAAGGTAGGCCATTCTCTATAATTACCATCAAACGATGGAAGCGATATTGCAGGTAACTTCGGATGGTCGTGGGGCATCGCAGTCCTACCTAAACTATTGCTACTGGAAAGGGACGAGAGTACGGCCGTAATGGATGCCTGATTATCAGCTAATCGCCTGACAGTCTCATCGATTTCACCTGTGGCCCTTGGCGCTTCTGTTTCGTTCGGGAGTCTAGTGGATTCTGCTACATGGTGACTACTACTCATTTTTTTTAAACACCTCCCCTTTATGTTATAATACTTTCCCTCTACCTCCTCCCTTACTCTTGCCTCATTTTCAATTTCCTCCTCTGATAACATCAGCTCTATGTCCATCTGCACTTGTTCAAATGATTCCATAAGCTCGCTTAATCGTTCGAGCCGCATTTGAGCATCTATTGCTGAAGTCTCTTCCTCACTGGACTCCATTACAAGCCTTTCTAACCGCGTAAGGCTTCCCTTGACAATACCCCGTTTTTTCCGCAATCCGTCCATATTTTATATGTGTATGTATGTATGTAGGTATGTTGATATTATATGTATAAGTAGCAATGTAATTTCCGCATGCAAGTTAAAGAAATGTTTTACGCACTGCGTTTTCCCCTTTCTTGTCTATGTTGCTACCGCAATCGCCCGTTTCGCTTACCCCGCTCGAATGGCTCCTGGTTACCTCCTTCGACTTCCACCGTGGACCTTCCAATTACTGGTCTTTACTGCCACTGCGTTTTCAACGTTGGGTTCCACCGCTGGTTTCCTTCTGGCTTGAGTATTCCTGCTGCGTTTCAAACGTATGCTCCACCGCTGAACTCCAATTTGCTGGCTTAGAATACCACCGCCGTGCTTCTTACGCGTGCTCCAATGCCAAACTCTCACTTTCGCGCTCGAAATCCAAAAAAAAAACCAATAGCTAGTGATCTGGCTTGAAGGACCATATGTTTGCGCTTCCTATATCACGTGGATGGATCAAATGTCGTTGGGAGAACCTGATTAACCACCAGATTTATCGCCAGTAAAAACGCAAGGTGCACGTGCCGTCTTAAGGTTGAACGGAAGTGAGTTTTCTTTATTTGTCTGTCAAACATATTGTGTGAAGTAAACGGCGGAAATTTACATTGAGTTTACAATGGGTGCGTCGAAATGATTTCGATCATTGGCGATCAGAGAACCTTGGTTTTACCAGCTTCAATGACGATTTCATGGCGAATAATGCCGTCACCAATGAAGGGGCGAATACCCTGTTTATTTCGACGGGGGATCTCCAGATGATATTCGAGTCACTGAAGAGAAAAAAATCCGCGGGAATCGATGGAATATCTAATGTTGTGCTCAGACATCTCCCACCACTGGCTGTAGAGATGTACACCATACTGTTCAACAATGCACTGAATAATGCATATTATCCAGTGGGTTGGAAGACAGCGGTGGTGCAACCAATTCCCAAGAGGGGTAAAGATACCTCTAACCCATCAAATCTTCGGTCGATAAGTCTCCTTCCAAGTGTTAGCAAGGTCTTCGAGAAGGTGGTCCATAGAGCCCTGTCTAAATTTGTTGAGGACAATAAAATCATTCCCGAGAACCAGTTCGGTTTCAGAGCGGGGCATAACACTATTCATGCCGCGTCGAAACTCGTGTCGGATATCCAGTGGAACAAATGCAAGAACCAATACACGGGTGCCTGTCTGATTGACTTGGAGAAAGCTTTCGACACCGTATGGTTAAAAGGCCTTTATTACAACCTCCGTCGGCTGGGCATAAGCAAACCACTGCTATATGTATATGATTTTTGACATGTTAACAGGTAGAAAGTTCGTAGTGAAAATTGCCAACGTGACTTCTACCCAAACATTTGATATTAACAACGGACTGCAACAGGGTACGGTGAACTCGCCGATCCTGTTCAACATTTACTTCAGTGATTTGATAGCTTCTCTTCGCGTACAGATCAGGTCCAACGATCGACGCGACGTAATTGTCACTCTCTTGCAGGGTGACTTCGAAAAAATTCAGCAGTATTGTGATGACTGGAAGTTGAAAATCAACTGCCAGAAATCAGAAACTATTTTGTTCAGAACGCCTTTGTCTAGGGCATCCCGAGACACTAGGAAAAATTGGCGCGGGTTCTCAATTCTTGGACCGGACGGGCGCCCACTGGCGAAACAAAATGTAGTCAAATACCTTGGGATCTTGGTAGACCAGTATCTATATTTTGACAAACATATAGATGCTGCTCTGGCGAGGGCCCGGAGCGCCTTTGCTCTTACAAGATGGCTGTTTCATAGCAACCAACTTGATTCGAGAGTGAAGGTAATTTGCTACATGGCCTTAATCAAGCCCATGATTGCCTATGGATGTCCCGTGTGGTTCAATGTGAGAGCTAGCTTAATGGAAAGAATTCGGGTGTTTGAGAGACAATGTCTGAGAAGTTGTCTTGTGTTATATAGGACACCCGAATCTGAGTACACGAAATTTTACCCGAACGAGGTCCTATACAATAGGGCCAGGATTGTACGGGTGGATAATTTTCTAATAAAAGTGATCCGGGGTCACGTTACGAGGACAATGACTTCGGTCAATAACTTGATCTCCGGGGCTTACTTCCCTAATTACATGTACCACGAGAAAGTTCGCCTTAGCGTCTTTGTCCCCCCAGAGGCGCTCCTCTATTTAGATCAATGTGGGCTGATCCAGGATGAATTGGCGGTTCCGCTAATCTTCCACGTGGCCCGTAAGTCTGTGGAGCGGTAGCTCCTCTACGAACGTGATGTTGCGCTCTGCGAGCCCGAGCGCCTCAGGTTTAGTAGATCAGTGTCGCACCAAGATCGGGGAGACGTCGTCCGACAGCATCAATGCTTTTGGTGGCTGGAGCGGACTGCGTAGTGGTTAACTTTGATAAGTCAGCCTCTTTAAAATCCGTGCAGGGACGGGTTAAGAATATACCTGCAGCGATACCTCTCGCTTGTCGTAAAAGGCGACTAAAACAAAGGTAAACAAAAATCACATCTGGGCAATTTAGAAAACACCAAGGTGAGCCTAGGGACACATATACCACCATTAACTTCCCCCTTAAGTGTACATGCAAATCAGTGGGTTGACACGACTGGAGATCACCGGTGTTGTAAGAGTAAGAGATCAAACAAAAAAAATCTGGAGCATGCCCGTGTCACAAAAAAAAAAAAAAGGCAGGCCGAAAAACAATTGCTGCAAACAAATGCAAAAACACCAGCATTTGATTGGCCTCAGCGATGAAGTAATCCCAAACCGGGAAGCCTGCCGCTACTTTCTGAGGTCAAACCGGCGGACTCCACAAGCGGACCAGTAGGAACGCAGTTAAGTGGAAAGGTTATGGTCCTACACTTCTGACCATAACACCGCCGGAAAAAGGAAAAGAAGAAGAAGACTGCTTGCAGTGGTTTCAACAGATTCTGTCCTATTATACCATGGAAATTTTTGTTTTTCATTTCCGTTAATTTCCAGATCATGTGGGCATTTTCTTTAAATTCGTCTGGAAATTTCGTCATTATTTCTATAATAGAAATGGTTGTGTATATAAGGGTACTAAAGGTAACTGTTTTTTTTTTCAGAAGTATTATTTTATATAATGGGAGTTTATTTTGGTCTAAGAGTGTAGTTGAGGATCCAGTGTCTATAAGACAGCGGATTCTATCGTTCCCTATATTTAGTTCTACTATCGGTAAATGATGTTTGAGGGTTCCGAATGAAAATTTATTTCTTCATACATGTTCCATGTCCATAGAGTTAGGGTCGTTCTCATTTCTGTGATTATGATAAACACTCCTCATTTGTACTGTGTTATTGGGATTTTTTCCTTGTTGCCTAAATTGACCTGAGTTATTGCTTTGCCTAACCTGTTCTGAAAAGGGTCTAGAATGTCTTGGATAAATCCTTTTGTCATTTATATTTTGCCCTAAATTCGCTCTATTGAATGATCTTTGATTATGGAAATTGTTGAAATTATTTTGATCGTTATAACATATTTTTTGATCAAAATGTTGGTTTGAACTTTGACTTGAATTATAATTGTTCGTATCGTTTCTATATATTAAACCTGACTGTTCTAAAATGTAATATGCTTCTCTTAGTGTTTTAGCCTGTTTACTTAAAATTATGCTGGCTAAGTGTGGTCTTATTCCGTTTATAAATGTTTTAAGAATCATTGATTCGTTGCTTGAGAAAATTCGGTTGGTCTATCTATATCGAATTCATGTTTACAATTGAGCTTATCTAGTATATTTCTAATTTTATTAAAATATTAACTTACATTCGTATTCCTGGTTTTCATTGCTTCGTGATAAAGGCTGTAGTAGGTTTGTCTCATTCCATAATTCCTGATTAGTTCGTCTCTTATTTGTTCCCACGTTGGGTTTGGTCTAAGTGTCCTTATTGCTTGGAGAGCCGGCCCTTGTATCTTATGATGACATGCCGTAGCAGAAAATAATTTTCCAATGGTTCTCCAACGTAGCATGGGTGAAATAGCTCTACTTCCCGTATAAAGCTTGATAATGAGTATTCGTCTTTACCGCAGAACTCTCTTATTTTAGACGATTCCTTCAGGACTTCGTCCATGGCTAGGTGCATGCCTTCAACTGCCATGTTGTTAATTCACTTCACTTGCTCTTGGTTACTTCACTTTTTCGTTCTTTTTGTCTTTAGACTTATTTATTTGCTTTTACTTCACTTTTTCGTTCTTTTTGTCTTTAGACTTATTTAATTTATTTGTTTTAGGTACTTTACTATGTACTATGCGAGTATGTTATTTTTCTTCTGATATCTTTTGACGTTCAGAAGTACGAACTGCGCCACTTATGTTGGTGCGTTCCGCGTTTGATTAAAAAAAAAACGGAAACAACGAAGAAATAAATGGGAGAAATATGGATCTTTATTATGTGAATGGTTCTACGGCTCGACGGCAACTGTCTGCTGGAGCTTACAATATATTCGGGTTTTCTTGTCTTATCTGTTCTATTGTTCTATTTTGCTGACGCGGTGTAACCATTTCCTTTTGTACTTTGTGAACTTAGAATTCGCAAAAAGGCACTCTCCAATTTCGCTGCATGCTCAGGGATTTCTCGGAAGGTGGAAAGTTCGTTCGTCGACACGTTCCCACAAGTGTCGATGTAATTCGTGTGACGCAACATACTAGCTACGCCGAGTTGTTTTCATAATTTCAGTCGCAGTTTCCAATGAGGGAGTTTTTTTCTGCAACAGTAAACTCAGAGTTTCTGCTTTAGACTCGGTGAAAGTACCATCAGATTTTCTGATTACATCCAGCTTTGTCGATTTTCCTCGTTTGAGAACGTTAACCAACCTGCTGGTCGCGCTCAGGGATTTGATCTCTTCGCAGAAGAACTTATAGGAATCATTCTTCGATTTACGAATAAGCTTTTTTTATTCCTTCTGCTTCCATCGATATTTATTCCAGTCATTGTCCGAGTTCGATTTAAGCGATCTATTCAGGAGACTTCTGGCTTCCCTGCGAAGACATTGGAGCTTAGCGTTCATCAGGGAACCGGCTTTCTGCTGGGAGGTTTTTTGACAGGACATGCGAGTTCGAAACAGTTGGTGATGGCGCTGCTCAGGTTTTGAACGGCATCCTCCACCAATTGCTTTGTTTTGAGTTTAGGCAGGGCTTGAGTGGATTTCTCAAGCTCCTCCCTGAATCGCACCCAGTCTGGTCGAGAGTCGAGAGAAAAAATTTATTTTTTTACTTTTCAAATTTTAGTTTTTTGTGTCGGGGGTTACTTAAAATTTTTATATTTATTTTTATTTTATTCTTTTTGAATTATTCGCGGACCCTAATTGCGATAGGTATCCACTTAAAATTTTTAATTTTATTTTTATTTTATTCTTTTTGAATTATTCGCGGACCCTAATTACTTAAATTACATTTTTCTTAAGTGTTATGCAACAACGCATAAAAATAAAAATAACTTTGAGTGATGGAAATTTTTATTTTTCTGTTGTGTGGAAAAGATGATATCCGTCCAGTGGCTACCGCCAGTGTTGATACACATTTGTACCCGTTTTATTACATTTTCCATGACTTTTCGTAAGATTTCCGGTGATAAATGTTCGTATTTCTGTCGAATATTCTCCTTAAGGGCTGCGAACGCGAAGGTCCGAGGCTTGTTGGCATAATTCCGCTACTTCTAGTAGTCCCAAAGAAAGAAGTCTGGGATGGTTAAATCTGGCAATCTTACTGGCCATGCCAAATCGTCAAAACGGGAGATTATGCGACCAGGAAACGCCTCCTTCACAATATAATTTGTGGCTCGTGCTGTGTGTGTGGTTGCACCGTCTTGTTGAAACCAAATGTTAACCAAACCCCGCTCATCCAATTTCGGCAGTCAGAAGTCGTTTATCATGGCCCTGTAGCGTTCGCGTCCTAAAAAAAATACGCCCCAATCACTCCTCCCACGTGAACGTCGCACCACACAGTGGGTTTGAGTGGATGTAATGGCTCTTCGTGCATCACACGCGGATTTTCAATGCCCCTGAAATGAAGATTTTGCATATTGACGTAACCGCTTAAGGAGGGAGCGCCGTGGCGCAGTGGGTAGTGTGTCGGCCGCTGACGCAAGATGAGCGAGTTCGGATCCCGATAACACCAACGCCATCGAATGATTATTTCGCGGCGTCCCTCCTCGGCGGGGTACTGGCAAAACCCCCCGTTGTATACTTGCCATGAAAAAGCTTCTCGGCTCTCGCCGTTCGGAATCGGCATTAAGCTTTAGGTTCCGTTCACTTATGTGAAAAAACAAATCGCACACAACATAAGTGAGTAAAAAGAAGCTTGGCTATGGCTCCACATGAGCTCCAACGCCATCTAAGGTGTCTGTCTGGCAGTACAATGGTATTTGTGTCTGAGTGCTCCAACAGATAGCAGAAGCCTCCAACAAAAAAAAAAAAAAAAAAAAAAAAAAAAAAAAAAAAAAAAAAACCGCTTAAGGGTAAATGCGCCTTGTCGCTCATGATGATTTTCGACACAAAATCGTCCTCTTCATTGTTGATTAAAGATGGCTTGACAGTTATTCACACGCGACTGACGGTCAGCAGGCACCTGATGCACTATTTGTAAATAGTTTGTACGGGAACATGTGTAAGTTGTTCGGAAAAATTTGTGGTAGGGTCCGTCTGGTTACGCCCAATTGCGTGGCCCTTTGTCTGGTTGATGTTGCTTCGTTCTCAGCGACATCGGTAGCCACAGCCGCAATATTTTCAGCCGAACGACCAGTTCGATGGCGGCCACGTCCTGCACGGTCTCCTATGGTTCCAGTCTGTTCAAGTCGAGTAACAAAGCGGAATGTTTACCCAGTTTGCGCGACACGAATAGGAAATCGACATCGAAATTCCCGAAATTCCACTGACCGATTATTGGTCAAACAAATTGACACAATTATTCCACGCTCTAGCGAAGTATAGCACTCCAGTGCTTTTCTATTTGTATACTGCAGCTGTCTAGTTCACTTCTTCTTTCTTTTCCTTTTTCCGGCGTTGTTATGGTCAGAAGTGTAGGACCATAACCTTCCCACTTAACTGCATTCCTACTGGTCCGCTTGTGGGGTCCGCCGGTTTGGCCTCAGAAAGTAGCGGCAGGCTTCCCGGTTTGGGATTACTTCATCGCTGAGGCCAATCAAATGCTGGTGTTTTTGCATTTGTTTGCACCAATTGTTTTTCGGCCTGCAGCTGTCTAGTTCACTAATGTCAAATATGAATCAGGTACGACGCCATTTGCAAAAATTATTTCATCTCCGATTCATTTTGCGCCACCTAAAAGAGCTGATGGTCTTGAAACGCCTGCACAGATATTCATAAAGTGTAACTAAGAACCATCCCGATCACGTTAGCTTTCAAACAAAAACAGACAGACACACAGACACGTCAAACTTATAACACCCCTCTTTTTGCTTCGGGGGGTAAAAAGGAGGTCTGCCAATATTAACATAGTGACCAATCCCAACCCAGCACCACGTAGACAACGAAGTGAACCAGTTGCCTCATCAACATTCTGTGACGAACACTTAACCGTATAGGGGGCGCTAGCATGTTGTGATCCACTACAACAATTGCTGACACTTGACGCCAGATGTGTCATAACATAAATCAGCACAATTATATACTCTGTTTCCACCTTTTCGGCTTATAAAGGGTGGTCCAACCATAATGCACGTTGTTAATTGTGAGTCACACCTTAACGTCAAGTTTTTTTACCCAACTTAATTTGACATTTCTTTGTTTTAGTGTTTGACAAATTCAACCATGGAGAGGTACACAATTGAGCAGCGCGTTAAGATTGTTGAAGCCTTTTACGAAAATGGGCGTTCAAATTAAAATGCATTTCGTGCACCTCGTGATTTTTTGGTCAGCATAATCGACCAAATGTGTCCACAATCGGTAGAATTGTACGCAAATTTCAGCTAACCGGGTCTGTAGGAAATGTGAAAACACCTGTGCATGCTCGCCCAGTTCGTTCTGCGGAAAACATTCCTGTTGTTCGCGATATTTTTGAATTGAATTTATGTCTCACGAACATCACTGATGCGAATTTTGAATAAAGATTTGAATTTACACGCTTACAAGGTTCAATTGACTCAAGAGCTGAAGCCTATTGACCATTTCAAGCGTCGTCAATACGCCGAATGGTTGGTTGAACAGACAGAAGCGAATGGTGACTTTACAAAGAAAATCATCTTCAGCAACGAGGAACACTTTCACCTCAATGGATTCGTTAACAAGCAGAATTGCCGCTTATGGGCAAATGAGAATCCACGAGTGATTGTTGAAAAGCCGATGCATCCACAAGAGTGACTTTGATCCGGTTTATGGGCTGGCGGCGTCATCGGGCCGTACTTCATCGAAAATGAGGTCGGCCAAGCAGTTACCGTGAATGGTGTTCGCTATCGCGAGATTATAACGGACTTCTTGTGGCCAGAAATTGAGGATATGGACCTGGACGATATGTGCTTCCAACAGGATGGTGCCACTTGCCACACAGCCAACGAAACAATGGCTCTTTTGCGCGAGAAATTCAATGGCTGTGTTATCTTTCTTTGGGGATATTTAAAAGAAAAAGTGTACGTCAATAAGCCAAGAACAATTCAAGAGTTAAAGGATGAGACAATTCGGCACATTAACGACATTGAACCTCAATTATGTCTCAAAGTCATTGAAAATATGGACCATCGGATGCCACCGAAGCCGTGGCGACCATTTGGCCGATATTTTGTTTCACCCATTGTTTAGAGATAATCTAAACATGGTAATCTCGAGAAATGATGTACGAGATGTTGACAAAGAAGGAGAGCAGACGACGATCAGCGAACCACGATAAGGCAGAAGACAACTGATATAATTCAGCTGCGCTCAAATGTTCCCTGTCGAGGCGTCATTTGACGATTTCGTTATCAGCGGTCGAACCGAGTATTAATAAACCAATTTACGCAAGAATTCAAAAAAATAAGAATTACCTACAAGAATTATTAAATGATGCTCTATTAGAAATAGATAATAATCAAAAAGCAGAATTGATAGTAACAAAAACTGCATTAGAAGAGCAAATTCAAAAAATAAAAGAAAGTTATGAAGCATTATTAATCGGAAATAATAATGAAACTCAGAATGAAGTAAATGAAGACGAAATTTTGGAAATAAATAAAGAATACCGAGTTAAACTAAAGAAAATAATGGTGGCACTTTCAGGACCTGAAACAAAATCTAAAAATCAAATAAAATTAGAAGACATAAGAATTCCAGTTTTCTTCGGAAACATCAATGAATGTCCATCCTTTCATGATCTCTTCAAAAATTTGGTACATGCTTCCAAGTCGTTTTCAAATGCAGAACAAATGTACCGCTTAAGAAATTACGTAAAAGGAGAAGCTCAAATTCATCATCTAAAAATCACAGACGCCAATTATGAAGCAGCCTGGGAAATTCTTAAAATGAGATTCGAGAATAATAGGCTTTTATTCACAACTCAAGTTGACCGAATGTTAGATCATCCTATATTAAACAGCGAATCAGCGTCAAGCATCAAGCAATTATTAGACACAACGAATGAATGTGCCCAGGCGCTTAAAGGTCTAAATATTAAGATTGATGATGCCGAACCCTTTATAGCCAGGATAATTGTGCGCAAGCTTGATCGCGATGGACTTCGCTTGTATGAACAAACAGTTAAAAGAAGTAAAGAAATTCAGACACTTCAAGAGGTTCTCAGTTTTCTTGAACAGCAGTATCAGGCATTGGAAGCAGTGAGAGGCAAGAAACAGGTCAACAGCAGCAATTACAGAACCAACAAATCAGGAAATTCATTTTATACAGCACAGAAAGTATGCGAAACTTGCGGGCCACGAAATGCAAGCTTGCAGAAAATTTCAAGGCACAACAATAATCGACCGCAGGCAATTTGTTAATAAGTTGTGTCACAAATTTAATGAAAAATGTCCACAAATATCAAATAAGTGTAAGAAGTGTAGTAGAGGCCACCACACGTTGCTACACATTGATGAATTTAAGAAGGATACGAAGGTCCCACAGTTTACATCATCAATGCTGATAGAGGAACCTAGTACTTCAACAGTTTTGCTAGCAACAGCTCAGGTTCGAGTACGAGCAAAAAATGGCAGTTTTCTAATACTAAGAGCGTTAATTGATCAAGAATCCCAAAGGACAGCCGTATCAGAAGAAGCAGCGCAGTTGCTGCAGCTAAAAAGAAAAAAATATCCAAACTGAACTTCGTGGCCTAGGAGAATCTTTAGTAGGATTATCAAAATACAAGATAAATCTTGAAATTCACCCTCGTTTTATGAGCAACGAAAAATTCGAATCAGAAGCATTCGTTTTACAAAAGCTATCAGGTGCACACCCAGACAAATCATTCAATATTGAAGAATGGAAAAATTACACCCTGGCCGACCCGTATTTCAATAAATCTGATCGAGTCGACATCATTATTGGTGGAGATTTATATCAAGAAATCTTAGAAAGCGGAATTCGAAAGGTTGATAAGGTACTAGGATAAGCCACCAAATTAGGTTGGATCTTATCTGGAGTCCTAAAAGTGCCACGCAACTCAAATAAAATTACATCAGCGATGACAACAAATCTGGAAAGGTTCTGGGAGATAGAGGAAATTGCTGATAACGAAGTCAACAGAGAAGATCACTGCATTCAACATTTTAAAAAAAACACCAAACAAGACAGCAACGGTAGATTCGTTAGATTCGTTAGATTAATAAATCTGGAAAAGCAGCTGAAAAGGAAAAATGAATTAAAAGAAGAATATGTGAAATTCATGAGAGAGTACCAGGAGTTAGGCCATATGAAAGAAATCAATATTACAAATTCAAATCGATATTATTTGCCTCATCATGCAGTAATTCGAAAGTGTCGTACAACTACAAAAGTCCGCGTTGTATTTGATGGGTCAGCAAAAAGTTCCAATGGTCTAAGCTTAAACGAAATACTAATGGTAGGTCCAAGACTGCAAAAGGATCTATTTGACATAATTGTTAAATGGAGATTATGGAAGTTCGCTCTGTGCGCCGACATAGAAAAAATGTTCCGGCAAATAAAAGTAGTTGAATCAGACCACCAGTTTCAAACCATCGTTTGGAGGGAAAACGAAAACAAACCAATTAAGGAATATCAGCTTACAACTGTAACTTACGGTACAACGTGTGCACCATTTATAGCTACAATGTCATTAAAGGAAATAACAGATAGATGCAAAATTGAAGAAATCAGCAGAATTATAAGGGAAGACTTTTAAATGGGAGACTTAATAACCGGAGCAGATACAGAAGAATTGAAAAAATATGGATTTCACTTACGAAAGTGGGTATCTAATTCCAACATTATAATAGAAAAGGAATCAAATAATATAGAAAAGAAGATTCTGAGAATTGATAAATAAGAATCAACCAAAACCTTGGGGTTGCACTGGCACCCAACTAACGATGAATTCCTATTTAAGCTAGACTTTGAACGACGCGAAACAGTTACCAAAAGACAAGCCTTGTCCAACTTAGCAAAAATCTCTGATCCTGTGGGTTGGCTGACTCCAATAACGGTAGTAATAAAGTTATTTATACAAAAGCTCTGGCTAAGGGAAATTGAATGGGATCAAATTCTAAATGAGGAACTCACAAAAGAATGGAAAGAACTTATGGAAAAGCTTCCATTAACGGAATCAATCAGAATACCAAGATGGGTGCAAGTATCGGAAAAAACGCCATGGGAACTACATGGATTTGCGGATGCAAAAAGCAAGGTGAATCCAATAAAGAACAGGAAAACACTTCCAAAATTAGAACTATGCGCAGCTCACCTCTTAGCAAGATTAATGAAGAAAAGCCGACAAATAGTTCAGCAAGAAGTAAAAATGGTCGCCTGGACTGATTCAACGATAACTCTAGGATGGATTAAGAATAACAAAAATAAAGACAAATTCATACGGAATAAAGTAGCAGAAATTCAACAACTGATACCAAAAGCAGATTGGAATCATGTGAAAACGAATGATAACTCAGCAGTTGTAGCTTCACGGGGGATATCTCCAGAAAAACTGGCGTCTTATCGTTTGTGGTAGAAGGGTCCAACATGGCTCTCACGCGAAGAATGTGTACAACAACAACCAACAAAACACACAGTTATGACCACAACAACAACAGCGGGAGGCCAAATTTTAGATGATCTGATACCGAAGATACCAAGTTATGCAAAACTAAAAAGAATAGTGGGATATATAGTCAGATTCACCAGGATAAGAAAAAATTCCGGGTCACAGACGTCAATAAATGAATTGGAGCAATCCAAACATTTAAATATTCGGTATCAACAAAATAAGGATTTTCCAAAGGAGATAGAGCTTTTAAAAAATAATCTACAAGTTCACAGAAGTAGCAAAATTGCTACATTAAATTCATTTCTGGATACACATGGCATCCTCAGAGTTGGAGGAAGAATTGGAAGATCCTGCCTAGAATACGACCAAAAACATCCGGTAATCCTAGACAAATCGACGTTATCCTTCCTAATTGTTAGTCACATTCATATGTTAACATTACATAGTGGAAATAAATTAATGAAAGTAACTTTAAGAAGAAGATATTGGATTCTAAGAGTGTCAGAAGCAATAAAGAAATGCATTCGAATGTGCCCCAAGTGCGTCCGATATCAACATCGAACAAGTACACAAATTATGGGAGAATTACCAAGAGTCACGGTATCACATCCATTTACTTCCACTGGGATTGACTTTGCAGGCCCGATTTATATCAAACAGTCGAAAGGGAGAGGACAAAAAGCATACAAAGGATATATAGCTATATTTGTCAGAGGGCGCCGTGGCGCAGTAGGTAGTGTGTCGGCCGCTGACGCAAGATGAGCGAGTTCGGATCCCGATAACACCAACGCCATCGAATGATTATTTCGCGGCTTCTCTCCTCGGCGGGGTACTGGCTAAACCCCCCGTTGTACACTTGCCTTGAAAAAGCTTCTCGGCTCTCGCCGTTCGGGATCCGCATTAAGCTTAAGGTTCCGTTCACTTGTGTGAAAAAAACAAATCGCACACAACATGAGTGAATAAAAAGAAGCTTGGCTCCGGCTCTTCATGTGCTATAACGCCATATAAGGTGTCTGTCTGGCAGTACAATGGACCAGTATTTGTGTCTGAATGCTCCTACAGATAGCAACAGCCTCCAACAAGAAAAAAAGAAAAAAAAAATATTTGTGTGTATGTCGACTAAAGCCATACATTTAGAAGCAGTAAGCGACCTAACAACGAAAGCGTTTTTAGCAGCACTAAAAAGATTCTTTGGACGAAGAGGCAAAAGCAGATATATTTATTCGGACAACGGAACCAACTTCATTGGAGCACCGCGATATCTAGACAAAGATTTTAATAAGGCAATTAAGGAACTTGCAGAAATAGCTCCAATATTGGCGGAAGAAAAAATTTAATGGAAATTTATTCCGCCGGCAGCTCCTCACTTCGGAGGAATTTGGGAAGCTGGCGTTAAATCCGTTAAGCATCACCTGAATAGAGTTATTGGAGATACAAGGTTAACGTTTGAAGAAATCAGTACTGTGTTAAGCCAAATTGAAGCGGTACTAAATTCAAGACCACTCTGTTCAATTACGAATGAAGTCGATGACATCGATGTCCTGGTCACTTTCTAATTGAAAAACCGATAATCGACTGTCCCGGATCGGAAGAGGATTGCATATCATCGCTAGATAAATGGAAATTACTCCAAAAGATTAGAAGAGATTTTTGGAAGCGATGGAAGGAGGAATATCTTACCACTTTACAGCAAAGATATACATAAGTGGCGATCTCAAGAAAATAATGTGAAAAAAGATCAAATTGTATTGCTTAAAAATGAAGATACACATCCATGTAAATGGCCGCTTGGGCCAGTAATAGAAACTCATGAAGGAAAGGATAAGAAGATCAGAGTTGTCACAATTAAATTAGAGAACAGTGTAATAAAACGCCCGATTCATAAACTAGTTCCTTTGCAAACGTCTAAAGAATCCGACTCCGAAGAAAAGGAAATTAGCAGAGTTCACTTAACGACATTCCGAAAAGGCTACAAAAACGAGAAGCAGAAACTTAATTATAAATTTTGGCTTCTCATTACCTTACTAATGTTGTTACAACAGTCAAAAGCAGAAACAGTATACGGCACAATAGAAGCAATCGTAACAGAGATTCCCAACAACACGGTGATTTACAATGATAAACTGGGAAAAATAGATAGGATAAACTCATATTGGAACCTGATTATACATTATGACTTGAAGCCATATTCGCACGAGTTAACCAGAATACAATCATTAATAGAAGACTTGCGAAAGCAATGTGCCAAATTAAAAGATTATAAAGGAATATGTGAAGAAATATTAACTGCAATGAGTCAGCGATATAGTACGTTGAAACAAAACAACGATCTTCTTATACATAAGAATAGAAAACCCAGAGCACCATTCGAAATCGTTGGGTCACTCTATCACATGCTGTTTGGCATGATGGATGCTGACGACAGAAATGAAATGCAAGAGAATATAAAAAATGTATTCGAAAATCAGAAGGATTTGAAGCATTAACAGTAAATATATTCAAAAAGACAACCGATGATGTAAACAGGAATTTTCACCAAATGGGTGATCATTTAAAAATATTATATGAAAAAATTGCACAGCAACATAATGAAGAAGGGGTTATGTTATCTTTGCAAGTAATGGCGGCGAGATTAAATATGATGATCGACGAATGTTACAGAGTACAAACATCAGTTATCGATATGCTTATCAATCACGGTCATGTGAATCCAAATCTCCTCACACCAGCCCAATTGAAGGATGAAATAGATTATATTAAAAGACATATTCCTAGTAAGCTAGCGCTGCTTGGAGGTGATTCCAACGTTGAGCTAAAAAGCGTTTATTCCTTCATGAAGGCGAAAGGAATTATAATGGACCAACGCCTAATAATAAGTGCTGAAATACCACTCATTCATAATGGATTGACCGAATTATACCGAATGATTCCACTTCCCATTAACAGAGCCAATCGGACATTAATATCAAGGATTAATGCTGAATATATTGCATACAATATGGAGGAGTGTGTCTATACCTTACTAACGCAACCTGAGCTCAACAAATGCACAAAAATAAAGGAAAACCAGTTTATGTGTCAGGAAAATTGGCCATGGAAATCAGCAACTGGAAGATCCTGCGAAATTGCAGCTCTAAAAAGGTTAAACAAGGCAGAATGCCTCTTTGAAGAAATAAGAAGGCGAGATTTGTGGACACACCTGTCGAAGGAAAATTATTGGCTTTTTATGGTATTTAACATAAGCGTGCTAAAAATAGAATGCAGCTCCGATCAACAGGATTGGTTAAGGATTTCATGGCAAGGCGTACTAAGGCTATGAAAAGGGTGTTCAACATTCTACGAGGGAATTGCACTAACAGCTACTCGACATTTCGAACATCAAGAAGAATTAAGAATTCAAGCTTCATCCTGGGCCAACGACTTTAACCTTTTACCTGAGGTAAACTTTAAACCATTCGACACTGCAATTAGCAACAACTCCCAATTGATCGATGAACTTACAAAACAATTAAATCAGTTGGAGTCATCTCATATAGAACTTCGGGCACTAAAATGGCATACAACCAGCGGGCATTCCACGTTAATATTAGTTTTTATAGCAATACTAGTGCTATATAAAGCAAAGCTGTTGCCGGACATCAAACCATCTACAACTGGACTTCACCGTTCCCCCACCACTTTCGGGGCAGCAAAATGTTTAGAGATAATCTAAACATGGTAATCTCGAGAAATGATATACGAGATGTTGACAAAGAAGGAGAGCAGAGGACGATCAGCGAACCACGATAAGGCAGAAGACAACTGATATAATTTAGCTGCGCTCAAATGTTCCCTGTCGAGGCGTCATTTGACACTTTCGTTATCAGCGGTCGAACCAACGCATCCTTAGCAGCAGCCTTATCTAGGGTTAAGCCATCATATCTTTTATAATGTATTTATCTCGACTCTCGAGATAATGATTTAATGTAATCCACATGTTTGAAATAGTATATAAGCTAATCGTAACGTAAAATAAATTCAGTATCCTACAAATACTCAGCGATGTTATATCTCTTAACACCCATAATTGTCATATATCCTTCTATCATAATAAAAAATATTAAGATAATTCTCTGAAAACTTTTTGATTTATCTACAATTATCATCGTGCGTTTTCGTTGGGCCACCCTTTATATCTTTCTTAGAATAAGCAAATTTGTATTATCGTATTTATTGTAGAATAAGGAAAATTATACTATCTAAACAAAATTATAGGAAAATAAAATTAGGTTCGTCAAAACCACACATCATTCGTACATTGATTCAACAGTGCCTCTGGGCAGAGTTAGTCATCAACATTGAATATTAAAAAAAAAATCGATTGAGCTGAGGGCGAGAGGAGAGCGCAATATATTCATTTTTCGTGCGAGTTTGTCAGTCGCATTCAGAAACCAAAAATGTCCCCTCTTATTCATCCTATTTTCCTATAATTACAATGCTATTTACGTTGGATTCAGGTTCGCCACGACAACTACATTTTCATAAGTAATCTGACACCACGTGTAATGTTTAAAAAAAGGATAAATTATTTCTACAGAGTTTTTAATTCATTTTTATTCCTTATTACTAAACAAAAATGTTTAAATGTAACTTAAAAATACCTTAATATTTAATGTGTCTCACTGGCCCTGTTCGGGCATTCTTAGTCTATCTACAGTATATTTCGAAATATAAATTTCTTACAATATATACGAAAATTCATTAAAAACCTAGATTCATGCTTTTGTTTTTTTTTTTGCCTAACCTATCCTACGTTGCTTAATTTGAACCCTAAATATAATCAAGTTGGCTAGCACTCGTTCGGAGTGGTCACCCTCCTGATTGCATCTTCTAGCAAGTGGACTCCGCCATCTCGCTCATGAAGGCTAACAGGTCTAAATCAATTCTCAGGTTCATTTTTGCATTATGACGCGTTCAGCCTCCAAAAGATTCCTTAGTTAGGAAGGTGGCGGTGGTAAATTACTGGGACACCATCTCTATTTTGCACTAACCTTTCGGAATTCATATGGAAAAATGCTTTTGGAGGAATAAACCCCGATCGGAATGTGATCTCGCGGTATCTATAATTGGGGTAGTAAGCTCGCGAGATCAGGATATTGACGTTGTGATGTGCTTTCAGGTCAATTTAACAGGAAAACAGTTGATTCTATTTAGGCATGCTCCGGTATACAGGTACTTATTAGGGTAATACTTAATGAACTGGGACTCTGATGCTCTGTACATTTTATTATACAATCATCGCAATATCTCTGAATATAATCGTAGTCACACTGCAGCATTATGCGCTACTAAATCATCTGCATACGCTATTGAATGGCTGGGAAAACCTATATGATTACTTGTGTAAATGTTAAACAGTATCGGAAAATTAATCGGTCCCTGTGGTAAACCGTTTTTAATGTCAAAGATCCTGCTCTAAGTAACGTTGTCAAATTTAACAAAAAACTTGTTTCCCATAGTCATTGGTATGCCAAGTCGGGTCAGCTTGTAAAACCGACCTATACAGTGTCAAAGGACTTTTCAAATTTAACCAGGCAAACACGAGTACATTGGTTTTTTGCTTTATTCGTTGTATTGTCTGTCGTTCGGGGAATTCAAACATACATATGGGATATCGTTATGATCTTTTCTCCTGAATATTTTATTTATTGGACTATTGGATTTTATAGAACGAAATTTATTGCCGGAGTGCAAACTTATAGTTTTTCTGCAACTTTGTTTTAATAACTAATGTCCTTATCTTCAGATCGTGTGGGTCTGTAAACTGTTTATATAGCCCTTCAAGCCTGGAGAGAAGTCTTATTTTTTTCTCTGTGAAGCGTGTCAATTGTAATTGTTCTGTATTTGTCGGTTTGATCGCTGGCCTGAACAACCCGAGCGATAGCTTTTTCCATTGTTTGTTTTATGACGATGTCTATTTGTTGTAAGTTTTGGTCAATTTCGTCGTTTATCAAATTTCGGCTTACAGATGGATCAAAGAACTTGGGAAGACTGACCTGCGTACCTTTTGATGGTCAAAGGCGCATACTGATTCGTACTGTTCCACTTGCGAAAGTTCGCTGGGTGTTCGTATTACTGTGGCGAGTCCGTAATAGACACAGTCGTACTCAATGATGGAACAGTTTCGATTGTAGTGATTTGTATTAGTCAGTTCAAGTCGTGCGTCTTTTAATGCTAAATTCCAGAAAGAGCCAGTTCTTGGAAAAGATGGGGTATCCGTCGCTTGCAGCTCAAGTCTGTATTTGGTCGTATTTTGACACCACCAGTTGAATAATAGATTGGCCTTGGTGTTTGTGGTGGCCCCCGCCCAAGAAATAATTTTTTTTTTTCGAATGCAATTGTAGTTGTCCAGGTGTTCCAAGCTCAGTAGTAAACTGGATGAATTGACGTGCCTCAGATGCATAAAGAGCCACTACATAAATTCGTCTCCTACTTTGAAGAGGAATGGATCCAATGCATGCTTTTAATATTCCTCTGAGAAGCACCTTTTTTTCAATACTGAGCTTAGAATACTTCCCTAATAATCTGTATATTTCTTTCTATTTACATTCAAGCTCGTAACGTTTTTTCTTAATGTGAGCCTTCTATTTTAATTTCGCGTTGAGAGTCATCCCGAGGTACTTAGCCTTGTTCGCGAACGGAATTCTTGCTTCGTTAACAAAAACGGGAAGTCTTTTTTGCATTTAAAATTAACATGGAAAGATTTGGTATCATTAAACTCTATTCGCTAAGTCTTTGTCCAGTCATTTACAAGGTTAAGGGCACGTTGCAGTTTCATACTTGATTCCTCAACCGAATAATTGTATCGTCGGCGAATGTGGCTAGAATGGAATCTTGCGTTTGGGCCGAGTACACTTTCTTGAGGAACGCCAGCCGAAATCACTTTAAAGTCGGAGTGCGCGCTTCTGTATTTAACGCCAAATAATGTATTTGCAAGATATGTATTCTATTTTAAATATTGAACAGCTTTTCTGGTAAGATTTGTTTCAGTTTAAACATCAAGCCTTCGTGCCACACTTTGCCAAACTTGAGAAACGTCAAGGAATACGAGGGTGGCCCGATAAGTCTCACCGCCAGCACACGACAGTAGACGGCTACTGTCGAAAATTCAGCCGGATCGGACTCGTAGTTTTGTTTTGACCACGTGTGGAAGCGGGAGTGTCCGCGGATTTTAGAAAAATGGAAAAAAAGCAATATCGGTCGGTGATTTGATTCTCGTTTTTGGAAGGGAAATCACGCAGCGAAATCAATGAGCGTTTGGATGCTGTATACGGTGACTGTTCTCCTTCGATGGCGACTATCAAAAATTGGTTAAACGAGTTTCAACCTGGTCGCACGTCGTTTTTTGATGAGCCACGTCCAGGTGCCCCGAAAACGGCTACCACGGAGGATAACGTGACAAAAATCCACGATCTCGTATTGGCAGACCGCCGATTGAAGGTGCGCGAGATAGCTGAGACAGTAGGCATTTCAAAAGATCACGTGGGTCATATCCTGCATAAAATTTTGGGCATGAGAAAGCTGTCGGCGCGATGGGTGCCGCGTTTGCTCACTCCGGACAACAAGCGCAACCGTGAGACCACTTCAGAGCAGTGTTTGACGCTGTTTAAGCGCAATCCGAAGGAGTTTCTGCGTCGTTTCGTGACAGTCGACGAAACATGGATCCACTGGTACACACCAGAGACCAAGGAACAGTCGAAACAATGGACTTCACCCGGCGAACGTCCGCGGAAGAAGGCGAAGACTGTCCCATCGACCGGAAAGGTGATGGCCACCGTTTTCTGGGATTCATAAGGTGTGATCCACATCGACTACCTGGAAAAAGGCAAAACGGTCACAGGGCTGTACTATGCCAAACTATTGGGCCGATTCGACGCCGAATTGAAGAAAAAACGGCGCCACTTGGCGAAGGAAAAAGTGCTCTTCCACCATGACAATGCACCGGCTCACACCTCCGCCCTCGCCACGGCCAAATTGGTCGAATTGGGCTACGAACTGCTGCCCCATCCACCGTATTCTCCAGATCTATCCCCGTGCGACTTTTTTTTGTTTCCAAACTTGAAAAAGTCACTCGTCGGGCAGAAATTTCAGTCGAATGAGGAGGTCATCGCCGCCACGGAGACCTACTTTGCAGACCTCGAGAAAACGTATTTTTCAGACGGGTTAAAGAATTTGGAGCATCGCTGGGTCAAGTGTATCGTGCTAAAAGGAGACTATATTGAAAAATAAATCGCCATTTCTCCAAAAATTTTGTTTTTATTTTGTAGGCTAAGTAGGTACATCGGGGCTTTCGTCCTGCAACCGGTTAAAAAGTACGGCTCGTCGCTCGATCCTTGTCAGTGAATTTACATCTACCGACAGGATCTTCAAGGGGATCTCTACCAGTGTACCCATTGCAACCGTAGGTGAGCTAGGCCCGGCAGAAGCGAGCAGATACTACTTACTCTCAAGGATCTATTGTTGGAGCTGCCCAATCTGCCCTTGGATTGCGAGCAGGATCGAACAAACATCCACCTCAGCCTCCGGTAACTCCGAGCACTGGGGCTTTAGGAACAGCCATGGGCTTTTGTACCGTCTTTCCCGAACCTGCCGCCAATTGCGCACAGGTCAACTTGGGTTTGATGGCTGGTGTTTGGAAGAGACCCGAGGAACGCTTCTTCTTAACCTTCTGCTTACGGGCCAGGATTTCTTTCTTGATGTCCTGGAACTTACGACATCCCCGATAGTTTGCAGGGTGTCCTCAGTTCCTACACAAGACACACTCGAGCTGCTCTCTGTCCGCCACCTTATCTTTTCCAAGGTCGCATTCCTCATTTTTGTGGTTATTTGCCCACTGAACGCACCGAAGCTGCATTTCGCAGTTCGACGCGGCGTGCCCGGATACATTGTAAAATGTTTTCGTTCCTCTTTAATTTTTGCTATGTGACAGTCTGGGATGCTAAGGAAGTGATAGTCCTTAGCCTCTCCAGCTTGCTGCTGGGTGTGAGCTGTAGCAAGAAGAAGGGAACGACTCGCCTCTCCCGTCGAGAGCTCACTTTGGAGAATGGTGTAAGAAATCTTTTATGTCGATTTAATGAAGAACGCAAAAGAAAGAAAAAACACGTTGTCGCTTCGAGTTTCAGATGTACACACACAAAAAAATGTAGTAGTTTTATTTATAGCAGTTTATGGTAACAAAAAAGGGAAGGAGAATGATAGAAAACTATAAAGGGATCAGTGTTGAGAGCTTGTTATTTTTCAACACCCTCCGCCGGGGCAGATTGCAATTCCAAGGGGTAGAGTAATTGCACTGGCCTTCGAAGACGCCGTCCATCCGCAAGCTTGATTTGACATGATCTAACCTTTTGATCTCGACCAACAAACGTTTGCTCTACTAGCCCCATCTTCCAGTTGATTCGCGATATTGAAGGATCAGCTATAAGAACTACGTCGCCGGAACTTAGATTGATTGAAGGTCTTCCAGGAGTATGGTGATGTGATCGAAGAAGCTGCAGATATTCCTGTTGCCATCGTTTTCGAAGTTTACGAGTGTAGGACATTCGAACTTTCCAAGCTTCACTATGAATTTACCATTGCTTTCAACCGGAATTAATTCATTTGATCCGTTTTTGGGTCCAAGGAGTAAATCCGATGGTGTTAGAGCATTTAAATCAGAAGGGTCTGTAGACATATATGTTAGAGGACGACATTCTTTAATTCTTAACATTCTTAATTGTTCGGATGAGCCGCTCCCAAAACCCACCCCACCAAGGGGCACGTTCAACAATGAACCGCCATTTTATTCCCCTAGTTGTTAAAAAACCTTGAAGTTGTTCTTCGCTCCAATCACTATCATGAACTTGAAGTTCTAAGGCAGCTCTTCTAAAAGTTTGGGCATTATCCGAGAGAATAGATGACGGCACCCATCGTCGGCCTATGAATCGTCTCAAGGCCATTAAAAAAGCTTCCGTACACATACCTCGCGTCAATTCGAGATGAATGGCTCGAATGGCTGAACATGTGAAGATTACGATGTAGATTTTTGAGGCTTCACCTGGTTTATCATAACAGAATAAAGGTCCAGCGAAATCGACACCCACATTGTCGAAAGGTCTGCACAATGTAATTCTCTCAATGGGTAATGGGGCGAAAGGTTGCGAAGCAGGTGGTCCTCTTATCTTCTGACAAATCTGGCAACTGTTAATATGACGCTTCACAATCTGTCGTACCTTGAGAATCCAAAATCGTTTACGGAGTTGAGACAGCACCGTATTAAGACCTGCATGAAGCATTTTCCTGTGGCAGCCCTCGATTAACAAGTCCACAATATGACACTTCGAAGGTAAAATAATTGGATGTTTCACGTTGTATGACTCGTATGAAGCATGCAGACGTCCACCAAGTCTAATTATACCATCCTTATCAAGAAACGGTATGAGCTCAAATATTCTGGAAGATTTCGGTAGGATCTCATTCTTCTGTAAAATATGAAGATCATTAGAAAAAGAAGTGCTTGAATGTACCGAATCCAATAGTTTTCAGCCATCTGTATGTATTCGGAGGTGAGATAAGCACAACGCGCCGCACTCGTAATCGCTTCCTCTTTTCGTTGACCTTTCCTCGTCCGTTGAATGAAACGAAATACATATCCAGTAACTCGAGTAAGACGATTCCAAGTACTAGAGTCCTGAAAGGACAATAGCGGGGATTTGTCTACTATATCCGGCAGAAGATTCGGTTAAGAAGACCAACGCATTGAAATGAAGCACTTGACCATCACAATCGGTTAGGTAAGAATCATCTTTTAACTGCAGCCAATCCGGCTCCCTTGCCCAAAGTGTCGATTTACGGAGGATGGTTCCAGTGATGCCTCTGGTGAGAAGGTCAGCGGGATTGTCCTTACCTTGGCAGTGCCTCCACTAGGATATCTTGGTATGACGTTTAATTTCTTCTACTCGATTTTGAACAAAGGGTTTCCCATGTCTCCCATGATCCAGTTCAATACGATGCGAGAATCAGTCCAGAGGTAGTAATCGATTTGATCTAGTTTCAGAGATTGCTTTAGGTAAGTCTGAAGTCGTGACGATATTAGTGCACCCGCAAGTTCAAGCTTGGACAATGTCAACATGGACATTTCCATTCGCAGAGATACTTTTGACGAACGCAACTGCTCCAAAGGCACGGGTACTAGCATCAGAGAAAATGTGTACTTGAATAATGCTTTCAGTAGCGGGAGATGCAAGTACATTTCTCGGAACGGTAATTTCCTTCAAACTTGAGACGCAATCGATCCATTGCTTACGTAGGTCGTCTGTAAGTTGTTCGTCCCATGCAAACTTTTTCTTCCATTTGCGTCCATTTTCTCTTTTCGTCTGAAAGAGAAGTTTTAGTTTCATTGTAAAAGGACCAACAATACCTAATGGATCATATATCCTTGCAATCGCCTGCAGCACTTGATGTTTAGTAACTTCCATCGAATTTGGGCAAAGAACTGACTCAACAGAATCCATTGAAATTGACAAGTCATCGCTATAGACAGCCCATAAGAGACCCAGCACCTTATGTATGGGGACAGTATTATTGGCACCCATCGTAGCTCGAATTCGGCTACTATTTGAATTCCACTTATGCAAGTTCATGGGCGCTCTTTTGAATATAGTCGCTGCTTCCGTACATGTTTCAATTCCTTGATCCTCACTATCCATACTGATGACTAGATCATCCATATAAATTCCATTTCTGATTGCAGCACAGGCATTAGGAAAATCCTTTTCTTCATGTGAAAGGTGATGTTGTATACACACATAAAAGAAATGGACTACAGTTTACCCCAAATGTGACACGGGACCTACGATATTCCTTGATGGTAGGTAACTTATCCAATGACTGGAGCTTCGAAGTAAACCAAAGGAACCTATGGCTGTCTCGATCATCTGCGTTCAGAATGATCTGAATGAAGGCCTCGATATCTCCCACCATTCCAAAAAGACCAAAGCGGAAATTGAGTAATATTCGCATCATATCCGGTAGTAAGTTTGACCCAGTCCAGAGAAGATCATTCAAAGAGCAAGCTCCTTCGGACTTTGCTGATGCGTCGAATACAACTCGAAGGCTTGTTGTGCTGCCTTCTTTGTACACCGGTCGGTGGGGTAGGTATAACAGACGTTTGCAATGATGATTGTTTTGTTCTTCAACTGGTTCGGCAACTCCATTTTCAACTAGTTTGTGTATTGCTCGGTCGTATTCCAAAAGTCTAGCCGGGTCTCGTGATAGCCGCCGAATAAGAGAATTCAAACGTTGCAAAGCGTGATTCATACTATGATGGATGGTGATATTACTTTTACATGGCAATTGTGCGACGTAGCAGTTATCCTTTCTTGTTATGCACATATTGATCAAATCCTCGGTAAGCGTTTTATTTTCTTCGGCTTCGCCCTTGATACCGATGGTTTCCAAAGACCAAAACATTGAAAGATCTTCCTCCCTTAAGGCAGAAAGGTTCAGAAAATTGCTGGAAAAAGAAGCATTAGTGCTTGCGTCATCATAAATATTACTCACGCAATTGTGAACACCCTGCAGGGTCCACCCGAAAACTGTCTCTACTGCCCTTAGCTGGTTTGATATTGTACGTTGCCTGCCGGTGACCACAGACCAATAAAAGTCGGATCCAATTAAAAGACTCAGCCCTTCTTCAACTTGTATACCCTCGGGTCGAACGTCAGTCAGATCGATGTTTTTGAACAACTTACAATCCACTGGTGCTTCCAAAACATCCACACATATATCGGGCACTACAACAGCTTGTATCTTCACGCAGACATTGTCCTTTTGGTTTCGGAGTTCAACTTTTACCTTTAGAAACTTAGTAGCCGGCTGTATATTCTTTGACCCAAATGGGATGACAGTCAAGTCAATCATTCCGACTGCTTTAAGATTAAGTTTCTTGACTACACTTTCGCGAATGTATGTGCATTGGCTTCCGCCGTTTATAACAGCGCGAAGAGAAATATTTGCATCGGTTGAAACATCAATACATCGGACTGTCTTTAAATATACATGTTGGCCGTTGGTGTGACCGGCAGCGCATAAGTTAAGCATATCCTTTTTAACAACAACATTACCATCATTTTTCTCTTTCGTTTTATACGAGAATGAGCGGTCGCACATTGATGTCATGTGCTTTCCCTTACATTTTTTACAGGACAGAAACATCCCCGATCGACATTTTTTAGAAGAGTGTCCCCGCTTAGAGCAGCGAAAACAGCGTCCATTTTTGCGAAGAATATCCCTTTTTTCTGATACAGAAATATTGCTGTCACACTCTTTCGTGGGATGACTCTTCGATTTGCAAAAGAGACAAGGGTCTGAATCGGTGACGTTGACCAGACTTGATGCGGTTGTAGGTGTAATGGGCAACTTATTTCTGGTGTGTGGAAGAGGGTGTGCAACTCCACTCCTTTCCATTGAATCCACCTCACGTTTTAAAAATCGTAAAACATCTTTCACCTCATCGCCACAAACATGCGATAAGGAAAATTCACTTGCGTTGGATGTTTGGTAATTTTCTTGGGAATTCTGCCTGTCATCAATATAGCGATAATAGTCGATGCGCATCGAATTTGGCAAGCAGCGAAGCAAGATGGATTTCAGCATGATTGAATATTGGCTTGCTGGCACTTGTAAAGCTGTGAGAGAACGGGTACAAGAGACGACTGCACCATATAGCTTTCTCAATCCTACAACATCCGATCGGTCGCGAATAGGAGCGAGACTTACCAATTGATGAATGTGTTGGTCGACCAGCTTTTCCGTATCGCCATATTGTTCTTGTAGGATGACAATGGCGGCATCGTAACACTTTTCCGATGGTGTAAGTCCAGCTATGGCTTTTTTCGCCTGATCGATCAAAACGGACTCCAAGTAATTATATTTTTCTACAGGTGTAAGGGTTGCATTTTCATGTACTGCGCTTCGATATTGCTCCCAAAAAGGAATCCAATTTTCAAAATTTCCATCGAAATGTTTAAGGGGAAGTTTGGGCAAACTGGATCGGCTTTGAATAGCACTCGAAGCGGGCGAATTACCGGGTTCTTAATAAAATGTACCTGGTTTTTGCTTCCCACGCAGCTTTGCCAACCGAGTGTTGAGGCGAACAAGTGTACCAATTGCTTGGTCTTGATATTCGGCGATTTTTTCTTGAGAGTCTTCTAACTTTATTAATCCTTTTTGCCGTAAGTCGTCGTTAAGAGTATTCAGACTGTCGTTAGATGCAGACAAACGTTGGATTAGACTCACAAGCTCCTCCTCGATTTCGTCGAATCGTTCGGTATTTGCCTCCGTTAATTGGGAACCATCGTCTTTTAAAAATTCTAGAGCGCAATTTACTATATTAGTTATTTGCCCTCTGTACGCGGCACGAGCTGATAATTCCATGGTTGGTTTAAAGTGCGAGTTTGAAATGAATAAATATTAAACTTTAGCAAAACTTTCTTTTTTCGGTTTTTCTTTCTCTTTCCCGCGTCCGTTCCCGGGTTTCGGCACCAAAATGTAAGAAATCTTTTATGTCGATTTAATGAAGAACACAAAAGAAAGAAAAAACACGTTGTCGCTTCGAGTTTCAGATGTACACACACAAAAAAATGTAGTAGTTTTATTTATAGCAGTCTATGGTAACAAAAAAGGGAAGGAGAATGATAGAAAACTATAAAGGGATCAGTGTTGAGAGCTTGTTATTTTTCAACAAATGGCTTAACCCCCACGAATTTGAGGTCGTCACTTTCGAGCTCTTCGAGCTCTGAGATCATTTCCTCGGGGTCTGTTATCAGCTTCACGCCTTTGAGGAGCATCGTCTGCAACCTCTCGGCCCTCGGTGTGAAGGAAAAAAACTCCGTTGTGGACTCCTTCAATAAGCTTTCAGCGTTTTTGGCCTAAACATTTGAATTCAGAATTGCCTACACCAATAGCATACTTAGAGATATCGATGGTATCTCGTAGGGCCGTGGTATAAGTGAAGATGGGTAGCACTTTCTCCTTTTTAGGACGTTGTTGCTGTTTCTGTTGTTGCGGCTTGTTGAAAATTAAATGTATACTTTCTTCCTTTTTTTTATTATATTATATTCATTTCCCAAATGTTCCTATATTCAACACATTTATATGTACCTTATTGATACACATACTCATATATGTAAGTATATGAATTCATGTAAGTTACTTTGCCTATCTCCTTTAAATAAATTAGTTCTTAGTTGTCACAAGATCTTAGACCCGAACAGATCGGTTAGTTTTATTTCGAACACTATTGTCTCGGTTTAGCTTTTTCTCCCACGGAGTTATTTTCAAAATTTGATGCCGAAACCCGGGATTGAGACTGTACCTAGTTTGAAATAACGAAAGATATAGTTGATAACTCGAAAGTAATAGAATGGAGCTGCAAATACGCGCCGGCTATTGCAGCCAGATAACAAAAATTATAAATGAAACGACGGAGTACTTAAAAACATCAAAAGTCAGAGACACGGACGAATTGTCTAAACTGGACTCCATGGAATAAGATCTCGCATCGTATCTTCCACGTCTCATTACGGCTAACGAGAACCTTAGAGCAATCAACAACGATATTCTGGTTAAGAATATCGAAGACTCTAAGCCAGAAAAGGTAGCTGAGTATGAAGACTCTGCGGTAGGTATGATGGCTAAATTACAAGTTCGCTTGGCAAGGGTGCAATCGCGGATTAATCCCTATCAAAATGAGGGCAATAACCCTCGTACATCTACAGCATAGAAGACGCATTACACGAACCTTACTAAATTGGAATTAATAAAGTTTTCGGGTGAACATCAAGAGTGGAGTGGATTGGTTGTTTTTTATTTTATTTCCCAATGATATGCATACATCTGTCTTATGTTGACACTTAGTACATTTTTTAACAATTAGTTTTGGGATCAACATTTTGAGCTAGTTAACAATGTTCTATGCCCACTTTGTTTTAACACTACAATAGTTCAACAAATAAAAGAACTAACATTTATAGGGTACATAACGATGTACAGAAAATGTTGTCGACTAGTTATATTTCTATTTTCTAATGTCTTTCAATGAGATGTCAGGTCAGTAGGTCTGGTTATCTTTAGTCGTCGTCTTCCAAACATTTCTTTTATTGGCAGTGTGTTAACTTCGTTATTTGGATGAACTAACAATTTAAGGTGATGTCTTCTGCTTGCGGTTTGAATTTCTTCTAATACTGTTGGAATTTTTAGGTCACGATGAATGTCGGTGTTAGGTATGTAGTATGTACCAGTCCGCGTTAATAATTGTTTGTAGTATTTTTGATTGTTGTCTTTGTATTATAGCAATGTTTTTTTTCTTTGAAGTTCCCCAAAGTTGAATCCCATATGTCCAGATAGGTTTGATGATGGCTTTGTAGAGTAGTAACTTATTGTTAATGAGTAATGAGTTACGGCGAAGAAGCCAGAGCAGGTGATTACATTTTAGTTTTATTTGGTCTCTTTTTTTTTGTATATGGTATTTTCAGTTAAGTTTGCTGTCCAAATGCATGCTAAGATATTTAGCAACATTGACAATTGGGATAGTTTTGTCTTTTATTGTCAGCGGAGTAGTTGAGTTGTTTAGTTTCGTAGTAAAAATAACTGGTTGAGTTTTGTCTTCGTTGATGTTTATGCTCCAATCGTCGAACCATTTTATCATTTTGTTGAGAAGTAGTTGAGCTTGAGATGATGCGGTGTCCAGATTCTGATCGGCTGTCGGAAGGGTTGTATCGTCCGCAAAGGTAGCCATCATGGTTGCAGCAGCATTATGTTGAGGGATGTCGGCGGTGTAAAGGACATATAGGAGTGGCCCCAGAACAGATGCTTGGGAAACTCCTCCCTTCGTTTCTAGGATATTCGATTAAGGTAACTTTTAATGATAAGATAAAAGTCTGGTGGAAGTAAGTTTTGTAGTTTGTTAATTAGTCCTTTGTGCCATACCTTGTTGAATGCTTTTGCTATTCGAATGCAGTATTTCTTTTCCTCTAGGTCCGTTGTAATTTTGTTTACTACTCTGTGAATTTGTTGGATTGTTGAGTGTTGTTTGCGAAATCCGAATTGATGGTCGGGTATTACCTTGTTATTATTTAGTATAGGCAGTAGTCGATCATACATTAATTTTTCAAATACTTCCCCTAGAATAGGAAGTAAACTTATTGGTCGGTAAGATGATAGGTTTTTTGCGTCTTTACCAGATTTCGGGATTGCAGTTATTTGAACAACTTTCCAGATTTTAGGGAAATATTTCAGTCGAATTACTGCGTTATAAATGTTCCGTATGTACTCTATGGCATATCGGGCAATTTGGCTTAACACCTTTCCATTAATGGAGTCATATCCTGGGGCTTTCTTTTTATTAATTCTTATTTTAATACATTGTTCGATTTCATCTATTGTTAGATCCTAAGGTTAGATGGGGGTGAATTTGATCGTGGAGGTATTGTGGTATCGTTATCTTTTTCATTAGTGAATATATTTTCGAAGTACTTGACTAGGAAGTCTGCTTTTTCTTGGTTGGTCTTAGCCCAAGTTCCGTCTGGTTTCTGTAGTGGAGTCTGATGCATAATTTTATTTTTAAAGTTCTTGGTGGCTTCCAGAGTGAGTAGTTGGTCTCAAAAGTTGGAGTCAAATTTTTTAAGTAGTTTTGATTTGAGTTCTTTGGCTGCTTTGTCCTGTGGTAGTCTTGTAAGTCTTCTCTTTTCTTCTATCTGTTGTCGAATTGATATTGGTGTAATGTCGTTCGTTTTTTTTTGATTTATTGAATGGTGTTGCTTTAATTGCTGCAGTAGTTCTTATATCATTAAAGTGAACTACAGCTTGTTCTATGTCGTCTTGTGTTTGTAGTATTATATGCAGATTCGAATGTTGCTTTATATATTCCCGAAACGAATCATAGTCAGTTCTTGCGTTGTAAAGGTGAGGTGAAAAAGTTATGGGGGTATTCCTAAAGAAGTACTTGAAGTGAATAGGAGAGTGGTCTGATGAAAGTTCTAGTCTAGATTTAATTTGTAATGTCTTTATGTATTCGTTTTTGGGAAAATTTTCGTACAACTGTACATGAAAATAAATCATTGAGTGGTGCCGAAAAATTCAGTTATTTGCAGTCCGTGCTAACTGGTAATGCGGCAAAGACGATAGCAGGCTTCACTCCCTCTGATACCTGCTACGATAGAACTATCTCTCTCCTGCAGGAAGAATATGGCACACCGAAATATTAATAGACAAATTAATGCAACAGCTCATGGCACTTCCAGCAGTTTCCGGGAAAACTGATGCAACGGGGTTGAGAAAATTATATAATATAGTGATAGCTTGTAGTCGTTCTTTAACGGCGCTAGGTGTTCCTTCATCTCACTATTATATTATGCTTAAGACCATACTCTTAAAATGTATGCCTAACGAATTCCGGATAGATTATCATCGTATACAAAAGGAGTGCACGACAAAAACAGAAGATGCCAACGATTCAGTTTCTGATACTCCCGTCCCCAAAACCAGGCGAACCTTGCCTTTTTTGCAAATCTTCAGAGCATTTAACGAAAGAGTGCAACTGCACGAGAACCATCGATGAAAAGAAACGAATGTTGAAGGAAGATGGCAGATGTTTTCGGTGCATTATGAAGGGACACACAGCCAGAAGTTGTAGAGCCTATATTGTAAAAAGTGCAAGCATAGGCATCCTACGTGGTTGTGCGATTGCGCAAATGTGCCAAAATCCAAAGAGTACTTAACGTCCATTGCCATGCTTAATCCAACTTTAAATCTGTCCGGCCAAATATTTCGGGAAAGAAAAATGTGTTTTTGCAAACAGCGCGTTCCCTCATTGCCAAAAATCACTCCCTCTTGACTACAAATAGTTTATTTGTGCGGCTTATTCTTGATGGTGGAAGCCAACGCACGTACATAAGAGAAGCAGTTACATATAAACAAACTGAAATTAGAAGTTACGGGATTCGTGAATCTATCCATTATTCCCTTTAGTCAAGACAAAGTCACTGGTGGTAAGAAAATGAAAATTGTGAACGTTTGTCTAAGATCTCATTTTAGCGAAAGGTGAGTGAAAGTCGCGGCGGTAGTGGTTCTCGAAATCTGCTTGGACGTCTTGGAGGCTACTGCGAGTAAGGGCACTCAATTGGATGGTTTCTGCTTGGCGGATTCGAATTTGTATGGACGTGAACAAGAAGAAGGTTTAAGTGTGCTAGTTGGAGCCGATTATTATTGGATGGTGGTAACAGGCAAATATAAAAGAATTACTGACCTTTTGACAGCAGTAGACACCATTTTTGGATGGACTTTTCAGGGTCCTTGCAACACGGATGAAGGTATCTCTGAAAATGTTTTCAGCCCCTCCCTTGAAGATATGTGGAAACTAGAGAGTTTTTGGATACGAAGCGATGAGGTGGAGATGAAAGAGTTCACCAAAGAACTCCAATATAAGTGTATTCGAAAGACTGAAACAAGATACGAAGCGCTTCTACCATGGAAAACTATCAATGGACAGCTGGGAAACAACAAAGCGATGGCTCTGACAAGACTGCATTCCCTTCTCAGAAGACTTCGAAAAGATCCACCTAAACTTCATGAGTATGACACAGCAATGAGGCAGTTCATAACGTCGGGCTACGCAGAGAGAGCTGATTGTAATGACAATGTGAAGAATTTGTATTACATGCCACACTGCGCAGTATATCGGCCTGAAAAGGACACAACCAAAATACGAATAGTATTCGATGCCTCGTCTCATTTACCAGGTAAATTGTCGTTAAATGAATGTCTATGGACAGGCTCGAATTTACTTCCAGACCTTTTGCAAATCTTGTTGAACTTTCGTGTCGGGCAGATTGGGTTAGTAGCTGATGTCGAAAAGGCATTCCTACAAATCGTCTTAGCCGAAAAGGATAGAGATAGCCATCGTTTTGTCTGGTTTCCACAAAATAAAGACTTAAGCAAATATTTTTCGTCCGAAGTAGAATATCGAATGACTCGAGTCACTTTTGGGGTTTCATCCAGCCCATTTTTGCTGTCTCCATCATTGCTCTTCACATTTGCACGCAAGCAAAAGAATTTCCAGAATCATGTGAATTGCTGAGTAAATCGTTCTACATGGATGATCTTGTAACTAGCGTCAGCAGTCAGGTGGATGCAGAGAAATTTTACAAACAGTCAACTGAGGTCTTCAAGCGTGCTTATATGAATCCAAGGAAGTGGCGTAGCAATAATTTGGAAATTCAGAACTCTCTTGAGGCGAGCAAAGATGTAGTTAATTTCGTTCTAGGTATTCTATGGAACGTGCACAGCGACGAATTGATGTTTAAGTTTGATAGGGATTCTTTGGAATCAATGGTATCGCCTACAAAGCGCAATTTATTGAAGGTTTTTACGCGAGTTACCCATTAGGATTCTTAAGCCCAATTTTAATAACGTTTAAAATCTTGTTTCAGACTTTGTGGCGCAAACAAGTTAATTGGGACGAGCCATTGAATACATCGCTTGTACTAAGGATCTAAATCAAATTCCCAACATTTCAATGACAAGATGGCTTGGAATTAATGCTGAGTTGATGAGTATTGAAATGCACATATTTGCCGACGCCAGCCAGAAAGCCTTTGGGGCTGTTGCTTTTTTGAGACTCCAGAAGTCGGATCTGGAAACTGATGTTAAGTTTGTATGCGCCAAGGCTCGCGTAGCGCCATTGAAAGAAACAAAAGCAGATCATCTCACCTTGCCAAAGTTAGAACTCACCGCCTAGTTGATTGCTGCTAGACTATGCTCTTATTTGAAGAAGTTACGAATACCATCTCGACGATTTGTGGCCGGACTCGCAGATAACACTTCATTGGATACAAGGGGATTCTCGAAAGTGGAAACCGTACGTGTTCAACCGTGTAAAAGAAAGACATGAGCTTACAGATGTGAACGACTGGCATCATTGCTCTGGGAAACAAAATCCAGCAGATCTGCTAACCAGAGGAATATCTGCAGAAAAATTATCATCATCGCTGCTATGGAAGGAAGGTCCGTCTTAGTTGAAGGAAGAAAAGTGTCATTGGCCAATGAGAAGCACGTCGCATGCTGATGATTCTATTGGTAAGGTACTGCCTGTTTTTCAGAGGGAAGACGTTGGTGCTCCGGCCAAATATTCGGAACAACTGCTGCTGTATGAAACAATTGGTGACTGGAAGAAGCTGCTTAGAATTACTACCTACATTCGTCGAGGTGTCAATGTGCTAATTAATAAATGGTACCCTATTTGGGCTCAAAAAAGGGTAGGAAAACTCATACATCAAGGTTTTTGCAAGCAGCTGAAATGAAGAAAGCAGAAACCTACTGGATAAAAATCTGGATAAAATCTGGATGGAAATCTTATCTTTGCAGGAGGGAAAAATTATTTCTCGATCTTCGGACCTCCTAACGCTAAATCCATTTTTGGATGAGCAAGGTTTGCTTCGTGTGGGAAGTAGGTTAACGCAACTGGACGAGCCAATCGACGTTATTAGTCCAGTCATTTTACCACGGGGCAGTTATTTGAGTAAGTTAATCGTTATTTACTTCCACGAATGTTCCTTGCACAGCGGAGTAAATACAGTGCCGGCTCGCCTGCGTGAACAATTCTGGTTGCCAGCCGCCCGGCAGTTAATTAAGAAAGCCATCGGATCATGCAAACTTTGCCACAGACTCAGAGGAAAGGCGGCCAACCTTTTGCTCCTCTACCTAGGGATCGACTTCAAGCATCAAGACCTTTTGAGACTGTGGGTGTGGATTTCCGATGACAACAACCATAAAGTCTACATAATGATATTTGCTTGTGCCGTTGTTCAGGCCGTACATCTGGAGCTAGTCCTCAATCTAACGACCGAATGCTGCCTCTTAGCAATGCGTCGTTTTATAGCAAGGCGGGGCACACCGCTTACTATATATTCGGATAATGCGAAGACGTTTAAAAAAGCTGCAACTGAGGTAAAGAGTTTGGGAGAGATTTTCAACAGCGAAATTTTCAATGGTTTTCTTAGCAATCGTGGTATAAATTGGAAATTCAACGTAGAAAGAGCACCTTGGTGGGGTGGATTTTGGGAGAGGTTAGTCAAGAGCGTGAAAGACGTTCTCAAAATCACAATTTGGAAGGCCAAAATTACCAACGAAGAGCTTTATACTCTTCTTACTGAAGCTGAGCGAATTATAAATATGAGACCCCTAACGTATGTAAGCAATGACCCCATGGACTTGGCTCCTATAACACCTGAATGTTTTCTTATCAATTGCCCCAAAGTAACTGATAACGAGAGCAAAGGCCGAACAATTGTCTCGGATCTTCGATGCAAATGGAAAGCGAGATTGCAATACACATCTTTCTATGGAAGAGAATATCTCAAACTTTTACGTTCAGCACATCATTCCATGCATATTTTTTCAAGAGAAATCAAACCAGGTGACGTAGTGTTGGTGTACGATGCCAGCACTCCCCGTATCCACTGGAAGTTTGCGGTAGTCGAGGCTTGCTACCCCGGAAGAGATAACAAAATCCGATTATGTGAAGTTCGTTTTGCTGATGGTAGGAGGCTTCGTCGTGTTATTCAACTGTTATATCCGCTGGAGGTGCACCAGCAGGCCCGCCCGGAGGATGTTGAAAATTAAATGCATACTTTCCCTCTGCTGGAGTCCCTTTGAGCTTAAGAACTATTTCCCGCAGCTTGGCACGTAGTACGCGTTCATCCTCTACAAGAAGAACTTGAAATGCGACGAAGGGGTTATTGTCTCCTGTGTAGCGGCCTTCCCTACCATCGGAAAGGTAGGCAATATCCGTTTCCACGGAGGACGCTGGTTTTGGTTGTTGTTGTTGTCTAGCTGCTTTAGCTGTCGATGGTGTTGGTGATGGCGCCCCTTTCTGCGCTTTTTCATGACGGCGGGCGGTGTTGCGAAATCGATCGAACTGACTCTGTACGACGTACGGGGAAAGCCCCACAGTCACCTGATATCTCCTCCTGCTACTTCGGGAAAAAAACGCACAAGAAAACTTTCATCCCGACTGGGGACCCGGACCCGCAACCTTCCGATTGCGGGCACTTAACTACTGCGCTGAATCGGGTCCGTTAATACTTCGTTTAACACGCGCACTTATAGTTTTAATTGTTTATTTTAATTTGTACAAGCCGAAACACTTCATACCACTACACTGGATCAAGAGGTCTAGTGACTTTTTCCTAGTCACCGTTGCGGTGCCAGCTGGTTTGTTAATTAGGACGAGTATATAGGGAGCCTTTGACAGCATTTTCCTCACTCACATACATATGTACATACTTGCTGATCACTTTGTTCGGAAAAATAGCCCTCAGCTTCTCCATCGAAGTCCTAACCATGTGTGTTGTAGTACCGTCTTGCTGAAATAGTGTTATGTTGTTGTACCCGGGGAAAAGCTGCAGTTACGGCAAGCTGCAGTTACATCGATCGGCAATACACTTGACTGACACGTGACTGTGCTTTGTTGGCTAAAAAAATAAGGGCCTCGAGCAGAAATGGCACACCCTATCGTAGTTTTGGGGCAATGTAAACGTTTTAGATGGCGGACTTAAAAAGCGAATATTGACAAGTGCAGATTCATCCGGAAGAGAGAGTTTGTTGTATGAAAAACATCCTTCTTGGAATGACCTGGACCTACTACGGTATAAATAAAACATACAGAAAATAATGGAAAACTTCTATTGGCTCAACTCGAGAGACAACATCAAGAGCTGAGCGCCGAAAATGCGTCACTTGCACCGGTAAGACCAATTGTAAGAACCCCAGGGGAAAGGTGCATCAGTATAGCTTGCGTTGAAACGACATCGCAGCTTTATTCCAGGAAACCGGTATTCTTTAGTTTGTGCGAATTATTCCAGCACGATGCTTGAAGCGTTTACATTTCCCGTCTTTAGATTAAGTGAACCTGTGGAACTCGGATCCAGGAGGAACTGTGAGTTTAAAATATTCCAACAAGTTTAAGTAGTCGGAAAAAATGACAGTAGTCGGCTCTGGACATGTAACGATTTAACAGGGCATTGAAGGAAATTTTTTTTTTGTTTTGTTGGTTATACCAGAAGCAGTATATTTTGATTGCTCGATTCGCCTGCTCATAGCTCCCTATCCGCGACCTTGTCTGTCCCAGCTCGCATCCTTCATCCTTGTGGTCTTTTCCACATTTAACGAATGGTTGTTGCATTTCGCAGTTCGACGCGGCGTGTCCGAAACGTTGGCGGAGGCTACATTGTAAATGTTTCCTTGCCTTCTTAATGTTTCTCATTTTACCTGGGATTCTAAGGAAGTAATGGCGCTTAGCTTTTCTCCAGCTTGCTGTTGGGTGTAAGTTGGAACAGGAAGAAATGTAATGCTCGCTTCTTTCTTTTGCCCCTAACGCCATGGTGAAGGGCTTATCTCCCACTCATTCAGTTTTGAGACCATTCCTTCGGGATCGAGAACACGCCTTTGAGGAACATCGTCAGCAACCTCTCGGTCTTGGGGTAATGGAGAAGAATTCCGTCGCGGGCAACTTTAAAATATTCCGCTGCTGCAGGATGTTGTACTGGATAGCATAGCGAATCTCGCTTAATTACAGTAGAAGTTCTCAAGGCTCTACCAAGAAAGGCTTTACTAAAACACCTGTATCTTATTAATGCCGCAATTAGATAAGAGTATGTGCTGAGCCAGTGCAAAGTCGCAGAAGTCATAATGGTTCCAAAATACATACGATTTCTCTGTTGTCGATAATTTCAGACATTTTTGGTCGAATTTTACTTAGTCGCTTTAAACCAATTATTGGAGAAAAGCGTCTCTTACCATATCATCAGTTTGGTTTAAGAGGCAGGAATTCAACTATTGACCAAGTAAGTAAGAAAAAGCATTCGAACACAAACTGATATGTTTGAGTATACGAGGGTGGTCCGATAAGTACTTAGGTACTCTTGGTTAGCGAAACAAAACTAAAGCACAAAATTCGGCACAGTTCTTTCAGAATAATTCTAAGGGACCGACTCAACGCTACTCAAGGCGGGGGAGTTGCGATCTTCATTAAAAATAATCTTAAAGATAAAGTCATATATAACGGTGAAGTGCGGAGGTTCCAGGTGCTAGAAGTCTGCATTGTGTGTTTTCCTCTGCGGAATGGACAGGAAATGTACGTTTTAGCAGACTATGCACCTGAAGCACTTCAACCCAAATTTTTTATCGCAGAGCTCGAAACACTCTTTCGATCTCTGCGCTTGAACTCGGTAGAAAACTTCTAGCCGGCCAAAAACGCGGCAAAATGTCTAGGTTTCCTTAAACAATGCAAGAAATATTTCACCCCTCCGATTTGGCTTCAATTTATAAGGCCTATATCCGCCCCAAGCTTGAGTATAACGCTCATATCTGGTCTGGTGCCCCTAAAACCTGACTGCACCTACTAGATAGAATACAACAGCGAGCGATAAAACTTATAGGAGACAGTAATATCGCAAAGTCAATTGACTCGCTCGAACACCGACGTAATGTGTCTTCTTTGTCACTGTTTTATCGCTATTTTAACAACCGTTGCTCAAATGAGTTAGCCAATTGCATTCCTCACCTCCATGAATTCACCCGCAATACTCGTCTTGCCAGGAATGCTCATCAGTTCACCCTTAAGCCTGCTTTCGGACGTACAGTTAAGTTCAGAGATTCGTTTTTCAGCCGCACAACACGATTATGGAATGCTCTTCCCAGCCCAATATTTCCAACTCACTACGATCTCACTACCTCCTCTCCCTTTCTCCCTCTATACCTTCGGCCCGTGCTGTGTCTTGATTCCGGACACTTTAGGATAGTCATAACCCCTTTTGCGCGCGAGTTACAGGAACAACCCAACACCGACAACAACAACACCAACAGCAATGCCAATGACTCCACCGAAACGCAACGAACTCAACAGCAGCGTCAGCAATTCCCATCGACATACACCCAACACCGACAACAACAACACCAACAGCAACGCCAATGATTCCACCGAAACGCAACGAATTCAACAGCAGCGTCAGCAATTCCCATCGACATACAACACTACACCATATCGTCAAAAATATTTAGAACACTATTAAATGTAATTGCACAGGTGATCGAAAATATGCTTTATCAGCGTCTGGGTAACATCCGCTCGTTCGATCACCTTTGCAATCGTAGGTAACAATTAAAATAATGTTGAAAATAAAGTTTAGTCAATTTGTTTTTTTTTCAAACCCTGGGTCCAATAATCATAACTCGCGCAAATTATAAAAAAAAAAAAAAAAAACTACAATTTTGGACAACTCATGCTGAATCTTCCTTTTATTTCAAAGGAATACTAAGCAAAAGGAAACTCCAATGGGCAGTAAATAGCTTCCTTCCAAACAAATCTGCAGATTCGGATGGAATCTACCCGGTAGAGATGCAACCGTCACATCTTCCAACATCTTCCAACAATCAGAGATTTGGTGGAAACAGGCCTAGGCAAACTGGCCAATTGGGCAGAGAACTGCGGGCTTGGAATAAATTGAGCTAATTTTATTTACAAGAAAACGGCATATTCCTCAATTCACTCCACTAAAACTTAATGGGACTTATCTTAGATTCATAGACCATGCCAAATACCTTGGCGTTATACTCGACAGGAAGTTCAACCGGAAATTTAATGCGGAAGAATGAATCACATAAGCAGCAACTGCGCTATCTTCTTCTTTTCCTTTTTCCGGCGTTGTTATGGTCAGAAGTGTAGGACCATAACCTTCCCACTTAACTGCATTCCTACTGGTCCGCTTGTGGGGTCCGCCGGTTTGACCTCAGAAAGTAGCGGCAGGTTTTTGCATTTGTTTGCACCAATTGTTTTTCGGCCTGCCTTTTTTTTTTTTTTTGTGACACGGGCATGCTCCAGATTTTTTTGTTTGATCTTACTCTTACAACACCGGTGATCTCCAGTCGTGTCAACCCACTGATTTGCATGTACACTTGTGGGGCAGTTTAATGGTGGTATATGTGTCCCTATGCTCACCTTGGAGCGCAACTGCGCTATACACCTGCAAAAAGGCCTTGGGCACCAGATGGGGTAGCAAACGCCATATTACACACTGGCTGTATACCGCTGTTGTTAGACCTATACAACAACTGTACATTAGGCTGCTTAGTCTGGTGGCTGGTACTGTGCAGATTTAACTATTGCAGACTTCTAAGCAGAGGTCAAAGGATGGCGTGCATCGTTATAACAGGGGCACTGCGAACAACCCCACTGCAGCCTTTGAAACGAAAAAGAAATGAAAAGTTCTCCGAAATAGGGCACGCTAAAGCAATTCCGATCCTTGACTTTTACAAAACAGCAATCCCCACCGACGACTGTGGGCGGGGAATGAATGAACTTCCAAAAAAGGCACTGCACTGGAAATATACACAGACGGGTCTAAGACAAGCAATGGTGTGGGTGCTGGTTATAGTTGGATAGTTCCAGACATGTATAGTTCCAGGAACTATGTCCTCAGTCGGAAACATTTCCGTTCGTTCCTAATACTGAACGATAACATGACCATACATAGTTCCATTTAACCTAGAAATTCATCAATAGCAGCGTTCATATTATACAACCCAGCCGAACGACGCGGTCGTACGACTATTGTTATGCCTCGTAAGAAACACGCACAAAAAAAAATTTGGATGTCAAAGTCCCTCGTCGGGCCAGTGTCAAGTTGGGTTCCGGACTTCTGGCGTTACCGTCGGAGATCAGGAATATTGTTGAAATGATGAGTAGCACGCCCAGCAAACACATAGAGAGGGGGACCAATGTGATTGAGTTCACAAGCACTCAATGACGGCACAGATTTACATCAATGAATAATACGACAACCACTAATAATTGAGCGAATAATGAACACTAAAACGCACTTTTACATTAATTACAAATTGGAATTTTATTGATCAAAAGGTTTAGCTTTACTCTACGTTGTCACGACACGAGAACGTTTCTTATTGTTACCCTAATTTATATCTTTTTTACTACTTATGTGAGAATGAAAGCAAATGCGAAACATAATTGATTTTTGCTAACTAAATGTCTGGTACCTTTCCTGTTCATTGATTTGGTGATATGAATACGACTCTTATCGGAAATGCTGACTGCATAACACTATCTTGTAGAACAACGTAATCACAGACAAAACGAAAGGAAAGATAAATGCAATCGAACATGCCTTATACTACGTAGTTGACAATCAAAAACAAAATGTGAATAAATATCGTGTACATTGATGTAGCGATAAGCTCGAACAGTTTGTGCACACTCACACACTGGAACTGGAATGGCAGAAGAGTAATCAAATAATAATGTCCGCAATCATACTCGTACAGGCAATTCGTTCAGTCTTTCGTGAACGAATTATGTATGAAGGATCGGATATGGATCTCTCTGATTATTCTAATAGTTCCGAGAGTTCCGATAATTCCGACAGTACCGATAGTTCCGACAGCTCCGAGAATTCCGACAGCTCCGATAGTTCCGACAGTTCCGATAGTTCCATATTCTGTTGCTAGTTCCCCATCTGCATGAGCATGTCCGGATTTCGTAGTTCCATTCTAGGATTGTCTTGTCAACTTGTCAACTTTTTATGTTATGTTTTATAGATACTGTTACTTCTGGTCCAAAAATTGGTGATATTAGAAGTATTTTGAACAAAAAAAAATATCAACACTTTTTATTTTGACTACTATTGTGTCATTGCATCAAGTATTAGAAACACTAAGTATCTATTGTAGTTCCGAGGAGATAGTTCCAGGAACTAGTTCCGATTGGGAAAGGAAACGTTCCATGTTCCTTCCGGGGCTTGGAACTATTTTGCGCAACTCTAACTCTTTTTTCATTCTTGTCATCAACGATATTGAAATGGTAATTAAACATTTCCATATTCCACTATATGTCCACGACATCAAGTTCCTCAAAACCCATTCCCCGCAACAAGATTCTTCCTTTATTCTCTCTCTAAAAACTGCTTGAAACATTTTCAAATGCAAATCAATGACCTTTTCACGTAAACCAATCGAAGCTCCTCCTCGACTTTATTTCTTCAATAATCAGCCCATCTCCACGGTTCAGTTTATTTTCGATCTTGAGGTACTATATGACCAAGAGGTCAATTTTCGCGCCCATATCGACGATATGATTCTGTTCAGATCGTGATAATTTTTTTTTTGACGACAGGACGCGCCACTTGACAACTCTTGATTAATTCATTCTCTTTGTTACATCTTTGCGGCTCATTTCGGTGTTGCTGTGGTTTTCGTAACAGTTCGGCCATTCTACCCTCTGATCGTGTCCTCACGATCTGAAGCCGGCTGCTCGGCTCATGAACCATCGCATTCTTCATACTCGGAATGTTCTAGACCTTGTTCCGGCAATTCGCACCATGCCTTTAGCTTTTCTGCGCTCATCACCGAGTTGTACCTTCGTTGAGTGCGCTGCATACCTGGGATATCCTCGTTCACGTAACGGTCATTTAGTAGGACACGGATGACCATATACGGGTCCCGGTATGCGGGATCCAGGTTCCTTAAGTCACCTGTGGCTGGCTTCGTTCTCTATTAGTACCAAATGCTCTTCCTCGTACGCGAGTGGCTTGCGATGTCATTAGTCATACCTTTTCTTCTGATCTCCCTGCACTCGCTGGATGTTCTTTAAAGCCGTTTCTCTCCTTTGTTCTGTTCCGTATGCGGTTTCCCAGTGCCTCCAAAAGCCAACAGCAATTTGTTGCCGAAAATGTCTCTGGGCGTATACATGAATAGCAACTCGTGGGGATTTGCCCTTGTTGTCGAATTCCTGGCAGTGTCCACTCCCCACTGGGCCGCCCGTAACCAACTTGCCCAGTCTTTCCCCGTCGAATGAGCACACTTCAACGCCGCCAGTATGGTCCGGTTACAGAGCTCTACTTGTCCGTTCGATCGAGGAGTACGCACAGCAGCTTTGATATGTTGAATGCCTTGCCGTGAATGCGGTACCACGGTCCGTGATGAACCGCCTTGACGCCTCAAAGAATCGCGCGACCTCGTTCAAGACGCCGAGCACTCCTTAGGTGTTTATTGTCTTGACTGGTCTCAGGACAACATACTTGGTGAAACTATCGATAATTTTTACACGCGTAAAAGGTCCGAAATGATCCAGATGAACTGCATCGAACGGCGAAGATTCTCGCTTCAAATTGTGCAGCTCCCTATATCATCCGCCTTTTTGTTATGAATATGCGTAGCCCAAGCATGCCTTGATGTACTCTCGGACAAAGCTTCGCATTCTTGGAAACCAAAACGCTTCTCTTACCCGAATCAGGATCTTCTCCTCCGAACTGTGTCCCAATTCGTCGTGACCCGATCGTAGAATTCGCCACCGTACTGCATGGTGCAACATCCATCTTTCAGCGTCGCCCCTCTGCCTGTTTCCCGCGAATGGAGGTCCTTTATAATTGGTCGCAGTTTCCTAACTTGCCACTGCATTGAGGCCAACCAGTCGTCGTCAGTGATGTGAATATTCAGCACGAAGAGTGAAGCCTCGTCGATCTCTTCTTCTTGATCAACTGGTCATCGACTGAGAGCGTCAACTTAAAGGGCGTTTCTCCCTGGTTGATGAACGGTTTCGAAGAAAAACCCTTGAAGCTTGAGTCACCACTTTCCCACACGAGGAAATATCTTCTGTTTACTCTTTGTCGCCACGATCGCCCCGCAGACCGTAACTACTATAAGTCTTTCCCCAGAAGGTAGACCCGGAACCGTTCGAGGCTGTTGACAAACACCTCCAGTTCGTAGGAGCGGTGTTTCATCTCAGCTTCTGTGATTTTGCGAATAAAGAACAACACCGGTCGCCAAGCTGATTCTCCTTTCGCTCATTGGAATAAGATTCCGGCGATTTCCACTGAAGATGCATCGTGTTCACAAGCAATGTCGAAGATGGACAATACCGGAGGACTGAGCGCTGCCTTTAGCTGTTGAGAGGCGATCCCCACACGAAACTCTCGCGTCTTCGTAAGTTCCGTCAGCGAAAAAGCTAAATGGGAATACTTATCCACAAACTTCCTGAAGAAGGCTGTCAGCCCCAGGAACTGCCTCTCTTCAGGACTTGGCCTCAGCCCATGTTAGTGGATTTGATACCCGAGAAATAAAATATTAGTTCGAAAAAATACGCATTTACGAGGGTGTTCCGATAAGTACCTAGCCTACAAAAGAAAAACAAAAATTTTGGAGAAATGGCGACTTATTTTTAATATACATAGTTTCCTTTTAGCTCGATACACTTGACCCAGCCATATCCCAAACTTCTTTAACCCGTCTGAAAAATACATTTTCTCGAGGTCTGCAAAGTAGTCCTCCGTGGCGGCGATGACCTCCTCATTCGATTGAAATTTCTGCCCGGCGAGCGACTTTTTCAAGTTTCTTTATCATTCACATTAATAAATGGCTTCACATCTTAGTTTCAAATCACAAAACCGTACTTCAAACCGTATTTATTTTATAACTAGGCTCAGAGATTACTCAGAAAAGAACCTAAAATAATTTCATACGAAAATTGACTTGGATCAGGAGTTGAACATAAAGTGCTTTGGGCAAATAGAAGATGTGATCGCTGAATTTATATTGTCTGTTTCAAAACAAAAGGCTGAAACTTATCTTACAATGTTTCATACCCGAAGCTTAGATAATAGCATGACATATATCGTCGAATTTCTATTTAAACCTGCAAGTAATACTGACTTTCGCAGCTTCCTTGATATCACTTCCAATAAACTTTTCGGAAAGAATGTATATTATAATATATATACATATATGTATATATAATATATATATGTATATATAATATATATAAATATATATATATATATAATAGTAAGGTAAGGTTGAACTAGTTTTAGTTAGTTATAAGTTTGAAAAAAAATATTTTGCTGTTAAGTTTTTTTTAATTTTCGTAGTCTTAATTGTTGATTTTCTTTAATTATTATAAGTTAATCCTGAGGCCGAAAGGCATAGTCTTTTGAAGTTATGTTTACTTTAGAGTATCCGTGTAGGGCCAGTAAGATCTCAATTTAGTTTTAAGGGGGTAGTCTCATGTGAACGCCTAAATTTTACCTCTTTTTAGGGAATTTTTTTTTATAAGACAATAAAATTCAATCATTTTAATTTTTGTTATATGTTTTTATTTGTATCTTAAACTGTATAAAAAACGTCTGCCTGAAATAAAAAAATCGAATGGATTATTTATTAGAAGGTCTGTCGCTCTCGGCCCTATTAAAATTAATCAATTTCATTGAAAAAAAAAAATGGCGGACTGTAGAAAAAAATCTTGTTTTTTTTTGTTAATTTTTTTGTTAAAAATCGTTTAAAAAAAATAAGAAAGTATTTTCGAAAATAAGCAATTTTGGTACGGCCAATAACCATTAATGAGTAGAACAACATAAATAAATTTCAAAGCAATCGGTTGAATAGTTTTTTTCTTACGACAGTTTTAGAAAATGATGTTTCGAGAAAAATACGTTTAAAGTTTCAAGAGCAGAATTTTCGTGGAAAATTTATACTTAGACTAAACTGCTATGCCTGGACCATACAATAACCCTTCCATGGCTTCATACGGCAGTTTATGTGAACTGAGGGAAGCCCTTGCCTTTTTGGATGCCTCGGGAGTCGATCGCTCTGCTCGGGTTATTCGTCGTTCATCGTACTCCTCAGCATACAAGTAGGCGTTTCGGCCAATTTGCGTACCAACAATCTCCATTATTTGAAGGATGGGTGAAAGTCCTTCATAAAATATACACGCAGCTGTCCATGAAGCAATTTCCAGCGTCTTTTTTTCATAAAAATGATGCTTTGGAGCCAAGTTTCAGATGCAACTATTAAACGACTCGTTGTTCTGAGTGTTTTTTCTCAAGCACCTTTGTATCAGATCATCAGATGATAATTCTTCGTAAATTGGCTTCAAATAACTTGCTGTTTCTTCATCAAATGCTGGAGGATGTGTGTAAATTTCCTCTGTTTTCTCTGCCGTATGTTGTAAATACTTGCACCATGCAATTGAACAGTACGAGTGCCGGGGGTTTTCATTGGTTGAAATGTAATGATAGTATGTAGCCCACACTGCTTCCTTCATTTCTTCTAGAGAATCTGGATTTCTCAAAATAGCCAATAGTTGCAGCACTAGTGGATGATTTTTTTTCGATGTACATTTTGTGACAGCAACTTTACCTGCTTCATCTTTTTGATTATTTTCGGCCTTTTCTTTCAGCTTCTTCCAAGCCAGGTAGCTAATGTACTAAGGTTGACCCTCAGAAACAACGTACGTAAGTATAAAAGACCGGTGACAACAATAGAAAGGTAGCAGCTGCAGACTTGGCGCGGCAGACAAGTCGCTTACGGCACGTCGGCGACTATGAGTTGTAATTTATTTAATACTAGGAATTTCGGTCTGAATTTTTCACAGCATATTTTCGATAGGTTTTACTATCGATTTTTGGAAGTGGTCGCATGAGACTACCCCCTTAAACTCTTTTGAAAAGGTCAGATTGTTTTAAAAAATATAAATAAAAATGAATTTAGAACTAAAAAAAACTTGAATATATACTCGTATATATTAGAGTCGGTGGAAAGTTGCATAAGGACATATCTTGTTGTGGAAAACTTACAGTTTGAAGGAATAAGATTTTCATGTTTTTTCAGTAAAGTGGGCTGTGATTACGCTGGTCGGATTTTATCGAGCTAGTGTCCTGGCAGATTTCCGGACTTTCTGAAGGCTTACCGTCAAAGAGGATATAAATTTGGAATGGTTATACTACAAACTCTCATGGTACAAAGCGAATCATTGACGTACCTTAGGAACAGTTTCACAATTATGAATGTCAACAAATAATTGCAAATTATCTATCGAAGGAAATATTGCCTGGCGATTTATTCCCGCCTCATCATCATACTTTGGTGGTTTAGAGGGAAGAGGGGATAAAGTCTGTAAGAAAATAACCTCACAAAGATTTTAGATAACAAGCTACCAATACCACATACTCTCCTATCAAGTTTTGTTAAATTTGCGTCCAATGTGGTCTCCATCGGATAACGAGCCCATAGCCTCTCATGATCGCATTTCATAATTGGGGAACGATATGAAAACATTTAACTATCAAACATCGTAAAAAAAGTATTTAATATTTATTTTAAAACGAATTAGCATCTTTTTCATGCTTTTATGCAAAGTTTGTGGAAGATTCTTCTCTGTACAGATAAGTTTTAAAATTTTTAGTTTGCACAGGCAAATAAGTACTTAATTCTATAATGGTACAATTTCAATTGATTAAAAATATAAAAAATATAAAAAGCTAAGATATATAGGAAAAGGATGGGACAGAAAATAGCAAAATATGGATATCATTTCAAATGTTGTTGTTTAAAAGAAAATTAAAAATATGGTTTTTAAATTGCTGTACTGTGTTCATTGTTCTTAGGTGTAGGGAAGACGGTTCCACAATTGAACAGCATGCACAAAAAATTGTCGACTTATCAATGAATATTTATGTTTTGGAGGAATTAATTGGAAAGATCTTTGGGAGCGTACAAATTGGATGTTACATTTCAAATAATTGGGTGATTTGTTATGAATTATCATTATGACTGTAGGGTACAACCATTTATCTTTTTTGTAAAAGCAGATATGTGATCAAATCTGCTTATATTAAATATATATCTAGCGCAGCTGTTAAATGCGACATTAAGTTTACTAGCCAAGTCCGATTCTAAGTCTGAGAAGATTTCACACCCATATGTAATTAAGGGTAAAACATACGCCTTAATAAGTTTCATCTTAGTCTCTGGCTGTAAATAACGTCTGGTTGGACTCAAGCCACGGGGAATACCATAGAAACAATGTGACACAATAGACACAATGTGATTCACGTGATCACGCCAACTTAGCTGCCCATTGAAGTAAATACCCAAGTTTTAAATTTTTTTTGACGATTTCAACTGGGCAATTATTAATATGTACCATTGAAGTACTCTCTATTTTTCGTAAATGTCTATCGAAATGTCTATCGGCTTTCGTTTTTGAAGAATTTAGCATCAGTTGGTTTTGTTGTGACCAGATGCATTCAAATCAGTATTTACGGCTGTAATTCCATCTTTTTCATTCGACTGCGAAAATTGATTATATATCTGGACATCGTCCGCATAAATGTGGTATTTGCAATTTGAAATACATTTAGAAATGTCATTAATGAAAAGTGAAAACAGAAGAGGACCCAAAACAGAGCCTTGAGATACGCCCGAGGGAACAACTAAGCTATGCGAAGACTTAGATCCACAGTATACAATTTGCATACGATTGTAAAGGTATGATGTTATTAGCTTACACACAGATTCTTCAAAACTGAACTGACTTTTTAGTTTGTGCAATAAGATTGAGTGATTTACTGAGTCGAAAACTTTCGAGAAATCTAAGAACACAGCTAACGTTACGAGATCTGAGTGAAACCCTGATCTGATATCATCACTTACTTTTAAGACTGCAGAAATACAACTGTGCGTATTCCTGAAACCAGACTGAAACTCTGTTATCAGATTCCCTTCATCAAGAAACGTTTTGATTTGTTTTGCTATAAATTTTTCAAAAACTTTGCTTAAAAAAGGCAAAATTTCAATCGGCCTGAAGACAAGATTATTCCCTGAATTTGATTTAGGGAGAGGCATGATTTTGGCACATTTCCATCTATCAGGATAAACCCCAGTGGTAAGTATTGTATCTGTGCTTTTGACTCAATAGAGAGGATTGCCTCGCCTACAGACAGGGCATCGATATTTTGCAAAAGGAAACTCCTTCGTGTATTTGGAAAAACGGTCTCAGAGACAGAAGAATCGATCAGAATATGCGTCTGTGGTGGCGACTGTCGACCAATTCAGCTTTTGGCAATCATCAAACAGGGAAGCAATATTAACCGACGGAAAGTGACGAAACTGACAATATTATGCTCCGCAGACGGAAAAATGTTTAAAGACAAAACAATTAAGTCATGGAAAGAAAAACCAGGGGCACCAATTTGATCATAATGATTGACAAGATCAGTATGCCACACCAAAAAAACATCAAGAAGAGACGGATCCTTGTTTGGAACGAAGTGAGTGGGATAAACAGAGTTAACTAGATAAAAACCTAATGAGTCAATTTTATCAATAAATTTTTTATGAACACCATCGATAACTTCCATCCTCCCCTCCTCCTTTCCTTCTTTCACGATTCTCCATCACAGAATAAACCCCCTATAGTTCTGGCCTCTTACGATTTCCACAAAGCAAAATTTGACCTAATTAACGAATACCTTAAAAATGCCGCTCTCAATTTTGATAACCTAACCATAAATGATGCAATATCCATAATCTACAGGGAAATATTTTACTCTATCTCTCTTTACGTTCCCGTTTCACAACGCAAAACTTTGTCCACCTCCCCACCCTGGTACAATCGCAGGCTCCGTTCTCTAAGAAACACAAGAAATAAGCAATGGACAATCTTCCTTCGTACTCAATCATCTAATGACTTTTCTGACTACCTGGGCAGCTATCTCCACTTTACCACCCTTCACAACTTCCTCTACCAACGCTATTTAACTGAAACGCAAGCCAATCTTATAAACGAACGAAAGTTCTTCTTTAAGTTTGTTAACTTCTCATACTTTGATTATCTACCGAATTTTTCCCTTGAACCATTTCTTCCACGCACAGTCGATTCTCATGTCATCGAAAACAAATTATATCTACTTAATGATGAATTCACTCCTGGACCCGACGGTCTCCCTGCCATATTTCTAAAAAAAAATGCTCCTCAACCATCTCTCGCCCTCTCTCGAAAATCTGCACTCTATCCCTATCCCAAGGTGAACTCCCCCGCTTATGGAAAACCTTATTTATCACCCCTATGCACAAAAAGGTCCGAAGAACGTTGTTAACAACTATCGTCCCATTGCCAAACTGTCACATATACCCAAACTCATCGAGAGTATTTTGTACGAAACTCTAAGTTTTCGCTGCGAGTCTTTAATCTCCCCTAGACAACACGGTTTCCTCAAATGCAGATCCACAACCACTAACCTTGTTGAATTTGTGTCCTTTAGAGTAGACGTTATCTCAACCGATTTCAGTAAAGCTTTCGATAAAATCTCCCACAGACTAATACTCTTCAAATTGTCCTCCCTTGGCTTCGACCCCATTTCTTTGAAGTGGATATCTTCTTACCTGGAAAATCGCTATTACAGTGTTCGTTTTAGATCTGCCTTCTCTAACCCCTTTTTAGCTTCTTCCGGCGTCCCCCAAGGCAGCCACTTAGGTCCATTTCTTTTCGTTCTTTCCATAAACGATCTTGAAATGGTGATCAAACACTCCCACATCTCATTATATGCCGACGACACCAAGTTTTGAAGACCATTTCGTCCAGTCATGACTCTTCCCTTATTCAACCTGATCTCAATAGTTTTTCCATCTGGCGTACCAAAAATAGCTTAGAGCTTAATATTTCCAAATGCCAATCAATTACCTTTTCACGTAAACGAATCAAACCTCCTCCTCGTCTCTACTACCTCAATAATCAACCCATCTCCACGGTTCAAGTCATTCGCGATCTTGGCATATTATGTGACCAGGTACTAAATTTTCGCGCACACATTGATGAGATAATCCTTGAAGCTAATTCTGCACTCGGTTTCGTGAAACGATGGTCTAAAGAATTCTCGGACCCTTACGTTACCCGATCTCTTTACATAACCTTCTTGAATACGCCTCTCAAGTGTGGTCTCCTTACCAACAAACCCACATTTCTAGAATCGAGAGCATCCAACGCCGATTCCTACGTTTTGCTCTTCGAGGTCTCCCCTGGGGCAATCCTTTGATCTTACCACCCTACCAAGATCGCCTTAAACTAATCAACATGAACACGTTCGAAGAAAGAAGAATTGTATCTGACATTCTTTTCTTCCATCGGCTCCTTTTGGGTACCATTGATGACCCTCTATAACTCTGTCTCTATCAACACTAACCCCCGCAATGTACGAAATCCCCGTCTCTTATATCTACCCACCCCCCGCACTGCTTATGGCTCCAATGAACCTATTTCTCGTATGCTGGGAAGTGTTAATTCGAATCCTTACTTCGATTTCAACCTCAGCACTTAACCATCCTCCCCTCTCTCCCGTTCTCCCTAGCTAGTAAGTGAGATTAGATTAAGATTAGATTAAGCTAGCTTGAATTAAGCACAATAAATGGCGGCGTTTGCAGCTAACGAAAATTTATCATATTTTCTACATCTTAACTTCGTTACCCAACATCCAATTTGACGACATCGCGTTGATAAAGGAACCAAATCTTTTTCATTGCAAGTAGAGTGGCCGCAAGTCGAAGAGGATGTTAGACCCATAGTAAAAATTACAAAATTACCATTGGCTGAAGGATCCGGCGATCTTTCATGGGAATCGGTACATATAATGATAGTTTTTGCTTAAGTTCTGTACACTTTAAGCTAGTTATTATATGTACATTATCTTTACGCACAAACATATTGTTACTCAGAGAAAAAACATCGTTGCTAAAATGCATTTAAAATCTTGCCAACGGGCCACTTATTTTGTTTTCTTTTGAGCAGAACAATACATTTAAAAAGGTTTTGTTCTTGAATTGAGTCTTGAACACTTCAAATTACAATTTTTATACTCTCGAAATTTAAGAAGTCACAGAACGCCTAATTCGACTAAACGCAACAACTTTAACATTGTAATTTTAGTACGACCTGAATCCAATTGATTAATTTGCAGTCATTTATTATGTGTTTAAATATCTGAAGCACGAATTTAGGACCTTCGTTAATGGCGCAGTGATGACAGTGGTATTTCTTCATTTAGCAATTTAAATCCTTTGCTTTGGAGTCATTCAGTGGAGTATTACAGGGATGGAAAGTTGGTGAAAGTCCTCCATAGTACATTTAACTTGAAAAAAGCTTCTCGGCTTTCGCCGTTCGGAATCGACATTAAACTGAAAAACAAATCGCATACAACATAAGTGAATAAGAGAAGCCATTGTTCTGGCTCTTCGTGAGCTGTGACGCCATTTAAGTTGTCTGTCTGGCAGTACAATGGAAAAGTATTTGCACCTGAGTACTTTAACAAAAAAGAAAAGACAATAAACAATTGTGCCACTTTATGTATCTTATTGTTCCATGAAATGGCTTATCCGCCACTTAGCAAGTTTTCAACTGTCTAAAAGTTATTTTAAATTATTTGATTTTATTTTGTGATTTTAGAGAGGTGGCCATGGTGGTTGTAATCATGGTGGTTGGCGGGCTAACTTAAGCTTAAGTTGTGGAAGGCTAACAGCCAGCCCTTGTAAAAGAAGCCCTTTTATGAATGAGAATATGGCTTCGGATACAAGGACGAATACCCAATGACGACACGAAAAGAAAAAGGACAACAATTTGCGAGTATGCTCCGGGAATGTGAGAGCTCTCTATACTTCTGACGCTACTCATCAACTAGAAAAGAGCCTCAAGCAGTATAAGGCGGATATTACTGCGATACAGGGAGTAGGCTGGATAGGACAAGGAATTGTAAAGAAAAAAGAATACGACATTTATTACAGCTGCCACAAAAGGCTGCACTTATTGGGATGCGGATTTGTCCTGGGAAAACGAAAGTCATCCATTTTAAGCCAATAAAAGATCGCGTAGCTGTGATTCACATCTAAGGTAGATTGTACAGCAGCAATCCCCCTACTGAAGAGGCTGAAGAACCCATCAAAGAGGATTTCTACGACCTCTTGGACGACGCAAGCACCGAAGGCGCCGGAGGATTTTGAGGATTGTGGACTTCAACGCCAAAATAGTTAACGAGAACATGGCGGAGTAGTCGGAAAAGCACAGCCTCCACGATACGGCCACAGACAACGGCTTCCGACCTACGGACTTTGCGGCAACTCTTAAAACGGTAATAAGTAGCACAATATTTCCTCGAAAGAAGATCCACGCAGCAACCTGGCGGTCTCCAAATTGTTGAACTGCCAACCAAATCGACCATGCGTTCATAGACCCAAGACATGCGTTAAACATCTTGCACGTTAGAACGTTCAGAGAGGCAAACGTCGGCTCTGACCATTTTCTAGTGGCAGTATGACTCAGAGCCCGACTTTCTAATGTTAGAAAGCTGCATCAGCCCACCAAAAGGAGGTTCAACATTGGAAGCCTGAGCACCTCTGAGATCGCCAGAGACTACAGAGAGCAACTGAGCAGTCGACTTGCAAATATGCCAGATTGAAACGCCAACAATATGTGCCTCTATTGCCGCTCAGCCATCAGGGAAGCAGGTGAAACTACAATTGGCTATGCGCCACCACCGACAAGAAAGCCGTAATATGATGGCGAGTGTGAGCAAACAAAGCGAGCGATCGACGAGGCGTACCAAAGGAAGACACGAGCAGCTCGCGAGGAAAGTCAGAATGAGAAAGATCCTTCAGCGTAAGAAGAGAATTTTCGCAGTCTCCCAACTCAAGGATATCGAAGAGTGCAGGGACAAAAACACGATGAGGACCTTTCACAAGAAAGCCAAAGGCCTCGCAGTGTGCTTTAAAAACGGCACCCAGGCTCTTCGAAATTGTGAGAACAATCTTTTTACCGATAGTGGATGTCAGTAGCATTTCCAGCGGCTGCTTAATGAGCATGGATAAGAGAGAGTGGTAGTGGACGAAGAGATCCCGCCTCCAGTCGACAAGGCTCTGCCAAAATGGCTGTTTCACTTGATTCCAGAGTGAATCAACTTGATTCCTTAATCAGACCCATGATTGCCTATGCATGCCCGCCAGCTTAATGGAAAGGATTCGGATGTTTGAGAGACAATAGCTCAGAACTTTGTACGGATTACATAGAACACCCGAATCTGAGTAGACTAAATTCTACCCAAACTAGGACCTCGTTCTATAGAGTCAGGAATGTACGGATAGATAATTTTCTGATTAAGCTGATCCCATGTCACGTTGTCGAAGGAATGACTCTGGTCAATTACCCGATCACCGGGGCTTACTACCCAAACTATGTACATGTACCAAGCTATGTTGGCTGATCCAGGATGAATTGACGGTTTCGCCAATCTTCAACGTGGCCCGTAAGTCCGTGGAGCGACGGCTCCTCTACGAACGTGATGTTCGTAGCAAAACCCGCGTTCGGTATCGGTGTCATACCCAGATCGGGGAGATGTCGCTTCAACGCTTTTGGTGGCTGGAGCGGACTGTGTCAGTGGTTAATCTTAATATGCCAGCCATTGACAATACATACACTTGGATAGGTTAGAATACGTTAGAGTAGGTTATGGCAGGTTAGAGGAGGCTAAGGCATGCTAGGGTGACGCGTAATTTAGTGTAGTTAAGTTTGAAATTTCATTAAAATAAAAAGTGAAAAATAAAAAAAAATTATAAAACAATAAGAAAAAAAGAGATTATATTATATATACATATTATATATAATATAATATAATCTTCTTCTTTTCCTTTTTCCGGCGTCGTTATGGTCAGAAGTGTAGGACCATAACCTTCCCACTTAACTGCATTCCTACTGGTCCGCTTGTGGGGTCCGCCGGTTTGACCTCAGAAAGTAGCGGCAGGCTTCCCGGTTTGGGATTACTTCATCGCTGAGGCCAATCAAATGCTGGTGTTTTTGCATTTGTTTGCACCAATTGTTTTTCGGCCTGCCGTTTTTTTTTTTTTTTTTTGTTTTTTTTTTGACACGGGCATGCTCCAGATTTAATATAATATAATATAATATAATATAATAATAATATAATATAATATATATATTATATATACATATATATTTATATACGTATATACATATAAGGGTAGGGTTAGGCTAGTTTCAGTGACTTATAAGATTTTTTTATAAAAAAAAATGTTCTGATGCAAAGTTTTTTAAAATATTATTTTTCTTAGCCTTATTTGTTCATTTACCTCTAATTATTATGAGCTACACACAGAGGGGAAAGGCATAGTCTTAAGATTTTCTGTTTGCGTGTCCATATAGGGCCAGTATTTTGTGTTAGTTGTTATCTTAGCTACTTTTAAGTATTTTTTGTTCCTAGTGTAATTTTGTTCTAAAAAAAAAAATATAAATAAGAAATGAAAAAAAAAAAATATAACGATTGACATTTATAATTACGAGGTGGTGAAGGAATTCATATAAACTCCAAACACCTCTCCCGAAGAACCAAGGTCATGCTGACTCTTATTCTCTTAGAGTCGAAAGCTGGACGATAAGTAGGACAGCAGAGCTGATCTTTGGCTCCTTTGGCTTTCGAAAGAAGAATTCTGCGACGGATATTCGATACTGTCGGGGAAGACATAGCCGCGAACTCTATGAGTTGTACAAAGATGTCGATATAGTCCGGAAAGCTAAAATTCGTCGACTGCAATGACTCGGCCACATCGAGCGCATGAACGCTCGGTCTTCGAATCCGGGGGGAGATCGAAACATTTAACACTATACTCGAGATTTACGTTGATGCATGTGTAGAGGGCGTATGTCTCGGCTTGGAAGATGCCTTACAAACTGTGAAGTTTGGGTCAAAAATAAAATCGCCAATGTGTGATTCCATCTTCGAACCTTTGACGTTTTTCAGAAGAACACTCTACCATGCTAATAGATTTGGAGTCAATATCTCGAAATTGTTGTAAGATATATATATATATTGATATCATTTTATCCAATACCATTCCTTAGCACATGTAGTTTTATTTAATTTACTTAGTTTAGGTAGACTAAAAATAAAAAGTGGACGAAAAAATAGAAACCTTGCCTACAATTTCAAGGAATTTTTTTTTGTTAATTTTAAATTCATTTTTATTCAATTTTACTTATAACTATCTTAAGTTAGACAAAAATGCTTAAAACTAGCTTAATTTTCCTTATAAATTTAAATATCTTACTGGCCTTAGGCGGATGCTCTAAAACAAAAAGAACAACTATGCTTTTCGACAACTATACGTAAACTTATCATATCTTAATCAATTTTATCATATCTTAAGCTAAGAAAAATTTGATAGGGAAATATCAAGGGAAACTTTATTAAGTGGTCGATAATCCGTATTACAACATGCTTTCCAAAAAAAATGAGCCTTTTTGCATTGTGCATAGTCTTATTTGGATAAATGAATAACCCTCACACTTAATACACCATTTACTTCTTTTCTTTTTCATATGGTAGCAGCTATTAATTAAATTGTATTGATGTGGAATGATGGGTAATGTGAGTTGACAATGAGAAGTGGGTTGGTTCTTGATAAAGAAGAGCCAAAAGATTCAAGATTCGCCCTGCAATGATGATTTATTTACGTCAAACTAACCATATGATTTGACTTTCAACTGTATTTTTTAATACTAACGGTACTGGTCCAAGAAAAGATTTGATATTATAAAACTATCCTAAATATAGTATCCTGCTGCACAAAGGCAGAAACATTCTCTCTTGATGAGAACCGAAACTTCCGTCTAGGCGATCAAGGCGAAGTAAAGCTATAACACAATATGAGTAAAACTTCTTGCACATGTGGATTGCCTAATTAACTCTTCGAGTCAGTTGGTGATAATGCGAATAGAAAGGAATCATTGCAGTCCTTGCTTTACGAGCATCGACTTTTGATTGCTCCTTTGTTGTTTGTAAGTATTTGTAAGGTATTTTGAGGTGAGCGCATGTGCGTTTTTTTGTTTTCGTTTTATTTTTTTTTCTTTGTGATTTTTTAGATTTTTTATTGTACTTTTTTTTTCTTTTTTTTTTGTATTTTGCCCTATCCTACCCCGACCTATCCTTGGGGATAGTTTAAATGACATGTGATTAATAGCACATTTTTTCATGGAGGTACATTTGGGCTAAGGTAACTTTTATAGTGATTAAGACTATAACTTAGGAAGGATAGGGAAGATACTGCACTGCGTGGGGTTAGTACAATCAATTTCTTTGGGCTGCCGTTTGGCACCATCTTATTACGTTATAACGAGATCGATTAGTAGGTCATCGATGATTATTATCGATCTTGAAAGGAAACCTTATGGGCCGCCGTTAGCTGCCGATGCTATCACTGAGACTTCCCCAGATACTAGTTAGATAATACTTCTTTCGGGCATTACCTTAACTTAACGAGTTAATGAAATGATCAACTTTTCTATGAGCACTCATGTACAAGTTGATCTGGAGAAGTTTGCTTAAGGCGATACCCTTTGATTTCAAACTAGCCTCTACAAGCTAAATTTATTGTAGTTAACCGTTCTTTCAGGTACGCATATGGAGAGGTTTATTAACTGATTGCCATTTTAAAGATGGTCTATGAAGCCACTCAATTTGCTAAAAATATTTTCTAGAAATATTGTCGCTCCTCGGTTATAGCTTAGATATATAATAGATCAAAGACAGCAGTAAATGAATCAGGGTCGAATGAGTCGGAGTGGCTTTGAGTCGCTTCTAAACTTGCTTTGTTGTTCATGTGTACACTTACAAGTTCATTTTTTTCAAATACTACAAATATCGCTTGCAAAATACAATAATATATGTAGATGATTTCTTCATATAAATAAAATGGTCTTATCACGCCGCCAAATTTGTTTACATACTAATTACGAAATATGAATATAGCTGTGTAGCTTTTTAATTCAATAATTGGCATTTAGTTTATAGGAAAGTTTTCTTGATCAAAATATTTGTATTGTAGATAATTCCAAAAAGTCTTTATCATATTCAAAAGGGAATATTAATAATTACTTTACCTATTGAAATGTGTCTCGTTCGTGCACGGGGTAGATAAGATATATATACATACATACTCGAACAAAATATGTTGTTTCCAATGTGTGCAATTATTTGAACTGGACATACAATTGCAAAATCCTTTTCTTTTTTTTTAAATGGTAGACACACATGCTATGCTTATAGGCTTTTACCTTGAATTGGTCTTGATTGTGGAATATGGTAGAAAACATATCCTAAAGGACACTATATGAGTATTTTTCCTCCTCTGACACATTGACATATACATCTTGATAAAGCATTTAATCATACAATAATGAGACTTTTTCATCTACTTCTTTGATAATTATTGACAACAATATTTTCATATAACGACCAACGACCATGTGTCGGTGTTTTTTTTTCAATATTGCACACTATGTCTCGTTAAGTAAACAACATTTACAAATCAGTAGCAAACAAGGAGCTTGCTAGAGCTGTTTCTTGTCTTTAATATAATATTGCGACATCGTTTCCGTTATTAATTTATTTTTCTTTTTGCTTTACGTTTACCTTATAACAGAAACTGAGTATAAAAATACGGAAAATAAATTTATTTTAGTCTACAAATTTTGTTTTTTTAATACATCCCCAATAATAAAAAAGTGTGAATCAAAACTAAATTATTAAATTAAATCCTCAGAGCATTGTGTGGATTATTTGATTTGCTTGCAATCTTTTGGTCGAACTTTGAGCGATTATGATTTTTTTTAATGATGCGGGTGGTGAGGTCGCCCGACTATCGGCTGTCTTATCTCTATCATGTACAAGTGACTACAACTATACATCTAATATAGTCATGTAGATTGTATTGTTAGTTTGAAATTTTATACGAATACATTTATTTGAGTGCAAAACTTGGACAGAAAATTACTTTCTATAACATTAAATTTCGATTATTGCTGCTGTTTTTATCAAAAATACCCTCTGGCCAGAACTTTGATTATAAGAAAATTATATCTGTAATTTCAAATCTATACCATTTTATTAACAGTGATTTATGTTTTGTGAGATTTGTAGTTTTAACGATGTGAATATTTTAATGTTCTACATTTAAATAGTATGTACACATTCGTGGCACATGTGTTTAGAATCTGAAATTAATTGACATTTTTTACAACGTGATTTGCTAGTGTAAACAGAAAAAAGATAAAAAAGAAAAACATCAAAAATGCCGAATTCCGAAGCGACAGAAAATGTTTATGACCACAGAACTCTAACCGATTGGTCGGAGGTTGGGATCAATGAGACAAATGGCACGGGAACTGAACTTCATTTACCGATTAATATGGTGTTCAATGATGGCCATCGCCTATCGATCACAGTTTACAGGTCCGAATCTTTAAACTAATATTAGCTAATACAAAATACATATGTCTGATACAAAAATGCAAGCAGGTCTACCATATTTAATTTTCTATTTTAGTATTCTAATGGTAATATCAACAGTTGGCAATACCACAGTTTTGGTATTGTTGACGAAACGTCGACTGCGGGGGCCATCTAGAATCGATATTATGCTGATGCACTTGGCCCTGGCTGATTTGTTAGTTACTTTATTACTAATGCCACTAGAAATTGCTTGGGCCTATACCGTAGCCTGGAATGCGGGCGATTTTATGTGCCGTTTGATGAGTTTCTTCCGAACATTCGGTTTATATTTATCTAGCTTTGTGCTTGTCTGCATATCGATCGATAGGTAAGTACGAAAACGATATCAATTTGACTTTTGTTTAAAAAAACTATAATTTTTCCTTCATGTTTTTAGGTACTATGCAGTGTTGAAGCCATTGAATTTATCGACTTCTCGAGGAAGAGTTATGCTCAGCTTGGCTTGGTTGGGTTCTATTATATGTAGTGCTCCGCAAGTATTTTATAAACATATAAACCAACCAATTCATTTATTTCCGTTTTTTTATTGTTATTCTATTTGAAAAATAGGCTATCATTTTTCACTTGGAGCGACATCCACAAATCTTATGGTACGAGCAATGCGTTACGTTTCATTTTTTCGGAGATGAGTTTCATGAAATATTATATCAGTTTATGGGAATGCTGGCTATGTATGCATTGCCGTTGATTATTATTTTGTTCTGTTATATTTCTATATATTTGGAGATATATCGGAAAAGTAAGCGTTTTATAAAAGGCACAGGTATGAATGCATATAACTAAATTTAATTTATTATCTCATTAAAATCGTTGCTTGTAGAACGGTTTCGACGGTCTAATGACGATGTTTTGGGTAGAGCCAAGAGAAGAACTCTCAAAATGACAGTAACTATTGTCATAGTTTTCATCGTTTGTTGGACACCTTATTACATAATGAGTATGTGGTACTGGCTGGATAAGGAATCTGCTTTAAAAGTTGACCAGCGTATTCAAAAAGGATTGTTTTTATTCGCAGTTACAAACTCTTGTATGAATCCAATTGTATATGGGGCTTTCAATATTCGAGGAAGAGAGCAAAACAATAAAAAAGTAATATTTGAAAAAATAAATAAATATTTTCTTTTTAACTATTAAATTTGTGTACGTTTCCAGGCTATAAACAATCGTCAAGCAACACTCTCGAAGCGTTTTCAAGATAGTAAAATGTTTAAAAATGGCAGAGGAATCTCATCAAACAGCATTGTTACAGATGAAATTCTTACTACAATTACAACTGCAACAATACCTGTTCTGGAGACCAAAAGAACTATTTGCACAAGGTATATGTGTTCGTTTATTCAAAGTCTTACTTACTAATTAATTATTTATTACTTGTTTCGCTTTTTTTATTAATTTATCAATTTTCTTTTTTCCAGTTGTGGTGACTCTATTGAACTTCCTAATCTGCAGTCCCAATAATTCATATCATTCAAGCACAGCTCTTTGTTAAAGTGTTGTAGTACAGCATTACGTAAATTATTTAATTTTTTGTTTATTATCTAAGTAGAATAATTAAGGGAATTATTAAGGGATTTGAATGATCAACTTGACAAATTTTGAGTTCCTCGATGGTTTTGCAAGAAAATTATTGGAAAAAAAATATCATCTCTAGGTTACCGTTGCTTATCTATTGACCTACCTAATATAATATATATAATATAAGTACACAAGAAAATACATGAAAACTTAAATAAGTACGGATCTGTAAGAACCGAAATACGTATGCTTTTCAAAAACTATTGAATATACATATTGTAATTATTTGTAAGCGTTGTAATAATTAACCAATGCACCTCATCAATTGACCTCTTAGTAATAATAATAATGCCCTAGTGAAACAAAGAGTCACTGACTAGCCCGAAAATAGCTTTGCTTATGGAGACGTTGTGGTCAAAATATCTTTTCTGTGTCTTTTTTCGCTTGCGGTATATATTTTGTCTGGCTTACATTTTTTGACCCAATGTTGGCTTTGCACATATTTTCGTGCGCAAGTGGTTGTATTGTCTTGAAATGGGTTGAGTCCCTTGTAATGGTCAGTAAGTTTTATATATCAGTAAGTTTTATATACCATATGTGTTGTTTTGTTTTATCATTGAAATCAAACGATATAAGTGCCCTTTTTTTTTAATATTAATTGAACCTTTAAGTAGTTTTTCATTAACTCTGGAAGATGATATCGCTCAAATGTGCATCACTATTTTTGATGAACCTTTGAGCTCTTTCGATTGTTTCGGTGAAAAACTAGGCTTGAACAAAAAGCGCATAACTACTCCTATATAGGTATGTGTAAATATATATATAAATTTCCGAATTCGTATTAGTGGCTTAATATTAAAGAGTTCCTATAAAGAACACAACTGTACGATACATACAAAAACATAATATGTTCACCATAATTATGTATTCATGTATAAAAATACATAATTGCATTTTTTAGGAGGGGGACCCCTTTCGACCGGGCAAAAGGAGCTAAAAATTAACTCATTGAGCATATTTTTGTAGATGAGAACTGAGAGTTCCTAGACTAAATTATTAACCATCGACAAGTCAACAGTTCCTGCGGACAAATTGTCTGATCCAGCAGGCTTAATAAACTTCACTTTCGATGCTATCTTAAACCAGTCTAATTAGAATAAATACTCTGTTTGGTAGCTAACATGATAACAAAGTTTTTTTTTTCATATTCTCACTGCGACTCTACTATTACTCTACTATTACTCATCGTTCTTAATTTATGCAGTGCTCCGTTCGGGTTTTGCTAGATCTACATTATGTATATTTATAATTATTATACCCGGTGCATGAAATTTTCTGCAAATGTGGCAGTTTTTTCTTTCCATCTATGTCTATTGAAAAAAGAGTTGCTCTTAGCATAATATTGTATTATTGCGTTACACCCTGCTACATATCAGTGCTAACACATTATTAAGTGCCATGATGTGTTCGTCATATCAGAAGGAAAAGGACAACATTTTCACTAAATTATGAAATTTGTGAAAGCAAAATTTGGTAGCCTGTTTTATTTTGTTATTTATTTCAACTAGTGAGACTTTCAGAGTTACCTTACGCTAAACACAGTGCACATAACAACTTAAACTATGCCTTCGGCCTTATGATTAACTTTACTTAATCAGAAAAATGAACTATTATGCTAAGAAAATGATTTTTTTTGTGAGCTTAACCGACCTTAGTTAAAATATTTATATATAGATATATATATATATAATATATATTTCATTCGTACATATCTTTTTTGTGCTTATAACGTTTTGTTGGTTTTTTTTGTGATTTTTGTTTTTAGTCTCTTTTTTTAGATTTAGTATTTTTTTTAATTTTATTAGATCTACAACTAAACTAAAACTACTCATCATCGTAGCCTATTTCAATCTTTCCTAACATACCTTGACCTGCTCTAGCATATGTGAGCCTGCCATTGGTTGCAAAATGCAAATGGTCACCGACGTGGCCATCTTGTCAAAGTCTTAATTTCGCGGGTCGTTGCCAAAACAGCATCTAATCAAAATATAAATACTGATCTAGTCACATGTCAAGTTATCTGACTACAGATAACAGACAGATAGAAGTTTTCTGAATAAAATAAATTCTGATCCCAGAAAGCTGATTTTCAACTTCCAGTCATCACTATACTGCTGAATTTTTTCGAAGTTTCGAAGAGGAGTTATGAGATTTTTTTTTTTTTTTTGGAGGCTTCTGGTATCTCAGACACAAATACTGGTCCATTGTACTGCTAGACAGACACCTTAGATGGCGTTAGAGCTCATGAAGAGCCAGAGCCAAGCTTCTTTTTTATTCACTCATGTTGTGTCCGATTTGTTTTTTACACAAGTGAGCGGAACCTTAAGCTTTATGCCGATTCTGAACGGCGAAAGCCAAGAAGCTTTTTAACGCAAGCATACAACGGGGGGTTTTGCCAATACCCCGCCGAGGAGGGAAACCTCGAAATAATCATTCGATTGCGTTAGTGTTATCGGGATCCGAACTCGCTCCTCTTGCGTCAGCGGCCGACACACTACCCACTGCGCCACGGCGCTCAGTAGCTATGAGATTACTGAGATAAATGCTAAAAAGGATCGGCGAGTTCATCGAACCCTGTTGAAGTCCACTGCTAATTCCAAATGTTTGAGAAGAAGTCACTTTGGCAGTTTTCACAGCGAACTTCCTACCAATTAACACGTCAGAACACATATACAGGGTGTCCCACGAGCAGTGTGCCAAAAAGCTAGAGCGTGGAGGTCTGGTCAAGACAAGAAAAAAATCGTATGGGAGGGGGGGTCTATTCCCCCCGTTTAGCCGGGAGGGGCAATTTTCTAAAAAATTGACTTAATTTGGAAAAAAAATTATTAAAAATCAACAGTTACATCCACAATGCCGTGACCTCTTCTTTCATCTTGTTTCTAAACGAAACTGTTTTAAGTTATAGTTTTTGAGAACTTAATTTTCAAACTCAAAATTTTGAAAAAAAAAATGAAAAAAAAAAATTTCGAACTATTTTTTTTTCAAAATTGTATGTAATTAAGTACTAATTTTTTGTCAAAAATTCAATTCTCTTATTAGTTTTTAGTTAAAAACAGAAAACCGGATGCAAAAATGTTTTGTAGTTTTTGAGAAATTAAAAAAAAACCCGAACCATTTTTTTCTAAGAAAAACCTTTTTTTTGGTTTTAACGCGGGTGGACTTGTAGGCAAATTAATGTATGAAACATTGACATCTTTTTTATTATTTTTAAAAAATTTGGAGTTTTATTATAATCAATTTTCAATATGATCCCCATTTTTTAGAAGGCAAAGATTATATCTCCTTCTAATGGCTGCACATAAGTCAAACAATTTGACTCCAGCGACTTCAATCCGTGCTTTCAGTCGTTCCAAAGATACTATTTCCACTTCATAAACATAATTCTTCATGAATCCCCACACATAAAAATCTAGAGGAGTTAAATCTGGTGATCTAGGTGGCCATTCCGTGGGGCCCTTTTTTCCGATCCAACGGTCACTAAAATGATCATCCAGCCAGTTTCTAACCCGTAAGCTGTAGTGTGCTGGAGCTCCATCTTGCTGGTAGATTAAATTATCTGCTATGGCCAAAGGAACGTTGTCCATCAAATCGGGAAAAAGGTCTCGTAGGAACTGCAAGTATGATTCTCCATTAATAACGGCATTCAAAACCGGGGCCCGATTACAATTTGTCCAACAATACCAAGCCAAACATTACAGCTAAAGCGGTGTTGTGATTTATTTTGTTTTTTGTTGTGTAGATTGGTGCTACTCCAATGATGCAAATTGTGGTAACCCCATAGTAACCCCATCTCTGGTAAACTGTGCTTCATCCGTCCAGAATATCCTTCCAAAATTGTTTCGTTCAGTTTCATTTCGAAGCAGTAATGATCGACAAAATTCTGCTCTCAAAAACTTGTCGTTTGAGGTGAGTTCCTGAACTGTCCTAAAATGGTACGGGTGTAAGTTTTCGGTATGAAGCACTCTCCGTACTCTAGATTTGGGCACTCCAAGCATAATAGCTATCCTCCTTGTACTAAGGGAAGGATTATGTCAGACCAAATCCAAAAATTGAGGTTTTATTGTCTTAAGGTCCTAGCCGGTTGAACCCATTGGCGGCGGGCGGACCCAGATGAAATTGGCAGGTCAGTTTTCAGGCGTTATCAATGAAAAAAAAGGATTAATCCAGGGTTATTCCAATACTGTGTCAGTTTATTGAATCCTCATAAAACTCCAAATTTTTTTAAGAATAATAAAAAAGATGTCAATGTTTCATACATTAATTTGCCTACAAGTCCAGCCGCGTTAAAACCAAAAAAAAGATTTTTCTTAGAAAAAAATGGTTCGGGGTTTTTTTTAATTTCTCGAAAACTACAAAACATTTTTGCATCCGTTTTTTTGTTTTTAACTAAAAACTAATAAGAGAATTGAATTTTGGACAAAAAATTAGTAATTAATTACATACAATTTTGAAAGAAAATAGTTGGAAATTTTTTTTTTTCATTTTTTTTTCAAAATTTTGAGTTTGAAAATTAAGTTCTCAAAAACTATTCTTTAAAACAGCTTCGTTTAGAAACAAGATGAAAGAAGAGGTTTCTGGCTTTACAAAAAAGTATATTACGGCATTGTGGATGTAACTGTTGATTTTTAATAATTTTTTTTCCAAATTAAGTCAATTTTTTAGAAAATTGCCCCTCCCGGCTAAACGGGGGGGAATAGACCCCCCCTCCCATACGATTTTTTTCTTGTCTTGACCAGACCTACACGCTCTAGCTTTTTGGCACACTGCTCGTGGGACACCCTGTATAACAGTGGTAGCTCCTAAGTTTGTTTAAGACCTCCCAACCATACGGTGTCGAAAGCTTTTTCCAAATCATGGAAAGAGGGTCTGGGCATAACATTGGATATGCTGGCGCTTCCACTGGCGGCGGTATTATTTGCCATGAAATCGTAAGTGAACCAGGATTCTTCTGATCGCCAATGATCGATATCATTTCGATCGATATCACGAGGACTCCGTCTTCCAGGTCGCGGCTTGAGCGAACATTTCATTCACCTTATCAATTTCCGTTGGATTTTGTATAGATCCTCGATCATGAAGAAATCGTCATCCAAAATGGCGATCTCCGGAATGTAATTGTTTCTCCGTACAATACAAACTTACAGATATTCTGTTATTTTTTTTAATTAACCGTTTGAGATTGTTAATCAGTGTGATATCACATTGTTCATAGTTTGCTTCATTATATTGTCCATTGATTTGCAGGTCTCTGTCAATTTCGTCGTTTCGTTCGAAACAGGCGTTAGAACTGTTTCTTTAGTACATACTTTGAATGCTATTCACTGCAACGGTGTCAACGGTTAAGCTGAAAGAGCTGAGGTACTCGAAAAGTTTTTGGTTTATTGAAAGTGCTGATTACAAAGAGTCGGGTTCTATTTTCATTATTCAAAATCAATTAATTACCATTATTTAGAAACATAAGGACGTTGCAGGACTTTTTCCGGAGGGCTGAATTTTCGCAAAGATTAATGCTTCCGAATTATACTTACAAAAAGTTGAGAAGTATAAAGCAAACATGCTCTCACTCACGGGGTGCAATCCTAAATGAAGATATAATACATATGCTCGGGAGTATTGTGGTTAATATGGGGGCGTCTAACATCGTTGGCAAGGGTTTCGGATCCCTCAAGAGGTAAGTCACCGAAATTCTATTTTGTACTGTCTCCTCGATACGACCGGCTCTTTTCGCTAGGGGGAAAAAAGGAACCACAGTCCAACATAGGTGTTTCAAAGCAATTCCAGCTAAGCTCCACCATGGACCAGAATGCCAATGCCATATAATACATGCATACACATATATAAGTATGTACATATGTTTATGAATATCTGTTAAACATACGATATTAAAATAAAAAAAAATGAGACTAAGTTGATGTGCACACGCAGATGAATTGTGATTGCTTTATCAGATATATCAAAGAGATAAATGGTGTTAAAAACAAAAACTAAATTATATAAATGACATTCATTCACCAAAAAGCGAGCGGTTAGAACAGCAAAAGCATAAATATAAATATATACGATGCCCCTTTCTTGTCGATAATATAATGAAAAATATAAAAAAAAAAAGTAAATCCGTGAAGCCTACAAGTCTCGAGCAGGAAAAATCGTATGAATACAAGTATACCTGAGTTATGTGATGGCAAAGCGTGGGAAGTATACATCAGGACAAGCATCATTCACGTCGTCGTATCTGAGAGTATCTAAGAGTATTTTTATCGCTTCTGGTTCGTTTCGATGGTTAAAGTTTAGCAAGATCTTTGAAATCATTTTAATATAGACTCTCTTCTGTATTGCATCGCGTTCAAGATTGTCATTTCTTTATTTTTATTTTCGCTTCGTGTCATGAATGATTGTGGGTGAGGCGTTCGGCTAATAAATCTATACACTTTTTTTCTATTAGCTCTGGGTAATACAACTTAATCAGATGCCCTATTTTTCTTCTTCTTTTTCTCATACATATACAATAACGGATATAAATAATGTTGACATAAGCACAAAACATATCCTTTGAGAAGCTTTTAATAAAACAAATTTTAGTTTACAGCTATACACGTCTGTTTGTGAATTAAAATAAATATTAAACCAATTATACCTTACTATTAAGTAAAAGAATATACGAGTATTACAGACGAAACGCATTTTTCATTTAACGACAACAGGCGACAAATCATGTTACTCATCAAAGTATTTGTAAACAATATCACAAAACAAAAACACTATTACCGATGTTTTAAAATGGAAAAAAGCTAGTCGGCAATAGCACAACCTACCTGGCGCTTTTAGATACATGAAGGTACAAACCGGATATATGTATATCTACATCTATTAATCGTACGTAGGCGTTAAAATGTTGATATATATATTTTTTATTTTATTTCTTGAGTCTTTCTGGAAGAATGAAACACATCGTTCGTTCTTTTTTTCCATGGCAGTGCCATGACAAATAAAAAAAGTTGCTGGGATTATACCGTGCTGGGGTGCCTAGCCTTTACGTTGTTTAACGTAGCAGCATCAATTCTTAAAGTATATTGAGTTAAGATTTACTTTGGTTCAGTGTTTTGTGGTATTCGCTTCGTTTGAGATCGTGCTCGTCTCGGTCTCATGTTGTGCGGCATTCTGTGTGTAAGATCGTGCATAGACAAGAATTTAAATTGTTGGTAGTAGCCAAGTGATTGTTTTTATTTTTGTTTTTTTTTCCGTTACTGAAACAATAGTGTAATAGTGTAATTTGCCTCATCGAACTAGTTTAGTTGTTTGATTGACTGAGATTGATTGAACGTTTATTTATTGCGGACAAATTATCAATTCGTTACAACTCAACTCGAATGTTGAATACAAATCTCACATATATGGATTAAAACCGAATACAAACTGTAAGTATGAATATGGTTTCATTTTCAGTTGTATGCAGAAACAACAACAACCATTCATTAAACAAGTGTGGCTATGAATTTATGGAGTTATAACTAACTGAAAATCAAACGAGACTAAAGCTACAAAACGTATTTTTTTTTTAACGGAAAGTTTACATAAACTTAAATTATATTAATAATTAGTCTTGTCTCAAATGTTTCTATGTAACTAATATAAGTCTGTATATGCCTCATATATAAATATATCTAGATAAACATAAGTAATTGAAAATAATTTACAAAGGCGTAAAAAGTAGTTAAACCAATACTTATATGTAATATATCGAGTAGATGACTTACCAAATATGGTTTGTACTACTGTCGGGTTGAGTTAGGAGAAGAAACCTTGAGTAGATATTTCCTCTTTTGTAAATGGCCAAGAATTGGTTTATTAGCTTCTAACGAGAATTCGATCATTTAAATAAAATGACGCAAAAACAAAAGGTAAAAATTAATTAAAAATATATATACTCTATGGTATTCTTCAATTTTCATAATAGATGTTTCTTTACCCCAAAAACCGAAGTACATAAAGTATTGAATCTTAATAGTAGAAATATTAATAATAACCCATAATATTGTACTTGTCACTTGTGCTCGCAGAAAAACATAATTACACTCATACTCATACAGGCATATCTGCTATCTTTCCTTAAGATTAATGCCAAATAAACCAACATATTGGTTAACAAAATAAAAATAAAAATTATAAAACCTCTTATGTCAATGTTTTTGAATATACCTTATATTAATTACCTTTGTATGTCGAATGCCTTTTAAAGTGTTTTTAAATGTTTTCCTGAAAAAAAATCTATCAAAGCCAAGCTGTATTATATATATACATGAATGTATGTATGTATGTATATAAGTTCCACTGCGGTCGGAATCCATCCTACTCTTTATAGGTATACGAGTATTTGTCTTTTTACTTTTTTTATTGCCAGTAATGAGTACACTTATTTGTTCCATGTAAATATGTACATATATAGCATTTTGTCAATAATTACGAGCATATTGAATGTGTTCATATTTTCTTAAGGCGACGACTTACTCTTTTTGATCTAAAAAGCAATTATACGATAATTTTACAATTTTTTTGCTTTTAATTTAGTGAAACATATATTTGCATCTCCATCCTATTTTCAAACCATGAATATTATTATACTATTATTGGCTGCAATCTTTGCCGTCCGAAATGTCTCGGCCTTATCGCTAGATCCAGGTACCTACTTCTTAATAAAACGAATACTTTTGTTATAATAACAAGTTCGTCTCTCATTCATACTTAGAGGCCTCAAGTGCGTTAGAACAGTACATCAAGGGAGATTGCGTGATTTCTATGAAGCATATAAGGTATGATCAGGACAAACAATTTATCCAATGAAAACTAAACAAAAAAATATTTTATACAAACATGTATATATGTTCTTCTGCAATATATGACAGACCTCGGCGTAAACTTCATATATCTCTTGAGGCGCTCTTTATGATTGATTTCCCAACGTTAAAACATCGAATGTCATTCTTTTTGGATCGAAAACAGCAACGTGTTACACTTGACATAAGTTCAAATGCAGTTACAACTTCGAAACAATTTGAAATTCCTCACATAAACGAAACGAGTACTATTCGGTCGTTGGCTCTCTATTTTCATAAGGACAAAATTTCTCTGATAGTGGATTGCAAGGAAGTGTCAAAACATGAAGTTGACATGAGTTTATCGAATCTTTATACAGAAATGGAAGATCCTATAATAAAACTGGTAAATATTGAGTTGCAGCATAATATAATAACGATAATGATGATTGTCTTTGCTTAGTTCCGCGAACGAAAATATCCGCTTCACTTTGATGGTACTGTTGATGATGCACTGTCGCATGCTAATTGCCAGAAGGGTTCACATCGTCGTGGGAACAGAAAGATGCTCAAAAACCGAACGAGCGAGAAAGGTTAGTATATGCAAAGATGGAAGAAAAAGGGAGCGCCTAGTTGGCGATATACATACTAACATACGAGTATATGTACATATATGAACATACTATTGTACAATATATCAACTTATTCAGATAATTTTTGTTTAAGAGAGGAACAAAAAACGTGATGTTCGGGATTGGTTTAGTCAGGAAACTGGCAATAGCAATGAACCTTACCGTCAACAGCAAAGCTTATCTGTTACTGACAATGTCAATGATGTTCAAAGACGCGGTGATATACCAGTGATCGATGGCGATTGTGAAGGTAATTTGGCATATGTATAATTTTCTATTTTTTTTTATTTTGTGATCAAATGAGTATGTTGATATCCAAAAAGGGTGCCTATGAGCCGATTACAAATGTAAGGGAATAAATGGAAGAACATGTGCAGTCAGCCACTGAACTTGTTTGCTAATAACTATGCCTTCCACCCTGCACAATATGGCATATATTCGTTATATATATTTATATACATTTATATATCTGTGAATAAAGTATATGGACTGATCTCGTCAAGCAACTGCCCACACACAGTTTTTCATATGTGGGATCTGTAATAGTAAAAGAGTCTACAATGAAAATCATTTACTATACTTCTCACTTACGAGTATCTTTTTTTTTATATTTTTGCAATGTAGACGCCCTCACAAAATCACTATCGGATTTAATGGCATTAGTAAAACTTTTACGTGAAGATATCGCCCACCAACGTAAAGAAATTGCATATTTAAGATCCCTTATTGAGAATTGCGCAGGCTGTAAGCCACAAGAATTGAAGACACAACCATCTTGCCGTACAGCGAATCCTTGTTTTCCCGGTAAGTCCACGAAGAAATTGACTCTCTTCATGTATAGATATATATATATATATATATATATATATATATATATATATATATATATATATATATATATATATATATATATATATATATATATATATGAAATTAAACGTGTTAACACACCTAAGTGTGATCGTAAATTCTCTATAGCATTGCTCTTTAAATGTATCAAAGATAATGATGATATACGAGTATTTTCATAATCACTTCAAACAATATATTGCATTTGGATAATTATGTTGGAGCTTTCATTTTTATCTATTTGTTATCTTTGCATTTCATTTGTTTTCTTCCTTTTTATACATGTGTGCATAGGTACTGAATGTTATGATACTCCGTCCGGTTTAAGGTGTGGCCGTTGTCCTCATGGTTTCATTGGTGATGGAAAGATCTGCAAAGTCGGAATTACTTGCGCTGAAAGGCCCTGTTTCTCGTAAGTGCTGATCGGTATAAACGCTATACATATGTCCATAATATTAGTTTATTAACTTTTTTAATAAATACAATATAACAATCTATGGTATACCTATAAATATTCTGTAATTTAAAAACATACGTATTGTATCTGATGTATTATAGGATGGTATATTTTTTTTATCTTAAAAATCTTTGGCTGAGCTAAGAACTGTCATTCATTCGATAATATATCATTTGGAATGCGCTCAAAGATTGTATAGATAGATAGGGCGCGATCCGGATATACAAATGTTATAGCTGGGCAAGTGATTTTCTAATTCTTAACACCCACGACTATTACATTGTTATTTATAGATATTTAGAAATTTATGTATTAGCCATAAGAGTTCGTTATCATTTAAGAGTTAACAAGAATAACGATCTAATTCTTTTGATTCACATTTTGGACAAAAGAAAAGGAAAATATAGCATCGTTTGATGTAGTCCTACGGTAAATAAATATAGGTACATGGGTAGCAGTATATGGTCGTACGCATCGCGCCGATTCACGCTCTTTGACTTCATTGTTAGTATTCGATTTATTTTTTATTTAGTATTGTGTTACTTGTTTGCCCTGTATACCAGGCAAATTGGTAAAAGTTTTTTGTGATGTTGACGACGACGCAAAGGCGCTGCAGTATTTGTTGCGTAGGCGAACTCGATTTAAGTTATGCGACCACTCCGGTTACCGTGTGTGTTGGCGCGCTACGCTCTGCATCACCATATGCACACTGGCGTCTTCCACACTCATCACTAGTAAAGCATACCTTCGGGAAAGTATACATGACTATTTGGGAAAATTTTCACATCCAAGGCTTCACGTTTTATTCAGTTTTTATGTGATGCATCAACATGAACGCTTTTCAAACTTGTTTTCATGTTCCTTTACGTTTCTGGAATTGGAGTTATTAATTATTTATTTTCTTTGTTTTTTGTTGAATTCATTTTAGAGTCGCCAAATATTAATTATTTATAGCAACATTTTTTTTTTCTTTTTTTCTTTTCTTTATATAGCGGTGTAGAATGTCGCGATTCTATAAACGGCGCCGAGTGCGGACCATGTCCGAGCGGCTATGACGGTGACGGAAAAACTTGCACGATTAGAAATGCTTGTTTGGACGGGCCATGCCCTTCTGGTAAGTAATTGATCGAAATTAATTACTAGAAATATGTAGTACGAAATTTTACTTATGTTACATTAATGCTATTTGTCTCTAAACACATATAAATTGTATGTTCGATATGTTTAAAAGCTTATCATATGTATGTAGCTATAACTATTGTCATTTTGATAATATGCCAATTAATCGTCTTTCATAGATACATTCTCACCTATCCATTTAATGTAATTATTTTTATTAATTTTTTTCAATAATAAAAAACATATTTCTTTGAATAGGATCTATTTTTGTGCCGTCGCATAATGTGCAACATTATCAAAGGCAGTACACCTCCAGAAAATATTCGGTTATGACATCATAAATTCGTTTTTCCCTTTGTTATTTGTATTATTAATAAAATATGAAAAAAAAAACAAATCCTTGAAAACCTAGAAGAAGTATTATCAGAACAATCATACTAATAAAAGTTGTATTAAGACAAGTTCAATTTGTTATTAGTAGTTAGTTTTTAATGCAAGCAATATTTAATGCCAGAAAATGTAAATGTAAACAAATCAAAAAACAAAACATGTAAAGAAAAAAAAATGCAAATAAAACAGACGAAACAAACAAATAATCTGTGTTTTCTTTTAGAAATTAGTTTTTTTTATTTTGTGTTCTTGGGCTACAACCACTTTCATTTTCTGGTATTAAATTGTGTAAAGTAATTGCTATTGCACCTTCTATACGTTAGAATGCTTTGTTGTTGCCTTTATTTACACATGTGTGACTTTTAATATTGTTTTATAACGATCTCAGATGTTTATTTAAATGTATGGGGTTTTGTTGGAGGATGCTTCTATTCTTAATTCCTGCATGACAGAGAGTATTTAAAGATATTGATATATTGTTAATATATAGAGGCGAAAATTACACAAGCTTTTGGTATTGAAGCTAATCCTACTCTGTAACATTTCACATTTAATTTCAAAAGTCTAATATTTCTGGTAAGACAACTCGGAGCTTTTGCCTGCGCACTATATCTCGCTCTAGTTCCTAGTTCCTCAGTTAATAAAAAAAATATATATATATAAAAAAAAATCTGAAAATCGACAACATTCCCAAACGTGAAAGATCTTCCGAAGACGAGGAGACACGGGTGACCTCACATAAAAAAATTCTTGGTAGTATGAAAGTCATCGGGGCACATTAGGACTCCAGAACAAATTACTGGAGTCCTCTACAATATCTCCTGGACAGTGACAGTGACGATAGGGATGAAGTGATCACACCCAATATACCTATTAAGAAAGTGCATGTCCTCCCGATAAAGTTATTGCAAAAATTGAGTACTTATGTGCACACCACTCCAAATCTCTTTATATTAAAGATTACTTTATTAAAAAAAATTTCATCGGAATTAAGATAAAAAAATTATTAAAAAACAACCGCAACACTTAAATAAAATACTATACCGGTTTTGAAAGCCAGAAACCTGTTCTTTAATCCTTAATTTAAATTAATTTTTTTATGTTAATAGTTTTTGATAAAAAAAATGAAAAAAAAAGTTTAGACAAATTTTTACCAAATTGTGAAATTAATTGCCAAATTGGCTTTTTGTGGTCAATGCTTGTATCAGTTCTGAATCGAACATGAAAAATCGAATGGTTTTATGTCTTCTAGTTTTAGAGAAAATTGAAAATTACTAAAACTATTTTTTTATAATTTTTGTTTTTTGGTATTTACGGTGATTTCACTTTGAAGATTAATGTTTATGATAGGTTCATCTTTGTAAGTAAAGTACAGCAATTCATTTAGCGTTAATCAGAATGCACCGCGAGAAGGTAGAGTTGCATTGCTTTCCGCATCCCAGTCAATCAGTTTTTGAGTAAGTCAGTTAAAAATAGTCGAGTTAATTTTTAATTCATTAAAAAGGTATTTAAGTCTCGTCAATGAAGTCATCTTCCGTACTGGTGTTACTGTCGAGTTCATTGAGTTCGTTGATGGTGGGGAGCCGAGGTTGTTTTGGCGGTGGGAGGATCGAAGTCCTTTAGTTACTATCCCACACTTTGTTCACTATCAATAAAACATGTGTACACTTTTTTACGTCTAATAAAAATTTCATAATTTGGAATGCCAAGACGTCCTTATTTCTTTTTCAAGGCAGTATTTTTGATAAAAGAAAAGTGCCATATATTGCTGAATATATCGCGTTGTCTTGCGGCATAAAATATTTTTTTTTCAGAAGCTTGTTCTAATTCTCTAGATCATTAATAATGTTGGATGCAATGGTCTTGTTAACATATTCGCCTTTGCGAATAGCTCTGAAAAATTATTTAGTTTAGGATGAATTAAAGGATGTTTAGCCGACATTGCTTATTCACAAAAAATAACACTCGATTCGCATTAAGATTGAAGACAGAAAGACCTCAATATCACCTGAATATCAATAACTACACGCTTTATCACATGTGTTGGCAGAAAGCAACGGTAAAAACGTCAAACGTTTGTTCGGTTATATTTTTGCATCATTATCAAGTATGTAACGCACTTTGCATAAGTACAAACATACATATTATGGAAAGTAAATAATTTGCAGCAAAATTCGAACATGTGAATTTTCTATAATGCGAATCACCAAAATTTTGTCATTAATGTGAACTTTGTAATTTTCGGATAAGTACTGTAGATGAAGAGTATTGATGACATAGGCACCTATCCCGAGCGGAGCAACGGGTGAGTGGGACCTGCCGCATACGAAAAGAGAGTTTAAATCCCTTAATCCCGGGCCAGCCGGGTACTGTTAGTTCAAAAAATTGTTGATATAGGAGCCCAACAGACATTTAATCTGTTATTCATTCACTTACCTGAAAGAAAACCACGTTAATGCCAGAAAACAAAACAAAATTAGTAATTTTCAGTTTTCTCAAAAACTAGAAGACATAAAACCATTCGATTTTTTGTGTTCGATTCAGAATTGAAATAAGTATATAAAAAAATTGATTTACACTTTGTTTTTTCATCTTAAGTCATTTTTTTCTAAAATTGCCCCTAGCTTCTAAACAGGGCGAGATAGACCCCGTCCTATAGTAAAAAAATGCTTGTTTTTGTCCCTTCGACAAAAAACTGTCATCAATTTTTGGCGCCAAAGTTATCGCACTCGTGCCAAAATATTTGTTCTTGAATTATCTTTACTCCAAGGGAAAATAAGTAAACTCCCGACACTTCCAAAAAAATATCTATGCTATGTAGTATGAGTAAATACTATGATATAAGTAATTTCAGCATTTCTATTATATTCTTGTGTAGGTAATGCTTAGAATAAAATAATAAGTCTAGAGTTACAGGAAAAACCAGTCCGGGACTTTCTTCCAATTACCAAATTGTGTGTGATTTTTTTTATTTTTCACATGCATAGATGAAAAATATCTGCTATTTATAGCGGGCAACGGCAAAATTCGAGGTTTATCCAAACTATATCAGCATGGAATACAATTATCGGGTTAAAACTATAGGATGGAAGATAAATTACCGATCTAAGTTTTTGTTGTGACTTCAAGTTGCATTTGAAGTTAAAAGAAGCCAATAATAGGCCTACCTTAAGCATTTTGCGGATTTTTTTCTCACGATAAATACACCTATTAAAACTGCTGGGTCACTATATAAGACGCACTTAGGCATATACATATTATATAAGTAATCTTTAAAGACGTTTTGCTTTAAATAAAATATTTCTTGTAAATATTTCGGAGTGTTTCCCAATTTCATTATCCAGTTTAATACTCACTAAATATAATTAGACTTTAATAAAATATATATATTTAATTTAATTAGGAGTGGAATGTGTTCAAACCAGTTCGAAACCATTTTACCAATGTGTTTCATGCCCTCGGGGATTCTTTGGGAATGGAAGTAATTGCCATGATATAGATGAATGCGATCTCTATAGTCCATGTGACACAAAAGCAGTTTGTATTAATCTCACTCCAGGATTCAGATGTGAGCCTTGCCCGACAGGATTTTATGGCAATCATGCACATGGTAAGGTTGGGTTCTCTATGAAATATTTTCCTCTCTTTATGCATATATTTTCACCAATAAAGGTTATTCAGCAACGCATCTGTCCATGGATTACGAGCCGCAGGTTTGCCGCGACATAGATGAATGCAAAACAGGTCTTTCGCGTTGCGATAAGAACTCTGAATGCGTGAACGCAATTGTAAGACCTATACCTTAAATATATAAAATATTTCTTTCTAATAGTAGAATTTAAATAGGGATCATATCACTGTAAATGTAAGTTTGGTTTTGTTGCAAACAGTACTTACGGATGTTTTCCCATATCTGATATGTGTCCCGATGGTACGACTTGTCATAAGAATGCGCATTGTAAGTACATTGGTAGCTTTCAATACGTGTGCAAGTGCAACGTTGGGTGGGCGGGTGATGGTCTTACATGTGGCAGAGACAGAGATCTCGATGGCTGGGCAGATTTCCAACTAAGTTGTTTCGACGAAAGGTGCAAATCGGACAATTGCCCGGATATACCAAACTCCGGTCAAGAAGACGCCGATAGGGATGGCGTTGGAGATGCTTGTGATAGTGATGCAGATGGGGATTTAGAAGAAAATGATAAAGACAATTGCCCGTTTACATTTAACCCTGATCAAAAAGATTCGGATCATGATGGTTATGGAGATGCTTGTGATAATTGCCCATTAATTCCAAATAGACGACAAACTGATTCTGACGGCGATGGAAATGGTGACGATTGCGATGATGATGTGGATAAGGATGGGATTCTTAACAAGTATGATAACTGCCCCACTGTGCGAAATGCAGATCAATCGGATATTGATAACGACGGTGTTGGTGATTTATGTGATAACTGTATCACTATTCCGAATCCCTCTCAAGAAGATAAAGATAGTGACTTAGTGGGAGACGCTTGTGATAGTGACATTGATGGGGATGACGACGGGAAGCAAGACAGTGAAGACAACTGTCCAATGGTTAGCAATCCTGACCAGTTAGACACTGATAGCGACGGAAAGTATGTCGCTTTTATAATTCCCGTTCACAATCATATTGTATTTTTTAGAGGAGATGCTTGCGATGACGACATGGATGACGATGGCATACCAAATTACAAAGATAACTGTCCGTTAGCGTTTAATCCGGATCAATTGGATCTAGACAGTAATTTCATATGTAATAACATTTAACAATTGCATTATAAAATTTAACTTCGAAATTAGAAAATGGCAAAGGAGACATTTGTGAAACAGACGAAGATCAGGATAAAGTTCCGAACTTCCTTGACAACTGCCCCAACAACTCAAAAATATATTCTACCGATTTTCGTTCATTTCAAACCGTAATTCTTGACCCCGAAGGCGAGTCACAAAAAGATCCGAATTGGGAAGTACATGCCAACGGTTCAGAGATTGTTCAGACATTAAACAGTGATCCTGGGTTAGCAATAGGCCATCCTGCTTTTGGTGGCGTTGATTTCGAAGGAACTTTTTATATTGACACAGATACTGACGACGATTTCGTTGGATTTGTGTTTAGTTATCAAAGTAATAAGAAATTTTACGTAGTCATGTGGAAAAAACACACACAAACTTACTGGCACTCGACTCCATTTCGAGCATCTGCCGAACCTGGAATTCAAATAAAGTTAGTAGACAGTGTAACCGGACCAGGTTCTATGCTAAGAAATAGCTTGTGGCACACTGGTGATACAAGAGATCAAGTTAAACTGTTATGGAAAGATCCCGCCAATGTTGGATGGAAGGAAAGAACAGCTTACCGCTGGGCCTTAATACATCGCCCAAATATTGGCTTAATAAGATTACGGTAATCTGATAATCCCTTTTGTATTTATCTGCAGAAATAAATTCACTCATTTTTATTCTCTTGCATACAAAGAATTTTCGAAGGTGAGGATTTAGTAACGGATTCAAAGAATATTTATGATACAACTCTTAAAGGAGGTCGCCTTGGTGTATTTTGTTTCTCTCAGGAGATGATAATTTGGTCGGATTTGGCATACAAATGCAATTGTAAATATATTTAATTTTTTTATAATTCTTTATATTTAAAATTTATTTTCTAGCGTATGTACCCATAAAAGTATACAATGATCTTCCGCAACATTTAAGACAAAAGGTAGAAGTTGATAATAGTTCCTAATGTGCTCAAATTTAAAAACAAATAGTTAAAAAAATTAAAACAACTTGAAAACTATAATAGTACAATAAGAAATGTGCCACGGAGTGTTTTATGTTGAATCAAATTTAATTTCCAAAACAAAATATAAAATCGTTTGAAATAAATGTTTGGGCAAACAAAAAAGCTATGCAATAGTATTCCTTTATTTTGGTTTGTCTTAAAGCTTTTCGGACACTTGCTTGTAAAATAATATATTTTTTCTTTCTTCTAGAGAAAAATCAATCTCCACCTATGTACGTATCTTTATACATATGTACTTATAAAGTAACGGCAATTTGGTAATCATGTTAGTTGTAAGTAACATGCTTATGTCTGATAAGACTGTCTGCACATTCTAATCAAATCTGCTATTAAGTGTCAAAGTGGTTACATATATATGTTTCTGTACTTGAGATTAGTAATTTGCTTATACAAAAAATCAGAGGATTTATATTTAAATTCGGACCTTTGCGTGATATCTTATGAGTAAAACTAGGCTTTACATGCGTTTTAAGGAAAACAGTGAAGATGATGAGGGGCATCAACAGCCCGGAACAACTCATGAAAATATGGAAAAAGTGAAAGAATGGTTTTGACGCTATATGCGCTTTTCAGAAGAAAAAAGAGAGGGGACGAGGGGCCTCCAAGGATATCGTGGAAATAGTGACAATATAGAGAAAAAAGCAAGATAATTCCTGCAGACTGCGTAGGCTGCTAAGCTATGTAACTGTTCTTAATCGAGTGAAATTACTCTGCTTAACATATCTTTGTTTCATAAAGGTCAGTAACAAGTTAACCAAGACCGAATTGCTAAAACAGCGTTCGGGCAGGGCGGGGCATTGTCATGTGAATTCATTCAACATCATCCTTGAAAATATCGTGCAGAATGGATATAAGAGGCCTGATCTATTTGAAGTCTGCACATTTGCTTGCATTCGCAGTTGACATTGATGTCTACTGCCTGCTTTAGAGTGCCCAAATGGCCTTATTTAGTAGCAGTTATATAAGTTAGTTTTATTTACATAGTTGAGATAATTAAACTTCCCCCTTCGGGATAGGGGGAAGTTAGAATATAGCCAAGGCGCGGTATGCCAGCCGTAAGAGGCGACTAATTTCTAATTCCTCTCCCAATGGATCTCTGCCCCATAAAAAAAAAAATGGTAAAGTTAGACGCAAAGCTGATGACTCTGCAGTGTAAACATCACCCATTGCAATGTCACATTCAAGACAGCATTAAAAATCCTACATACCTTAATGTTAAATATGGTTGGTCTTCCTTGAGTAAAAGATTCCAGAAGTAAACTAGTTCCCCGATCGGACATCCGTGTGGGAATTATACAAGGGAATTTCGTGAAAAATATTGCACAAAAATTGTTTTTTTTTTGGATTGGAGGCTAGTTCTAACAGATAGCATAGAGTACTGCGACCAGTGTAAGTCTATTGTGCCTGTTCGCCAATTAGACGAGGAATTCCTCTACTTTCTTAATAAAGCTGAGGAGTTATGATTTCTCTGAGCAGGATGCGGATTTCCTCATCCTCTAGACAGAGTCGACACTCGGTTTCAGACATGATATTAATTTTGTAAAGACGATATCTCAGACTAAAGTGTCCCGAAAGGTAGCTGACCAGTCTTTTCATAGTGACTCTATTATATTTGAGAATATTGATAGAGTGTTTGTTTAGGGGCTGTATGAATCTCTTCGATTGTCGGAGTCCTTGAATGCTGTTCCAAAAGCGCAGGTATTGCGATTTTCCTAACTCGTCTAAGGGAAAATTAATCTATGACTTGGGGATTCCGCAGCAAGGTTCGGCACCTATATACCTTTTGCTGGAACCCTTCCTAGCGAATTGGTCGGCGATTTCGTTGCCTTCTATGCCCTTGTGATCTGGTGCCCACCAGAGTTTGACCTTATTTCTTTTGTCTAGGTCCTGCAGGGAATCGTGGCATTCCTTGACAGATTTTGAATTCGTACTATACGAGCCCAACGCTTTGAGTCCTGCCTGACTGTCTGTGAGTACATTGATGACTGTATAGTCATCTCTTTTGTCAGTCTCTAAATTTGGGTTGACGCACGTTGGGATGTCGTATTGTTCGGCTTGGAAGACATTTGGGTCTTCAATTTGGTCCAAAGATGCCAGCGCCAACATCGGAACCCATCTTGGAGCCATCTGTGTACCATCTGTGATCGCCGCTTTTCCAAGCCGTGCAGTTTGGGATCAGTTCAGTGCCTCTTAGGCTGCCATCGGGCATGTTGGCATGGCGCCTGTAATGTCGAGACATGCTATCCTCTGAAGGCGTTGAAGTTTAACTATTGTAGTTTTCTGTTCGACTTGTGTTCAATATACAGCAGATACATAAGTGATTATATGAGTAGGTCTTACTATATAACGGTATATAACCAGTGGATTACCTTAGGTTTCAGGATTTACTGTAGGTGCGTCGACACGCTGCCAGATCTGCTGCGGATGTGGTCGAGTGACTTTTGGTCAATGGTAACCATGAGGTCCTTTCCCACTCCGTTCTAACTCTTGGCTGAAGAAATTATTCTCCAGCTGTGAGTGTCAAGCTCTTTATTCTGCTTGTCAATTAGCTTCAATATGGATTCGTCCTTTTCGGGAACCGGTGGAGGGATCCATATTGAAGCCAAAGTGCGAGGCGGAAGCATCGAGCGAGGGATAACCTCGAGTTTAGCGTTCTGCCAGATTTCGCCGCAATTGTCGATTGTACGCTTAAAGAAGTCTAGGGACCTCTGATTGTCACAACCGACGACTTTGACTCCTTTCTGCCAGCCTGCTCCGTCGAAGTTGATCTCATCGCTTCTATCTGCGATAAGCATCGCTTCTAGTATTTTGGCTTCAACCGTGAGCCAATTGTCGGATGTAATCTTCCCATCCGGGTTGGAACGGTCGACAATATCCACTTGTAGACTCATGGGAAGGTTGCAGCTGGCTGATGATTTCGCCTTTTTCGCTTCCCTTAGAGTTTCTTCCCCGGAGCGCCCCCCCCTTGACGTTCTGCTTCGAACCTGAGGCAGTGTGTCGTTTGGAGGTGCTCGGTTGCTGTGCGCTCTATTCGAGAGTGGCCGGTTGTGTTGGCTGTTGTCGAGTCAATTTTGGGACGTTGGGCTTGATAAGGGCCGTGTTCGATGGCTTCTTCTCTCCCCTGTGTCCTTTTTAGAAGCGTGAGTGGAGGTGGGAGCCGATTTCTTCTCGAATTCGGCTACCTCTTTCTTGTGCTCCTTAATCAGGAATTTTTCGCGCTCGGAGAGCGTTGAGGGGTCTCTCGCGCCATCATATTCCTGATATACTGCACCGACCTCTTATAGCTGTTCTTTGCTTTTTGGGCCGGTGTTTTTGCCTTGATCGTTCGTTCAGGTTGGCCTTAGGGTCGACCTTTTCTTCCAGCAGCTGAGCCTCAGATTCAGAGTCCACTTGCATGGTGTTGTTCACCTGTGATGAAGCCAAGGATTCATCGCCGGTAGCGGTGCCAATTTGTAGTCCCTGAAGGAGATCGCGCCTTCGGCGGTGGCAACCTGTGCTGTTTGCCTCAGAGGATGCATTTTTTTATTTTTGTCCGAGTTTTCTTTATCCATGTGTGATCCTGTACAGAGCCCCGCAGTATACAGGCAAGGTTATTTGATCCAGGAGGTTGCCTGGTATCTTGGATACACCGTTAGCGACTGGCCTATTATTTAAACTGGGCCCCGAGCCTGGCTGACTCTTGGCACAGTACGGTTTACACCTTAGTCCAGCCCAGGTGAAGGGAGGAGGAGGTGATGGCTGCAGCTTAGCTTCATGTCGCTTCATAGAGGGTGAATTCTCAAGAGTCATTGACAATTACTGAGCCTTCGCACCGCGACAAGGTGTGCAGCCACGCGAAGGAGATTGATTGAACAGAGATTTCACCTGTTTCCTCAAAGTTTCGAGCTGTGCATTCCACCAAGGCACACACCGCTTTGTGTATGTCTATGTATGTATCTACCTTGGGTGCACAGCTGTTTTTAAAGGATGAGATAAGTGCTTATTTGACAAGCCGCTTCTTCAATGTCATTCGCCGTTTCTTTCTTGGCGGCAAGTTGAGCCTGGAAGAGAACCCAGTTGGCTCTTTTGGCCAATAGCTTCTTCAGCCTCAGCAATGACATTAAATCTGATATGTTGGTGATCTCATTGGAGACGTGCCAGTCACAAATTATATTTGAGGCAAAACACCTCTTCTCTAATGGAGTCTATCAATGTGGGCTTGTTGCCCCTATTGGCAACGGTGGGGTAATTACTAAATAAATATTCAATAAGTGACTTACCTCTTTAATTCGATTCCACATGGTGCGCATTGGCATCGCATCCGATGATAAGATGTCGTTTGCGCCGGTGGCAATAATGTACCAGATCTTATATCTCAGTAGGTGGGATTTGATCTCCGCCTCCTGGGAAGTAAGCTGGGGCACACACGTTCTGCCTTGCTCTACGTTCAATGGGAACTTCCACGATGACGGCTGCCAAGTCTCTTGTTATAAATTGTGGAATGGGCAAAAAAATTATATTAGAACCGTTCAAACATGAGGCTCTAGGAGGAGATTGTCCGGCAGCGTAAATTAATTTTAGCGACCTATTTTGTAGGCCCATAATCTTACCTCTTTGAACCCAGTGTTCTTGTATGAGTTCGGGAAAACTTTTTTGCATTTTGTTGCATTTTGTTGCACAAGCTAAAGGAAGCATTCTTTGAATTGCTGCCATTTGTGCTGCGATAAGGGGGTGTGCGCCCAAACCATTGGGCACGACGCCCAGTCTTTTTTTTCCAGCTACACTGCTGTACCTTTCTTTGTCGGCTTGCGGATTGCGAATTTTCCTGCATTTGGCGGCAGGGTTCGGCGGTGACGGAACGAACACGTTTCGGTTCCGGACCCTTAGGGGCAGATTTGGCGTATGCTAGAGCTTCATATCTAGTTTTCCCTGACGCCTTAAAGCGTCTCTGTTCAGACGACTTTAGTTTGACAAAGCCACCAGGTGGTAGAGACTTATTCTCCACAACGTTGGTTTCTTTTCGTTCCGCGTCTGAGATTTCATCTGACAGCATACTCACAGGCTTTTGACGGACATGGAGCCGGAGTCGGAGAATGAAGACACATCTTCTGCTTTCCGTCCGGCGGCAATGTAGACAAAGGATATCGACGTTGATGTTTTTTATTGTGCCGCTCAAGCTGACAGGCCCTAGCGGGCGAAGACATTTGAGATGCATCACTCTCTTTATTAATTTTCGATTGAGAAATTTTGTTCCCAGGAGTACACGGGAAAGAACGGTCACCTAGAGCGGAGCCCGAGATGCTGCAGGAAGGCTGTAGTGAAATCGGAGGGCGCCCGGCAGCTAAAGTTCGCATACTAATAGCTAAGCACCCTCTTAGCCATGTATCCATCGGTGTATGCTCTTCCACCTTGGAGTTAGGAGAGTGTGGGAAGGATGGGTGCGGGGGAAAAGGAAAGGAAGGGTCAGTAATGGCTTCTTGGGTTCGGATTCGTCTAGAGACAGGTTTCGAGAGTCATTACTTGTACTAAGCAATTTTTGCTTTAAAAACAGTACGCAATGAAATTAGTAATTAGTCGTACTACTAACCATACTTCTAAACATACACTGTCCAAGAAGATAAAAAGGAAGAGGTAACCAAAATTTATCATTTTCTGAAAGGATGGAAGACACCATACCATGTCCAAATGTTTAAATATACAGAGGAGCGGAATGTGATTCTGCCCCCGTATACTGGGCAGAACAATAGCATATTTTCCTCATTAATTTAATTTGCTGCTAGAATTCGTAATGAGATCCCTTCGGGAAGATGAGAGAGGAACAATACATAATGCAATCACATCCGCTTTAACTTAAGTTGACGATATGGACCTGCTGGGAGATAGTGAGAAAGTCTAATAAGTGCAGGAATGGAAGTAGGCCTAGAAGTGAATGGAGAGAGAACCGAATATAATGTCATTGACTGACATGTGTCAATACCTCGCACTTGTACTTGACAAACGCTTTGAGAATTTGAAAAAGTGGACGAGTTCAAATGTCTGGGTAGTGGGTATCTTATTGATTGCTAAAAGCGAAATAAATAAAAGGCTGCATATGGGTTATATTTGCTTCTTCGCGATGAAGGAACTATTCAAAACAACTCTTTTGTCCTGTGATGTCAAAATTAGTATTTATAAAATCATAATAATGCCAATGACACTTTACGGATATGAAACTTGGTCTTGACTAAGAAGGAAAAAAAGTCGGGTCTGTGACAATAAGACTTTAAGGAGAATCTATGGTGGAGCACAGGATGAAGAAACGAGCGAATGGACGATACTACACATTCAAGAACTCGAGAAACCCTATTCAGCCCCAAGCATTGTCCGAGGAGTAATAAAATCATAAATATTAAGTTAGATAGGATACGTAGAACGAATTGACAATTGTCGAACAGCCAAAAGAATAATGAGTGGAAAAGTGGTATGAAAAAAAGCAGGTAGTCCACGCTGTTAAGGTTAAGAAAAAAAAATTAAATTAATAAATTAAGAGCACTGACGTAAGAACGAAAAAAGTGGGTCCAAATGAAAATATATTTATATTTTCATCCGAAAGAGAATCGCAACATCGTGCTCATGGCTAAAACATCACCTTTGGTAGTTATGACCTTATAAAAGGCAAGGCTTTCGTCCGCTTCGTGTATCACTGATATCGTAGGCAGAATAAATCCAGCCAGAGCTACTTGTTTGGTCTTAACAAATAATTGAGGAGAACCAATGTTATCCTTTATAATGCCTTGATCGTCCCGGTTTCGACCTTATCGAAATTTAGTGCGCAATTTTGTTTGTATGCTGGTTTTCTATGACAGCCAAATCAGCGACATCGTTTGATTGGTGTCTTATTTTGTGTCCATTTAAATTATTAATTATTAGTCGTATACTTCTCTATCCTCAGAGTTAAGATTCAAAAACTATTTTTATTTTTCCATTTATGGTGTAATCATATCTAATGCAAAATAAATATTAATATAAATTAACTGGACAGCAAGGTCGAAAGATATATTGTTACCTTAAGAGTTTCAGTTTAAATTGCTTGAACATGGACAGAAAGATAGGAATGCTATAAGCTATATTCTACCTTAGCAATATTCAATCACACACACTTCACGTTTTTTGGCAAATTTAAAGTGGTAAACGACAGCAGGCAAAGTTATCATATTTACTGAAAGTACACTTGTGGTCATAAGAACCGCATATACAGGGTGTCCCACGAGCAGTGTGCCAAAAAGCTACAGCGTGTATGGGAGGGGGAGGTCTATTTCCCCCCGTTTAGCCGGGAGGGACAATTTTCTAAAAAATTGACTTATTTTGGAAAAATAATTATTAAAAATCAACAGTTCCATCCACAATTCCACGATATACCTTTTTGTAAAGTCAGAAACCTCTTCTTTCATACTGATTTTAAATGAAGCTGTTTTAAGGAGTAGCTTTTGAGAAATTAATTTTCAAACTCAAAATGTTGAAAAAAAATTGAAAAAAAAAAATTTCGAACTATTTTTTTTCAAAATTGTATGTAATTAAGTAGTAATTTTTTTTCAAAAATTAAATGCTCTCATTAGTTTTTAGTTAAAAACAGAAAACCGGATGCAAAAATGTCATGTAGTTTTTGAGAAATTAAAAAAAAACCCGAACCATTTTTTTCTAAGAAAAACCTTTTTTTTTTTGTTTTAACGCGGCTGGACTTGTAGGCAAATTAATGTATGAAACATTGACCTCTTTTTTATTTTTAAAAAATTCGGAGTTTTATGAGGATACAATAAAGTGATACACTATTGGAATAACCCTGGATTAATTCTTTTTTTTCATTGATAACGCCTGAAAACTGACCTGCGAATTTCGTCTGGGTCCGCCCGCCGCCGATGGGTTCTACCCGAATTTTGAATTTGGTCCGACGCAATCCCTACCTTAGTACAAGGAGGATGGCTATTATGCTTGGAGTGCCCAAATCTAGAGTATGGAGAGTGCTTCATACCGAAAACTTACACCCGTACCATTTTAGGCCAGTTCAGGGACTCACCTCAAACGACAAGTTTTTGAGAGCAGAGTTTTGTCGATCATTACTGCTTCGAGATGAAACTGAACGAAACTATTTTGCAAGGATATTCTGTACGGATGAAGCACAGTTTACCAGAGATGGGGTTACTAACTTCCACAATTTGCATCATTGGAGTAGCACCAATCCACACAACAAAAAACAAAATAAATTACAACACCGCTTTAGCTGTAATGTTTGGCTTGGTATTGTTGGACAAACTGTAATCGGGGCCCGGTTTTTGAATGCCGTTATTAAGGGAGAATCATACCTGCAGTTCCTACGAGACCTTTTGCCCGATTTGATGGACAACGTTCCTTTGGCCATAGCAGATAATTTAATCTACCAGCAAGATGGAGCACCAGCACGAATTCCTGGACGAATTATTGAGTTTTGGAGACATGAACTGACCAACAACATAGTGTGATTTGTTGCCATTGGGTTTCTCTTGTGAGGCTTGATCGTTTGAAAAAGTTTTCATCAAATTATGGCTTAGTTATTACCTGATATGCAAGGAAAAGTCGTCGAAAATCACCTTTCAGAATCGAGCCCTGCAAGAGTTTCCGTGGAAAACGTTTGAATGATTTTTTATTCCATTATAATGGCAAGGTCCAAACAATATATGTATTTACATAAAAATCACAAATGTGTTTTATTTACAAATTGGATGACTCTATAGAAGTGAAAGTAATACAGAATGCGTTTTGTTCCTCTACCATTCCATAACACTTGGCATGGTTGAAGATAACATCCTTAAATTTGTTATTGCATATAGCGCTGTAAGAGTCTCGCCGATAAAAAACTAAAAATAGTATGTTTCTCTTATATTTACCAGTCAAATTTATCTTTCCAAATGAGCAGATCCATGCCATCTGGGGGTTTAAAATTATTACACTATTGTTTTATAGCTACCGTTTTGACAAAAAGAACATGAAACATTTTCCGTTTGTTAATTGGTGAATTGTATTAGGTAAGCAAACAACGTTTATACACATTCCTAATTAAGCAAACGAGTTTTTTTTTCCATTTTTAAGAGCAAATACAGTTGTTAGCAAAGCTGAATCTAAGCGATTATACAGGAAAATGTTATTATTACATTTTTATATTTATTCGCACATAATTCATTACAATATTTTGCCATCGCACATTATTAACAAGAGATTCGATACAAACATATATGGTATCTTACATCTTTAATATTTTTTAAGCATTTGATTTTGTTTCTTTATGAATTAAATATAGAAGGAAAATACGAAAAAAACCTTCCATTAGCAAAGATAGGTTAACTAGGTTAATTAAAACAATGTTTGTAATTCAGTGTATTTATAAGGAAAATAATTATTGGATATAGATATGGATAAATAAGTAAGTAAATATAAATGAAGTGATTCATTAGATGAAGGGATAAATAGAGTAGTGAATAAATAACCGGATAGTTGAATAAATAAATGAATAAATAAATAAATAAATAAATAAATAAATGAATGAATAACTAATTAATGGTAAATAAATAAATAAATAAATAAATTAATTAATTAATTAATAGATAAATAAATAAGTAAATAAAAAAGTAAATAAATAAATAAATAATTACATACATAAATCAATGAACTAAGTAGGAAATGACGAGAAAAAAAAAACAAAAGAAAAAGGAATATATAAATAAATGTTTAGGCAAGTAGAACAGTGTTTACAATTAAATTCATTACATATTCACATTATCAGGAAAATGTACATAAAAGAAAAAAAAAATAGGATAAGTTTATAAGCAAAGTATAATATATCTACAATATAACAACAATTTAAGATGTTATTGTCTGGAATTTGTATCACCTAATTTATTTATTAAAGGATTTTCGTTAACAGAACACTTTTGCAAAAACTGGACTGTTATCTTATGAATCCTGTCGGGAATCAGTTCAACATTCGCCTTTTCGTGTAGACTCGATGTTGAGTAATGCCAAGGAAGATAGAGCATTATTTTTAATATCTTATTTTGTGCCACTTGTAATTTCTTGAGGTGACACTGAGCACTCTTTCCCCAAATCCCCATATAGAAGTATAGCTTGAAAAATTACCTTATATATAATGATTTACCTTATGTATAATGATTTTATTTTGAAGTGATAAGGCAGACTTCCGGTTAATGTACGGATACAACATATGTATACCAAGGTTTACTTTTTCAACGGTTTTTAGTATATGTATGTTCCCTGAAGGTTAGCTTTGGGTCAAGGTATATTCCCAAATACTTCACAACGGGTTCCCAATTTATTAGAGTACTATTGTATTCCAAACTGCTATTGGGCAAAAAACAAGCTTTCTTTTTCGGGTGAAAACAATGGTGCAAGCCATTATCCTTATTAACTTGAATTTTCCATTTATTTGAATAATTGAATAGAACTTCCAACGCATGTTTAAGATTTGTCTCAATAACGAGAGAAAACTTATGAGAAGAAATTATCGCTGTGTCATCAGCAAAAATGGCAGCTTCTCAGCCCGGTACCCGAGGAAAATCGGAAGTGAACAAGTTATACAAAGTTGGACTAGGGGCTAAACCTTGTGGAACTCCAGACATAAAATTTATCGGACGTGATACACAACAATCAACGTAAACTTTAAAAGATCGATTAGACAGAATACTTTGAACAATTTTACACAGATATTGTGGGAAGTTGTAACTAAGCATTTTATAAATAAGACCATCGTACCATACGGTATCAAAAGCCTTTTCTATGTCCAATAGCACCATGCCAGTGGATTTGCCCTGGTCTCGATTATCCTTCACAATTTTGAGTACTCTCGCTATTTGATGTATTGTACTGTGATTATGTCTAAAACCAAATTGCTCGCTAAGGAAAATATCATGCTCGGAGACGAAATCCATGATTTTATTATGAAGTACTTTTTCGAATATTTTGCCGACAGTACTTAACAGACTTATTGGACGATAACTTTCAGGATTTTCCTTCGTTTTTTCAGGTTTGAGTATTGGTGCTACTTTAGCATTTTTCCAGGCATTTGGAAAGTACCCGGTTTTAATGCAAGCGTTATAAAGAAACGTTAAATATTTAACTCCCACCTGAGGTAATTTCTTTAAATATGTAGATATTTTTTATTCTATCAGGTTCATCTGCTTTCTTAATTTTTAACAGTTTAATAAAAGAAGCAATTTCTTCTTCTCTAACAAAACAAGCTGAAGATATACAAGGACTTGAAAGATTAATGTTAAGCAAGGACGTATTTACTGTGGCCATAGTTATAGGATCGCCTAGATTATTCGATCTCAAATGATTTTTAAGAAAGTTATCCCCTAGAGCATTTGCTTTTTCTTCACTTCACTTGTAAAGAATGAGCTTGTGCTATTTTTGAGACAGGGATTTGTTGATTTTTGTTTTTTATAATCCAAACTATGTTCCAAAAGGGTTTGCAACCTTTGTTCAGCCTCATCACTCTTTTATTCCAATCCGCATTACGCTGCGATTGTATAAGATTAGAAATTAGCTTGTTTAATGACCTAATATTGGTTTTGAATTAATCGTACCTATATATCTGCCAGTCTCTTTTGATTATATTTCTTATTTTAATAATACTTAATAAAGAAGGTGAGAGTTTCGTGGATATACATTTTTGAATCCTTTTGGGAATGCATATGTCAATAGTTCCCAACAGGAGTTCAGTAAAATTGTGTACGATAACATCAACCTGATTTTGATTTTGGATGCTATCCAGGTTCATGCTAATATTTTGTAATTCGCGCTTTATGGACTTACGAAAAATCGGCCAGTTAGTGCGATTAAGATTAAGAATATAATTGTGTTTTATTTTTCCTGTATAATTTAACCTACATAGAACCGGATTGTGATCAGAATTAAGTTCAGATAAAGATATTGGATGCGCAATTTGTGACAAACAGATCAAGAACGGACGGTCTTGCACGAGAAGACGACGGAATGTAGGTGGGACTGAGAGGAAACAAAATTGTAAAGGGATAAGTGACTGCTAAGGTCGAAATTATATTTCCCCAAGTATTAGCTCTAGTACAACTCCACTCCCTATGGCGGCAGGTAAAATCACCACCAATTAGGAAATTACCCCGCTGAGAAAAGAGTTTTTGAAAATCACTCTTCAACACATATTCCACCGGGAAAATATACACCGAAAATTTTAAAGGAAGTTCCATTTTCTAACATTAACTCTACACCACATGTGTTGGAATAATAGGTAAAGGCGAATGTTGAAGAGACCTTTTAATGAGTATTGCAACTCCACCACCTCTACGATCGACTCTATCAACACGGTTACATTTGAATTCAGAAGTAGATAACTTTATTTCTGAGTTAAGCCAAGTTTCTGACACTAGCGCAATATCAACATTATTCTCAACTAGAAAACTAATTAATTCTGAATGTTTGTGTCGAATACCCCTAGCATTCCAAGTGACAATATTTAAATTGTTATTACTTAACATCATTATATAAAAATTTAACTGCTAATTGTGCGATGACATTAAACTGTTCTACTTTAGTTTTGCAGACAGAAAATTGTGTAACCATCTCCAACGTTAGTGCATTGTGTTCTTCAGCAGAGAACAAGCCATTGTTGCTAGACATGTTGTTAGCACTCATTTTCTGCGTTGATAATTTTGGTGAATTAGAGTTGAAATTCGCCCACGCTGAGGAGGAGGGATTTTGAGAGTTCACCACTGCCTTTTCTCTCTGACACAGGAAAATGTTGTAAAATGTAGATTTACGCAATTTCATTATGTGTTTTCTTTTATATTTAATATTTGATAAGATAAACAGAAATTATGTATTTTTTCCATTTGCTGATAAAATTAATATAAGCAACAAATTAACACAAACAAAGACAAAACGAATAATGTGATCCATCAAAGCGACTTTTTTTTTTAAATTTCACAAAATACAATATAGAGGACATTTTTGCTACCAATGACAAATAAGTTAAGAAACGCAAAAAAATAACTGATCATACAGCATACGCTTGTAGAAGTGACAGGAAAAAAATAAACAAATTTATAATTGGCGAGTTTTATTAACCGAAAAAGTGAAATATTACTTCGTGTTTAACAACAAATCTGAACATTTGGTTTACATATTTGTATTTGCATGCAACTCTACAGATTTTTAAATAAATATTTATACACTTATTTGTAAATATAATCGCAACGTATTCGCACTGGGCTGTTGTCTATTTTCATTGGCACAATGTCCAAAATACGGAAATATATTCTTTTTTGTTTGCTTATTATCATGAAGGTGTTGCGCTAATTGGCTTATAAACTACGAACACATTACTTAGAAAAACATGGCTTTAACAAAGCAACCTGCCATTAATAGGTTACCAAATATTTATATAAAATAAGTAAGCGTTAATTAAAAACAGATGAAAAGAAAAAATCATTTATTTGGAATGTTCTTTGATCATTTGTTAAGTTTGTTAGTTTTACCTTTATCTCTTTTGCAAAGCAGAAAAAATGTCTTCTAAAGGCTTATTGTTTCTTTTTACTTGCGTTTTTTTTTAAATATTTTATTGCTTAAAAAATGAATTGGAATATTACGGCTTGCTCTATAAATATGAAGTTTATTGTCATTCTAAAATCTCTTATACTATTAAGTATATATACAAGTCGCTTAAGAACTCTCGATGTTTAAGAAAAAAAACTGAAATAACAATAATTTTGGCACAGTGAATTTTTGTACAAAAATATTTATAGTTTTAACAATAATAAAAAATAAATGTATATAAAAATAATAAAGCAAATGCATCCAAACAAATGAATATCGATGTTCAATAATATAATATAACATAAATACTAGTACGCTTGTACAATATTGTTTTTCTCTATTATTTTTGATTTTTTCATCATTTTTGTTTTTACTCTTGATTGTAAAATATGCCTTACATAGTATATTTTCTTATGTTGGGCGCATTTATTTACATCTTACATTAAAAAGATCGGAGTGTTCAAGATTGACTTTCTGTGGTTTGCCTTTGCTTTTGTCATTAGTTTATTCTTTAATATCCTGTCCGTTACCAAGTTCCACCAATTCATGAGGTTCCGCCAGCGCCTTTAAATTTAAGAGTTAGTAATAGGTAGTAAAAACAAAATAATAAAATTACTCTATCAGCTGTTTTTAAGTCGTTCTTTGACAAATGATTTACGAGAATAGTACCCAAAGCATCGCACATCACATTGATTGTTGTTCGGAAACGATCCCTAAAATTGAGATTTAGGTTAGGTTAGTAAATATGTATTTTTCGTTAGCCGATGTGAAAAAATTAAATTTATTTACAAAAGCCAATCGACGGCAATAATGAGGGACACATCCTTTGCTGGCAATCCAACAGTATCTAAGACCATAACCATTGTTACCAGCCCGGCTTGTGGAATACCAGCAGCACCAATTGAAGCGGCAGTCGCAGTTATGCTATAATGGAAAAATTTATTTTCATATATTTACATATACATACATATGTATATTCAGTAACGAAATAGTTTCTACATACCTCACAGCAACAACTGTGCCAAATGAATAACTGATTTTTCTGTATTGTGCAATAAAAAGTGCCGCAACAGCCTCATAGAGAGCTGTACCATCCATATTGATTGTAGCCCCAACAGGAATGACGAAACGAGTCACGCGTGGATCCATGCCCATACCATCGAGGCATTTAATTGTCAAAGGCATCGTGGCCGAACTGGATCCAGTACCAAAAGCTGTGGCTAAAACTTGGCTTAGTCGGCCAATGTATTTGTATGGAAGTTGTCGCGTTCCCAAGAAAAATATGACGGCAATCGTACCTAAATTCATGCACAACCCATATAATTATTTAAAGAAAATGAAGATAAAATTGTATGAAAATAATATTACCAAATCCATGAAGAATAAGACCCAGCATGACGGTGAGGAAATACCAACCGAGTTGTTGTACTACCAGTGCAAGAGATTGCATTTCAATAATTTTGGCAGTTATAAGGAAAGCTACGCCTAGTGGCGAAATCCTTTTAAGACAAAATATAGAAAATTTAAAATAGTATAAATAGCTTGCTCACCAAATGACCCAAGATGTAATTATCATCATCGCTTCACTAAGGGTTGTGAAAAAATCTTGTAGAAGTTTGCCTTTTTCGCGCATTCTTCCGATGGTGGTACCGAGTACAATACTGAACATTACTAAGCCCAATACATTTGAACCGTCTTTATACTTTCCAGTAAAGCTCCATAGTTCCATCGGTACTTTTTCAAATAAAATTGAATATTACATAAAATATAAACTTTATATACAATATTTGAAATATACATACAATCTTTATCGGATATGTTCTTTGGAGGAACGATCTCTGTTCGGTACTGCAACAAAAACAGGAAATCATTAGCTCGATTGTTAAATTTAAAGTGAACTGTCCACAATTGTTCATACAGAGTTATTAAAAATAACCTAGGGAATTAAAAAACTGAGCCGACAGCCGACTTTACTCAGATAAGCAAAGAACATGCTTAACAAACAATTTCTCTTAGCTTTTGTTAAAAGCCTTATGAAAATATTTCTTGGTTTAGGAACTACATCCGCCAACAATACTCATTAGCTAATTTAAAGTGCTATTCCAAGTGAAGTCTTACAAACCACGTAGTTTTAAAGCTATTGTATACCAAATACGCATGGCTCTTCTGTAGTCTTTTCAATGCCGTTGTCATCACTGGCAACCTGGAAATAACTTAATGAATATTCACGCAGGAAGATGATTGTTATTAATTCTGTCATATAGGTATTAGAAGTTGTAGTCAAATTTTACAAATTTTTGTCTCTCGTTCTCGGTAAAAAGATTAAAAAAATTAAAATGTGAAATTTCTCCCGGTCCTGATAGAATAGCTTATTTGTCTCAAATACTATCGGCGCGTTAAGGAACAACAAAGATATAGAGATGCCACCGATTTCAGCAAGATTTCCGATAAGATTTCACAGAAATCTTTCTCTTTAAGTATAAAAATTCTGGCGACATGAACCATCAAAGCTCTAGACTGCCTATCTACGAGTATGATGATGATATGATGATAAGCGTATTTTATCACACTATTCGCTCTTATTCCAAGCTGATTTAAGCAACTGAGTTCAATATCAATTTTATAATCCGTCGTTATAAATATATTTCCAGAAACATATTCCGATAGCTGCTAGAACATATTTAATCTATGGCGGGCCCGCCTATTCCGAATTGTTGTTAAGGGATCTAGGTGTAATCTATAACAGAAAACTGAACTTCCATTATCATATTGAAGAATTTATTAGCAGAGCCCACTTCGCATTTGATTTTATAAGACGCTAGTCAAAATAATGCTCAGATCATCATGGCACTAAGCCATTCTTTTCCCCTTCTGCTAGACTAATCCTAGAATGCGCTACTCAAATATGATCGCCTTCCACGACATCCATTCCCTTCGAATTTAAACTATTTGCTTTACCCGGTTTCTCTCGAATGAAGATCGTTTAAAATTGCTAAGCATGTATCAGCTTTTGGCAGAAAACATTAACAGCCCTGCACTGCTACTATCAGCATCAATTTACCTTACTAAAGGTGTTCCTTAACACCCATCGTTTCTCTTTCTTAGTTTTATTATCTAGTCTAAATCTGGTGTAAATTAGGTTAGGATAAGTTAATTTACATTACCTTAACCCATTTTCGGTCAATTAAGAACCTGATTATAAGTCTAGTCTAGTTATGAAATCAATAACCTGAATTAATTTGCACTGTATTTGGATATACTGTTGTGCATCGTTTCTCGGTCTGATATTAAACTATGAAGTCATGTGTCAGAAAACATACATCCAGCAAAATCTCGTATACATAAAACATATTTTCTGCATGCAAATTTGATTCATTTAAATCCTTCAATCTATCTATAGATATGTATTCAATCTGAACCTACTACAAAAATACATGGTTGGAAAAATAGACACAAGAGCAGGTAAATTTGATATAGAGATTGTTTGCTTAAAAATTTATATGTACCTACTAATTTATCTAATCTTAGCTTTTATCCCATTTCCAATATTTATAATAATTGATGTCTTCATTTTAAAAAGATAAAGCATTCGAATACAAACTATAAAAGCAATCTACTATAAAACAGAGGGTATTTGCGAGTACAGATGAATGTGAAAAATAAGGTCAAAGTGTAACCCACAATGAAATTATACCTAAAGTATGGATCGTACATATATTCGTACAGACCCCAATAACATCATCATGTATGACGTTACATTTTACAGCCTATGCAAATTAATTATTCATTGATACTCGTATGTGAAAAAAAAAAACAATACAGCCTAACACGCTGTGACGAAATAAGCGGATACCAGAGTCAACAACATACTCGTAGGTCTGATCATGTAAGCAAATTGGTTAATAGAGTAGCTATCAGTTACTTCAATGGTATAATTTGAACCACATCTAGCTGAGGGGCACCAGTCCCAACTTTAATTTGATGTGAAAGAGATCCCTTCTCGCATTTTTCTCTCCTGCATGAAAGCAAATTCAATTATGATTCCAATTTTTTTTTTGTTTAAGCATAGGCGAAAACATTGCACATGGACGGTCATATATTCGTACGAGCTAGTGCACATGACTTTAAGGTCCAATAGAGCTTGGCATGCACACTATCTCGGTGAATGGTGTTGATATAAACGTTACACAGAAATTGCTCTAGTTAAATTCAATCCAAATTGAAATTGATGCTGTTGAACTTAGAACCGCAAATTTTTTATTTGTTATTGTTTATTAAATAATTGAATGAAATAGGGTGACCAAGTGTAGTTGAGTTTTTGTTACATTATTAATTCATTTGTACGTATGTGCATATGGCAATCTAAAATATTTGATTTATATAAAGTCGTACCTGAAACATAGTTGACTGAATTATGTTGTCTGCAAACATGTTCCTATAGTAGAGAAAGTATAGCGTTAATTAGTAGAGTTTAATAAAATATTTTCACAATAGTACTGGTTTACCTAACGAGATCCATTAATGTGTCTGGGGTAAGGACTTTTGAGTTTTTCTCAACATCATCGGTCATGTATTCATCGACTTGGCCAACATGACCCGGTCGAATAGTTGTTACCAGCATAATGCCTAATATGACGGCACAAATCGTCGTTAAAAAATAATAAACAATCGCCCTATATCATGAAATAAAACAAAACATTATCGAATAAATCCAGATAAGAGCAAATTGTCCTACTGCACCTGGTTGCAATCCGTCCAGACATACTTAAATCTAGAGAGCCAATGGCACTTGTAATTGATGATACCAAAAGTGGAACAATAAGACATTTAAGCATTCTGTGATCGATACGTGTTGGTTAATGAAAGTATAATATAAAATCATAATTTTTTTTTTGACAACTACCTTAAAAAAAGTTCTCCAGGAAAGGCGATATACATGATTTCACGTTTTGTCCATTCCCCAGTACTATTTTTCAATATGAGGCCCACAGCACTACCCACACAAACACCGATTACGGTTAAAATCGTCAAGGAGTTCTCCTCCATGAAGCCTTTAGCTTTAGAACCATTTTTTGGTCTCGTCATTTTGATCGGAATTAAAAGGCTTAATAAACTATTTTAAAATTAATATAAGATGTAAATTCGTCGACTAAACTGGAACACTGTCTGAAATTTAAATCCAAATTATCGCTTTTAAAACAGATGCTTTCTACCCATAAAATTACACAAATGTTTTTCAATGCATTCAAAAATAAACGTTTAATATCTTTTACATAAAATTGCAAGAATAATATATCGTTTTCTTGTATTCACGGCGCCTACTTTTTACTACTTTTTACCGACCTAAAGCCTTTGACACTATATGACTGAACGATTTAAACATTTCAAAGCGACCACGAAGCTTTCAGAATATTGCCCGTACGCGACGACAGTCAAAACAGATGTGTAGTTACCAAAATAAAATAAAAAATACTTATCAGCATCAAATCGTCACCATCATTATAATCAAATAAATTGCACGAATAACAACAAGTAATGTGTATTTGGGCGTAATTCATTGTCTGTGTAACATTTCGACGGTATCATATAACTCATTATCAATTAAGCTGAGTGATAACAGAAGCGGCATTATCCTCAGATGAGAGGGGAGATCACTTTAAGTTCTATGTTGCCATTCAATAACACTCTGGAATAATGCAGTTTTGATGAGTTTGTACACATTTAGAATACACCAATGTGGATATGAGTAGCTAAATGCGGAATTTCCTATCTGTATGAGCGATTCGCGCTTTAGGAATGCTTGAAACATGTAAATGTGCAGCGGACTGATTAATACTGTAATAACAATTGATATTCAACACTTGAATTAATTTAATGCATATTAATGTAAACTGAGAACTTAGTTTCACAGATATTTGTTCATAAATGGACGTACATGTTTTGGTATTAAAGATCGTTTGTCAATTGATTTAGAACAAGTGTAAGAGCCAAATGTAAAATAACAAAAAAGGAAGCTTATCAACTATATTTGAGTATGTACATTAAATCGATCTACAATATTATACCATAATACATAAGTATAAATCATGAATTGACATATAACTCTGCTAGTAAAAAATAGGACCATTCTATTTTAGCAATGCTTATATGTATACCTATAGTGAAAGTGCCATTACTGCTTACTTTTTAGTTTTTTCAACAGTAATTATACTACGAACATTGCCCCAATGAATCGAATTCTCATATGAAAAAAGCCCTTATGGGTGTTCTATTGTCTGCAAATGGAGTCATTTATTTTATTTCATGAAAGCTAATTTTATCATCATAGGAACTATAAATCAGCTTGTTGCAAAATCACATTATCTAAGATGATTAAACATAAGATACATAGAAGATTCCATTTGAATTCTGTTTGGTTACAAAAACTTATTTCGTACTTGTATTAATCAATAATGAACTGGTAACAAGTAAGTTAAATCGGTTTTGACCGACAAATATTTTAATTAGTCTCACAATGCTCATCCATCCATATCCATACGAGTACTAATCCCACAACACATATCATTATGTATGCACCGACATGTGTAAACCGAATTTAGCCGAATATGATCGGATAAGTTCGGATTTGATCGTTATAGTCGAACATAATGATCAAATAGCATTCTTAATTTTCAAATTGATATGAAATAGAATGCAATACAGAAATACGTGCGTTGTTACGAATGGGTATCGTCACATATGTATATAAACCAGATGAGCTTATATACGATATCGTACATCGATGCAAACATTCATATTCGCGTTATATGCAAACGATTCAAAAAAAATCCTTAATATTTTCGCCTCTCATTAAGCAATATTTTGGCTTTAAGTTTCGGCATTTCCCAATGGGAAAAAACTAGTTAAAGTTGGCCCTCGACAGAACGTACACTGAATAAAGAAAAAAAGAATAAAGCATTTAACAATAATATCCTATTCTGGTTACAGCTGGTTTTCGTTAAACATGTTCAGAGTGCATGATAAAAATTCCAATGATACGAATCGTACATAGATTGGACAAAAAGCCAAATTTCGTTTAAAAAAACTAATATTGTATGTACAATAATGAGGTTTTTTGATGTCCTAAAAAATCAAATCACTACTTTTAAGATTTTAGTTAGCTTTGTTGTTTCTACTCTCTCTTAGTACTGAACCATAACCTCATTATCAACGATATCATTAGCTGTTATACGTCAAAGATGCGTTTTTTTTGTTTGCAAAATGATAGCAGTGAACGCAATAAAACAGAATTTAACACAAAAAAATTCATCAAATATTTATAAATCAAAACAATTGTATAGTACTTTGCAATTGTATAGTACTTTGCAATTGTATAGTACTTTGCAAATCTTTGCTTTACTCGTATATTACTGCTTTGCGTCGTTGAGGCATTGAGTAAACTTTTGAGAATGCTTTTCTAAAATAAATTGCAAAGTGGACTGTACTACTATCCACAGGTAGGTGAGTTACTTAGATTTACAACAGGCTACTTTTAGAACCTCCTAAGATACGTGTTCTTTTGGGGATAGATCAGGAAAATGTGCTGTTCATTCCATGACCTCAACCCCATTTAACACTCATATGCTTAGCTTTATGATAATTTTTTTTTTTAGCTTAAGTTAGTTATAATAATGTTAATTCTAAGTTTATATGTATATAGTTGTCGAATTACATAGGTTTATGTTATACTATTTGCCTAGGGCCAGTAAGATAATTAAATCTGTAAGGATAGTTAAGCTAGTTTTAAACATTTTTGTCTAGAGTAAGGTAGATCTAAGAAACTATGAATAAAAAATGGAATACAAATTAAAATAAAAAACATTTAACATAAACCATTCTTCTACTCCTTTGTTGGTCTGCGTTAGGCCATTGTCCTGTATAAAAACACATACAAATTGTATTTTCTCCACAGAATAAGGAAGTATGACATGCTCCATGGTTCCATTAGTCCTACGTCACCATACCATGATCTTATTGTTAGCATTGCCATGCTTTACTTCTCCATAGTGAACCGGGGATTGAATTTACCACTATCTTGGTCTCCGAACTTACTTCGATCTCCTTATTGCTGAGGTTTGGAAATCTTCTCTGTATTTGCCTTCTTTTGCTTCTATTAACCGTATTTTAATGGCTGAAGTAACAGAGAATAGTAAAAAAGTTCATCATTTCGTTCACAGATGCTTTTACTTCATGTGTATTCTTATGCATTTGATACCATTTTTGTGGACTACTGCAGTGCTTGCTACTCTACCCATCGGAATAGAAATTGTTAGTAAACATTGAAGTTTGTTGACTATTTTTGCAAAGATATTGTAATATGAACGAGCTGTCAGTTTTCGATGAAAAAATATGAACAAATAACAAACTAAATCGTACTGCTATTATTTTGCATACTTTGACATACTGCATATGTATAAAAATCGCATTTGTTTATTCGCAAAGATAATAACAGATGGCGCCTATTATATTGTTAAAAAGAAACCAAAGCAATTAGGTATGATTTGTAGATTCCATTATGTGTGTTGCGTTGGGAGTACAAATTAATTCCGTCCGTTTTTATAACTTTCGTATTCTTGCTATTTTTCTTGTAATATACAGCTATCCCATAATAGAGCCGTCAGGTTGTAACAGCTCATAGTACACAACACCATTTTAATCCCACTAAATACTTTGATGTTAATGTTTAAGTGGAGTGTAACGATTCGCCACGATTAATGTTTTTTTTTTCTTGAGATTATCGTAGAATATCTACTTCTCATCCCTAATCATATTCCGATGTAAAAAAAAAAAACCTTTCTTTTTTTCCTTTTTTCTGCTCGCAAGTGAAAAATCGCCGTTCAACATATCTCGGTTTCAATTCATGAGGAACCCAATTGCCTTGATTTAATCATTTTCATGAATTTTATTTATATAGAAATTGCAAAAATCGTGGATCTTCATCGGGAAATGCTTCCAATTTATTTCGTTTTCGGATTTTTTATGTTATCATAAAAATCCTGTATCAAGAATACAGGAGATTAATAATTATTAATACCACTACTAAGCAAACAATCTGGAAAGTGATTAAGGTATTGTAACAATTGTTAAAAACTATTCTTAAGTAAAAGCAAATAAAATAAACTAAATAGAATCATTACATTCATTTGTTTTTCACCGAAAAATAAAGATCCAACAGGATCATATGTATGTAACTGCCTTAACGTGCAAAAATGTTTTCTCACTTATACAATATAATATAATAGATAGCAAAATAAAAAGGAAAAATATTTTAGAACACCGTTTTTTTTTTAATTTAAATTTACAATCTTTTCACTAGCTTGGTATTTGGAAAATAAAAAGTTAATTTGATTTTTGGCCTTCGTATTTGATTTCTTGAGATCAACATTAAGCGATTACTGATTGTAATCTTTAATAAGCTATAAACCAAAAGTTAGAGTGGTCCGTTAATAATCTCTTTAACCAGCCGTTGTTAGTTGCACAGTTAATTGTTTAACCAACTGTTCTTAGTTGCACAGCTATTTGAATGATCAATTCAGTTTTCTCTGTTTGGCAGTCCATCTACAACCAATTTTGATCCAAACTGTGGCACAAATATGAAATACTGGGCAAATATTTTCTCAAATTTTCATTGGGACTAGGTTGGTGATTACAATATATTACTAATTCACTAAGTGTATGTGTCTAGTTCTCATTATCTTCCTTTTAATATGTTAATAGAGTTCAAGCTAAAGATGAAGGTAATGTGGGTTGTTTCAGAATACTTTTGTAACGAGTGTGTGAATGTTTGGTCTGTACTATCATCGGCAACGCTCAAAAATACATCATAGGCAAAATGTTCACATGCCTCCAAACTAAAACTACTATCAAATACAAAATACAAACATCGAACTGTACAGTTGAATGTAGTATTTTGAATTCTCAATAAGCCCGGCACAATGTATGTATTTATGTAGTAAGCATAACTGTACAACAAAAAAACTGCTGAATATAAGTACCATATATTAACTATATTTAATTCCATGAATGACTATAGTTAGATCTTTCGATATAATTGGAAATTCTAATTCTGGATAAAAAATTATATTTGCTATTAGTATCTTATTGAAATAAATAGGCAATGAGCAATTAAAATATAGAGAAAATTAAATATTAAAATAAAACTGATGCATGTAGTATTTAACAGTTCCTTAGATCTCCAAAACTGCTTTCTCCTTCCGCTCGAAATAGGATTTAGTTAATACATGAACAAGTAAAGACAGCCAGCATTCAATATAACAAAGCAGGAAAACCTATTGAATAAAGTCAATAGTCGCCCTTAGTTAAAAACTATCAAAATATCACGACCGCTCTTTTTTGTGAAAAATAATGCTTTAAATTCTTTTTGCCAGCTACGAACACCGCAATTAAAAAAATTGCACGTCGACGCCTTTTTCGACTTCTTCTTAAGATTGGAAGTATTGTTCAGGCAGGCCATGCGCCATCGATCGGAATGGGTGGTAACTAGTCGATCAGAAATGGTGAACGTCGATAGCAATCGCATGGTTTATTTGTTTTTTTTCAGCAACTTAGAATAAACTATAATTTGCTGATCGCAACAAATGCAGAGCAGAACCTTCGAATCATGGATGTCTTTGCCGATGATTTTGATGCGTGGCCGGGCTTACCCCGTGAATTTTTGTAATTTTGGTTACAGTATTCATTTTTCAATAAATTACAAAATAGATTTATTTTTGTCGTTTAAGCACACGTGAAAAAAAGCCTTTAAACGTTTCCCGGCTTCAACTCGTACAGCACCCAATGTCTTTGCTCCTTAATCATTGCTTATGCTTTCAAATCTGTCATAACCATTGTATCATTTACTTGTAACTAGCCTTTGACATGCCCCTACTTTTTCGTCTTTAATCTTTTTCCTTATCTTTCCAATAAATCCATGTCGTTTCCGACACGTGCTTTACAGTAGGTCTCGACCAGGATTCCGTGTGCTTCAGCGGCAATTTTGTTTTCTTCTGAATAAATTAGTGCAATAAAATTCCATGGAATTACTCTTTTCTTAGCAGGAAACTCAACATGCTTAAAACTGTGGAAAAAAGTTGTTTCCACTTCGGCGAGCTAGCATACAATAATGTCATCTGTTGGGAAACTCAATCAATATGTTATTTCCTCATAAAATAAATAACAAAATTATGCACATATTAAAAATAATTAAGAAATATTCAAATACTGACAAAAGCGATGGTCTAGCGTTGGAAACTCGTCGAAAGAGTAATGATTAATACATATATGCCCATCTAAGACGCACACAACATAAAGTGATAAGAGAAGCTTGGCCCTGACTCTTCTTGAGCTTTATTGCCATCTTATAAAGACTGGGGGGTTTAATATGAGTGTGAGAAGTTAGTCAAGGGGAAAAATACATAAAATTGGTGTAAGAATAAGGCAGTTAATGCAAGGCCATAACCGAGTCAACTAATTTTATTTTAAAATTTGACATTAGTTAAAGCAGATACAATCTATTGTAAAAGGGAATAGTGTTTATTATTGAAAATGAAATATTGGTTTTAAGAATTGAATAAAATATATAGTTTTACCCTCCTATATACCATACTTTTGGGTAGATAAGGCTAGGTTGGTGCGTTGGCTACAGTTGCCAATTGCGATGTTCGAATCCCGCATCAGCCATTCATTGAATTCGTATTTTGCGGTGTTTTACTCAGCGGGATAGGTACAGATGAGCCCCTTTCCGTATTTCTGCGTGGCAAAAGCTTCTCAAAAATTCATCAGTTGGCGTTTCACCTATGAGAAGTGAACGACGCAAAATATAGGCTAATGAGAGAAGTTTCTCTCCGGTATATGCTGGTCAGAGATATCAGGTCAAAAACGTCACATGATAAGCTTGGGCTTCTGCCAAAAACAATATTTGCGAATTTTCATCGACGTCAATCGCGATGGTAGCCCAAACATCCATGAATCAAACTCATGCTATGTAAATGTTTGAACCCTGGCGTTGTATGTCATGCGTTTTTGCAACCGAGCGAAACCACATCAGAAGCTCCTTACTAAGTTATGTTTGCGTTTGAGCCGAGCATTTAAGGACACGAAAAATTATAATGCTCGGACGTTGAACCTCAACCGGCATATTCTTCCATCATAGCCCCTTGCGACTACCACCCGTTCCAATCGATGACACACACCCTGGATAGGCACACACCCTTCTTCTTTCGAAGAAGGAGAAAATCGCGTCGACTTGTGGATCGCCTTAAAAGACATGCAGTTTCTTCAACGCCGAATTCGAATGTCTGTGGCTAACGACGCAAAATGCTTTTAAGAATAATTATACAGGATGTCCCACGAGCAGTGTGCCAAAAAGCCAGAGCGTGTAGGTCTGGTCAAGACAAGAAAAAAATCGTATGGGAGGAGGGAGTCTATTCCCACCCGTTTAGCCGGAAGGGGCAATTTTCTAAAAAAATTACTTGATTTGGAAAAAAAAAAATATTAAAAATCAACAGTTACATCCACAATGCCGTGATATACTTTATTGTAAAGCCAGGGACCTCTTCTTTCATCTTGTTTTTAAATGAAGCTGTTTTAAGGAATAGCTTTTGAGAAATTAATTTTCAAACTCAAAATTTTGAAAAAAAAATGGAAAAAAAAAAATTTCGAACTATTTTTTTTCAAAATTGTATGTAATTAAGTACTATGTTTTTTTCAAAAATTCAATTCTCTTATTAGTTGTTAGTTAAAAACAGTAAACCGTATCCGAAAATGTCTTTTAGTTTTTGAGAAATTAAAAAAAAACCCGAACCATTTTTTTCTAAGAAAAACCTTTTTTTTTTGTTTTAAAGCGGCTGGACTTGTAAGCAAATTAATGTATGAAACATTGACCTCTTTTTTATTATTTTTAAAAAATTCGGAGTTTTATTATAATAAATTTTCAATATGATCCCTATTTTTTAGAAGGCAAAGATTATATCTCCTTCTTCTCCTAATGGCTGCACGTAAGTCTATGCTTGACAAATTTTCCTGCAATTTGACTCCAGCGACTTCAATCCGTTCATTCAGTTGTTCCAAAAATACTATGTGTATTTCCACTTCGTAAACATAATTCTTCATGAATCCCCACACATAAAAATCTAGAGGAGTTAAAACTGGTGATCTAGGTGGCCATTCCGTGGGGTCCCTTCTTCCGATCCAACGGTCACTAAAATGATCATCCAGCCAGTTTCTAACCCGTAAGCTGTGTGTTGGTGCTCCATCTCGCTGGTAGATTAAATTATCTGCTATGGCCAAAGGAACGTTGTCCATCAAATTGGGCAAAATGTCTTGTAGGAACTGCAGGTATGATTCTCCATTAATAACGGCATTCAAAGACCGGGGCCCGATTACAGTTTGTCCAACAATACCACGCCAAACATTACAGCTAAAGCGGTGTTGTGATTTATTTTGTTTTTTGTTGTGTGGATTGGTGCTACTCCAATGATGCAAATTGTGGAAGTTAGTAACACCATCTCTGGTAAACTGTGGTTCATCCGTCCAGAATATCCTTGCAAAATAGTTTCGTTCAGTTTCATCTCGAAGCAGTAATGATCGACAAAATTCTGCTTTCAAAAACTTGTCGTTTGAGGTGAGTTCCTGAACTGGCCTAAAATGGTACGGGTGTGTTTTCGGTATAAAACACTCTCCATACTCTAGATTTGGGCACTCCAAGCATAATAGCTATCCTCCTTGTACTAAGGGAGGGATTACGTCGGACCAAATCCAAAATTCTTTCATCTAAGATTCCTGATCCATCTGTAACTGATCTTTCGCTTCTTCGATGCTCTAGCACTCCGTGCTCTCGCAGACGTCGGTGGATTCTTGAAAACATGCTACGACTGGGACACCTCCGATTGGGATATCTTTCAGCGTAGAGTCTTTCGGCTTCACGATCTCGACCATTAGCTAAACCGTAGCAGAAGTGCATGTCCGTTAATTCTTCTCGAGAGTATGAGTTTGACATCGTAGTGTGTTGATGAGTTAAGATCCAATTTGGAAACGGTTTTTTATTAAAAATGCGATGCCTTTTATTTACATTTGGGTTGCAAATATTTTGTTTTTCAATAAAGAAAAATTGCCGTTTTATTGTCTTAAGGTCCTAGCGGGTAGAACCCATCGGCGGCGGGCGGACCCAGACGAAATTGACAGGTCAGTTTTCAGGCGTTATCAATGAAAAAAAAGGATTAATCCAGGGTTATTCCAATACTGTGTCACTTTATTGTATCCTCATAAAACTCCGATTTTTTTAAAAATAATAAAAAAGAGGTCAATGTTTCATACATTAATTTGCCTACAAGTCCAGCCGCGTTAAAACCAAAAAAAAAGGTTTTTTTTATAAAAAAAATGGTTCGGGTTTTTTTTTAATTTCTCAAAAACTACAAGACATTTTCGGATCCGGTTTTCTGTTTTTAACTAAAAACTAATAAGAGAATTGAATTTTGAAAAAAAATAGTACTTAATTACATACAATTTTGAAAAAAAATAGTTCGATTTTTTTTTTTCATTTTTTTTCAAAATTTTGAGTTTGAAAATTAATTTCTCAAAAACTATTCCTTAAAACAGCTTCGTTTAAAAACAATATGAAAGAAGAGGTTTCTGGCTTTACAAAAAAGTATATCAGGGTATTGTGGATTTAACTGTTGATTTTTAATATTTGTTTTTCCAAATTAAGTCAATTTTTTAGAAAATTGCTCCATCCGGCTAAACGGGGGGGAATAGACCCCCCCCTCCATACGATTTTTTTCTTGTCTCGACAAGACCTACACGCTCTAGCTTTTTGGCACACTGCTCGTGGGACACTCTGTATAACCAATTCCATGATGACACATGAAACTGTTCGATTAAAATAAAAATCAAATGTTGTAATTTCAGGAATTGTAATGCTCGTTAAGTATTTCACAAAGTTTGTAATAATAGTTAACTCGGACTTTTTATTATTTATTTTTTAGTTGAGGGAAAAAGCTACCTATTGAGCATTGCGACTGATCTAGTAGCTGCTATTAATTACTACAAATATAATCTTTATTGTTATATTTATTTAATTACAGCTAACCAATAAGCGTTAGAAAAAGGGAAAAGTTAATATCTAGTGTTTCCTAAAAACCAAAGAAAATATAATGAAATATTTCAACGTTTAATCTAGTCAAATTATTAATAACTATTCGCCCGTGACTACATACTGCAATGTAGTCAAACTGTAGTATGTTTAACACATGTATATTTACACAGCTTGGCGCGCAAAAATGTTACTTTTTTCGGTTGTTTCCAGATTTTGATTTGTTAAGTGGAAATTTTACGGTGCTTTTGCAATATTTTAATAAACTATTAGAAAAAAAAGATACGAATTTTCCTTTGTGACTTTTCTATTTTTTAAAAAATAGAAAATTCTTTTTGAAGTATTTATGGCTATAAATATACATACGCATGTATGTAAATAAGAAATAAAAGTTTTAAAGCAAATAAATTCCGCGTCATTTTTCTTTTCTTTTGTAACATAAGTAGGTCGATAAAACAAGTAAGCATAATAGCAAATCTTGCATTCAGATAGTCGGAAAATCTCAGAGAATACTTCATAATTGAAACGTACCCCTAAGTACGGAATATGGCACTTCTATTAGGTTGTATTATCATGTTTTTTTTTCCACCTACAAATAAATTCAATATTATGTCATAATCGCTCACCCAACAAGCTGCATAGGTACTTATCTCCTTATTTTTCTTTTCAGCGACCCAATCTGCACCGTGCTTGTATTTATATGCAATTTCACGGGATACTGTCTGACTGAAGAGACTTACAATTTAATTTATGTGTGATATACATATAGTGGATGCTTCGGAGACAAATACACGCTATATACGTTATATTTTATTTCCTTTGCTTTCAATGTTGGTTACGAAATTATGGAAATAGTTTGTATGTATATCACTATAAAAGTACGTAAGTACATACATATAAGACGTATTTTAATATAGATGTTTTTTTTATTAATCAGGTAGTAACACGGCGTAAAACATGTTCTTGACCTCGACTACGAGATCAGGGTGTGGTATGACGGTGATCATTCCAAATGTTACAATTGTATGATCATCCATAAGTATGCCTATATGTACGATGTAGTCAATTGACCATTTTTATGCATGTTACAGGCATATGCATTCATGTTCATATATTGATATAGAAAGACCTTAATACTTGGCCCCTAAATTTATTTAATCCAATGGCATGCCTTAATTCATGTTGCGAATGGAAGCAAAAAACGGGTGCCTTTTGCCGCTTCGAATGAATGAAACTTTTTAAAAATCTGCATCATCTTTCCTCGTTTTTATTTTCTCTTACGTTTGCCTTTCCTTATCCGCGATACGGAATACAGAATACGAAATCGAACATGTGAAATGCCAAGTCTGGCGGATAGACTTTGTTTCGTATATTTATAACTTTATAAATAAAAAAGAATGACACTGTCGCACAGTGGATTTTCACACATGTCGCTGCTAGACTAAGCACAATTTCTAAATTAATGACTGACACTTTATGGATCTTGCTGCGAAATATCAGTATTAGTGTTTATCGCACGTTGTAGTAATTGTGTTATCTTTTTTCCTTAACGATCAGTTTCTATTCGAATGACCCATACTAAGATTTAAATATTTACAGATATTTCTCAATTTGTGTTGGCAGAAATAAACAATATATTAATAAAATATTTAATGTGATACAAAATACTATTTAAAAAGCACATTAATACGTTTTGGATCATTCTAAAATTAAAGCAACATTATTTATTATATATTATATTTGTAAAAGTTTCGCTTATTTAAACGTAAAGTAATTACATAAAATTGCAAAGCTTACCAACAAATAATTGCATTGAAATGTTTAAGAAATGAGAATAAATAATTGAAAAGTATTACGTTCAGTATGTGTTATGCACTTGATATAGGAGATCATATAAAAATGATGCGGATTGGAGCTGTGTAAAATCGATTAAACATGATTCTTTCATTCAAATAGTGAAGGATCAATTTCAAAACATTTAAAAAATTCTTACGTATGAAAAACACATAAAGCATGTACAAAAATAGTGAAGTTATTGTTTGTAATTTCGTGTTTATATATTTGACAATATATTATTGCGCAAAGGTATGACGTCTTGTTAATAACTATTGGTTTGGCTTTAGTTTTATTTTCACTTAACTCGTAGAGGCACTGCTTTTATTATTATTATCATTTGTATCAAACAATTAACAGTCAGTGGCATAGGTGTTCATTTGCACAATAATTCACTTAGTACTGATCAAGATTTTAAAATATTGTATAAGATGTCGTGTAGAAAAATAAGTATTTCAGATTCAGACTCATGACTTCGAAATTTAGTCCCTTCTTAACATAAATTAATATCAATCAGGTTTTTTTTACTTTTTTTTGTAATAAATGTATGCAAATTGGCAAGCACACTAACCAGCTCAAGAGACAAGTTCGCTCAACAAGACATCAGGTTGTACTAATCGACGAAATCCACATTCAGAACGTACCGCGGTTGGATGTCGTCTGACTCTTTGATGATACTCCCGTGCTGCTCTTGCCTGAATATTGTAATTATTGCGATTTGCTTAGGCTTTCTGTTGCTTTATTATTTGATAATACCCAAGCTTTATGCTAAGGCAGTAGTTATACTAAAAATACAAGCGAAACATACCGAATCAATATTTTATAATGTTGTCTTGCTCGTCAAATGAGCAGATACACTATGTCTATTTGGTTAACTCTGACAAATTGGTTCCCACAACATTGCACGTTGTTTAGTTATTACTTTAAGTTTACATGTGGGCGCATTAAAATGCCTTGAGCATCGATTGATTATCAAGCTCTGGAATGAGTGTGCATGCATTTGAGAATTTGAATTCGCAGGTGTTATTTTGCTAACTGTAATTATAAAGATTATTTAGATGTTATATGGATTTAATTTTTTTATAATTAAAAAGACAAAAACAAAAGTATGAATTATTAATTCACTTCCGTTGCTCCAATGTATCATTCCCAGAATAATGATATTATAGTTTCACTGCCTCCGTCGCCATAAAATGAAATGTATGTATGGAAACAATGCAGACTTAAAAAAAAAGGTTGTTGACTATATTCAAAGCTATGAACGATTCTCTATATGAATAAGACCTATCGTATATTTTATTCAATTGAGATGGACAGATCCGGCCTCATTCGCATGAGAATGTGTCAGGTGGCGTCCACTTTTAACCATCTGATGGGATACATGTGGAATTTTGAAAATACCACACCAACATGTAACGTAAATACTATGCTTATCCATGCATCGTGAGAGAAACAAATCCATTAATTGAATGTGCCATTCGTTCATATACCGAAAAACATGAAACGCGTATTCTAAGCAAGTGGTTTACCAAAGCGCCTTTAACATCTTAATGAGAAGTAAAACCCGGATCCCATCACTGACTGGAACCTCGAACGATTATGTAAAAAAAAACGTATACTTCTTAAAACGACATTTTATTTATCTCTTAAAATTACAATATGTTGAAGGTAACAATAAAATCACAAGTAACGGAAATCGAATCAATCTTTAGTAAGAATACCTGCTCGACTAATTAATCATGCTTCTACCATATTTTCCCAACAGTAGCTTAACGTACAATTAAAATGCTCAGTTGTTTAAACTCATTTCACTTGACTTAAATTACGATCTCAGATTAACTAAATATGTATTAACATTTAAAAATGATATTCCGTCACTAAATATAGGAAATATTTTTTCACATGTTTCAGTTATTTACAATTTCGAGTGGACGCTTTCATTTCTTTTTGTATGGCAACATGAGTTGAATATATTTGCTCTTTTGACTTTTACTTATTTGGTGATTGGACGACGAAATAATAAGATATGTGGCTCAGGTTTGTGGATCATATAATGCACCCAGCCCCGAGATTGTTGGACGCCGATCGCTCGCCACTCATTTTCAGTCATTAAATGCGTCTTGGGTACTAGCTTCACCAATTCCTTTGGCAAAACGACATGTCTGAAATGTAAATATGAGGATATTGGACATAAGACATTGATGTACGATTTAGTTTAATCATAACTCACCGGTATTCAAATTCATCATCGTAGTATTTATCCGAATAATATATTTCTTTGGGATTCATTGTTGGTGCCTGACTGTTGATAAGAAGCTTAAAGCAACAGATGTTCCAAAGGCTGATGTTCAATTTCCGTGGTGATATGTTCGAAAAATAACTGAAACTAACAAGCGATATCCCTGTATCCCACAATTTGATAACAATTTATTCCATGTAATAAATTCAATAAAATCAGAATATTTAAGCAAAAAGCAATATAAGTGACGCTCGTTAAACGTACTTTTTGAAGCACTCGATTTGACAGCTAAATTGAATTAAATTCCAACTGCCGCCCAGAAATTATTTCAAAACTCCATCTCAACTCGGTACGGCGTCTTCGTTTGGAAAAAGGGAGATGACAATAACAAAGAAACGAGATATTTGGCTAAGGGCTAAATGTCCATATCGAGTTTTAGGTTTGTTGGTTTGTATGCACGCGGCTTTTCTGTCAGTAAACATCTAAGATTATAAGTCAAATTGTTATTTTGTTATAAAATCAAATGTGGATATGAAAAATAATATAATTTTTTTTCTGTCTTTGGTGAAATATTGAGTAAAAACAAAAAAGACAACAAACAAAACAATGAAAAATAGGTTATGACTATGGTGGAAAGTATAAAGGCAATACAAAACTTGCTGTAAGAAATCTATTACAAAATGCGGAAATGTTTGATCATTAATTGTACATCTATTAATGTATTATTATTATTATTTAACATTATTTATTAACAAGCCCAGTAATTGTGTGATTGGTTTGTATACCTTTGGCGCGAAAGCACAAATTGAATCACAACTTCATCGTAATTTTCGATGTTTCTCCTGAAAACTTTCCATTCATACTTTTCATTGGAGGTCTCTTGAGGGCAGCTCGCTTAAGGTGTGTAGAATTTGTGTAAATTAAAACATGTTACATTGTTTTCTCCAGATAAAGAAGATAAAAGAACGATATTAATATCTATACCGCTTGAGGCTTAATATACTGTATATGAAATCTAATATGTATCTAATATCTAGTATTTTTTTCCTTCTCGTCTCGCAGAGGGCATTACACTCGCATAGTATGTTAGTATGTGCTCTGGAGTTTCCTCGTCCTCTATACAGAGTCGACACTCGGTTTCAGACTACAGTGTCCCGAAAAGTAGCTGACCAATCTAATGATATCAACCCTCTTATATTTGGGAATATTGATAAAGTTTGAAATTTATATTAGAACCGATCAAACAAGCGGCCCTAGATGGAGATTAGCCGTAATTTATTTTACGCGACCTATTTTGTAGGCCTATAATCTTACCTCTTTGAACCCAGAGTCCTTGTATGCGTCCAAGAGTTATTTTGTCGCGGTAGACACGCAGGCTAAAGGTGTCCGAGGCACCTTTACAAAACTTGAGGTACCCACATGCTCTTTTGACAGCACTTGAGGTACCCACGTGCTCGCCCGAGCTTGTAGGCAAACATTGGCGGCCATTTTGAGTGGGACGTCTCATTGGTGGTTTCTGCCTAGCAGTTCAATTGAGGAGTCAATCACATGCTCTTGAATAGCTTTCTTTGTGGGCTTGCGGATTGCGAATTCTCCTGCGTTTCATATATGTAGTTTCATAATACTACATCTTGAAATAGGCATCATTATTTTGGTATGGTGTCCTTGTAGTTCACACTTGGTAACACCCTGTAAAGTAATAAACCGTCAACTAGAGTGATTACATTGCAGTCAAGGTCAGATACTCCTTTATGTCCTGAACTTGGCGGGAAGTCACTAGTCAGTACTCAGACTACGTTTTTTGTTGCGCATGCTGGCTGACGGATATTATGGGAGTGGCAGGCTCGAGCTAAGCAACCAACATAGGAAATGTGCAATTGTAAGGGAATTTTAGTTAGATAAAATTGCCAGGCAGAATAATTCGTATAATACGAAAACAGGGTAATGAGCTGTCGGCGTATCAAGGAATCAGAAACCACCAATAAGACGTACCAGTTAAAATGGCCGCCGACGTTTGCCTACAAGCTGCGGCGAGCACGTGGGAACCCGGAGTTCTGTCAAAATTATGTATAGATACAATCACGCACATGGTTATAATTCCAAGAGAGCATGTGGCGGGAGTACACTGCGGTAAAATGAAATGAGCTCACACGTATTCACGAATAGAGTTTGTTTGTAACGGGCTTTGTCGCTACGATGCGAACACTTCAAACAGTTGCGAACAGTTTCAAGCCACCAAGTATTCCTTGATTGGACTTTGCAACTCTGTACAAAACCCACATATCATATTAGTTTTCCTTTTCTCCTCTGGGTAGGGGCTTGCACAGTACTGAAAATGTATGAAGAGGCCTTCAGGCGATTCAAAAGGAAAATTCTATATGCAATCTTTGGTCCTGGTTTTATAAATCAACCAAACTATGGGCTGCACGGATTCAACGTCTAAGATGGTTGAGCCATGAATGGCGAAGAGAACCCACCGGTCGGAAGGATCCTCAATTTCAACCCCGAATATCCGAACAGCAGGAAAATCTGAGCATTGAACGTGCGAGATCCCGCAATATCCAACTCATCGAGATCATATTTCCCAGTACATATATGTATCTCCTCAGCGAGGTACTGAGAAAAATCCTGTATTTTGATTGCCTGGAGAAAGCTTCTCGAAATTCGTGAAATTCTGCAACAAACACATAAGGGAAACATTTACCCCGTTTACATGCGTAGTCGAAAGATGGACTCGAAACTGATTTGAAATTTATACCCAGGTTTTTCCGCAACGTAGTCGAAAGATCGGAGAGTTCAAACGTAGTTGAAGTGGTAGATAGTGTGTACATATATACGGACCTTTTACTTTGATTGAATTAGTTTTGCGTTATGTCAACCAGAAAGCGAAGTTAAACACTGTCGGCAATCTGAAATGACAAGCGAAATAAAATGTCGAAAGAAAGAAAAGCAAAAAAGATATCTCACAGACAGAGACAAAATGTCAGTTCAACTTCTCGATTCAGGTTTACATGAATTTTTTCGACTCGATCCAGCACAGCTAGTTGGATCGAGTCGAGTCAACTTTATTCCAACACGATCGCGTTAATATGCATTTCGATCCTAGTTCAATCCGGATTCAACTACGCATGTAAACGGAGTAATTAATCCAAGAAGGTGTGTAACGGACTTATTCAATTCCTTTATGTACTCGTTCTTTATACAAAGATTGTATACTTTTAAGATTTTCAATAAAATCTCCCAAAGACTAATTAATCTATAATTCTTAAATAAAGAAAAGAAAAGTAAAGAGGTTTATATTTCCTGCGATACCTCTCTCTTAATCGAGTAATTTGAAAAAAAAAAAACGTTTACGCGGGGGGTTACAATTCTGGTTGACGAATGGTGCAGTATCGCTGACAAAATATTGTTTGGTTATGTGGATTTGAAGGGTTTAAACGATTAGTTAAACGAGTGCTTCAGGACATTTACTGGGTCGATATATTTTTTGATGTACAATAAGTTAGGTCGAAGTTAATACTGGTTGCTCGTGGCAGTAGTGATTTGGCGTATATGGGGATGATAGGAGTAAAAGGGATTCGTCGCATGATACCACCGTAAGATCTCCATTACTGTTTGAAAATATGGTTAAGTGTATTTTGGTAACAATAGAGTTTCGTTTCTTACCATCCGTTAGTACCACATTTAACAAGCCAGGATGCCTCGATTAAGTCTATATTAAGTCAATTTGCAGGAAAAGCATCAGATAGTGTAACAGTGTTGAAGATTTATCTGCACTACTCATAGTCTCCTTTGATTTGTTGATTTATTGAACAGTTATACCTTTCTTTCTTTTTAGGGCATATTTATTTTCTGTTTCTTATATTTAATTTATTCTAGACAAAAATGTTTAATGCCTTTGTTACAGTTGTCGATTGTTGCTATAGGAAGTCCGAGCCGTCTGGGTGGTACAACTCTGAATTACTTTCGACGATGTTGCTTTTTAAACCCGTTATTGCTTTTTATCTTATAACATCTCTTTATCATAGAATCAATCTGTTTTTGCCACCTTCCGATAGGCCAACATATCTTGATTTTTCTAGAAGTGGTGAACGGTTGTGTTTTCACCTTCCCTGTTCTTGTTTTAGTAGTTTCCTTCATTGGCCTGTTTTGTTTGTCCTGTTTTCTACCGTAGATTATCCCTAAGATCTTATTTTCAAAGACCCGAAATCTATTTTCTCCTTCTTAGTCAGAAACCAGGTTTCACATTCGTCAAGTGTCACTGGCATTATTATGGTTTTATAAATGCGAATTTTAGCATTTTGAGACAAAAGAGTTATTTTGCATAATTCCCTCATTGCGAAGAAGCATGAGGTCCTCATATGCAGTCTTTTACTTATTTTGATCTTTATGTCTTTTTGCGAATCGACCAATAAAAGTATACGAAGGGTCGAAGCGAAAATAGAAACGATTTGACCAAATAAATTCTACCGAAGGGTCGAACGATGAAATTGTACGATGCGACCGAATGAGAAACTGAATCGACGGGGGAAAAGAAATAGACTATTAAACTCAGATTCAGGTGTCCTATGTAACCCGAGACAAGTTTTAAGACTCTATCTCTCAAACACCTGAATCCTTTCCATTTAGCTAGCTCGCATATTGGACCAGACGGGACTTCCATAGGCAATAATGGGCCTGATCAAGGCCATATAGCATTACCTTCACTTTTGAATCAAGTTGGTTACTATGAAACAGCCATCTTGTCAGACCGAAAGCGCCCCGGGTTCCTGGCCAGGGATCTAGTCTGGCCAGATCGAAAGGTATCTGCCTACACTTTGTTTCGCCAGCGAATTTCCTGTCCATAAATTGAGAACCTGCGTCAATTTTTTCTAATATCCCGAGAGGACCTAGACAGAGGCGTTCTGAATGAAATAGCTTCTGACTTCTGAAAATTGATTTCCAACTTCCAGTCATCACAATACTACAAAATTTTTTTTTTTAAGTCACGCTGCAGAAGAGGAGGGTCCTTGCATCTATTCTGTTGAATATCCGACAGTTTCGCCGCGGCATGAATAGTGTCATGCCCTGCTCTGAATTGGTAAGTCAAAATTATTTTATTGTCCTCTACTCATATAAGGCTCTATGTACTAACTTCTGAAAGACCTTGGTGATACTCGCAAGGAGACTTATCAATCGAAGATTTGCTGGGTTGGAGGTGTTTTCACCCTCTTGGGAATTGGTTGCATCACCGCTGTCTTCCAAAACACTAGATAATATGCATTATTCAGATCATTATAAGAAATATTTGAATAAAGAAATTAATTTTATTTTATCATTGAAAATGATTATAGTATTGTAAAATTGAAAATGTGTCCAAAAAAATTGCAACGATAAAAGTCGACTTTGTCAGTTATTTGCTTTATTCGTAAACAATCAGGCATATTTGCATGGTATAAATGATTTAAAAATGTATGTTTAAAAATATTTTCTTGTGAATTGTGAAAACGGGCGATGATGGGTGGGGTATTTAGAATCGCGAAATTAGTGCAAATTTGTCGGTCATTATGGAAACAGATTGAAAATTAAGCACAACAAGATGCTGAATCAATTCAATTAAAACCATCAAACAACAAATGCCGAAAAAAAACAATATCGGTAACAATTATTGTCACAAAATCGCAAAAATTTGGCTGCAAAATTATTGCGGAATTTTACGGCAACAAGTTAAACTGTGTTTTTGATGTTTGTGACCGATTGTGGTGGAAATCCAATGTCGTTCAGGTGACTTGTCCAAAAGAAAATTATGATCTTCTTAAATTGACTAATTGAAACCGTAAATGAACTTTACATCATGAGTAAAACATTAATGGCAAAAATAAATGGATTCAAATATCTGCCGATGCCAAAGATATATAGCGAAAGATTGATTTCGAACACGTCAAATACGTCGGTTTTTGGGGCAGTTGGTTGAAAAAGTTGGTGGGGCAGATTATACAGACGATTATGCGATAAACGTCAATATAAAACGGCATAAACCCCATAAATCTGGATATTAGGAAGGGTGTGTCAAAAAAACCACAATTAAATCGTGGTTAAAATAACTGATACAGAGGCCTTTATATGAAAAACTAGCCGGGCCCGCGACTTCGTCTGCGCAGGATTAGTATTTCGAGTAGCTTATATTAGCGTGGCGTAGAAAAGAACTAACCTTATGACATTAAAATTATCACATAAATAATTTTTGGGTCGCATTTGAAAAATATAAAAACCTGACAATATTGAGATGTTACAGTCGCACTATAATAACGTAACAATATTGTCAACATAAGAAATACGGTAACTAAGCACTGCAGAGCCCTAATCATAGGCCTATAGGTAGCTACTGCAGTATGCTCCTATAAACTATGTATATTTAACGAATTTTTTCCTTCAGCATAAACATGCAGATTTTTCGCTTTGGAAACACGTGAGCAAGCCACATAGAGCTGACCATGAGAAAAACATGGCGTGCCCAAATGTATGCCTGCTACCTTCAAGGTTTGACCCTGCGATTTGTTGATCGTCATTGACTTTTAATGGGAACTGCAGGCGTTTAAAATTGAATGGCAAGTTATTGGGTATGATTGGGATGCGCGGTATAAGAACATTGTCTCCCTTGGCTTCTCTAGTTAAAATTGTGGCCTTCACAATGTGCCTTCCTAGTTCGGTAACTCGCAACCGAGTACCGTTGCATAAACTTGGCGCGTCCAGGTTACGCATTAACAAAACGGGTACACCTACCTTTAATTCCAACTTGTGTGATGGCACCCCGGACAACTCTAAAGAGTTTAGGAACTCTACGGGATAACTTGTAGTTTCATCGGATGACATAACTGTGTCAATGGAATTATACACTGATGTTTCGCGGTTTATTTCGGCCAAGATTTTTTTATTTATTTTCGCAATAGTCTCATTTTTTGGTATCAGTATGGTTCTTTCACACAACCAATTTTCGTCAAGAATATATTGTTGCCGAATCGGGAAAACCTGTTCAATAAGTTAGTCTTCTGTCTCCACAGCATGACAAAATTGCTGTGTGAAAAGAACCATACCTTCTTGGTCGGTGTCTAGGTGGCCTTCACCAATTTCTAGCAGTTTTTGAGCATATGCTCCTGATTCGACATCGCTGAATAACTGGACTCGCATGTTAGTGGTAAGATAAAGCTTTTCAACTTTAGACCACAGATTTTAGACATGCGTTAATTTCATCTGCTGCAGTGCCTCTCTCGGTAACAGGTAAAGTCGGTCTAAAATCCCCTGCCAATAACACTACCACACCACCCATCAACTTTCGATTGCTTTGAATGTCTTGTAGACAGCGATCAAGCGCCTCAATGGCGCGTTTGTGTGACATAGTGCACTCGTCCCACACGATCAGCTTACATTGTTGCAACAGGGCGCTTGCCAGATTAAGAGGTAATTTAAAAACCGAATGTGCCGTCCGTCCACCGCTCAACAATGTTGCAGCGATCCCAGAGGAAGCCACCGCTAATGCAACATTACGGTCCTTACGAATTTTTGCTAGAAGCAAATTAAGCAAAATTGTTTTACCTGTACCGCCCGGGGCGTCAAGAAAAAAAAGACCGCCTTCGGCAAGCTCAACTCGTTGTAATATTTTGTTATAAATGTCTTTTTGCTCGGGTAGCAGGCGTGGTTCAGTTTCCTGACCTGAGCGTCTAATAAAGCGGTATCGTAGCTTAGCTCTTTGATCAAATCGGTCGACAACTCTCCTCGACGCTGCGGTGTAGCCATACCGAAGTCGGACAATTTCTTACCGGAAATCGTTATTATTTTGTCCTCTATATGTCTCAGTGCTTGATTCAAACATAGATCATTGTTGACTTGATCCATCCTTTCAAATCTATGCAAGATATCCTCCGATAACGCAGCTTTATACTTATCCCATAGTTGAAGAGGATTGGATAAACCGCAAGTGCATATCAATATTACAAATAGTTCTCTTATTTGCGAAGGAGAGCGACACAGCACGGCCTCTTCAATTGTGGCATCCCAGTGGTTGTCATCTTCCAACAACCCCAATTTCTCACACGCTTTTCGAAAAGTTTCAAGTTCTTGGCCGTCAACTATTTTTAGATCCAAGAAGTTAGTGGGGCCCTGTACTACATTCAGCAGCATTCGCAAACAGTAACATTCGAAGTTACAACATGCACTGTGTAAATGCGCCCATCTCCTGCCTTCACAACTGGCCAGCCGTCGACAGGTGTTCCTTGTAAACGACGTTTCCATTCTTTCGACGACACGTTCCATGTATAGTAGCGGGGTACGTCAACATAAAGTAATGTTTTTAGTGTCGTCTTAGGTGGTGCGGCCATTCTCTCTCTAAAATTGTTTTCAGTGAAGTAAATCCGCTGACCATTGGGCAGATGAACCGCAAGGTGAGTGACTGTTGGGTGTCTCTCATGCAGAGGCAGACCCAAGATCCGCCACGCTGCTTCGTTACTGCTAACATATCTACCGGCTCGAAACGTTTGCACCTCATCTCTCGGGTCAATATTAACATTCCCTTGCTGTCGAATGATAAAAATAGCCTGGTCGCTGCCTTTTTTTATATATTTACAAATATATTTTATCGTCTGTACCGTATTGCAGAACTCTACATTTATATGACAATTAAACATTTTAGAGAGAAGAGGAGAATATGGGACAATCCAGCTATTGTCAACCAATACCTCCTGTGTTCCACCTCGGGTTTTTAGAGTTATCGTACGGCCGCCATCTCCTGGTGCTCTACGCCTGTACAGAGGATAGCCTTTGTCGTTAGTTTGAGTATCTTTTAAAAGCGCCCTTGGATACTTTTTGGTGCATTTTCCTTCCTTCATGTATGGTGATGACGGATTTAGTGCACCACAGGGACCGTGAATCATATTTTTGGTTACAGTATCGTAGAGTTTTCGATCACTTTCTGGGTTTGGTATCTCCGCACTTATGACTTCGTCAATTTGGTTAGGACGTACTTTTTCCGTCAACCACAGCAGTAAGTGCACGTGAGGCAGACCTCTTTTTTGCCACTCGATCGAGTACATGAAGCACTTCATGTCTCCAAATATTTTACCTTTTGTAAGCAGAGCAACCAATTTTTGAACTTTTATTTTAAATAATCTGGCTGTTAAGTCATGTCTGTCCGTTGAATTTTGACCTGGAATGAGCTCTTTAGTAATTTCTGGCCAAGCGGGATTACATGTCATTGTAATAAACAGATCAGGCCTCCCGTAGTTGCGCACATACATATGTGAACGCATCCTGCGTGTACTCATGAAGATTACAAATGACGACGGGAGTATTACCATTTGACCCAAATTGTTTGGATCTAAATCCGCATCATTCCTGATCGCGTCTTGTAAATGTATATAGTTTTCTGCTCGCAGTTTTGTTTGATTTAAGGCGCTCACTCTCCACTCTGACATACATGTCCACCAAAAACTGAAGAAGGAGAAGTCTACATCGAAGCAATAAATTAAAATTGTTACGACGTACCATCATTGATACGCATAAAAGTCTTTGCACGACACTTTTTTGTTCGGTATGGGTTGTTTTGTAACTGGGTTTGTCTGAGGAATATCAAAACTGTACCCCTCTTGTCCTTTCCAAAAAATTGTCGGGTACTCGAGAGCATCATAAAATCTATGAGTGTCCGGAACTCTAGTGAGCCGGCCATCGTGCGCCTGAATTACAATGTCCCGAGACGCAGTTTGTTCACAACTAACTACTACGGCAGCTATTTCGTTTGTGGTCGGGGCATTGAATCGTCTTTCGTGTTCACCACGTTACACGATCTGGGTGTATCACAACCTTGTAATTATCGCTAGTCACTCTATCTTTAGCCATTTTAAATTCATGCACTAAAACGTTGTGATCATGTAGAACTTTTTGTATTTATTGAACTGTGTTTCTTTCCACACCTGGTACGTACTCAGAACGCCTATCAACTTGTGCTTCCTCATCACCCATGAAATAAACTTGTAGTCTTATAGTTTGATAGGTTCCTATTGACGATGGGAAAGAGACATTTAAAGGGAGCGTTCTCGTAAGGAAATTGGCAAAGCGTGGCCAACGCGCCCTAAGGTAATCGTAAGGATGCATTTGGACATACTCCGTCATCTCCGCGAATTCGTCTGATAAAATTCGTCACGAAGGTTCGTAGTCAGCAAGTCTCAGGTGAGAGTCAAGTAGCATAAGATCTAGATAGGAACCGCTCCTAGGATACGACTGACTATCACTATGTTTGGCGTTTAAATTGCCGGCTAGAAGGTAGAAGTTATCTACCGAGTTTAAGCGTAAAGATCAAAAAGTATTTCTCTCAATACTATTAGTCAAATGCACGTTACAAAAACAAGAGCGGTTTTTAAATTTTTCTTACTAGAGTTTGAGACACTTTTCGCTGCTTGTCTTTATTTATCTCTCGATATATAGTTGAATTACTCGTAAATATACAAATTGTTCTTGCCTTGCGTGTCTATAGATTTACATATCCCCCAAAAACACATTGGAAAAATCGGATTAAATGTTTAAAAAACGTTCATAACAAGTAAAACAGTATTTATTTTTTGCTTTTACATGTGCCTGAATGTGTACAATAAAACAAAATGCTTAACTTTCCATTCCTATAAACTCCTAATTAACAATTGTAACAGTCCCTAGAAATCCTTTTTTTTTTCATTATGAATCTGTAAAAATTGGTAACATTTTTAATTCATTGTACTATTTATCTACCTTAAAAAAATATATAATATGTATGTATATATCTATCTAAATTTCAAGTTATAGCTAACCCTTCTTACATATATGTACTTATGTAAAAATAAAAAATAAAAACAAAATGCACACAAAACAATTCTATCTTTATTGTTTGTGCTGTTTCCCAGTTTTGTAGCTTATATATGTATTGACGTACATATATGTAAATCCCTAAACTATTGCACGAAGTAGCGAGCCCAGTACCAAAATAAATTCCTTTTACTTGAGTTAAACTTAATAACCACTTTCTGGTTCCTGTTTTAAAGCCATTCTATAACTATCGTTGTCCGGAACGCTTAGTAGGTAGTTAGATGAAGGACTAGATAGCCCATCGGATCGACTTATTTTGTTAGGGGGTCGTCTCATGATATCATCTGTAGACGTACGATTATATTCGTTTAATGTCATTTCTGGTGGTGTAGGGGATGTCATTTCCTGTCGATATGTGCTTCTCAGTGCCTGATGCTGCTGAAGTTGTTCGTGATGCTGTTGATGTTGTGCATTAGATGAGGGTACCTGAGTTCTTTGCTGATGATTATTATAAACATCAGATGGGTTGATCACATTTGAAGGTACAACTAAGGGAGGTGAATTTGTACGAAGTTGTAAATGGATCTGTGATCTTGATGGACGATGATCAAAACTACTTGTAGGCTGCATTGAATCCATTAGTGGTGTTATCATAGGTACATCCAATCCAGAGTCGATGCAATTAGAAATTCCTTCTTGTGGGATTTGATCTGAACTACCACTTGAAAGTGAATCCAGTGTTGATGAAACTTGAGCTTGATCTATTGTGTGAGTAGGACTATAAGCACTCACAATTGGTGGCGAAAGTGGAGATGAGTTATCAGCCAGTTCACCTGAAATTTAACAAATAACGTTTTACACTTATAACTGGTGGAAAAGTTATATGGTACCTCCAAGTAACATCTCCTGAAGGAGAGAATCAATTCGCGCAACACCGAAAATTTTCGCAAACTGAATTTGCTCGATCATTTGCCAAGTTATTGATTGTAATACAGGCAGTATTAATAGTATTTCGCCAAACCTACCTCGTGATTCGTACTGCCTGTCTGACACATAGTCTTCTAGATTGTTCAGCACTTGATGTCTGAGATTTTTGATCCGTTGAGGCTCGTTGAGACCTTTAGCGTCTGAAAAGAAATTATATTTTAACCATAGTTGCCAATAAGATTGGTAAAGGAAATAAAACCTACTTGGATCAAAAAAAACTAGAGCTTTTATGCAAGCCAACTCAGTATCATCAATATTTACATCTTTCATGGCAAATACCAATTCGTCAATAATCCTAGCTCCAATGCGTGATATATCTAAATTAGGTGAAAGTCGCGCGTCTAAAAATTGGTTAACCTCTTAGTCTCGAGAGAATTAAAAGATTATTAAAAGGTAATGACTTTTTACCTGGACAATGTTTGGTAATTATGCAGTTATTACCCAGTAATAGAATATCTTTTAAATGCATTGATCGCCAAGATAAGCCCAATAGTAGATGTTCACCGGCGTGGGCCCGCAACAAAGCGACTTGATCGTCTAAATGAAGATCATTGAATGCGGGAATTTGTTTGGCCCATTCCACTAGAGTTAACAGTTGCTGCTTCATCGATTCACATACATCGTTTATGCTGGCAAATTGTTTACTAGAAAGATCTTCGTTTTGTGTTGTTTCCATGGCTGCACCGGCTTTTGATTGACGGCTTTCCCTCTCAGCCTTTAGTAGGGATATCACAGAAAGTCCATTTCCAGGGTCTGGATCCTCGTTCGAGCTGCGACGACAACTGATGCGATCACGTTCATTTTGAACGGCTTCCTTTTTCATTCCGGCTTTAAAACATTTTCGAAGACGGCAATATCGACACTGATTTCTTTTGTCTTTATCCACAACACAATTTCGAGAAAATCTGAAACGAATGATTTAGTTTTTCATTACAATTTAATATGGTATCGTCATATTATTCTAAACAACTTACCGACATGTGTATAAATGATTTTTTCGTACGCTGCGTCGAAAGAATCCCTTGCAACCGTCGCAACTTGATGCACCGTAATGTTTTCCTGTAGCCCTGTCACCACATATTGCACACACCGTGGCCGTTTGCGAATTATTTTGAAAAAATGTACTATTGCTATTGACTGTAACAGTATTACAGCTGCCAGAGCTGAGGGTTGGACTAAGAGTTTGATCAACCGGGCTAGGTGCCGAATGACTGCTTCCACCCCCATTACTGGAGTTAAGTATATGATTATCGGCATCTAAAATTAAGTAGCCAATAATAATTGAAAAGAATTAAAACTTCAAATGTTCTGAGAAGGTTATTATATATGTAGGTATAGTTTTGAGTTACGAGAAAAACGCAAAGGATAAAGAAGGTTCACAGGTCATAGGGGCGAGATAAATTTTAAATGCAGAATTAAATATATTATTGTCTAATGGCAATCAGTGTTGCAGCCAAAGCATTTTGACATTTTACCAGTCCATACCGCTAAGTTTATCGGTTTACCAATTGTTATTATTATCATATTTCTTTTTCAAGCTGTTAAAAACACCATGTTTTCATTTTAATCCGAGACATAGTAAGATTAGATAACGAAAACGGTATAAAACACTAAAGAAGTTGCGCGTGTAATGACGATCTGTTTCTACACACGTTATAACTATTTACACGTTGTTTTATAATATACATATATATATATGTATATTTGTGGTGTACACAACGCAACTGGAGGTAAAAACGTTAAATTTTAATCTCAGTAAATAAATTGTATCTTTGATAGATAAAATAATCTCGCTAATGACATACCTTAAAATAAGTACAATCAAATAATCCAAACGTTTATAAGTAAGTTTTATTAATAAAGTAAAAATACTGATCAGCAATATTTAACTTGTCGATTGTATCAAAGAATCATGTCTACAAACATCCTCATACGTTGACATCTAATATGATAGTTAAAACAGGCGGTTAAACAATATGCGTCGGTTTATTTTATCTAACATCAAAATTCTACCCTAGATAGTACAGCTAATTGTTGAAATTCAAAATTTGCCAATTTAAAATACGAGGGAAGCCTTGAAAAATATATTGACTCGTTACAGATAATTAAGCAGTATTGAAGAATGCGGAAAAGGGGTACCCTAGCATCTAACACACTCTTTGTAGCAGTAGCAAATTTTGTTTTTTTCACCGAAAAAACTATACAGTTTTAATATATACTTCATAAGTTCGATAAAAACGATTTTTTTGCTACTCAGGATATGTATATAAACAAAAAAACTTATTTACCAATTAATTAATTTGAAAGAAGAAAAGAAAAAAAAAATTAAAAAAAGGTTTTAGTGTTAACTATAGCAGTGCTAAGTACCTACGAGTAAATGCGAAAGTTTCTTTTTTATTTCTTCTCTTGTTCTTTTAATCAATGCAGGTTATGAACCAACTACTTTATAAGCGAACCTCCCTAAAATCACCTGTCGGTCATCTCCTTGCTTTGTAGTATAAACTGACGTTAGTGTTCTGTGCTAGCTTATCTTCTAACTTGCTTCCTACCTTCACTAGAGCTATGTAAATATTTCAATTTTCTCATCTCATCTGCCAGAGAATATTTGACAGTGGCAATTTAAGTGAATTAAGTCCTTGGAATCATATGTTCCTTTATTAAAATGGAGACTTTCGTGGATTTTTTACTTTCAATTTAGTCTCAAGAAATCTCTTTTTTGCAGTTACATCACTAATATTCGAATCCTCGACTACCGGAAAGGTTTACGCTTAGCTAATCTTACAATTTAGATAGAGATATTGTTTTACCCGATTTTCCCAATTTTTCTGTTTTTTTTTGCAATTTAAGAAAATTTCGAATCGTTTTTATAAAACAGCCCACCTCCTCCTGAATATATTTTTAGATCTTTCCCACGTTTTTTTAGAGCAATGTATTTGTTCTTACTATTTAACCATTTTATAACGAATGAATATATGTAATTTAACAAAAAAAAAAATTCAAAAAGCGAAACTTGCCTTTTGAATTCAACGGAAATCCAGCTTATTACATGGCTATTTTAAGGAAAAGTGATGCCAAATGTTATTACTTCATATTTAGATATTCCAAATATTTTGAGAAATATAGATTTTAAGATTAATATTTAAAAGCAAAGTAAATGCAACTTACAAGATAGATTTAAAGAACGCATTGCTATTTAATCGAGCACAGCTGTACATTGCACTAGGCCTACAATAACCCTTATCAATCGATGAAAAAAATGAAAAGGCCATTAGTTTCAATGAATTATGTAGGCGATGTAAAGATAAAAATGACCCAAGGTTTTTTCTGTTTTCTGTTTCAAGTTAAAAATCAACTTCCAGAAGTCTGATTCTTTTTATTCAGAACGCCTTTGTCTACGGTCTCTCAATTTTCGGAACAGACGTGTGACAACTGGCGAAACAAATTGTAGGTAGATAACTTGGGATTTGGCTAGATCAATATCTATATTTTGACAAACATGTAGATTTTGCTCTGGCAAGAGCCCAGGGCGCTTTCGCTCTGACAAGATGGCTGTTTCATAGAAGTCAACTTGTCAGAGCCATGTTTGCCTATGGATGTCTCGTCTGGTTCGATGTGAGAGCCAACTTAATGGAAAGGTCTCGGGTTTTGTAGTAGAAGTCACTTTGCAAGGGCAATGACTTCGGTCTATAACCTGATTTCTGTGGCTTATTACTTATACCACGAGAGGGTGCGCCTTAACGGCTTTGTCCCACCAGAGTCAACAACATGGCTCCAGGGAACATCTTCTACGTAGCCGGCAGCCCGCAATTCCGTGGAGCTGCGGTTCCCCTACGAATACGATATCGCATGTTAGTCGGACCTTGGGTAAGTTAGGCTAAATTAGGGTAGTTTAGAGTGGGTTAGGGTAGGCTAGGGTTGGGGGTAGGATTAATTTATAAAATATACATATATTAAATTTATATTTATATATACATATATACTAGTTAAGATAGATTAAGTTAGATATAATTAGCTGAATGTAGTTTTAAGTTTTGTGTAAATAAAAGAAAGAACTAAAATTAAAAGAACTGAAGTTATCACGGTTTTTGTTCAAAACCAGTAAGAACACTGGTCTCTAGTCTTTAAAAAGACTAAGTGGGATGTGAGTAGGGTTGATAGACCAGTCACATCAAAGGAACATATTTTATATAAAACAATCACTCAGTTTAATTCATACGACAAAAATTGATTTTGTAGTAGATAATGATTGTAACAGTTTGAATTCTACATAGTCTTGGTAATCAAAATCGTCTTTAATCTGTTTATAAACATTGTGTACAATTTTTACCAAACTATACTTGATATCAGTGCAAACTTTTTCTAAACTGCATATGTTGCTTGCCACACCCCATATCATAAATTATTAGGAAAATAAGTTCATATGCATATATGTATGTAAAGGGTCCGCCATCTAACGTTTTTTTTTTCAAGTATTGCTTATTTCGTGAATGGTAACACTTAGCTCATGTCTGATTTGACAGATAATTAATTTTATCCTTCCGCTGAACGAATATGGTTGTGTATACGCTTGAACAACGCTTCGCTAAGTGGGCCTGCGATCGACTTACAGAAGATGCCGATTTTGCCAAAAAAATCATCTTTTCAGATGAAGCTCATTTTGATCTTGGCGGGTATGTAAACAAGCAAAATAGTCGCATTTGGGGCACAGAAAAACGCATACATTGAAAAGCCGGTGCACCCAAAACGAGCCACTGTTTGGTGCGGATTTTGGTCCAGAGGCATAATTGGGCCATTTTTCTTCGAAAATGAGCAAGGAGTGGCCGTTACAGTCAATGGCGATCGTTATCGGGCCATGTTGAACGAATTTTTGTTCACAAAAATTGAAGAGGAGGATATTGGCAACATTTGGTTTCAACAGGACGGCGCTACGTGCCACACAGCCGAAGCTACACTCGATGTTTTGCGCCCTGTTTTTGAAGATCGCATTATCAGCCGCAGAGCTGATGTCGTTTGGCCACCTCGGAGCTGCGATTTGACCTCGTTGGACTATTATTTGTGGGGTGCCGTCAAAGATAAGTGTTACGCCGACAAGCCAGAGACAATTGACGCTTTAAAGGACAATATTCGTGAAGCCATTGGTGCAATACAGCTATCGATAATGTGCTTAAAAATTGGACCGATCCTGTAGGCTACTGCATGGCCAGCCGAGGCAGCCATTTGAATGAAATTATTTTCCATTATTAACCGGAAGGATTGTACTTTCAAATAAAAAAAGAAATTTGAGAAAATATTCAGTAGTTTTTTTTATAGCATTTTCAAAAAGAAAAAAAAGTTATTTGGCGGAGCCTATATATCTACATATGTATGTATATAAATATATGGCGTTATTTTTCTATAGCAAGAAGTAAAGCTAATCTTCAAGTGTCAAAAATACAGGTACAGTTATTCTTTATACTGCAAGTGCTATACGGAATATACTGGTAATCAGTCTAATATAATTATAGCAGTAAAAAAAATAAAAAGATGGGAAAATGACACAAAATACTTAAAGATGGGTTTGAGTCTTAATCATTTTGTCTGTTTTTTATTCAATTGAAAATTATTAACTTTATTAACTCGCAGACACAATATTTACTCTTATCAGCCGCAACAACAACAAGAGCTGATTTTTAAAGTCGTATTAAGAAAATGACTCAACATTAAGACATACAACACAACAAAGACAGAATGCGTGTCAAAGATCAAATTTACAACGATGAAATTGCTTGCTCGTATAATATATGTGTGAATGCATATATTACATGTACGTATTCTCGCATATTGTAATTACAGTCTGCAAGATTTGTGCTCCTTTTTATTATTGTTAACTAAATTGATCAATGTAAACCCTTAAAGAAAACCTGAATAACACAGTAAAAAACAAAACGAAAAAAGTTGCTGCTTACAATTTTAATAGAGATACAAATATGAATGTAGACTTGTGAGTGGTCATATTTGTATTAACATTTTTCCTTAAACAAAAAAACGTTGATATACCTGAAAAAATATATAGGTAGCTACTCTAATAAAAAGTAATAATTCTCAACCCATTGAAGTCTTGCACTGTTTTTTTTTATACTCACAGACAGTTCAAGGGAACTACTTTAAACGATTTACTCGTTCTATCTTTGCTATATATGTGTTCACGATTATTTTGTCGATCTTAGATTTTCTTAATTAACACTTACGTTAATAATTATTTTGAAATTCAAATAGGCTCATGGTAAAATATTACAACTGCATTTAGTTTTTGTTACCATTTCTTTATATATGTACTTGCAGGTTTGTTAATCTCTTTGCATATTGGTTTTTTTGAAATAGAAATATCTAAGGCGCAAGTAACTTAAAAAAAAAATATTTGGCGGAATCTACAAAGCCAAACTTTGTCAACATAACAAATAATATCGTATTTATGACTTTGATTACAGAGCGAGTCTAGAACGAATGGAAAGGGTTTAAAAGAATTGGGAATTATCTGTAAATTGATTGACAGCATTACTAATCAAGTGGTTTTGTAAGTACCTGAACTTTTATAGCCGATCATCGACAACAAAGAAAAATAAAATAGTTATCTTAGATATTCTGTAGTAATTAATAAAAGAGAAAAAATCCAAAAATTATATTATACCACTTCACTAGAATTCAACATATTATTAACTGCATCAATAGCTCGTTTGATTATAGATGATTACACAACATGAGTTGACAAAAGCATTTAAGAAACACGTATGATGACTTATTCAATATTTGACATTAAATTATATTTGCATTTTTTTTCCCCTGGCCTGTAACACATGCAAAAATAATGATTTAAGAAATAGGATATAGTTATATGTACATACATGTAATGTACATATATGCGTGGCTGTTTAACATACTCTAATTTTTGCTAGGTAGATACATACGAGTATGTATGCAAATGGGCCCTTGTAAAAGAAATCGCTTCATACAAACTTTTTAGTAAATATCGCAAATAACTGATTTTAATTTTATTTTCAATTTTGAAGGAATCAGATATGATTATCACCAAAGAAGTAAAAGAAAAAAAAGTTTATCGCTAACTGATGTTATTTTTGTTAGATGAATAATAGGTTCCGATAACAACTTACCACCAATCATACCGAAAAAATGTTCATCTAAATGATTCGACAATAAATAGGAATCGTCAAATGTATTAGGAGTTAAAATTTCACTTTTCATTTTCAACATTATAAAAACATTTATTAAACTCAACTATGTGTTAGAGGCTTTTGCAATAGATGCTTTGATTTTAGATTATACTAGCATGATATGGTACTTATAAGAAATAGGACACTCAGGTACTGACTAAAATAATGAACACCTTATTGAATTGCATTTATAGTCATAAGAAACAAAAATATTGAACATTCAGTTCCAAGAGTAAACTAATCACTATCCCTGTATCCATTTAGCGGCTAACTTAGATTTTGCCGTTATATCGTACTGTCTAAACAAATATCACTCCACCAACTGCCTTAAAATGTTCGTAAAATCAAACTAAGAGAGTTAAAAAAAAAAAAGACAAGACAAAATATATGTGTGCTGAAGGCAACAAATACGGCACAGCACGTTGGGAAGAGCAAGAGCCAATAAACGTTAAAATCGTTGTTATCACAATCTGTGGAATAATCATTATTTAGTTAGAGCTAAGGTATAGTCGTTGACGGGCAATCTACACACAACATAGTCGGAGATAGAAGTGTCTTACTGTGCGTTTGTAGTGATTAAATACTTGCTTGCCGGAACAGAAGCATTTAGACAGTATTTGTCGACCCTAATCTATACTTGTATACTACATACCGCCATCGAACGAGTATGTGTTTGATTTTTCTTTCGTCTTTCATTTTATTAAAACTTTATTATTTACTCTTTCTGAGTGTTTTTAGCTTCTCTGCTTCCTCCTAGTTCGTCTGATTAAAGTTTCTTATCAAGTAGTTGTCTAGTTAGCATAGAGGAATATGATTTGAATATTTTGTATTTTTTACTTCTTTTTCCTCCTCTGCGTGTTTTTGTCTTGTTTGACGATTATTTCAATTAATTTACAATTGTAGTGCAGTAAATATCAGTTATTCATTGAATTATTAGGAAAAAAGCCTCCGTGCTTCAACTGATAACCAGTTGCATTTCATGAGCCTTGGATACAGTCGGAAATACCGAAAGGGTCTTATTGCAAATCTATAAGATCATTAAAAATATGTATTATATACTATACATTACATTTCTTCATATTACGTTATTCGCCAGTGAACTTTGTCATTTGACGTATCTCTATGTGTTTCTTCAATATTATCAGGTATTATAATCTACTGAGCTTTATTATTTCAATAATATAAAAAAGTATTGAGCGTCTACGAAATACGAATAAATACCAAGCGTTAAAAGAAATGGTTTATTTAATTAGACAGAATTTTTTCAATAGTATATCGGTAATGCATATTATTTCATATGTATGTAGTTATGTAGATTCACAATTTAACCTAATTTACCCTTTTAACACACTAAAATTGAGATTGTGGACTCTTTGTCATTTCTCTTAGCCTGCGATCCAAACTTCGTAGACATCAGAGGACACCATAGCATCATCAAAACTAGACAGGCAATTATGCAAGATAAGAGATAATCTCAAAGTTCTTGGACAGTTCAGCAGACTGTGTTGGGTGTAGCATCTAACCGGCATGTATAAAATGGAATAAAAAATCGTCGAATTCATTCATACTCAGACCCAGTGTATGACAGTTTGAATATTAACAAGAGCTACGAAATAACTTTTAATTATAGTTATTTAATTGGTAGATGTCCACAACATTGAGTGTTTGATATGCTTTATGCGTATGCAGATGATTTAGTAGCGTACAGATCAGGTCAAAAAATTGAGGACAACAATGCTGCGGTGTGATTTCGATCATATTAAGAGTTACTGCTATGATTGGAAGTTAAAAATTAACTTTCAAAAATCGGAAAAGATTCTGGTTAGGGCTCCGTTGTACAGGGCCTCAAGGGATACCGAAAATAATTGAAGGAAATTAACGACCATTTGGTAATACCGACAACCAACCATTAGCGGTAAGAAACGCGGATATATATCTGGCTTAACCAGTATCTGAGAGTATATTTCAATAGACATACGAGTATAGATGGTTGTCTTGTTGAAGCTACGAAAGCCTAAAAAAAAGTCTTTTCCAGAGCAGTCAACTTGACCGTAGAGTAAAAATCATATGCTACGTGACACTAATAAGATCCATCATCGCGTTTGGTTGCCCGGTGTGGTTTAAGAAGATTCGTGTATTCGAGAGGCAGTGCCTTAGGGTCTGTCTAAGAATTAATTCATTCATTCCAAAAGAATGAACCTTTTGGAGACTGAGCGCGTCATCATGTTTAGATGATGAAAACTGACTGAGGCCTGTTAGCCTTGGTAAGTTTCGGGTGAGATGGCGAAACCCAGTCACTGAAATATGCAATCAGGAGGGTAACCACTCGGAACAAAAGACTATATCAAGTTTAGAATTAAGCAGCTTAGGGTAGATTAAGCGTCATAGTAAGAAAAAAAGAATCTAGGTTTTTAATAAATTTTTTCCTAAAAAATAAAATTTTGAAATTTACTCAATGAAAATAGAATAGATAGGTTTAAGCCGAAAGGCATTAGCAATTAAAAAAATTAGTTAGGCTTAGAGTGCCCGCACACAACCAGTAAGACACATTAAACATTATGATATTTTTAAGTTGAATTTAAATATTCTTCTCCCGTAAATAAGAGTAGAATAAGAACAATAAAAATGAGTTGCAAATTAAAAAAAAAACAAAAAATACTTAATATATAATCAAGTGTTTATGAAAGGTTCGATCTTTAACTTTTGTTGTCGTCAATAAATCTTTAGATATACTGATGCTTACTGAGAAGAAAAATATTCGGAGACTTTGCACTTCTTTCAATAAATGTTCTGTAGCGTCTAACTAATGTTCTCTAGCGTCTAACTAATCTTCTCTATTGTCTAACTAATCTTCTTCTTCTTAGATGGCGTTACAGCTCACGAAGAGCCAGAGCCAAGCTTCTCCCATTCACTTAAGTCGTGTGCGACTTTTTCTTCACACAAGTGGATGGGATCTACTGTTTAATGCCGATTCCGAACGGCGGGAGCCGAGAAGCTTTTTCAAGTCAAGTATACTACGGGGGATTTTGCCAGTACCCCGCCGAGGAAAGAAGTCGCGAAATGAACATTCGATTGCGTTGATGTTATCAGGATCCAAACGCTCATCGTGCGTCAGAGGTCGACACACTACCTTCTGCGCCACGGCGCTCTCAGCGTCTATCTATGACGATATATCGTAACTAATACGATAATTAATAATAATAGGTGTATATGTATATGTTGGTCTTCTACAAGCTTGTTGCTTTACATCAAATAACATCATTTATTTAGAGAGAATGAACATTTATTTAAAGTTTTTAGGTAATCACAATAACCGAACATAAAAAAGAACAGAAAAGTTAATTTTAAAGAATACTTGTCCAGCTATTCTAAGTATTATACAACTATTGTATGTCAAAATCAACAAAACAAAAACAATTATGATTAAATCGATTATTTTTCGTTCGCCCATTTAAAGCCGGCATAAGACATGCAAATAAACGAAGGACTGACGCTGAAATTAAGATGCAAGACTCAAATATAAAATAAGTCCAAGTTGCTGAAAGCGGGGGATAGTTGGAATTACTTTTAAACCGTAAAAGAAATAGATAGTTTAATTTAAAAAAATACATATGTAAGTGTAAGGGCATTAACGGTTGTGGAGAACCAGAACCGCAATTCCTATCAATCACCTATGTTCTTCCCATAGATGGAAGAGACTTTTTGTTTATTTCCAAGTACAATACAATAGACTCGCATAGAGTTTTGCTATTCATTTCATATACAATTGTAGAAAGTGCTGTCGCACTCTTCAAAATTGGTAATAAGTGTATATTACATAAGCAATCAAAATGCCTATGGTGGATTTCGAATAATGCACCACCAACGATTTATGCTCTAACAGAAAACACTGTAATATTTGAGTGGCTATTGATAGGTAGAGTCGAGACGGAAACTTAGCAAATATTGCACTGCTTCCATTATTAACCTGTTTCGATTTACTATTGACTTAAAATGGCACCTATTGTTGGATTACTCAAAGTTTTAGACAACGTTTTCGAAATCATTAAGCCTTAAACCCATGTACCACTATATGGATGCCCGAATAACTCTAAAGAAGTAAAAGACCTTCAAATATGAAAGTGTTTATAATTATATTGGTTTATTTTCTTGTATTTGAGAGATGGTCGATGACATAATTTGGTGGCCTGTGATTAAGATTTCTTTTGACAGTAACATTTTGGTTGTTTCAGAAGCAAAGTAGAAAGTCTTTATTATGCATTCGTTTTCATATTGTAGGTTTCACATATAGACTAGTTTACGTAGGTATGGATAAAAGGAGAGTTTATAAAAACCTTTTGGAATTCCAGAAATCACGAAAAACTCGTCGACTTTATTAGTTTTAATATATAGATATCTTACAGTATGAATTTAAGTTGCAATAATCGAAAAAGATCTCAACTGCTAAAAAAATTCTGATGAAAAGATCATTAGTAATAAAAAAAAGATATGTTACATCTGTTTTTATTACTACTAACTCTTAAATTGTATTTCCAGGAAGGTCAAAGCAACAGTTAAAAGAGTTGAGCGAACAGAAAATTCTGCTAAATTCCTATCGGTTAACATGACTTAGAACATTTACAGAAAAAAACTAACTAAAACAACATAGCTGTGTTTTACTAAAGAAACTATTTTATAAGTTACTTAATAATTAAGTGCAACAAACCAGGATTTTCAATGAACTATATGAGCATTTGTCTCTAAGTGTGTACTTCACAAGCCTGTATTAGGAACGTTGCTTTTTATTGTTTACAACGATGATTTGGGTAAAAGTGCCAAGCTGCATCAGAGAGGGATTATCCATTAAGCCAACTAAGGTTGTCAGTATCACCCACTGGAATACATACTCTAAAACTACACCTTCATTTAGTTTTTCTAAATGGTAAAAGTTATTGCGAAATACAGCGTCTCCAAAGATTGTGTCATAGGCGTTAGGAAATTTAAAAAAAAACAGCAATACCCTTTCTTAGAAAGTAACCTGACATGTATATTATAAGATCATATGTCTATCCGCCACGAGCTTCCTGATCTAGATATGTTAACCACGGTATTAGATACTTAAACACTAACGTTAAATTAATTCAAACAGCAACCAAAGCGCTGAATTCACAAAACATGAAACTTATTTTGCTCTCCAAGAGAAGCCCTCGCCAGCCAACTAGCTAAAAAAGGCTTCTCCAGAATGTACATAAATACCAAGTACTTTTGCAGTAATCCTAAATCTAAATCTAAGCAGGGAGTTAGAAAAACCCATCACATCTTTCCTATTGGAAAGAGTTCAAACGAAAACTTTTGAAGAAACATTCTACCATAAATACATATACCCTGAACATAGTATTAGTTACCTTTCAAGACACAGAAAAATTGTGACTCCTGACGAAGTCATCATCTGCGAAATTAATCCTTCAATCCTAAACTTAATTAGGAAGGATGAAGAAAAACAAAAAGATCCTTGGACTGTTTTGAAAAAAATCGTTTTTAATAAATAGAATTATTGCGCGAACCACCAAATATAGTACGGGGACCCCTCTTATTTGTTCAACACGCTAAATGTAGATGTTTTTAATGAACAAAAATTTGTCACGTCCCCACATCAAGTATTATAATTAGGGCTAGGATTTCGATGCATTTGCATATTTTTTTTGAGACACGTTAGAAGCAATAGTTATTAGACAAGTTATCTTTCCGATTCATGAATTTTCCTTTAAATTGGCATCCAATCGTTAGTGCATATTTTTGCATATTTTACTATAAATGCATATTTTTCATATTCTTGCATATTTTTAATAATAAATGCATATTTTGTGCATATTTTCGAAAAAAATTAGCTCAAAATTAAAAAAAAAAGCAAAATCGTAGAAATGTACACGTACCATTAAACTTCTTATATCGTTTTCCATTTTGAAAACCTAAATTAAATGTTAAAATAATGCTACTTGTGTTGTTTAATTTTTCAAATGAATATCCTTATCTTGCGTTAACTTTTTTATCTATTTAATTAACATTACTGCTTTTTAGTTCTTAAAATGAAAAGACTGAATACTTTTAAAAAATGGATAGCATGTTTTTTAGTTTTTCATTATAAAAATGCAAAATTTTACAACAGCCGTGCAGTTTACCTGGTCACTACAACCAACGGTCGTTTTATCCGACTTTTGAAAAAATAGAAAGATTATTTGTGTAACCAACCACGTGGGGGAAAATTGGTCGTTAAAAGCGACTGGTCGTTATAGGTGACTTCGCCATGGTTTTAAATGCATATTTAAAGAGCATATTTCCCATTTTTAAGAGCATTTTTTAAGCTCATAGTTTGGGTTTTTAAGTGCATGAAAATCTTAGCCCTAATTATAATTAATGAAGTAAAAACAGTAGAATTCTTCCAAAACAAACGGTTCTTTGCTGTCGTTAAAGGATAACCGTGACCTGCAGCCGTTATCCATGAATGACATTGCACTTGAATTTCAGAAACCGAAAAGCTTTTCATTCCGAGAATGTTCGTCAGTGATAACAGTTATTGACAAGAATGCTGCGAAATGTTTAGGATTCTCATGTACATCGATGCAGATGAGTTACTGGTGTTATAATCATATCGGTACAATGGTACATCATAAGTTCTTGCTGGAAGGTCGTGTGGTCAATAAGTAAAATTACTTTGAAATTACGTCAAAGAAAATGTCTGGATTTGTGGAAAAAACATGCATCAAGATAATCTACCTGCTCACTCATCGTTGTTTGTGCGTAATTTTTTGTCCAAAACAATACAATAGCATAATTATGCTTCAGACGTCATATTCATTGGACTTAGCCCCGTGCAATTTTTTTGTCTTCTCAAATCTAAACTTAGCCGACAGTTCTCCTTATACCACTATTGTGGGGATAAAGACCCCATCGCTGGACGAGCTTAAGGTTATTAAAAATAAATTAAAAATCGCCTCATTTTTTGAACAATTTTCATATGAGTTGGTGCACCAAACACGTCGATGAACTTGCTCAATAGATTCGTGGGAACATTACAGAAATGCTTCCTTTTTCTGATTGTTTTATCTTTACGTCTACAAAAACAAAGAAATGTTCTACTACTCAGCTGTATTCCTCATCTTTAAAATAATCCCTACAACATTCGCCTCGCACAGATTGCAAATAAATTTACAATGAGCCTAATCAAACAAAACAAATTACTTCGACATTAAAAACCAATGTCAATCGGCTTTTCATTTATTCCCCACCTCCTCAACCATCCGCCCAGAACTGTATTTCTAACCTTGACCGGGCGTAAGATATAAAAAAAAAACAAAAACATGACTAGAATAAGGAACAGATTTCTAAACACCTTATTAACTAGTTTACGATTACGAGTAAATCTAAAGAATACGATACAAATTAAAAGATTATTCAGGACTTGAAATTAATTTGAAGGGAGTATCATTTTTCCCTATAAAACTCGAAAATTCTTAAATTCTCGCATAAATTTTATTTGGCATAAAATAACAGGCGAAAATTAGGCTACATAATAAATAAATATCATCATATTGGACAAAAGGATGCATTTCAATAGATATATTTTTTTTTTAAATTTAAACATGCGACAGATCAAACTTACAAATAAAAACTTTACAAACCTTTACATTTTATATCATTCACTGGTAAAATTTCCGAATTTTGCTCTTTTTTACATATATTCGTTGAAGCATTTTCTTGAAGATCCTTCATTTTCAAACATTTTTCATATGAGTAAGATCCTGCAATAAATATATTGTATGAGAGAAAGACTTATAAGAAGCAAGCATTATAGGTTGCGTATTTGATTTATATAGTGACATATAGTAATCTAATAGCTTACTGAGTGTAATTTAACTTTTTACAACACCATACGTTTCGCATACTTAATTTTTCGTACAAGTGAATGATGCCTATGATTACGACCAAATAGAAAACCTTTGCGAAACGGTTAGAATGGGCTTAGATTAGAAATTGGGTTAGAATGGGATAGTCTATGATAAAAAACATTTCAAAGTATGCAACTCGATCATGGCTAATGAATCGCAAATCAAAATTAAATTTTGATACCAGATCTGAAGGTTCTCTTAGATGTTGGATCTCAGAGGCAATCGATTAAGGAAATGCAGATGGAATAAGTTTTTTGCTTGTAAAAAAAATTTTATTATAGAAGAAGAATTCAACTGTGATAAAGTGTTTTCGGCCGGGTGAAAAGAGGGCAACACAAGGACCAAAATAGTAAATATACTCCAAAAGCCCATAAGCTTTAATATGTGTATTATTAGAAGAAAGAGTTGTGGTATTTAAGTCGATTTTGGCGCTAGTACAAATGTAGACACATATAAATATTATAGCTGTCCTTACAGTCCATGAAGGAACAGATCCAAGGCTTATTTCGATCACCTACATGAAGACTTTTTCCAGTTGGATGGCAAGGGGTTTCGCTCGTAGGCCGCTAAGGAAAAACACATCGAAATACTATTTAGAAGATTTTGTCGTTGCGGAATTTGAATCTCGTGTCATTCCCTCAATGCAATTCGTAATATATATAACTGGCGTTACAGCAATAGCTTTTGTAAATCACCTACACATCCTGACAAAATTATTCGCCCAAAGACTTAACAGCCGATTAATTAATATTTTCAATCTACAACTTGAAAAGTAACTGTGTGTTCAATAGCCATAGTCATGTTTCAAACTATTTTAATCAAAACCCTAAAGGTAGCTTTTTGCGACTTGGATTAAAATATTCGCTCATTCTGTTAAATACGATGATCGAGACAGCAAGCAAAAGGATAGAGGTTATTTATTTATATCAACTCCATAGACAATTTGTTGGCCAAGTTTTAAAAAGCACATTGGAAATCGAGCAATCAACAGCAAAGCCTTTCTTAAAGAAACTTTACAAGGGAATGGGGAATTTTGAAGCCCATTTTTTTGCAAATAACGTAACTTTTCGATAATATGCCAAAAGGACTAAGAGCCTTAAATATTTACATATATATGCACATACGAAGTATGCAATATTCATAGAGAAAAATTTCGAAAATTCTCGTGCAACAAATTACAACAGTTAAATGTGGTGTTTGTTGATGGGAAGAGAACTACACACACTTAGGATTTCTAATTAATGGAGTAGATAAAGAGTTTGATAAACATATGGAACTGAAACGCGAACATTTTCTCAAATTTAGAAAATATTATAAGATATGTTATACAATATGATACAGGAGCAAGCAACGGCTTGACAAATAACGTTAAAGTCATTGATCTTGCACATGGCGAACTGTTTCAGAGCGTCTTACATATATATTGCTCCATACATTTCCCTCATATATATAATATATATATTTGAAACGATATATTCAACTGTTGCGTCGCAATTAAACGGGGGGTCAGGTTTATTCTATTGCCCAATGAAACAATATTAAAAACAGACCATGGTTTTGTTGTCGTTTCATTGTAAAAGATTTTTTGATTTTTGTAGAAAAAGATAGAGGATAACAATATTATTTTATGATGAGTGAGTTTAGTCCAATCGCCACGACTGTTGTACAGCTTTGTTCATAAAAATACGGGCGGTATCGAATAGATAAAAAAATATGGCATTGTGGTAGTGGCATAAGGATACATAACTTCACCTAGTATTTTAATGTATAGGTGTTGATCAATAATGCCATCTATCGAATATATCGACCCCACTTCATAACTTTAGCTCCATCATGATTAATAGTTTTTTTGTGTGTATTGAGCTAAATATTCCGTCTTGGGCGGACGGCGTACGCATTGCCTGGAACCAGTATATACTCGTACATACTCATATATCCGACCAAAGAATTGGTCGGTTTTGGATTGGATGATTTTTAGCAAATTTAATACGGGCCTCTAAGTGCTTCATTGTCAAGAGCGGGGCCTTGCGTGGGCTTCGGACGAGTTTGTTCTCTAATAGTCTTTTTTGAATATTAGAGTTTAGTTACTTCACTAATTGGAGGTTGACACGCATTTATAACGACCTTAGAAGACGCACATAGATTGTTTTTGGCAAATCGTGCTATTAACCTGACTTCACTTTCGGTTGTTTGATATTTTGGACTCCATGTTTCTGGCTTTTGTTTGAAACTTAGCGCATTTTTTATTGGGAAAATACCACATTTCAGCAAGTTTTGTATTTCCTTGTGCGATTTTCCCATTTTGCGCAGATTACGAATTAGTTCTCACTTTTCCGAACTAGTATGTCTCCCTCGTCCCATTGTGGTCAGTACTTGAAAAAAGTGATGAGAGTATAGTCCAATAATATTCTAAAAACATAATCAAATTGTTTTCTTACTCTTTGACAATGATAACATATATTTTTTCCTTTTCAAAATAAACACTTTCAGACGCACACACTTCATGAATGAAATACAGAAATATAAAAATGCATAGAATTCTAAAACCGTTAAAATACATGCGTATAACTGAAAATATACTATGCGAATAAATGTTAACCAGATAAGGACTTAACATAATTGTAACCGAATGCTCCTATTATTGCGAACCGAACTGTGCGAGACTAGTTTTTATTGTTGTTAAATTTTAAAAGATTTTTGCAGTTTTAATAACAATAAACGGTTTTGGTAGAATAAGATAGAGACAACCAATATTATTTTATAATGGCGCCCGAGGTTAAACCCAGGTTTGAGGTTTAGAGAATCAGATATCGTGATCGTCTGTCGTTTATGAAACGTACAAAATTGACTAAAATATATCTTTCCAATCGTAGTTATTCATGATTTGTATGTGTATCATTTTGTTTCATTAAGAATCTGAATCTGGCCAAAAAGACCATTACCATAATAAGAACCAGCATAAAAAGTATCAAGGCCTTAAGATCAACTATGACTAATCATATTCCAATGAAACTAAGGTATAAGCGATAAGTTTGCACAGTATGTATGTATGCATAGTATGTACATATGCATTCTACGTACATCCATAAAGTGCACGTGTTATAAGTGTTTGACAACTAAAAATGCGAATGATCTACATGACATGTACCTCTGTATGTATGCATATAAATATTTGTTTTTGCTCAGATAGTTCTGATAAAAATTGCCTTATCACGCTGGTTGCTATTTTCTAGTTTATCAGGCGATTAAGTTAAAAAATAAAAAAAGACATTATAGATATATATTTTCGTCGAATAAATACAAATATGCACACAGAAAGTGGATATACCATACATCCATATGCAATATGTCTATATAGATACATATTACCAAACGCATGCATGTATGTAAATTAAATGCAAAGACAAACTCAAAAGGCTTTTAACATTAAACATTTTAAATACACCTAATCGTTATGAACGTAATAACAATGTAGTCGCCTTTTATCGAATACTTTCGATTTGTTATTGTATTTTGCATATTTAATGAACATCGGAGAAATGTCGTGAAACAGAAATAAAATATTTGTTTGCAAGTAAGCACCAATACAACAGTTAACGAATTAATTATTTTTTTTGTTTCGTTTCAATTAAATAGTATACCACCATTGTAAGTCAGTGGTGGAAACATTCAAGGAACAAATTGTGATTTTTTAATAAAATAAACATAACAATTTGAGTGGCCCGGCGACCTGTCTTCACGTTCGTTAACACTTCCAATTGAATAGTGATTCGGTGCCAGTCACATAATCCACTTACACATGTGTAGGACATCGTCGTCGCCATATGCGTATGTTCCACCAACACGAAGATCGACAACTCTATTTAATAATGTAATGTATTTCTTTTCGTTTTTGTTTTTTTTTTTTGTATTTCGTTCTATTGTATTTAATTAATGCACTAAGCCCGAGTGCTTGGTAACCACTTGCGAAATAAGTTATATTTAAATTTAACGATTTTTTTTATCTTTATTTAATTATTCTGTTATTTTCCATCAATACACTGGGCAAAATAAAATTGAAAAAAATTAAATAAAATCACAAACTTTAGGCCAATTATCTACGTAAGCACAAATACATTTAAAAAAAATAGCAAGTGTATTTTTTATCTGATAAATCCACATATTTCGATTTTTTTCGGAATATACTAGATAATTATCGGTGATATAGAGTTTATATCATTGGTTGGTTGTCTCATTACACAGCTTATCCTTTAATGAAATTGATTTCGTATGATTTGAACGCAAAATGTTGAAGATGAAAAAAAGATCTCGGACGATCGCCTCCGAAATCGTTATCACCACAAGTAGTTACTTTCCACACCATAATGAATGTGTTGACAGATGGTCATATACGACGAATTCATCGTGTGGATATATCTTCAGATTTTGTAGGCGACTGTAATGCAGATGTGTTATTCGAATAATTTAAATTGTATTTTGTTGTTTATTAAAAAAGAAACCCCATTGTGCAAAATCGTGATCCTCACAATGTTTTTACTTAAATTCCCCCACAATAGATATAGAAAATATATGTATTTGCAACATTTTCGAATGACAACATGCAGTGGTATGTAGAATATATTACTCAATTAACATCCCTGTATGGGGGCAATCGATAAAACATCGAACACATCGCTTTTGACATTATTTTAAATTGACACTTTCTGAATCCGAGTTGTATAGTTATCAACGTTTCGCTTCCTAATTACATTTGATAAAAATGTTGTGTCCCTGAGAATAAGTCGTGTACTTGAATTTGTATTTTCCGAATATATACTTTTTCATCGTTAATTGTGTTTGCGTTACTGTATAAGGAAAATAAATGAGGACCGTGTATCAGACGTTTAAGAGATGAGGATGGTTAAACAATTTCTAAGGTGAGATTGTGTTTTTTCCTCTTTCTCTGTTGCCAAAGTAAGATTTATTTCGAGTGAATGACGTAATTGTGGACATTTACACATTTAAGGCAGGAACATCCTATAGATCTAACATATTGCTGCCAGGTATTAGGAAACTGAATACATATGAAAACTGTTCGGAGCGAGTTTAAATTGTTGATTTTCGGTTGTAATCTTGTGTGCTATTTAAAAGTAATTTGAGACTTATTTGAATATATTATCAGCCGCTTCTGATCTTTTATGGCGAAAAATTACTTTGGTTCGCAATAACCAAATATATGTACATATTGGCGGATTGAGTTAATTAGTCTAACCAGCTGCAGAAATTTAAAGGTACAATCAGAAGCCTTTTCTTTCTGTAATTCCATCCAATTACAACTTTCCAATTGTCGGAGGATTAAGACGAGATTTTTGTCAGATGAATTCGTTATTATCATATCGGAAGCATACATACATATGTATGTTTGTCAGCTGAAGATTCTTAAATTGCAGTTTCCGAAAATGAATTAGCTGGGTTTTTATTAAGTGAACAAAATCCCAATACTAACTCGCATATTCTGATTCTAAAATGTAAAAGAAAGAATTCTGGTTACTACTTTATGTATGTATGTATGTATTCGTAGTTTTAATTCAAAATACGGACTCCAATACGATGGCGGGCTGGAGGAAATTCTACCAAAATAATAGGCGTATTACTCGTATAAGCATGTGAAACCAAGCCTTGTGTGCAGGTACTTCTGAACATTTGTATGTCCTCATAGATTTTGTTTGTGCCACATGCTGCTTTTGAAAAATGTTTACAACCACTATACCTATGTAGAAATTATGCATGTCATTGCTTAAAATAGTTTCCGAGAAAGAAAACATAATATTTTCAATTTTTTTCTCTCTATATATATATATATACATATGTATAACGTAGCTACAAACATCATAGAACTGTTGTTTGTAAACATTTCCGCACATAAATATTGAGAAAATCATACAATACGTAATGCAGTTGTGTATATCTAGACATTGAATAGCTACAAGACCATGGTTTTCTTTTGCACCATTGCATTCCTCGTACAACTCTTTACAATCTGTATCTACGGCTTCTAGCAAAGCTAATTTCATCTCTCCAAACAAAATAAGCTTTTTATTGTTCGAACAAAATGCTTTTTAAGAGAATTTGTTACATTTACACTAGGCAGTCAGAGATGGTTCAACTAAATTGACACGAGTTCACAATTACTTCTTCAATAACTTTTCGAACAAGTTAGTCGGTTGCGAATCTTCGTCCGGAGATGTGGTGTGTTTGGCTCATTCGTAAATTTAGAAATAAAGACAAAATAAAACGTTAATTCCAAACTAATCTTTGTGAATATAATCATTCGCTATGGTAGTTTACACATCCCGTTTAAAGAGAATCGAAATGAAACCATTTAAATTGGAATTAAATGGCATTATTTGTTTGTATAAAAAACACAAGATCGAGTGACTACTATCTACAGATTCTTGTTTATACAGTTCAAAGAGTTTTATATATGTACATACTGAGTTATATCGTTGTTTGGTGTGTTAACTATAAACGTTAATCAGTAAATTTATATATAGTATGCCCTTTCATAGGTATACTATAACTAATGTGACATTGTTTTTTTTTTAAATCCAAATTCGTGCTTATACATAGCTAATGTGTTGTCGGAAAAATTAAATTATATTCGTTTTCCAAAATGTCATTTATTTTCGTCTTAAATAATTCGATTAATATCATTAAACAAACGAAGAAAAGGAATAGCTTTCGCGCTTAAAGCACGTAATATACCTCCCGCTCTCTTATGATAACTGTGAGACTGTTTCGTACCTTGGAGCAGTGTGCTTCCGAAACGTGTGGATCATTTCTAAATATAAAATTAAATTATCTATCGGGGAAATAAGTCATTTATTTGCTTCGCGAATGGATGGAACAAAAACGTGTGTTTTTTCCCTTCTGTGTGTTTGTATAACGAATTCATACCAATCGATGCTGTTTTAAATTCATAGATCCAATAACTGAGTTTTTCCTGCAGATTTCTATTTATTATGAATTGCCCAAGAAGAGATAGATGAAATTCTTATGACTGAAAGTAACGTGCCAGCATTATGTGTTATCGTGAATCAATCATATAAAAGACGACCAAGCGCACTGTGTTAACAAATAAAAAAAAATCAAAGAGAAAAAGTTTAGCAAAGTGAGAAAGTAACAAATTTGTTTCCTATATATAATGAGGTCCATAAAGAACATAAAATCGTTTGATGCCATTGTCCAGGCAACTACTGAATGCAGTTTGTTAACAAATGCAATCGCAGACTCATATCGTAACAATTCTGTATCCGATATCATGACATCGATACGACCTCAAACTTTAAATGTTAACAACCCGCGTGAGGCACCAACAGCAGAAGCAAAGCTATTTATCCGGTGGGTTTTTCTTTTGTTTTCTGTTTTTATTTTTATTTTATTTTTTTATTTAACTCTTTAATATCTAATCGATATATGTATGTATTGTTTAACCCTAAATATTATCAAATACCTCAATTGAAATGACACTAATCTAGTTATTTAAGAAGTAAAAAACACAGATGAGTATCGCATATGTATGTAAATGACTTAAATGATAATGAATAAGTCTATATATTTTAAGTTCTACTTGAAATAAAATATATTTTACTGTCTTTCTCCTTTAACTTGGCATTAGGATGTAATATCCATTCAAATAACTTACCAATTACTTAAAATAAACAAATATTCGCAGTCAAGTTGTGGACACTTTTATAAGAGCCTAAAATAACAAATTAAAAAACCTGTATATTCTTCACAAAAAATCGTAAAAAAATATCTTTTATAAACGTCCGTAATCGATTTAGCATCTGCATCATCTCAATGAAAGACGGAAGTAAAGAGTGCAATGCATTGTAAATGTGTTTATGGGGGATATTGTCGTATGCAACAAGTTGTTCGTGCATAAAACTTAGTTCATTCCTTTGTTGAGAACAGGAAATAAAGTGAGTGAATAACTTGTAGATGAGACGAGCTTAAAAATGTACTCTTATTACTTGGTGGTTTGTTGTACATGTTCGTTTCTTAGTAACATAGTCAATTTCTTATTGCATATATTCTGTTTTCTACCGGAGGTCACATGCTAGCATTGAAACGAAGAACTTGAAAAGAAAGTGAAAAAAGAAAGATTTAAAAATGTCAGCTGAGTGTTGGGACTGAGTGTTTAGTATGTATAGCACTTCCGTGACTGTATTGCACTTATTTGCAATGAAAAGTGTCCTCCCGCAAATGAGGCATATATATATGTTAATATCTCGATCTGTCAATCATTACGAATCCCTTATATCATGTCAACGATTCGGTTATAGCATATTAGTTTCATGAAATAAAAGATACTAACTAGAAAGAGAACTGGCGGGCTGACGAATGATCAAAAAGTACTGTTCAATATTTAGAGAGCCCATGCAATAGCGAACCAGCTGTTCTTCTCTTTACCCACTACCATCAAGTCAGTTTTATTATTAGTTATGACCTCATCTTCGATTACTTAGCGGTTGGCTCTTGTTGGGACGAACAAGTTTCAATGGCTTACTTCTCTATACCTAACAAAATGTTTGCTTTTGACAAGAAGCAAAACATTTGTTTTTCTTTTCTCTTTTTTTAATGTATAAACTTTCTTTGTTACTGATGGTATAAGCATCATGATCATTGATCATCGAATGTACAATTATTTCATCTCTTAACATTCTCTTTATTGCATCTTATTTCATAAAATGTTCATTCATTTTTTTCCTTTTTTCGCTATAGGCACAAGAAAATGTCAAATGAAACATTTCAATGCACTGAACTCAAAGGCTGTAAATTGACTTTTGGTATATGCGTTTTCCTTTGTTGTTTTATTTAGTTTAGTGTAAAAAAAACAGTATTGTGATGTCTTTTCCAATAATAAATATGTATAAATATTTTGTGACGGCTTTCGGCTTTAATGAAAATGGAAATATTCCAAAATGTTACAAATTTTAATTTTGTATAATACTTACTAGGGAATATTCTATTATCGGCTTTGAAAAAGTACCATTCAGATAGTAATAATATATTTCACTCATCTCATTTCTATTTATGAATTGAAAGTGGGTACTATTGATTGTAGGTACATATGTACATATATGTTATGGTGCACTTCTGTTACTTGTCTCATAACATAGACGAATTAAATTCGTTACTTCGTAAGTTCCCATCATTGTTATTTTTAGAATGGCTTACGGCATATTATAACAGGATATACATATGGTCATACTATCATATATAATACGCCTGTATTGGGTTCAACTAGTATGTTCGTGTAGTATTTGTAATCAATAACTCAACAAAGTCTAGTAACCTAAACGAAATGACTAGAGATCTATATCACACCATGCCTACAAGAACAACTTTTTAAAGTCGTGTACCCATTTAGCAGTGCTCATCATTATGGTCTTTACGTTGGAAATGCTTCTCCAAATTTGGACAGAACATGACATCACATTGACATACGCCGAGTTTTATACAGCATAACAAGCTGCCACCACACAGATATTTTTAGAATCTATCTACACACGAAAAAATTCTTCGCATCTTTTAAGGTGTTCTTTGTTTTTCGGTTTTTAACAAAAAAAAAACATATTGCAGCAAGTTGAAATTGCCCACCTACCTTGAAAACTTGTTTAAATAGTTCAGCCTACTGTCCAAATCTGAATGAAGATAGTAGGTGTTAGCGTCAGCTATGCTGCGTGTGAAGCGGCAATAATGTGAAAAAAAAATGTTATTGACCGTATATTGAATTGAACCTACTTCTAGTAGAAATGAAAAATAAAAGAAAAGCTTTCTCATAGCTTTTTGATTGCTCAAGCTAGACATACTTAGGCATGGATACAGAAAATGGACAATGAAGAAGAAACCGCGCGTAGTGTAGTGCGTATTAATACAAAAGCGTCCGATGATTTCATCGTAAAACAACATTCATTGACCAAACGCGCGGAAATGTCTTTGACACAAACATTGAACTCCAACAATGCGCGAACGTGTGATGGCAAAACTTTGATCATTTTAAGAGAATTTCATCAGAGTTTCTCTTAGTTTATTCAAGTATATTATTACTTTTATCGCTCTATAGATGGATTAATAGTTCACCTTTAGATTAAAATATGTTTACGAATTACAGAAGAGTTGCTAATTTTATGTTCGAAGTTGCTAATAATGATATGTCTTTGTGTGGTTTCTAAAGTTATTATAAATAAGTTATACCTATATTTCTGGGAGTAATAAGAGAAGATGCATTCCCTGTCATCCAGTAAACATCGAGGCTTCTTTAAAATCCTTCCGCGCGAGCATATTTTCTCTCCAAAAGCAACTCCTCAATGCTCCTTTATTCTTTTGCACATTTTGTCATGCCAATGGAAGTTTAACAAAGCCAAGAATGTATTTGTCCAAACCTTAATCGTTAGTGATGATTAAAATAGCCGGTCATCTATAGCTTTAAGATATTACTCAGATGATTCGTGACCTCATGTTAAATTAGTAGACAACAAGTAGTTTTCTCTACTGTTGTTTTTAATTTGTTGCCTATGATGCTATCTATTGTGTTAACATTCTATTTTTTCAAGTATTTTGTTAAATTAGAATATAAATGGAAGGTTTTTTTTTTGTTTTTAGATGGGAAGCACTATATTTATGTATTTGTAGGTATGTTTATGGAAATAGTGTGAGATCATAAAGCCGAATTCAGATGGACTTCAAATTCATATTTCTACATCTAAATTAGTTTAGACTAAATTGCTGGTTGCAGAAATTAAGTTTGCTGCATTATTCAGCTTATGGGAAGACATAAAACTTGATTTTAATTTAAGTTAAAAACTTTACAGGAGAAAGTAGGGTATTGAGTTTTAAGTTTTGACTCCGTTACTGACTGTTCGTTCATTGTGAATTCATTGTTCCTCCCATTCTTAAAGCTAATTTTCGAATTAAATTGTTATGCTACTTTTGGCATACCTGGCACTTACAATATTAACCCTTTGCGGACGGAGCCGCTCAACAGACGAGCGTCGCTGTGGACGATAGGTATTGGAGCGCGCAGTAAAGAAAATATTCACGTCGCACGTTTGCGTTATAAAAACAAAAGCCTTATTCAAATAAGTTTTTCATAAAATCCAACAAACAGTCACCTATGCGCAAAGCCGGTTTAGCCGAACTAGTAGCGCAATAGTACCTCGAGTCTCTCCTTCCATGTTTTATTTACCGATTAGAGCATACGACATGGCCGTTGAGCCTTTCTTCTGTTCCAGAAGTTGAAGGCTTGGGATTAGCATTTCGAAAATCTCCAAACAATTGATCTACCAAGTGACGTACAAATTGTAAATGAATCAGCTTTTTTATATCGTATATCTTGTGATGTGATAGATTGTGATAGAATTGTAAGACTATTCTAGTGCTTATTGGCAGATCTTGTCTAAGTAATTTTTCTGTAGTAAAACTGCCATAATATGGTAAAATAATCTGTATATAACCATTATTGGAGTCTTTAAGGACATAAATACGGATACCCCACTTGGTTGGTTTCTGTGGATTTTATGTAATGAAACTTATTCGCCCTTTGATTATTTTTATTATCAATATAATCCAAAGAAAATGCTTATTTTTTGCGTCCTTGTTGTCATGTTTCGCATACCTTCAATATTTTCATTTGTGTAAAGCATCCAAAATACTTGCAAAAATCGGTCTGTCCTGAATATTTCAGCAAAGTATGGGATCCTACATTTCGTGTGTGTAGTCCAATAATACTTCAGGCTCGGAAGTGGCATTGTCCCCATAAGCAATATTATGCCGAGAAATGCTCGCATTTCTTTTATTGTAACATCCACCCATGTACGCCATGTGTACCGCTTTTTTAAATGTTTTCCTTATATGTATCATGTGATTTGCGAACCGATTACTCTCCTCAACTACTCTCCTGATCAACTCAGCGGTAAAGAACGAGTTCAAGAAATCCAGTGGTTCCTTATAATTTTAATGTAGCTGTGATCCAGGGGTTCGTGATCCAGATGTAAATTGTATTGTTTGTGAAATGGTATCGTGATTTGTGACATTCGTCCATTCGTTATCACTACTGCTATCACTTCCTTGAACATTAATTTCTTCATTACTACTACTGTCACTGCCCACATTGTGCATTCCTTGCTGCAAGGATTTCACTTCCACTGGATGAAGTAATGTCGCCATCTTCTATGTTGTCAGATTCAAAGTGTAATTCGTCAGTACTGTCACTATCGAACGTATCGTCTCTGGATCTTTTAGCCATCGTGTGTAGGATGTTATAAGATATGAAATACATGTAAAACTTTGCTGATGTCTCTGGTAGTGATACTGAAAGACTGACTCGACAAACTGGAATTCATTCTGACCCAACCATGGTCTCGCATCAAAAGTTTACATTATGCGGAAGATAAGACTTCATTACTAAAAGTCTATAATTTCATTGAGAGGCAACTTGGCTTCTTAGGCTAGTATTCCCATGCATATCTTATCATTGAGGATGACAGACGTACGTCAACAGCACGAGAATTGGGCGGCTATATGCAAACGCGTCCGCAACGGTAAAAAGGCTTGGGCGGCTATTTGCCGGCACTCGTCCGCAAAGGGTTGAAAAATGTTTTGGTCAAACAACGTTACGTCTTTTTCTCGATAGAAAAAAAAGAACTGATTAGTCTGTGTCTGTATCATTTAAAAAAATAATATGAGTTCAATGATAGAATATTACAAGTTGAAATTATATCATAATATAAAAAATAATACACCTTAGCTTTATTATCTTGGTTTGAGAATTCCACGTTTTAAGGTTTTAGATAGAGGAAAAGGAAATTTAATAATTTTTTTTTTTGGAGTGATCTATTATATTCTACTGGGAAGTGGCCAAACAATCGATAGACTTCTTTACCGACAACAATTGATACGTTTTATCTAAGCAATAAAGAAATAAACGGCGGGATGGGAGACTAGGCACGACAAATTGATATTCCATCATGACAATGCTCGACCACATGTAGTGCACCCGTTAAAATTTACTTGGAAAATATCGGATAGGCAGTTTTGCTGCATCCACCATATAGTCCAGATCTTACGCCATTCGATTAGCACTTGTTTTGATCCATGCAGGCCATTTCTGAAATACGCTTCACTTCAGTCGAAGGTATCGCAAATTGACCCGATTCGTTCTTGAGCTTACAAAGGGAGGAGTTTTTTAGGCCGGATTCCATTAATGGCCAGAAAGATGACTAACGATGGATAATGCTTTAAATGAATTATTTTGTAGCCATTTTATTTAAATTAAAGCTTTTTCTCACCAAAAATCCTTTAAAATTAACGCATACTTATTCGTCAACACAATGCCTGTATTTATGTCGTAATTACCTTTGTTCTTGAACCTTCTTGTTACCTCCCGTAAAAATACTTAAAGACCCTGTTGTAATTGTATGCCCTTAACTTGTGTATTTAAAGAGAATCTCCAAGTAGTTCGTATTTACGCCTTAATTGTAAGATACTGTCCTCACATTGTCTGCAAGAAGCAAAAGTCCTGCCCCAACTCAATACGAGTATAATAAAAACTAGTATATTGTCATGGTTATTGTGGGAGCCATCGTAACCAGCTCGTTATTAGTTATCTCCGCAAATAAACTTAAACAAAAGTTAAATGCTTAATTTTTTGTTTTACTTTACATGCATATGCAATTTACTTAATTTAATCGAGGCCGGTAATCTAATAAAATGATGGCGTATAATATATAAAACTAATGGATATAATGGTTTGTTTGTCCATTTGTACAGTGAAGCGCTGAATGCTTGGCGTACGAAGGCAAGATGCAGTGTTGTTCCCGCTGAACGTGTACAAGAACTATTCCATGAGCTACAATTCAACCCGAGCGAGCGACAGAGTGAGTAATTTCATTCATTTGTTATTAAAAGCAAATCACGTTAAACTGCTATTTAATTCAGTTAGCGACATGCTTCAAACGGCTAAATTGTTTGCTCGAAAAGACAGTCGGCAATGGCACGGTTTGACGTTTGGCGAATTTTGTGTACTCGCTGCCGACCTCAAAAGATTTAGGTACGTATTAATGAATAGAAATATTACTTTATATTCTCTTGGTCAATGGGTAATCACGTTTTAGAACATCAAGCTTCACACCCATTAGTGAGAAATTACAAGCACTAAGCTCTCGGACCGACCAATGTGAGGCATGCAGCTGTGTGGATGCATCTTATTCTGCATCTACATCATCGTCACGAAAGACTGACAGGCATTGTCATGATAAAAGTACAAAATCGTGCAGCTCAATAGGTAGTTCAAATAAAAGGACTGACACAAAGAGCACAAAACCTAATTCGAATGTAGATAAAGATTGTGGAACACCAGTCGAGGTGTTCCTTGGCGGTTCCTGTAATCCCACAACGTGGCGCAAAGATGTTGCAATACCAACATTAAAAAAACTAGGAATTTCATTTTATAATCCGGTAAGGTTTTTTTTTTATACGTTAAATACTTGGAATCAAATTGTAAATAATATAAAAATCAACAGCAAGTATCTGACTGGACACCTGATTTGATTGAGTTAGAACATCGAGCGAAGGAAAAAGCAAGGGTACTCTTTTTTGTCATGGATTCTGAAACAAGGGCATCCGCTGGCGCGATAGAGGCAGCGCATATAGCCGGACAAAACAGCAAACATTTGGTACTAGTTTTGCATCCCTATAAAAGAGAACAGCTAATATTGAATGAGCCACTCTCGCATCAGTATGTTAATATTTTTATTCATACAACTTGATGAAAATAACAAATAAATTTTTTTTTTGTGCAGAGAATTTATTGATCTGACAAGAAATCAGCAAATCCTTCGAGAGTTAGTTTCTCGAAGGGGGCTACCCGTTCTAGATAACATACCCTCCGGATTACAAAGAACGAAAGAAGTATTGGCTGGACTCAGAGATCCCCCCTCAAATATCGCCTCCATATTAATGTAAATCTCTCCTAATGATCTCCAAATTATTTGTGTTTAATGTTTTTTTTTCTTTTATCACAGAGTCGTACGCGGAGCTTTTGATCGCGTTAGCGATATGAATGAAAGAATTTCATTAGAACAATGCCAGAAAGCGCTTTCAATTTTAGGATATGCCCAAAGTTGCTTAACTTTTGAAAATCTAAAAAGTATAATTGCATCGCAGAAAGAATCCTTGGAACACTCGTCATCAACGGTAACAGCATCACAAGTTTCAAATGCGTCAGTGAGAACAACAGCACGAAAAAAGAAGAGAGATTTAAAAGAAGATGAATTTCGAATTGATTTTGATCAGTTTTGCATTTTAGCAGCCTATCTATCAGTATTACAACAAGAAATTCATGAAAGTGGTTGCATTTCTCCAATCAAAGGGACTAATGTGCCACCCCCTCCAGTTTATTTAACAAATATGCAAGGTAAGCTTTTGAAACATTCCCCTTCCTTTTTTTATTTTAAATGAGCAAACCTCTTTTAATTTAGGTTTCAATTCTCGCACTGGTGATGAAAATATACTAATAAACTATTACACAAAGCACATATTTAGAACAAGTAGTAGTACGAGTGTACACGGCGAGGAGCGCCAATGTGATATGAATTGTAGAAATAGAGATAGCGGAACCTCTTCACCTCAATTATTAGAATCAACAATTGCAATGGCTAAATCACGGTCAATGCACATAAGCCAATCTTCTAAAATGCTCATGAATGTAGAGATGGTGATGTCTGTTAGCAGTAGTGAGACCACAGCTGCAGAGGAGGAAAGCGATTCGAATGATTCTGTATTTTCGAGTAGTGACAGCTCAATAAATTCCTTACACTGTAGCGGTGATTCTGCATTTTCCAGCTTCGAAATACGCGATGTGTATTTGGGAGGCAGCTGCTATTTACGGACTAAATGGCGGCAGGATTATGCTGTTCCATTCCTTAAATCTAAAAACATCACGTATCACTTGCCTGCCTTACACGAAAGTATTCATCCGTCCCAGTTTGATTTACCGGATAAGTCACTTGAGGATTCGAATTCCCAGGGAAGGAAACAAGAGGAAAACCACCCCGCTGGATTTCTGCTACGAAAGATGCACAATTCTACACACACTCAAGAGGAATCATCTAACTGGCCGTCGAATATTCGCCCGAATCTCTATAATCCATCTCTAATGGATTCTAGTCGAGTATTACTTTTTGTAATAACAAACGAAACAAGATCACTTGCACCTATGACATTGGCAGCTCATTGTATTGGATTAATGTATAACGTTGTGCTTTGTGTACAAATGTTACCTGAAAATTGCACAATCGGTCCTGAAAGAGTAAGAACATAAACAATAAAAAAAAAAGAAAGGAAAATGTGAAATCAAAATTTTTGTTTTAGTTAACTCAAACTGCTATAAAGGATTACAATCGCGGAAGATCTTATTTAATCGATCTAGCCAAGAGACAAGGAGTTCCCGTGTTCAACGATCTCAAATCAGCGCTCGATTGCACCGTAATGAAAATAGAAGCTTTACAATTCCAAAAGAAATGTCAGAACTACGATGGCAACGATGATTAAGAGGAGCTACTATAAATTTTGTATATTACAAATTAATATTACGAACGTGATATTGGTCTCGTCTTTTAATGTATTATACACATGCGACCAACAAGCTTTTATAATTAAACTTTTTTTTAATATGCATGATTTCAAATACTGTGTAATGTAATTTATGTACTTTCCTTCTATATTTAGTGATGTAACTTTTTATATTCAATTAGAAAAAAAAAAACAATTAAGTAATTTAGTCTAAACAATGCTGACAAAAGGTGTATCGGATAGCTAAATTTAATTTAAACAATAACTACATTCGTACTGTTTTTGTGAAGGAAAAGGAACCTTGTAAATATTTTGTATATAATTGTAATAAAACAATAAAGCCAGGTATATTTATAGAACCCTGATTAATTCAGTACAAAATAGTGTGGTTAAACATTTCCTAGCCGTTACTCGTATGGAATTCGTTTTTATATTTTCTTCAAAGGCTTTTAAGCAATCGCGCTAAATAACTCGTACCGCTCGGCATCGACAATGAAAGATTTCGACACTTATGAATATACAATATAAACCACTATCAACGCGTCCTGTATGAGAAGTGAATTACTGATTATTATTATTATTTCGAATTTGGAAGCTCAGAGACTCGTTGACCATCCTTTACCAAGCCTACCTGTCATGAGTGGGTTCCTTCTATGTTTCGCTGTCCTGTCCCACCTACTCCAGATGCATAATTTTATTGCCCCCCCATCTTCGGCGCGGCTTTTCTGGTGGTCCTTTTCCTACGGATTTTCCACTCTATATTCGTTTGGTTGCTCGTCCACTATTCACTCGATCTGCGTGTCCTGTCCATCTTAATCTTCGTGATTTAATTGGGGCTGAATAGAGTTCCTCAAGCGTTTGATTTGTAGTTTTTCCCATTCGCCTTTTCCTTCGTCCTGTTTTCCATCATATATTCTCCTTAACATCTTGTTTTAAAGACCCAAAATCTATTTTCCTTCTTCTTAGTCAGAGACCAGGTTTCACATGACAAAGGACTGGGGTTATCATGGTTATTTGTTGGCTTATATGTTTACATGTTTTGAATCGCCATGAAGCACGCGTTGCCCATATGCAGCCTTTTAACGTATTTATTTCATCCTTTATGGTGTTTTTGATAGTCAATGTGGTACCAAGATATTTGTCCACTTTCTCAAAACGTTAATCGAGTACAGTCAGATGCAACGTTTAGATCGATCCTTCTAAGCCTACTTTCTTTCCAGCCATTACTAGACTTTCTACATTTCTTTTAACTGTCTTTTCACTATTTCCGAGCAGGTTCAGATTGTCATCGTAATTAGAACGAGTTTGATTCCATTAAGGGTTATTCCCCTCTCATTCTCTTGAAGAGATCTCATTACGAATTCCAGCACCAAATTAAAAAGAACTGGTTACAAGGCATTTCCTTGTTTCATCCTTGTTTGTTTATCTTTCACATATTGTATATCGAATGTTTCCGATAAGAAATTTCCTACTTTAACTTGTGCTTTGTTTCCTTTTGGGCATACTTGTATCAATTTCACCTATTATTTCGGCATTCCCAGCCTTACAAGGACATGATACATTTTCAATCGATTTATAGTCGTATTCCTTTTTAAAATCTGAGAATAATTGGTGTATGTATAGTTTCGTGGATTTCCCATTTCTTTTCTAAAAGCTATTAGTAAAAATCTAGTCACTCATCGAGCGGCTCTTCCTGAAGCCAGTGACACTTTACGAAGAATGTATGGTGGAAAACAGGCGAATGAAGCAAACTATCAAGGAATCACGGAACTCTATTCAGCCCAAGCATTTTCCGAGTAATAAAATCGCATAGATGAGCAGGACACATAGAACGAATAAACAGTGAAACAAATGAGTGGGAAACCCCTAGGAAAATACCACCAGAAAGGCCGCCCCGGGAGGACAATATAAGGATGGATCCAGAAGAGATGGGACAGAATAGAAAAACATTCATAACAGGGAGGCGTGGTAAAGGGTGGTCAATGAGGCTCTGAATATAATAGTAAATAATAATAAATAGTTTTGTACAGATCGAAATACATCTGTACAAAACAGTAGAAGTAGAAGTAGAAGAGAGTAGAAATTAATATCAATTTTTTTAACTGGTTCTAGCACTTTATCATAAACACGACATACATATGTATGTAAACTTATGGGACGTCGATCATGGCTTTTAAGTGTTGGTTCACCTAAATTTTTTCATGATCTATTTCGAACGGCATTCTAGTATTTTTCCCATTTTTCATCGCCCGTTTTTAAATGTAACTTTTCAAATATACTGATTCGATTCCGTCCATCAAATTGTTCACAGTCGATTGATGTAACACCCAACATGCAGCATCTTTGGTCTTCAGAGATTTTTTACAATTCTTTAACATTTTTCATAAAAGGCCGACATGTTTTACATCGAAATTTCGAGAATAGAAACGAGCAAACCATCTAATTACTGTTGCACTGAGTAAACCATCTTGACCGTAAACTCCACAGATGTCTTTCGGCCTTATGTAAGTTAAATAATTATTTAATTAACATTTTAAAAAAAAAATTAATTTTTATTTGTTCCAAATTTGGGTAGTGATGCCCCTAAGTCGGCTATCACATGCGGCCTCACGACTCACTTCCCATCTCCTCTTTCAATTTAAATTCCGTGAGCCGAGGGCCTACTTTTTTTTTCATTTTGAAGTTGTCTCCGTGAGATAAAATAGAGCTCTACGCATTTTCTGCAAGCAACATCCGACATGATTGCGTCCGTTCCCCACAAAGTACGAATAGAAATGAAATGGAAATGAGAAAATAACGAACAAAGAGAAAGAGAAACGTCAATGTGAGTCGTGAAGAATTTCGCCCGCGACTCACCGGGAATTAAATTCTCCATCTCATTCGCACTCATCTCCTTTCTCTTTTAATCTTATGTAAGTCGTGAGGCCGCATGTGATAGCCGACTATGTTGAGGATTTCGGATGAAAGTGTGTTAACGAATTTTTCGGCAAGATCCTTAAAATCTGTTTCGTCTGCAAAGTTATTTTTAAAAATGTGTTCTAGATTTTTCCCTAAAATTGAATTTACGACTTTCCAAGTCTCCTTCGGTTTATTTTTACCATATAGGTATGTATGTACTTTTGTTTATAGAAGTGAGCTTTTGTACTCGTTATTTTTTTGTTCAGCTCGTTTCGATATAAAGTGTATTCTCTAAGATAATCTTCGTTTAGTCTGCTGTTTTTGTATCGTCTATATAATCTATTGCGGTCCCTACAATCATGTCTCAATTCAGTCGTTATCCATCTATTTTCTGTGCTTCTTTTTTTACTTAAAACTGTTGATGATGCAACTACCGTATTAATCGTTTGTTTGAATTGTAGATAAAATTCGTTTACATCCGTAAAAATGTTTAGCTCGTCCCAGTTGAACTCGTTTATTTTCTGTGTAACTACATGATTTAAAATTTGGCGTTCTTCATTCGATCTCTTTTCAGTTATGGTGTTAGTGTTCACTCCGCAGTATAATGCATAATGGTCTGAGATACATACATACAGTGTACAGCAAAACTCTTGATACCCCAACATGTCCTGTCGTCGTTTACGGAAAATATATTAATAACATTTTCCGACAGATCTGTTTCTTTTTCAAATAACATGTTTACTTGTACTTTCTTAGTTGCAACAAAAAAAATAAAAATATTCCATTCACAAAAAAAATAAGAAATAAAAATGTTCCGCAGCACATGAATTGAGCACAGCAAAAGTGTTGATACGTCTTGCATGTGTTGATATCTACTTATCTGTTTCCCAATAATAACAGTAAATTTTAAGCGATAACGATCCTTAATGCATGTAAAAAGGAATTCGTTCAGTTTGGCCGAGACCGTAGTGCGCATACGAGTAGTGAGTGAGAATAAAGTAGATTAGGAAAATGAAAAGAAAATAATTAACCGTAGAAGAAAGAAAAATTATCATAAAGTGTCATGAAGATGGAAAGTCATACTCACAAATTGCTAAACTAGTTGGAAGAACTAAACCTTCTATTCAAAACGTAGTTAATAGATTTAAAACAGAAAAACGAATTGAAAACAAGCCAAGATCTGGACGCCCTCGAATTTTAACAGGCAGAGGTGAACGGATGATAGAAGGTATTATTAAAAAAATCCTTTTGAAAGTGCACCAAATATAGCCAGAACTCTAGAAGAATCCTTAAATAATAACTGTATCGGCAGACACAGTTCGTAGATGCATAGAACGAGCTGGGTATAAGTGCTGTACTGCCAGAAAGAAACCTTTCGTCAGCAAAATAAAAAAAAAAGAAAAAAGAGTTGACTTTGCTAATGAATACAAAAATAAAAGATTTGACTTCTGGGATAAAGTAATTTTTTCGGACGAGTCAAAATTCAATATATTTGGCTCTGATGGGCGCTCGAAAGTATGGAGACAACCGAATGTAGCGTTGAATCCCAAGAACACACAGAAAACAGTCAAGCACGGAGGTGTGGGTGTTATGGTGTGGGGCTGTATGTCGATGATCAATGAGATCATGACAAAAGAAGTGTATTTGAAAATTTTGCAAGAGAATTTAATACAAAGTGCTAAAAAAAATGGAGATCGCAGAAGATTTGTACTTCCAATAGGACAACGATCCTAAGCATACCGCCAACATTGTGAAGATGTGGTTGATAAATAGAGTCCCTCACTTGCTAGTACCACCACCACAAAGCCCCGATCTTAACCCGATAGAGCACCTTTGGGATCATTTGGACAACCGCTTGCGAAAACATGTTATAACATCAAAGCCTCATTTAAAGGCTTTACTTCAAGCGGAATGGCAAGAAATATCAAATGAATACTTGCAAAAGTTAACACAATCTATGCCAGACCGCTTAAAAGAAGTTATAAGACTCAAAGGGTATCCGACAAAATATTAGGTAAGTCTTACTACTGCGAAATTAAAGGATAACCTAAGACTAGTCCTTCTTTTCTTTAAGGGTATCAACACTTTTGCTGTGCTCAATTCATGTGCTGCGGAACATTTTTATTTCTTATTTTTTTTTGTGAATGGAATATTTTTATTTTTTTTGTTGCAGCTAAGAAAGTACAAGTAAACATGTTATTTAAAAAAGAAACAAATCTGTCGGAAATTGTTATTAATATATTTTCCGTAAACGACGACAGGACATGTTGGGGTATCAAGAGTTTTGCTGTACACTGTACATACATATTTCAATCACCGTTAATTTAATTTCCGCATTCTTTATCCTTACTAAATTGTAATCAATCAAAGTTTTTGTGATATGGATTGGATCAACACTAGTGTACGAAAAAATTGAGTTATGGATACCCTTAGACTCTATCATAGAAAGATAGTTACATACATACATATGTATTATTTTTGTCTTTAGTGTTTATGTTTACGTCACCCATAGCAAGCAATCTTTTTTTCGCTCCAACTGCGTCGTTCATTAAGTTCATGAATGAAGCAATTTATTTTGGGCTTTGTTGGTCTGTAGATTGAGATATGTACATAACTGAAGCTTCAAAGTTACCACGCTTAACATTTAGGGAGATGTTTTCATACGTACTTGACACTCTTCTACTTTTTCGTATTGTACATTGTGTTTTACATATACATATTGTATATACTGCTATTCCTCCTCCTGATTTGCTTCGATTAAAAAATTCGTGGTTGTAACCTTCAATGTTATACAAATGATTATCCTCCTTAGTTATATTTATTTCACAAAGCATTATTACATCAATACTCGACAAAAAATCATCTACATATAACACAAAGGCATTCCAATTTTTTCTCATGGACGTCACATTAAGGGATATACAAGAAAATTCACTATTATTATTTTTTATATACATATATGTAAGTATCGTGTGATATGATATTTGTAAAATTTATATAGTTATATATATTTATAGTTCGTTGGTCATTTATGGCGCGTTAGTTTTGTACACTAGTGTGCTTACGATATTGAAAGAGAGAAATGTATTCATCCAATTCTCTCTACATATACAGGGTGTCCCACGAGTAGTGTCCCAAAAAGCTAGAGCGTGTAGATCTGCTCAAGACAAGAAAAAAATCGTATGGGAGGGGGAGGTCTATTCCCCCCATTTAGCCGGGAGGGGAAATTTTCTAAAAAATTGACATAATTTGGAAAAAAAACTATTAAAAATCAACAGTTACATCCACAATGCCGTGATATACTTTTTTGTAAAGCCAGAAACCTCTTCCTTCATCTTGTTTTTAAACGAAGCTGTTCTAAGGAATAGTTTTTGAGAAATTAATTTTCAAATTCAAAATTTTGAAAAAAAATGAAAAAAAAAATTCGAACTATTTTTTGTTCAAAATTGCATGTAATTAAGTACTATTTTTTTTCAAAAATTTAATTCTCTTATTAGTTTTTAGTTAAAAACAGAAAACCGGATGAAAAAATGACTTGTAGATTTTGAGAAATTAAAAAAAAACCCGAACCACTTTTTTCTAAGAAAAATCTTTCTTTTGGTTTTAACGCGGCTGGACTTGTAGGCAAATTAATGTATGAAACGTTGACCTCTTTTTTATTATTTTTAAAAAATTCGGAGTTTTGTTAGAATAAATTTTCAATATGATCCCCATTTTTTAGAAGGCAAAGTTTATATCTCCTAATGGCTGCACATATGTAAGTCTATGCTTGACAAATTTTCCTGCAATTTGACTCCAGGGACTTCAATCCGTTCTTTCAGTTGTTCCAAAGATACTATTTCCACTTCGTAAACATAATTCTTCATGAATCCCCACACATAAAAATCTAGAGTAGTTAAATCCGGTGATCTAGGTGGCCATTCCGTGGGGCCCCTTCTTCCGATCCAACGGTCACTAAAATTATGATCCAGCCAGTTTCTAACCCGTAAGCTGTAGTGTGCTGGTGCTCCATCTTGCTGGTAGATTAAATTATCTGCTATGGCCAAAGGAACGTTGTCCATCAAATCGGGCAAAAGGTCTCGTAGGAAGTGCAGGTATGATTCTCCATTAATAACGGCATTCAAAAACCGTTGTGTGGATGCAAATATAGTTTTGCAAAATAGTTTCGTTCGGTTTTATCTCGAAGCAGTAATGATCGACAAAATCCTGCTCTCAAAAACTTGTCGTTTGAGGTGAGTTCCTGAACTGGCCTATAATGGTACGGGTGTAAGTTTTCGGTATGAAGCACTCTACATACTCTAGATTTGGGCACTCCAAGCATAATAGCTATCCTCTTTGTACTGAGGGAGGGATTACGTCGGACCAAATCCATCTGTAACTGATCTTTCGCTTCTTCGATGCTCTAGCACTCCGTGCTCTCGCAGACGTCGGTGGATTCTTGAAAATATGCTACGACTGTGTCACTTTATTGTATCCTCATAAAACTCCGAATTTTTTTAAAAATAATAAAAAAGAGGTAAACGTTTCATACATTAATTTGCCTACAAGTCCAACCGCTTTAAAAAAAAAAGAAAGGTTTTTCTTAGAAAAAAGTTGTTCGGGTTTTTTTTTATTTTCTCAAAAACTACAAGACATTCTTGCATCCGGTTTTCTGTTTTTAACTAAAAACTAATAAGAGAATTGAATTTTTGAAAAAAAATAGTACTTAATTACATACAATTTTGAAAAAAAATAGTTCAACATTTTTTTTTTTAATTTTTTTTTCAAAATTTTGAGTTTGAAAATTAATTTCTCAAAAACTGTTCCTTAAAACAGCTTCGTTTAAAAACAAGATGAAAGAAGAGGTTTTTGGCTTTACAAAAATGTATTTCACGGCATTGTGGATGTAACTGTTGATTTTTAATAATTTTTTTTCCAAATTAAGTAAATTTTTTAGAAAATTGCCCCTCCTGGCTAAACGGGGGGGAATAGACCCCACCCTCCCATACGATTTTTTTCTTTTCTTGACCAGACCTACACGCTCTAGGTTTTTGGCACACTGCTCGTGGGACACCCTGCATATTGTTTTGATCGTTTGTAATTCGATAATACGTTCTCCTTCATTTTTTCTTGCAAGAACTTTGTCACTCCGAAACCATACATATTTCCAGTTTGACTCTCTTGCTTTTGTTTTGGCTAACCTTTTAGCTTTTTAAAGTGTGCTGTTAATTGTTCGTTTATGTACACGAGGCGTCATAAGTCTACGGTCCTGTGTGTGTGGTATATAAAAACGTTTAAGAAATAAACTAATTTATTCAGTCTTATTCTTTTATTAATAACTAGCTGACCTGGCGAACTTCGTACCGCCTCAGAATCAATTAATTTTTTTACTGATAGTACTGAAAATTAATAATATTAATAAAATTAAAGTTCATTAATAGTTAAAAATCAAAATCATATCCATACCTACCCTTCTAACGGGTCCCGGCGTGCTTCGCTAAACATGAATATTAACATTGAATCAAATTCATTGGTTTCTTTTATTTTTTTTATTTGGAAAATATGAAAAAAAAAAATCAGTTCAATACAATTGTGTTTATAAAGTTTTTTGCTTGATTGTGTAGTGTATTAATAAATTTTTGGGTGCTCCCACTCTGGAACATGATACGTCTAATTGTCCGTGAGAAAAGCACGGTTTCTCCGGATTCACTCCACACACTTGAAATGTTTGTCCTTGAGTTTTATTAACGGTCATAGCAAAGGATAAACGCACGGGAGATTGAAGACGTTTAAATTGAAATGGCATGTCCGTTGGTATTAATGTGGTCCGCGGCATCAGTACAACTTCTCCTTTTGCTTTCCCGGTGAGAACTGTTGCTTCGATCAAATTGGGCATTATTTTTTTCACGGAAAGTCTCGTTCCATTGCAAAGTTTTGGTGAATTGAGATTTCGAAGAAGTATGATCGATCGAAAGATTTCAAAAATTCAATCGGATAATTTACTGCGTCTTCTTTATTCGTAGCGATATATGTAAATGGATTTATATAATACGAAGTCAGCTTGCAATTTCCGTTGAATCTGAAAATTGATGTCATTAACATTTGCTTTTTTTAAATTTGCTTTTTATTTTTTTTGCTTTTTTTAAAATTCCGCGTTCTCTTAACCAAACATGATTTTAATAGTTTTGAACAATGTTTGGAAAAACTCGATCAATTCATTTTTTTTTTTTGATGTTAGAACTGTGCATAAATTATTTGGTAACGTGATAAGGCCATTTAAATCACTTGCAATTTTGCCATCGCCAATCTGCAGCAATTGTTTTGAAAACTCATGCGCTGATGGATCATTTTGAAGACGCACACACAATTTATGTCAAGCGATAACTTCTGTACATTTCCCCAAAGAAACTAACTTTTCTAACATGCATTAATCCCATCAGCTGGGGTTGATATGGGAATGATGGGCAACGTTTGCCGAAAATCACCGGATGCCAATATTAATGCACCGCCGAACAGCTCTTGATTTCCACGTCAAAATCAGATGTTGATATAAAAAATCATAACGAATGCGTCGACCAATTTTGTTCAAACTTTGCATAAACCATCTACTATATAAACAAACCCTGAAAATTTGATCAAATTCGGTTTGACCGTTCGTGAGTTATAAAGTCACACCAAAACTTGCAACAATTTTTTATATATAGAAGACTAATAAGGTACTTCAACAGACTCATTATTGTGTTACTTGTATCACCATAATATTTACAGTTATGATTTAAAAAATATTTTCTGGGTTTGTATTTCAGAAATGTAAGTATCAAAAGTCTACGTCCATACACTGAAAATAATTTAAACAACAAAGTTATATAAATAATATTTAAAAGAAAAATATACTCGTATTAGTAGCTTGTTCAATATCCACAAAGTTTAAGCACTTCTCTGAGTTGTTTTGGCATGGGATTAACTAGCTTAGCAGTGTCTTCAGCAGTCATTTTATTCCACTCTGAATTCTTTCAACATTATTTTACTCGTAATAGTGTGTTTCCGTATATTACGCTCAATAATGCTCAAAGATGCTTGATTGGATTCAAATTCGGTGATTTTGGCGGTGTTGGCAACTGTTTAGCAACATTTTAAAGAAGCCACAATTTGACAACTTCGGCCGTATGTTTGGGTTCGTTGTCTTGTTGAAAGTAATACTGATTTTGCAGCTCCAGATTTTCAACACTTTGTCGTAGAGTGCGTTTTTAAAATGTCCAAATATGCGAACCTGTCCATAGTAGATTCGATAAATTCAATTTTTCCTACCCCATCAGCTGCCATACATCCTCACATCATTATTCCTCCAATACCATGTTTAACTGTAGGTAAGAGATTCTCTTTGTCTAGTGCTGTACCAGATTTTCTCCATACAATTTCCCGTCCTTTGATGCCAAATATGTAGAACTTCGTTTCGTCAGAAAATAAAACTCTCTGCCAAAACTCTGGAGGCATGTTCATGTATTGATTTGCCAATGCAAGGCGATTTTGGCGGTATATCAGAGAAATAAAAGGTTTTTTTTCGAGCTACTCGACTATGATAGCCTCCTTTTTTCAAAATTCTTCGGGCTGTGGAAACACGTATTTTCTTTTGAAACATTTGTTGAATATTCTGAGTTATTTGGCAAGACACAATACTTTTTGCTTCCCTTTGGGTTAACTTAGGAGGTCGGCCGGATCTTGGCTTGGAAGTTATGACTCCCGTTCTTTCAAAATTATTAACAACTGTCTGTGTTGATGTCCACGCTCTTCCAACGGTTTTAGCTATTTGGCGGTCATTTTGACCTTTTTGATGAAGTTTTATAATAACTTTCCTTTCGCCTACGTCTATTTCCTTTCTTTGGACGCCATTGTTAATAAAAAAATTACAATGATAGTGAAAGTGATAGGAAAACGAACAAAATGCTACATTTTTTATTTTCACAAAATGCACCGTTTTGATTCAAATATATTGTGACGTACGCAGCAGAAGAAAATCTGAAATCGAATGATGAACACTTTCGACGTCTGCAATTTTAGGTCGCATACGTTAAAAGTGCCGTTATCTCTGCCTGCGGCCGAGTCTGTTCCAGGAATTTTAGCGCAGGCATCTTATATTGGCAAAGGAAATAGATAATATGTATAAGAACTCTGAGAATTATTTTGCCGATGAGTCCTTTAATTTTAATTGTTAAACAATTAAATGATAAACATTTTGAAAGGAGCGTAGACTTATGCCGCCTAGTGATATGTTTTGATTGGAGTACACCGGATTATCTTCTTTCCCTAATTTATTTGACAACTCCCCGTAATTCAATGTTCTCTTTTGTTTTGCTCGCTCCAAGAATGCAAATGTTTTTTGTTTACGTGCAACAATATTTTTCTTTTGTTTATTTTTTCGGTCGGGGTACGAATAGACTTCTTCGATATTGCCTTCCATTATCTCTGTATTAAGTATTTCACCGCAGGGAGTGCCGTGGCGCAGTGGGTAGTGTGTCGGCCGCTGACGCAAGATGAGCGAGTTCGGATCCCGATAACACCAACGCCATCGAATGATTATTTCGCGGCGTCCCTCCTCGGCGGGGTACTGGCAAAACCCCCCGTTGTATACTTGCCATGAAAAAGCTTCTCGGCTCTCGCCGTTCGGAATCGGCATTAAGCTTTAGGTTCCGTTCACTTATGTGAAAAAACAAATCGCACACAACATAAGTGAGTAAAAAGAAGCTTGGCTCTGGCTCCACATGAGCTCCAACGCCATCTAAGGTGTCTGTATTTGTGTCTGAGTGCTTCAACAGATAGCATAAGCCTCCAAAAAAAAAAAAAAAAAAAAAAAAAAAGTATTTCACCTAGTGTGTTTATTGGGCCGTATGCATAAAAATTAAGTATTTACTAGTAGTAAAAGTTCTAAGTAAGTACTAGTTCTACTAGTAGAAGCTTAAATTTTAAGTATTTACTAGATTTGGTATGCATAAACATGAGTTTTGACTTGCCAGCAAAAACTTCTAGTAAATACTGAATTCATTCAAGTAAGTTCATCGAACAATTGGTAGTATATACTTATATTATTTCCCAATGTTTCTTTAATGTTTGCTTTGTAAACGATCTCATTGGAATGTTCAGTTCGTAAAGCATATTCAAAAGAAACATACATACAGAAACATACTTATGATAAGGCTCAAGAATGGGAAGTAACTTTTTTAGGGCTCTTAAATGCTGATGAAAACCCATCTATTTTTTGCATTCCTGGTACGTATTGCTTTACAAAGCTAATTGTTATACTTTTACTAACGTTTACGTAAAGGTGGTTTATCTGTGTAATCCCATTCGGATGCAAACGGAAAAGGAAGCTGACATGCGTGTTGCTGCAGATGAAATTGAAGAATTACCGCGAGATTCTCACGTAACAAAACGTAGAAAATTGCAGTTCAATGACACTGAGGAGACAAAAAATATGTCTAATGGAGAACTTCAACGTTTGGTGTTGCTGGAGCAATTAAAACTAATACGAATGCAGCAGGAGGAAATTAAAAAAAGGATGAAAAATGACAACAAAGAACGGAATTCATATCCTACTTATAATTCCACCACCACAATTGAAAGTGAAACATTCTTAAATTTATAAACCCCCCAAAAAGTAAATATTTATTTTTTATTCAAATAACATTTTATTTTTGGAACACTGTTTTTTATTTTATTTTGTATAGTGTTTTTTTTTTATTATCCTTTTTTTGTATTAATGGTACATACATATGTATATTCAATAAAGTTCTATGAATTTACGTTACATATTATTCCTGCTAATTCCGTTCTCTTTATCTGCCCCATTCGTCGGATTTGAAGTACACTTGCCATTACTTCAACAGAAATTTTCTACGCCTTCTGGCAACTGGAAATCGTTGTTATCATTTAAGTGCTTTGTAACATTGTGCAAAACGAAACATGCCACAATTCATATGGCCACCGCGAGCACGTTTGCAGTGGTCGATTCGTTGGACCCAATTTTCGATGACTCGGCCACACATTTCGGCCGAAACGGCCACTATTTCGCGTTTAATGTTGGCTCTGAGCTCTTCCAACGTCGTCGGCTTGTTGGCATAAACCAATGACTTAACGTAACCCCAACACGCTCATCAAACTTACTCTTAACTAAATCGATTGTAACGTGTGCTATGTAGCTTGTGGCACCATCCTGTTGAAACCACATGTCGTCCAAGTCCATATCTTCCAATTCGGGCCAAAAATCATGGCGCGATAACGCTGGCCATTCACAGTAACGTGACGATCGTTATCGTCGACGAAAAAATATGGCCCAATAACGCCGCCGGCAAGGAAACCGCACCAATCAGTTATTTTTTGTGGATGAAGTGGTGATTCATGAAACACATGTGGATTTTCACCCGACCAATAACGCATATTTTGCTTATTGACGAACCCATCGAGCCAAAAATGAGCTTCGTCACTGAAGATGATTTTGCGATGAAATTCATCATCTTGGCGCATCTTCTCCAGAGCCCAATCGGAGAACGTACGTCGCTTCAAATGGTCCATCGGCTTCAATTCTTGAGTCAGCTTGATCTTGAATGGGTGTAAACCAAGATCCTTACGCAAAATACGCCATAATGTAGTCTGAGCGATGCCCAATTCTTGAGAACGCCGTGGAATTGACTGATTTGGATCGTTTGCTACGGACGCCTGAACGGCAGCGATATTTTCGATACTTCGACCAACCCGTTGTCTCACTGACACGGCAACATCACACAACGAATATGTAGACTCAAATTTTTGCACTAAGCTTGTCTACTAGCGCGAGAATTACGACCGAAATTGGAGTTAACGCTCTTAAAGTTGCGGTCACCGACACCGAATTTCCGTAGAAAATTTTTATAATTTGCAGACGTTGCTCGTTCGTGTACTTTACCATGATGAAAATGTTGAGTTTACTGAATAAATTTTAAGTATTTACTAGATGAAAATGACAGTTCGATGATTAGTGAAAGGGTGCGTTCACAAATTAAATTCAAAGCTGTCAAGTCCCCATTGGAAAACCCTTTACGAGCGAATTGCCAAGTTGCTATTCACCAACTTGAAAAAAGTCGAGTAAATACTACAGAAGTATAAGTACTTACTAGTTTTTTTGCATACGGCATTAAGTATTTACTAGTGAAATTCATCCGAAATTAGTAAATACTTTGTCCCCTAGTAAATGTTTGTTCTCCAGCACTTACTTAAGTTTTATGCATATGAAAATCAAGTAATTACTTAAAAATCGTCTAGTAAAAGCATTTACTAGTTCTTATGCATACGGCCCATGTCGGCAAAATTTTCTGTGTTCGACATGGAACATTTTTTATTTCTATGTTCTTGTCAATTTGACTTGTGTTTGGAAGCGTGTAATTTGGGCTACTTTTGTTTCGATTTGTTTTTTGTATTCCTCTATTTCATTCATTAGTTTTTGTAACAATGTGTTGTTTTTCGCGAGTGAGATGTTGATTACATCATATTTAGTGGTGGTGAACTTCACTGCTTTAGCATAATCTTTTAATAGTGCCTTTATTTCTTTTAGTTCCTTATTTACCGAACTGTTGTCGGGTTTTGTATCAGACTTTGCCTTTGGAGATTCCGCTGGCCTTTATCTTTTCGCCATTTGGATATTTACCACTGTTTACTCTCTGTCCTTCAACTTGCACGACGTACATATCCAGTTCTTTTTTGCTGATACAGCCATTTTTCTGTAGAATGCTGCAGTGCGTAAAAAAGATCCTGCGTCACACATTGAAGGAAGTCATGCCTCAGGAACACACCCTACAGTGCCTTATCATAGAAGCTGAGAACATTAACTCACGACCTTTGACGCATCTGTCAATTTCCGCAGACCAAGAGTAGCCGCTGACTCCGAATCATTTCCTTCTCGGTGCCGCTAATACAGCACAAACGCCAACTGTACAGAGCCCTGTCGAGAAGCTGTGTTCTCTACGGAAAGAATAGCGGATAGCACGACAATTAAGAGATCGTTTCTGGAAGCACTGGATCGCGGAGTATTTGCCTACATTAACACGTCGAGTCAAGTGGTGCTCCCTTAGAGGAAAGGCAGTTGGTCTTTATTTGCAATCCAAATTTGTTGTGGTCGCAGTGGTGTCGTGGTAGGGTGGTGCGCGTGTATCGAGGCGCGGATGACGAGATAAGGCGTGCGGATGTAACTACGAAATCTGGAGTGTTGCAGCGACCTGGTTCTAAGTTGGCTGTTCTCAGTGTGGAGAATGGTGAATTGGATTGATTCACGGGGGTGGGGATGTCACAGAACCCCCAACTTATAATTATTTTATGTCGAATCGAACAAATGTCTACGCAATAGTCGACCTTGTCAAACCACAGTCTGTGTCTCTTTTACGTGGTAACATACCCGCCAACCGTTTGTATTTTTCTTCTTATTTTTTAAACTCTGTTGAGGCGAGAACACGTCAAAGCGACACAAACTGCGATAAGTAAATTATGTATATATGTACTTATTATTGTTATAAGCTTTGTTTCCTTTAGAAATAAAACACCTCCATGGTTACCATTATCATCATAAGTTGATGATAAGTATGATGATGACGGAACAACAACAATAATGCGGAATTAAAAGAATAAAAATATGGACAAAAATTGTTTGGAAGTATGCATAAACGAATGTTAAAAGTCATAGAAAATAAAGGAGCTAGAACACATTAATAGTCAAATAAAATATTGAAATTTGCCTGTTGTTATTTACCTTTAAAATTCACATGACCTATCTCTTTGTCCTACCTCCTTTCCGAGATTTTCCCAAACAAAAAAAAATGAAGGATTTTTTCAGCATTATTTTATCGCAAGGCGCTGTAAATGTATTTTGTTAAAAAATGATTTAATTAAATTAGAATATATTAAACACAATTCTTAGGAATTTAGAGGGTGTCTTATCATTTTGTCCCGGACTGTATATGTTTTGATACGATTGACAAAAGACGAAAAAAGATGTGTTCAATGACGAAAAGATCAGAACAGAACAGGACAGGACAGCACAGAATCGTGAAAACTGCCAGAACTAAAACAGAAAAGTACAGCCGTATGTTAGTTGCCAAAAAGCGAAAGATTGTATTAACCATGTTTTAGAATTGAATAATAAATTAAATTGAATTCACATAAAAATGCTTTGAAAGAGTTGTGGTGGGCGCTGTCAGCGAAATTACAGCTGTTTTTGACCCTTTTCACGAATCTGTTCTGACTCCAGAGTAGGTACAGAAAATCGTATTCTGAAGTGTCCGAAATACCGTCACTGAACACAAAGCAGAACACTTTCGGACAGAAGTTTTTCTCACTGAACAGCAAAACGTGTACTTTTCTGTCCAGAACAGCTTAATTGAACAGGCTAAATGTCTTCATGAGAATTATAAATTGAAGTGGTACCTTTTAAATGTGTGTCAGTATGACGATTTCTGATAAGTTCTTGCCGGTATGTGACAACAAACACCATCCGGTGACAGATATCTCTCAATACTTTTTCCCCAAATCGATATTACATACGATTTCGATGATTTTGCTTTCACGTGAAGCCGATACACCAAGCTTTGAACCAAAAGTGTCCCAAGATATGCTATTTGCACACCCTTCTTTTGGAAATTAATAATTTTAATATAATATAAAAAATTAATTTAGGACACACTTTGTATTATTTTTACTTGCCTCACTACTTTATACCCTACACGTGGGGACGCACAGTAGGGCAGAACCACCATATTAGTGACGGTATATTAGCCAATAGAGCTAGGAACCTGAAAATTTCTGGAAATGTTTATAGAATTATTATTGATATACATATTTAATATCTATTTATATAAGTTATCACCATTTAAATTCAAACTACATACGGCGACACAAGGGCACGCCCTTGAACCCATATGGCAATTGCAACATCAGCACCGGTTCCCGCGATATCAAACCAGCATGGTCCCCAGCGTTGCGTCATCTTGCTGTCACCCACCTGTCCGCAACGAAATTCCCGGAACGTATCTGCTGCTCTACTCAACTTAGCACCTATCCGCAACAATGTTCTCAAAGTTGCATCACCCAATAGATGCAATGAAATTCCCGGAATCATCACCTATCTGCACCATCCAACCTAGCACCTGTGTTCCATGTGCTCCCACAGTCGCAAACTGCTTAGCTTTAATATAAATACGAGTAAAAATTTGTAACAGTTTCGAGTTTAAATAAAGTTGTGAAGGCGGACGGTTGACTGCCGAAAAAAAATCTTTCTTTTTATATTTTCTCCGCGGGAGAAAATTGGCGCCCGAGCTAAAAAGTAAAAATTATTAGAAGCCCGAGCTAAAAAGTAAAAATTATTAGAAGCTAGAAACCAAAAATTAAAACGTAAAAGTGAGAATACAAGGATAGTAGTGCATATAATAAATCAGTGCTACTAGAATAGGATATAATAGTGAAAAAAAAGCAATAATATAAAAGTAATAGTGCTAAGAAAAATACAAATATAAATTGGTGTTGCTAAAAATCGGAAATAATAAAAATACAAAATAAAAGAGTGAAAATACCCAACTTAAGAAGAAAATTAATTTATAATAAAGAACACAGAAAACAGTGTGTCATAGTGCACAAGAAACATTCCTTCCCACATAAAAGAGTACACGACTTTACTCCCCTTCGGCTCCCGAGTAACCTGCACACCTTGACAGGAGGAAAAGGAGACAGCAGTGCTGCCAGCCGCTTATAAGGAGACTATCCAGCATATTTTTGGCGTAAGTTGTTAATAGTCATTATACGGTGATTACGAAAAAAAATATAATAATAAAAAGAAATAATAATAAATATACCAAACCAAACAGAAAATCGAGAGACACATGTCAAATATAAGTATACTTTTTGAAAATGTTTGACCCATAAATCGTTATTCACCCTCGTAATCATGTCTAACCCCAATAACCTCATACGGCCGCCAGTGTTAAACATTAATCCAAATAACCGCGAAGCGCAGGCGAGCGTATCGTCGCAACCCCAAGCGGTACCACGTCAAGTTATTCCTTCCGAAGAACTAGCACACATGATCACCGGTATCGTTAACTCAGTAATTAACCCAAATTCCGAACTATACTCGGCACGGGATCAAGTTGGATTGAAAAACGCACCTTCTATTTTTCAACACGCACTGGACGACATTCTCCGAGCCCACATTGGCAAAATTTGTTATGTCTATAATATTGTCGACATAATTATATTGAGCCAAAACGAAACTGAACACATGGAGCACGTAGAGAAGATATTCCAAATCTTGCAAAAAGCTAACATCAAGGTACAGTTGGACAAATGGAAGTTCTTCAAAGAAGGAGTTGAATTTTTGGGCTTCATTGTATCTTCGAGGGGTTTGTCAACGAGTCCCGAGAAAATCAATGCAATTGCAAAATTTCCAATGCCAAGAACACTGAAAGACCTTAGATAATTTTTGGGTCTATCGGGCTACTATAGGTGTTTTGTTAAGAAACTCGCTAAGCCTTTGACAACCCTGTTGCGCGGCAAGGAAGGCCGTATATCTTAAAATAAATCCAGTATCCTTGAGTAATAAAAACAATAATTCCAAAATGAAACGTTGGAAGGCGATTTTAGAAGAATATTCGTATGAGCTAATTTACAAACCTGGCAAGGCCAACGTCGTCGCTGACGCACTTTCCCGTACCCCGTTAAGTTCCCAAATAAATTCACTCACCGCATCTCAGCATAGTGATCAGAGTTTCTCACATAGTTTCTCTGTAGAAAGTCCCATCAATGTTTTTAAAAATCAGCTATTCTTACTTATCGGAGATAGATCAAAATACCTTTCCCCACATACCACATTGTTGTGAAACCAGATTATTCCACGGACCAATTAATATCAATATTTAAACAGTATCTTAATCCAAGTGTTATAAATGGACTGTACACTAGTGAAGCAATAATGGGAAAAGTTAAAGAAATATATCCCCTTCACTTTAAATCTTACAAAATACGTTTTACCCAAGCCCAAGTGGTCGATCTCACCACCGGAACAAGGTGAACAAATTCTCAAAGAACATAATCGAGCGCATAGAAGTAGCAATGAAAATAAAATTCAGATCCTTCAAAAATACTACTTCCCTAAGATGAGAACTCGCATTTATTAGTATGAGGTAATAAAATACTGGGGTGTTTGTAAAGAGCAAAAATACGAGCGACACCCAAATAAACCCTAAACTCAGGAGACACCAATTCCCCAATTCCCAGGCCACATTGTTCACTTCGATATTTACGTAACCAGTAAGCACCTAGTACTCACAGCAATTGACAAGTTTTCAAAATTCGCTCAGACAAAAATTATAAGATCGAAAGCTGTCGAGGATATTCGAGAACCTCTAAGACAACTCATATTCGCCTTCGGGGTCCCCAAGCTCATTGTATTCGACAATGAAAAATCATTCAACTCTGCTGTAATTCGTTTTATGTTACATGACCAGCTGGGTATTGACATTTTTATAACACCTCCTTACAGCAGTACAGTTAATGGGCAAGTCGAAAGATTCCACTCCACCCTATCCGAAATAATGAGATGCCTAAAAGCTGATTGACCCCAAATAGCATTTCCGGAACTCTTGCATTGTGCTGTTTACGAATATAACTATTCAATACATTCAGTTACAAATAAAAGGCCAATTGAAATATTTTTCGGCAGAATCGTTACTACAAGCCCCGAACAGTACGAACAAGCAAGGCAGGAAAATATCGACAAATAAAACTTAAACAGTATAAAGACATCCATTCGCCAGGAGAAATAGTACATGTAAAAATCAACGCCAGTCTAGACACTAAATTATCCCCGAGATTCAGAAAAGAGATATGTAGTTAAAGAAGACAGATCAACTACTCTTCTTACGGAATTAGGGAAAATAATTCATAAAAATAATATTCGAAATTAAGCTTTCAGATGTCTTCTTACTATAAGCTCCAGCGAAGTGCAAATTTTGGATTATTCGAAATCAGAAATAATCTCATTGGATATCGGCACAGCTAAAATACAATCTGGCACCTTTAAAATAATTCACATCATCAACTTGAAAAAATATGAGGAAATACTTGAAACCTTGGAATACCAAACCCATTCCTATTTCAATAAAACCGATCCCAATTTTGCTATCCTTTCTAACCTAATAATAGACAATTTTAAACATTTTTTTTTAGAAAAGCTAAAACCAAAAAGACTCGATAGGTCTCTCAATTTTCTGGGAAGCGCGTGGAAATGGCTCGCTGGAAGCCCAGACGACTTCCAAACCATTAAAGCTCATATACATAATGTCTTAGAAAACAATAATAAACAAGTTATTATAAACAAATTGTCTAATGATAAAATAAACGAAATTGTAAACACAACAAATTACATCTTAAAATTTGTAAAAGAATATGACAACAATAACGAAAATAAATATAAACTAAACACGATGTATGTATAAGCTAGAAAGACTAAAAGAAGAATTAGTTAACATTGAATACGCTTTACTATGGGCAAAAAGAGATATAGTAAACTCATAGTTGAACTACTATCAACAGACGAAATTATACTCATAAATAAAATATTTGAAGAAAATAACATGGAACACATGAATATAGAAGAGGTACTCCAATTCTCAGAAATTAAAATTGTATCAAATTATTCCACTATTTTGTATATGATTAATTTACCAATATTAGAATCTGAATCTTGTAAACATTTACTTGTCAAACCTATTAAATACAATAAAAATAAATAATAAAGACATCTTAGAATGTAACGAGAATATGTTCGAATTAAACCGAAATTGTAAACAAATTAAAGATTTAATTGTTTGTAATAAAAATCAAATCATAAAACTAAATGAAGGGGTTAGGCCACTCTAGAATTTTAGAAAAATCATTTTTTTTTTTTTTTTTAAACTATCCCTTAAGACCTTAAAAATGATGTCAAAAGATTAAAGTCGGGAAAAATTTCTAAGTACACGATTTTTGAATTTTAGTACAAGGCCTACTCGAACAAGACTCATGATTTTCTACTACTCAAAATTTCAAACGCGTTTATCTTAAAACTGTATTTTTTGAGTTGGCCGGAAACATAACTCAGACAATTTTCAACCGATTTACTTAAAATTTTGAACATATCTTGGAAAAATCATTGTTAACAGAAGTACGTAGAATTTTTTTTTTTAATTGCATAGTTCATTTGTTATTAACAATTATTTGATGATTTTTAAAGCAAATTTTTCACTTTCCACTTTGTAAGCGCGCCATTTTGCAGAAAATTAAAATATCAAAAAAAACCTACGTACTTCTCTAGCAGTTATTGTATAGATTCAAAAAAAACAAAGTTGCTAATTATAACTCAAAAATTACGCGAGCTGTTTGTCCGGCCGTGGACCTTGAGAAAGTGAAAACGTTATCAGAAAAATTCTGTGCAGCCGCCATTTTTAAATTAATCGCTCTAAAAAAATTTTTGTAAATAGCTAATAATACATATAATAAATATTCTTAATTGGAATCTCGATTTATTTTGTAGTTTTTCTAGAAAAAAAATCCTAAAAAAGCCTATTTTTTCCCTCTCTACAGTGGCCTAACCCCTTAAGGAAATTGTATGAAAAATTTGTTAAAGAGCAAGCAAGTAAATTGCGACGAAACCAACAATCAACACATCCCCACTGTAGAAAACATCCATCCCGGAACCCATTTTTCTCAACCAATTCAACGGCAGCCTATGCATCAACCAAGAGAAACTACAGCTATCGGGAAGCTTCATCACAACGCTACGGTACAATTGATGGACAAAATTTTACATATATTGAGGTACCCCTATCAAAACCATTCCCGCCTATCTTCCACTCAGTATCTAACGTAACATACGAGGAATTTCTGACGCTGGAAGCAGTAAAAGAGCTCCACATCAATAATACTCTTCATATGGACCAGTTGAAGGAAGAAAGCGAAACTCATCGCATCACCAACTCTAGTGCCATAGCCGTACTAGCTATTGTTTTCATTATCGCGGTCCTCAAAATGTTCTTAGCACACAAAAATATAACGATCCATAAAACACCAAGCGAGCAGAGGGCCACCCCAGAGGAATCCCACAGCAAACCTACCCCAATAATCTTTATGTCATCGAGTGAGGACGCCGGATTTTAAGGAGGGAGGAGTTATGACCATTTAAATTCAAACTCCATACGGCGACACAAGGGCACGCCCTTGAACCCATATGGCAATTGCAACATCAGCACCGGTTCCCGCGATATCAAGCCAGCATGGTCCCCAGCGTTGCGTCATCTTGCTGTCACCCACCTGTCCGCAACGAAATTCCCGGAACCTATTTGCCCTATTCAACTTAGCACCTACCCGCAACAATGTTCTCAAAGTTGCATCACCCAATAGATGCAATGAAATTCTCGGAATCATCACCTATCTGCACCACCCAACCTAGCACCTGTGGCAATATGCTCCCACAGTCGCAAGCTGCTTAGCTTTAATATAAATACGAGTAAAAATTTGTAACAGTTTCGAGTTTAAATAAAGTCGTGAAGGCGGACGGTTGACCGCCGAAAAAAAGTATTTTTTTATATTTTCTCCGCGGGAAGGAACATAACTTATATCTAAGCCCAACAACGACCACGCCCACCAAAACGCCCACTTTTTTATACTTTATTAAATTAATATATCTACTGTTTTAGTGTATCAACATTTAAGTCTGTCAAATTTGGCCATAAATACGCCTACAAACAAGTATATCTTTTGCCCTCTGTAAAAAATAAGTACAATGCACATAATTTTTTTCAGTAAAAACAAAATAGCAAAACAAATTTTAATACAAAACAAAAGCACAATATAATTGATTTTTCTTTAATTTAAAACAAAATCATTGCTTTCTTCAACACTGCTATCACCCTGAGCCTCAGAATTTATATACAACAGCAGGAGCAAACCCAATGCTTCATTGGCAGGTGTTGCTTCTTTTTTCGGGTAGTTACCTCATGTTTGTGATTATGGGAGCAGAACTTTAGAGAAAAAAGTCTCGGTTAGTATATTCTCTGCTGGATTTCCGAGAATGATGCTCTCTATAATTTTTAAAGTCTTTGTTTCTTGATTCTTGAGATTCCTCAGTCAGTTGACTAATCAGTAACAGAGGACCGGGCTATTAATTCCGGTCCATAAATGAAATATTTATGAAGTGTTGGTGACATGTAATACCAGGGACACTTTTCCACATAATATCTGGCGAAATTTTTGAGCTTTTATGCATCAAAATCTTAGCCACTAGCCACAATAATCATAATAGTATGCATCTTTTTTATGAGTAGAACTTATTTTTTTTAACTTCTGCGAAAATTTCAGGATTTTCAATGATGCGTCTGGCTGTATGACCATAATAAGAGTTCCCGAATCCGGGCTTTGGTTTGTTTATTATCAAGCCACAATGTTTTTTAAACTCTTTGTATCCTCTTTTTGTTTTCTGCAACAACTATCTTGTCATTCGCTTAAGCTTGCCATTTCTTAAGACGCAATTTGTTGGATAAGTGGAGTAAGCTTTCGAAAAATCTTATGAAGAATAGACAGGCCAAACTCTAAGTTTTCTGTTTTTTCTTCCCTTCTCAACATATTATCTATATCCTTTAAGCGTCTACATAGATGACGCATCACACGAACGATAGTAACCAATTTTTTATGGCCCAAATTAACCATATGCACCTACGTGACATGTGGTTCCAGCAGAACAGCGCTACGTGCCATACGGCGGACGCTACGACTGACATTCTGAATGAAGGATTTGAGGGTAAGGTTATATCTTGCAGAGGTGACATAAATTGGCCACCAAGGTCACGCGATTTGACCCCGCTAGACTTTTTCTTGTCGAGTTTCCTGAAGTCGCAGATCTATGCGACTAAACCACAATCGACCGATGCCCTCAAGGTGAACACAACATGGGCCATCGCTCAAGTTCAGCCGGATCTATGCGGAGGAGTCATAGAAAATTGGACTACTCGGATTCGTGCCACTTAAAAAAGCCGAGGCAGGCATTTGAAATAGGTTATCGTAAATAGAAAAAGAACTTTGTTAATACAATACCTCATGCACAGCTTGTTTTATTCCATTTCAACATCTACCCGCCCTTATTGACATATTCTTTATAACTTCCTGCAATATATTTATCTTTACCCTTTTTTTTGGCAATTTGCCCTAGAAATTGACCTATTTTCCAATATTGTACGATTAAAATACGCATTTTTACAAACAACAAAATTACGGTACATTGTTCCATGGATATTTAACTGCATTTTGAAACATTAATTTTTGAGCGGTTTTTAAAGTGCGCTGGTGTGGTTCTACATCGAATTGTTTCAAAAGTGTTCCGCTATGCAACAACATTACTCCACATACGATGCACATGGCAGTCGCTCATCTTCGCCTTTAAGCAGATGGCAGAAAGTCAAATTATTTGCCTTAAAACTGAATTCACTGCCGACATCCGTCGACAGACCTGTTATCACGGATCGGGGCGGTTGAGGCAAGGGACTTATATAGTCAGCTCGCTAAATCGCAAGAGGCAGACACTGAACTCCAGCAATTACTGTTAAGTAACTAACTAACTAACAGAAAATTATATTCGAAATTTCATACGATCACAAAATGTTTTTCCATTTCTCTATAAGCCAATTTAAATGTTCTTTCGCAAATTTCAGTCTTCAGTCCGAGTTTTTTTTTGGTAACAGCACATTTCTCTGACTACGAGCTGCCAGTTATTAGTTGCTAAGTTGTCTTTTAATTCAGTTAATTCTTAGGTCGAAACACATACTCCTAAGAATGTCTGCTTTACAGTGCCAGGTAGATTATTTTATTTAGTTAAGATTGTTAAGCTAGACTGAAGTATTTCAATCTAGAATACGGATGAGATTCCGTAATAAAAAATTTTTTTTTGCGATTGGTTGATTGAGTTTTGTGTGTTAGCGTGCATCAAGGATGAGAAGCAAAGTGAGAAGAAAAATTGACGGCCACGAAGGTGTTGCGGTGTGTTTGATAGGATTAGAAAGGAATCATCTACTGGTGCTCCTCTACGATAAAACTCTTAATTTGGCCACACACATCGATAGTGACTCGCCTGAAGTTTCGAGGTTGGTTTTGAGGTTCTTATGCATCCACCTATAGTCCGGATTTGGTATCAAGTGGTTCCTGTCTATGACTAACGATTTTTAGTGGTAAAAACAATCGCCGTAAAGGCTGGTGAAAAACCACTGTTCCAGTTTTAGCCAATAGGGATGATGGCTTCTATGATACAGTTATAATGGAATGCCCGTCAAAATAGCAACAAGTTATCGGACAAGAGTATATATGGCCTAAATCGGATCATTCTTACTATGTTAAATAAAGCAGCAAATTTCATGCAAAAATAATGGATTCTTTTTAGCACACCTAATATTTATTTTTCTGTTGCCTTTTGTTGGAAATAAAAAGTTCAGTCTGTTCTTCTCGCGCGATCTCTGTACACGCCACTAATATTTTGACAGGTGTAAGTATCAATCCATATGAGAATTTATCAGAAGCCAACAAAGACACTGAAACTATAAGAATGAAAAGAAACAATTTATATTGAACTTTTTCTAAATACAATAAATACGAATAAGTACAAAGGAAGAATAGAAAATATTGCAAATGCAGAAAATAAGATACTTTAACATATTATGTACCTATATGTAGCAGTGGCAATAATATTATTTTATGACGGTAACTGTGCTATTGCAATTTTTATATTAAAATAAAAAATACATTCTTAGATGCGACTGTTCTACCCAGACTTCCAATTTATGTATGTACCTAAGGCGGTTGTATGGTGTTTTTATTAAAACAAAACAATCGAATTAAAGAGTGTACAAAATGTTTCCTTATTTGAGTTGAAAAATCAATGTTTGCCATTTTATTTTTTAAAGTTTATTTCATGCAAATGTAATCCAGGACTACGTTTTATATATTGTACGTAATTATAATGTTGAAGCTAGGCTTATCGGCATAGTATAGTGGTTTACATATCCCCATAAAAAATAGTCTAAAGTCATCAAATCGCACGATCTAGCTGGCCAATTCACTGGTTTAAAACGATAGATAAATTACTTACTGAACTCCACTTACAAGGAAACAGCAAGAGTGTCGGTATTCAAATAGAGATGAGTTTTTGGGTGTAATGCGTACTCAGTAAGAGTACTTATATTGTCAAGTTATAAGGCGCATTGCTTAGCCATTGTCGAGAAAAAAAAATCCCAAAGTTAAAAAAAAATAATAATAATTACAATTTGATAATCTGTTATGACCCTTTTTTTCAATCTATTTATGTATATTATCGAACAGCGAATTAAAATTCGTATATACATACATACATATGTACTACGGCGGTTCAAATATGATCGAGACAAGTACTCTTACACGTTTATTTACTATCGAAAAAATTTGCAAAAATTCACAGTTTTTCTACGTAATTCCCCTCACTAGTTACGCATTTTGTCCACCTTTCCGGAAGTTTTTTGACGCCGGTATCGAAGAATTCCTTAGGCAACCCGGACAGCCATGTGCGCACGTACTCGTATATGGTTAATATTAAAAAAATGTAAGTATCAAAAATAATATGAAGAATTTACAGAATATAAATTTTTATATTCGTAACAATTCAGTTTTGAGACTTTTTTTATTATTTTTTTAAATATTTATTTATTTATATTAATATTTACCTATGGTAGCATAAAACTAAAAAAAAAAAACAAAACAAAAAAAAAATTACCTTGCTTATGTACATACATATGTGTACTATATATACATATATGTATATATATATACATATGTATATGTATATATATAAATTTTCATTCTGTATTTTTTTTATTTTTTTTTTTCTGATATTGGAGGTTTCTTGTTTTTCGTATTTTCCTTCAAAGATATTTGTATTAATATTTTTTTTTTCAGAAGTAAGATATTAAATATATCAAATCTCTGTAATAAAATACTGTGTGATAACTAAAATCAATGTAAATATATTGTTACGGAATAAATATCTATCTATCTATCTATCTATCTATTTTGAGACGGTTCATGATGATTCATCACCAGAAGAATACGAGCCCGAGCATAAAAAAAAGCAAACCCAATAATTATTTCATTAGGCTATAAAACAAATGTTATTAACACTACTGAGGCACACCCCACATGGAGCTTGATAACTTTACAAAAAAAGGATGCAGTTGCTTGAAAGAAAAGAGTATCTTTCAAAATGGAAGGAGGATGTTAAAAAAGGAGGAAATATCTGTGATAAATATGCTATAGTTAATTCATGGACTTATGATCGTTTTTTTGAAGCTAGGCAAAACTATCAACAAATTACAACGAGAAATTTACAGTAATGGGCATTGGCTGCAGCTGCACAATTCGAAATCAATTTTGATTTCAAAGCCTCACCCAACGGTACAAATTTTAAGCATAAACATGGAATTCGTCAGTGCAAAATCATCAAATATGTGGCCAAAAAAGGAACCGTGTCCACTGGAAAGATGCAGAAACCTTCTGTATACAAACTTGGAACTTTATACCAAATTTTAACCTTTCAGTAATAAATACTGATCAGAGAGGAATGTTTAATAATTTATAAATTATGAAAAAAACATATTTTAACATGTTTTTGGGATGTCAATATGAATCTACTTTCAACAGAACTTTATCAGAAGTGGGAAGTATTTGTCCACCGGAAGGATAAGAGCAAAGTTACACATTCGTATACTGCACAATACAGTATTACCTTGTCTGGGCGTGTCCTGCCTCAAGTATTGTTTGCTCTCGCAAACAAATACATTTCGACTCAGGGTTCAAAAGATTGCTGAGGAGTAAAAATTAAAAAAAAATTAAAACGTTGTGGTCACATCTTCAAAATCCGGAAAACTCACTTCATCTTTATAGGCTACTTTTGTCGAGGAATGTAACAAATCCTACGTGGGTAAAGAAAAATTTCTCCTTCTCATCGATTCTTGGAGAGGACAAACAAAATTCGAAATGTATGGTGAAATTTTCCAAGAGCATGAGAAAATGTCTACTTGTACTGTTAAAGTAATACCTGCAAAGTGTTGTCCACTAGTACCACCTTATGATGATTACTTTTACAGATAAGAAAACTATCTAAACATCCGGAAATATTTATGAACATAACTGAAGTTTGTTTTCAAGAAGAAATTCTAAAAACCTCTTGCTTCTGTAAAAAAGCTCCATTTATTTGTTGCGCTAATTGTCAAAAAAAATTGGTGCGTTTCTTGTTTTTACGATAATTATTATGCAGGTTCTTATATTTCTAAAGTTAAATGATTGAAATAATTTCTAACGCTATCGACATTACATCTAAAACATTTGATCAAAAAACGCATGATGCTGTTCCCACAAGCAGAAACATCAGCTAACTAAAATTAAATTAATTTAATTATGCAATGTATTTCATAAATAATTTTAATTATCAAAAAGTTGTAAATTCGCTCTTCGATTCCTTGTAGCCGGTGAATTACCCAGCTAGATCGTGCGATTTGATGCCTTTAGACTAATTTTTATGGGGATATGTAAATCAGTACTCTATGTCGATAAGTCTAGTTTCAGCATTATATGTACGAATTGTTGCGAGATACAAGACAAACTGTGACAAACTGGACTCACGCAATGGACCACTTAAAACGTAGTCCTTGACTATATTTGCATGAAATAAACTTTTATAAAATGGCAAGCATTGATTTTTCAACTCAAATAAGAATACATTTTGTACACTCCAGGTAAGTTTTGTTCACGTTACGTGTGAAAACTGATTACATTTTTATGACTTTAATACGGTAGTTTTGTTTTAACAAAAACACAGTACACCCGCCTTATGTACATATATTGGTTTCTAATTTTTAAAGGTACTAAATGTGAAGTTGGAAGTCTGGGTAGACCAGTAGCATCTAAGAATATATTCTTCATATTAATATAATTGCAATATAATTATTTTATAAAATTGCAATAGCACAGTTGCGTCCCCTCCTGCATACATATTCGTAGTTAAAGTATCTTCTTTTTTTCATTTTCCATTCTTCCTTTGTACTTATTCGTATTTATTTAGAAAGAGTTCAATGTAAATTGTTTCCTTCCGTTCTTAAAGTTTCAGTGCCTTTGTTCGCTTCTGATAAATTCCCATATGCATTGATTTTTACAACAGTCAAAATATTAGTGACGTGTACAGAGATCGCGCGAGAAGAACAGACTTAACTTTTTATTTCCGACGCAAGGCAACAGAAAAATAAATATAAGGTGAAGTAAAGAGAATCCATTATTTTTGCATGAAATTGATTGCTTTATTTAACATAGTAAGAATGATCCGATTTAGGCCAAATATGCCCTTGTCCGATAGCTTGTTGCTATTTTGCTTAGCAAAAAAACTGTAACAATCGTTTTTCACAAGCCCTTAAGGCGATTTGTTTACCAGTCAAATCGTTCGCCTTGGATAAACCAGGATAAGCTCTCCAAGTTTCTAGCGAGCCACTATCGACGTGTCTGATCAAATTAAAAGTTTTATTGTAGGGGAGCAGCTCATAGTAGATGATTCCCTTCTAATCCTCTCAAACACAACGCAACACCTTCCTGGGCGTAAAGCTTTTCTTCTCACTTTGCTGGTGTTCCTCTTTGATGCGCGCTCACACATAACTCAATCAAACAATCGCAAAACTGTCGGACAATTTTTTTATTACGGAACCTCATTCTTCTGACGAAACCTCATCCGTATTCTACATTGAAATATTACAGTCTAGCTTAACAATCTTAACTGAATAAAATAATCTACCTGGCACTCTAAAGCAGACATGTTTCGACCTAAGAATTAACTGAATTAAAAGAAAACTTAACATTTAATACTTGGCAGCTCGTAGTCCAAGAAACGTGCTGTTACTAAAAAAATACTTGGAAAGAAAACTGAAATTTGCGAAAGAACATTTTAGTCTGTTCAATGAGGCTGTTCTGGACTGTTCCGGACAGAAAAGTACACGTTTTGCTATTCATTGCGAAAAATGTCTGCTTTGTGTTCAGTGGCGGATTTTCGGACATTTCAGAACACGATTTTCTGCACCTACTCTCGAGTCAGAACAGATTCGTGAAAAGTGTCAAAAGCAGCTGTCATTGAAAAAACACTAAAGTCCTCGCTAAAACATACATATCTTCACTGAAAAATGTTGTTGACGAGTCACTAATCACACTAATTTCACTATCAGTGCCCACCATAACTCTTCCAAAGCATTTTTATGTGAATTCACTTTTGTTTATTATTTAATTCTAAAACATGTTTATTACAATCTGACGTATAAGATGTTTTCCGCTGTTTGACAACTAACATACGGCTGTACTTTTCTGTTCTAACTTGATCTGACAGTTTTCACGAATCTGTGCTGTCCTGTCCTGTTACAAAAGAGCACGGGATTATGGACAAATTAAGAAATCTAATTTATCCAAGGTCTGAGACAAACCGACCTAAGACTAATTGTAGTATCAGGGAAATTGCATACTTAACGCCATTGTTTCCACCTGGTAATATATTGTCAATTTCGGTCAAATACTGGGTCAGCCGTGTAGAGAGTCTGACAAAAAGTTGTGACTGGAATGAAAGCGTTTGTCTACAAGCTGCGGCGAGCACGTGGGAACCCGGGGTTCTGTCAAAAATATGTAAGCAATCACGCATATTGTTATAATTCCAAGAGTGTGTGTGGCGGGAGTACACTGCGGTAAAATGAAATGAGCTCACACGTATTCACGAATAGAGTTTGTTTGTGACGCGTTTTGTCGCTACGAACCTGGACTTCATTCAAAATTTCAGGGTTTAACGGGGGAAGACATACGAAAGGCACACGTCTCGTTCTGGTTTCTGCTCTCGTTGGGACACGAAAGTGTTTCTCTTTCTCTTATAAATGAAATTGATAGTGAAACTGAGAATTATTTGTTTCTTATGGCATCAAATGGTCTTAAGAGTTTGATAAATGAACCTACCCGTGTAACAGATACTTCTAAAACTTGTATTGATCACATACCTATTTATGTGCACTTCAAAAAATAATAGAGACATGTATGACGGATCTGTTAACAATCTGAAGCTAACAGACCACTGTTCGATTGCACTTCATATGTCATGTAATCCCAATAATTTTAATTGTAGTAACCACTCCATAAAAAAGAGACACTGCATAGACACATCCTGTTGAAGCAATGTTTAATTCATGAATGTTGGAACCAGTTTATGAGGAATCTAAACCATCAATCGCATTCGATCCTTTCTCCAATATTTAGAAAAAAAACATATTGAAAGATGAACTAACTTGTTACCTTTTATGTCAGCAAAAAAAATACTTTATTAAGCCATGGATGACCTATTAGCTCTTGAAGCTAATAAAAAGAAAGAACAACGTTGCAAAAAATGTCAATAAACATCCTAATAACAAAAAACTTAAAAAATATTTTGATAACTTGTGTAAGTTAGTGCGCAAAAATATGGAAGATACGCGTAAAAAGTTTTATACTGACTCGTTACAACGTGCTCGTGGTAATGTAAGAGAGGAATGGAAGGTAGTTGATAGTATTTTGGGAAAAATTAAGCAACCTTCAGTTATAAAAACATTGGAGATAGATAATTGCTGTTACACAGATTCAGCCATAATTTGTAACAAATTCAATGAATATTTCATCGAAGTCTCGGAATTACTTAAGCCATCTGTAGGGACTCCAACTGATTGTAATTGTTCTGTGCAATCAGCAATTTATACGCAACCGAACAGCTTTATTTTCCAACCCTTTTCGTCTATTGAAGTCTTGAAATTAATATTGTCATTAAAAAATAAAAGTTCATGTACAAGTGATGGTACATACATATATCTCGTTCGTTTCTGAAAAAAAAACATGCTTTTATGTAGTGGACGTTTTATGTTATCTGTTCAATCCACTTTTTAAAAAGGGTAATAAAAATATTATGTCAAATTATAGACCGATTTCACTATTGCCATAATTTTCCAAAATAATTGAGAAACTGATGAAATCTCGAATAATATACAGCTGTGGCCAACTAATTAGAAACACGGCGGCGTAGTACGTTCCAAGAAATGCAAAAAATTTCCTTAGAACATAACGGTATTTGATTTTGGTTTACGAGGGAGATATATGTTGTATGTCAAGGAATAACTCATTTGTAGTTCAATTTCTTTGCTGTGTGCATCATACTACGAGTAAATTTTAAGGAAGTGCTGATTTTCAAGTGCCATATAATTAGAAACACTTTAGTTTAATTTAATTATTAAAAAATAAAACGTCAATCATAAATTTTACTGGTAAGGCAATATTAGGCGGGTGTTGAGATTTTTCAGGAATCCATTTTTTTAGTTTAACAACATTTCACGATGGGTAAAGCCAAAAGTTGCGATGCGGCGACTCGGAGAGCTATTGTCGAACTGTGGAAGCTTGAAATGCTAAGTTGACCAAAAAGTTTTTCCAAAAAAATTCCATGAGTGTTCTTGAGTGGGTAGCATCGAGTGCAGATCTTAACCCGATTGAGCACCTGTGGGGTGATTTAAAAACGGCAGTTGCCCTGAAAATTCCACGAATCTAGACAATTTGTACAGCAATATCGAAGCTGCGTGGAAAGCTATTCCGGTGGAGCATTGTAGGCAATTAATTAAATCTATGCAGCGAAGATGCACAGAAGTCATAAAACAAAAAGGGTTGCAACAAAATATTAATAAAAAAGCGCATCTCAGCTGTAAAATATTGGTTCTGAGACACTTTCTTTACGTGTTTCTAATTAGTTGTCCAGCTGAAGTTTATACTTTGTTCGTCTTTTACCTCTTTATTAATTATTTGTTTGAATTATATGCAATTAGGTTTGGTTTTATTATTTTAAATTGAACTACTCCTTTAAAAAAAAATATTTGTATCGATAAGCAACGTAAAATAACAAAAATAAACACTTTGTGAGAATTTGAAAAGGAGTGTTTCTAATTAGTTGGCCACAGCTGTAGTTCCTTGATAAAAATGATTTTTTTGGTAAAAATCAGTTTGGTTTTAGAAAGGGTTTGTCTACCGAGGATGCTATTTTAAGAGTTAGTAGCCAATTATACATATAATATACATATATATCATTGCAATAAACCAACCATGGCTCTCTTTATTGATATGACGAAAGCGTTTGACATGGTTGATCATGCCCTCCTGTTAAAAAAATACTGAATGCTGGCTTTAGAGGAATAGTCCATAAATGGTTTACATCTTATCTCCATGGGAGAAAACAAAACAAAGAGTTAATGTAAATGGTAACTTCAGTGACTTACGTATGTTAAAGAATGGTGTACCACAGGGGTCAGTTCTTGGTCCTCTACTGTTTTTAATTTACATTAATTCCTTCTTTGATCTGAATTTGAATGGAGACTCAACTGCCTTTGCAGATGACATAACCTTCACGTACCAAATTAAATTAGAATATGAATGTATTACTAAAATCTCGGAAGATCTAGGCTTTGGTTTGCTGAGCATAAATTAATTGTTAGTGAAAAGACAAAACTCATGTCGTTTAAAATATCAAATAATGTCCTTGATAACTATAACCTTCGTTTTCATTCTTATGATTTCTTCTCATTTTTTTTTTAGCTGTGCTAAGTTTTCTTGTTCTGCGGACTGTTTCGACATTGAATCAGTAAGTCACTTCAAGTACCTTAGAGTATTCATTGACCATAACTTAAATTGGAAGGAACATATTCAATCCATCAAATCGCACATGTTACTAGTCACGCTTAAAATGTATCTTATCAACCAATATTGTTCAACTAAGCTGTTAAAGTCAATTTACTATGGCCTTGCCCATTCTAAATTACAATATGGCATCTCAAGCTGTTCTTATAATTATTCCTTAAGACCACTGTTATTAGCTCAGAAACATTTACTCAGTATCGTTAGATCTATTGAGAAACCTACATATTCTACCATTCAGACACCTTTATGTTTTTAAAGCGCTTAAAGAATTTTTGAAGAAAAGTCGTAATATTCCCAGTAGGAGTAATCGTATCCATAATCTCCGTATAAATAGTATGCATCTTGTTAATGTCCCAAATGCTCACAATAGTAATTTTTGTCACTCTTACACTGTTATAGCCCCGTTAATGTTCAACAAGCTACCATTTTCTGCCCGAAAAACTGTACATCTTAATTTATTCTTAAGAAAAGTAACATTAAATTACGATGCTCTGGAATCCTTATTTAAGCGAGATCTACTATCCTAGTTATCAGCTCAAGCTAATACATACATATCTATACACAAGTCAATAATCTTTAAATCAATTTGTCCAATTTTTTTTTCTTTTTCTTTAAATATGTTTATTTTATATATGTTATAAGGTATTCTGTATTTATTACTTATCCTTACTTAAGCGAGATCTACTATCCTAGTTATCAGCTCAAGTTAATATGTATCTATACACAAGTCAATAATCTTTAAATCAATTTGTCCAATTTTTCTTTCTTTTTCTTTCTTTTTTCTTTAAATATGTTTATTTTATATATAAGGTATTCTGTGTTTTTTACTCATATTATTATACCTATTTGTATGTTAATCTGGAATTTAATTTAATTTATTTAACATGTTCTACCTAACAATATTTCAACCTTCATTTAAATTATACAAAGAACACGTTTAAAATTTCTTGCTACTGCGATATTCGAAGCATTCACGAATTTCGAATTAATTGATTCCTTTTCAAAATGCAAAATTCTGTCTCGTAAGCAACACAATTTTCCAACAGCAGATACAATAATACAAACGCTTGTATTTTCGTTTACCAAAAACACATTTACAATATTAGCAGACAATGGGCACTCTTTTTTGTATGCTACAACAATATAAAAACATCACAGATATAGACAATCATATGTACATATATACTTCTTCGCAAGCCGAAGACTCATATTTCTTGTTCATTCTGCTATGTACATACCCACAAGAAAACTAACCCAACGAAATGAAATACTATTCTCGTCTCTTTTGCAACCATTTCGTCTCAACAAACACATCCATATTACGCCATTACCCATAAAATATCCCTTGTTCGGATATAGACGCAACACGTTGCTTTTTCATCAACTGAAAACACAATCATTTACCATTACCCAAAATAACGGTCACTATCTCCACCAACTGTGGACGTACACCCGTGTGTAGTTCAATTTCACATTTGCCAAAATGAACCCTCAATGCAACCTTAAGCAACTAATCTCTCACACCTGTACAAAACAATTCCAGTTCGTTCACTTTACAGGAACAGAAATATTATAAAAGGCCCATGCTCATCACCACAATTAGCACAAAATCGCAATACCCATAACAAAATTGACTTCAAATAAAAACAAGCTTATCTTTAGTAAGCTCGAAATCCCACTTCTGAAGTAAAAAAAAGTAATTAACCTTCGACATAAAAAAACAAACACATACCTCAGCATAAAACAATTTTATTTTCCTTTAACGGATCAAATCAAATTTCAATTCAGAACCAGGCTCTGAAAATGGTGTGACTGCCCTCCTTTGCCCTCGTTTGTGGTTCGTCGTCGAATGCTCGTGTCGCAGCATACTCGGTTAGTGCCTTCTTGCGCCAATGTGAACACGCACTTATACTTGTATCAGTTTCACCGACTTTTTCGGTATTTCTAGCCTTACAAGGATGGATAAAATTTCGATCGATTTGCCTTTTTAAAATCTACGAATAGTCGGTGTACCGTTTCGTGGAATTCCCATTTCTTTTCTAAAAGCTGTAGTGAAAATCTAGCTACTCGTCGAATGGCTCCTTCTGAAATCACACTCCGATCCAATTATTTTCATAGCATATGAGGTTAGTTTGTTTAAAAGAATATTTGACAGTATCTTTTTACAACTTGGTAGCAGAAATATTACTCGGTAATTGTTGCATTGTGTTCGGTCACCCTTTTAGTTTTTAGTTTCAGTTTTAAATCCTTGTTTATTCATATTGTAATTTCTTAGATCTGTCTTATCCTAGACAAAAATGGTTAAGATATCTAGCTTAACTATCTTAACTAATCTAAATATCTTATTGGTTAGGCGGACACTCTAAAATAAATTGAATAACTTAAATCTATGTTTTTCAACAACCATCATATCTTATCATATCCTAACCTTAACCTTATCATATCTTAAGCTAAGAACAATTAGTTTTATTTAAAAAACTTAGCACACGATCACCCTTTTTTAATACGGGATGGTTCCATTGTTCCATATGGTTGTAATGAGCACATGTAATTTACCTGTTAAATTTCTCTTGCATATTTTATTAATTCCGATGGTATTATGGCGATTCCGGCGGCCTTGTTATTCTTAAGCCGATGGGTAGCTTATTTTACTTCCTTAGTGGTTGGAAGTACTACCTGAACCGCTTCTGTTTCACTGGGCTGCAACTTTTTCGTTGTCCGAATCGAGCTCTCCATTATCGTTGCTAATCTAGCCTGGTATCCTTTTCGTATCACTACTGCGAGGCAAATGTCATCTTCAACAAAGGTAGAAATCCCAACGTAAGCAAATACATAATGTATAAAAAAGTTGACTGGGTTATTAACAGCTTCTAACCATTCATTTATTTTTCCCTGCACTTTTAATACATTCCCCCAACAAGCTAAATTTTAAATTATGGTTAAAATAATCCGCACAAGTTTTATAACCAATTATGTATATACCACTTAAGACGAGAATAATTGGGGTAATATTTATACCCAAAAGTGGCAATAAACCACCCGAAAACCGCAAATTCTATCGACCAATCAGCCTCTCCTCGTTTTTACTGAAAATTACAGAAAAATTGATAGAACTGGACACAAGATCAACACTGAAGAACGCACCGCTCCATAAACTACAATTTGCTTATCAAAAAGGTAAATCTACAATAACCGCCCTTCACAAAGTCACGGGCATTGTAGAAAAATCCCTGAAAGCAAAGGAGGTCGCAATTAGCGCCTTTATGGATATACAGCATTTGCACTTTGTAGATAAAAGGTAGACCCTTTAATTATCAAGAATAATAAATTATTAAATGAATAAAGAAAGGCATATTACAGCCAAAGTAGACACATCAGGGGTAGTGATCAAAACTATTAGAGGTTCCCCGTAGGAGGTGTCTTATCACTACTTCTGTGGTCGATTCTAGTAGACGAACTTCTCAGTGTACTTAATAACACTGGCTTTACAGCCATCGGATATGCTGACGATATAATCATAATCATAAAAGGAAAACATGAGCGCATTATAGAAAACCTCATGCAAAGAGCCCTGGAAATAACCTGGAACTGGTGCGAGAAAGAAAGACTCTCCATCAATCTCAGCAAAACACACTTAATTCGATTCACTAAAAGAAGAACAAATAATATTCAAAGGAAGAGGCAAAGTTTCTAGGAATAATACTGGACCAACAATCATGGGCCTTAAAACAACTCGTAGGTAAAACATGGGGGCTAAACCCAAAAATTTGTCTTTGGATATACAATCAATTGGTTAAACTAACCATACTTTATGGCGCTGCTGTTTGGTGGAAAAATGTGAACAAAAAATCAATAAAATACAAAGGCTAGCGTTTATCTGCACTACTAGAGCAATGAGAACAACTCCGACTGCATCCCACAACTACACACTGCCATACAAGCTGAAGCTGTCAAACAAGCCTTAACCTTACAGAGAATCTATAGGTACAAAGAAGGAAACCTTATTGGACATCTAGAAAATCTTACAAAAAGTCGATAACATCGGGGAACTAATCCGATTGAGTGATGTGATGTCCCCTGAGTTAAACTTTAAAAAATACTACGAAGTACTCATATCAAGCACAGAGGAATGGAACAACAACCCTCCTTGGAATCCAAGGTTTGGATGAAGGATGGAGCCCAGAAATGGTACACAGATGGGTCGAAATCTGGAAACAAGACAGGGGCTGGTGTAATAGGACCAAAACGTAGCTTACACATTCCCCTCTGCAATGAGTCAACTATATTTCAGGCCCAGCTATTTGCAATCAATGAAGCAGCACATACCATCAGCGGCAGGAGACCCACTAACATAAGGATAACTATATTCTCAGACAGCCAAGGGGTTCTTAAAGCGCTAAAGAGGTACACAACTCTAAAGCTGTCTGGGAATGTCACAATACACTAAACAAACTGGCTGTAAAAAATAGAGTTGATCTGGGTGCCAGGTCATGAAGTGGATGAAGCCGAGAGAGATGCTCAGATACCTTTTACGCGGTCATACCCCTTTATGGTTTTGACAATTCAGACATAAACCTATACTTACACAAATGGACCATAAAACAAAAGAACCAATTCTGGAACAGACAAGAGAGTGTTAAATACTCAAGATCGTTCATGGAACAGAATCACAACCCCAAAGATGCTCTAGAACTTAATAAATATGGGCGATATGGGCAGGCCAAGGAAACCATGGAACACATACTGACCACCCGTCTTCTTCAATTCAATTCAATATTTTTCGTAGCGTCTTTAGCCTGGCATACATTGCTCTCCTGTTTTCAGCCACACATTCTTCCTAAACTATATAAGCCTGTTAATCTATCCTGAAGGCGCACCCTCATGTGGTACAAGTAGTTGGAGTAGTAACGGAGATAAGTTTATTGACAGACGTCATTGCCCTTGCAACGTGACTTCGATCAGTTTAATCAGAAAATTGTTCACCTGTTGCATAGGACCTAGGTTAGGCAAAATTTTCGTGTAAAATTCGGGTGACGTAGAGAAAAGTCTTGAGACACAAACACCTCAATCCTTTCCATTAAGCTAACTCTCTCATTGAACTACATAGGGCATCTACAGGCAATCAGCATATGCCTGATTAAGGCCATGTAGCAGATTATCTTCACTCTGGAATTAAGTTGGCTTCATTTCTATGTTTGGCAAAATATACATACTGGTCTGACCAGATTTTCTAACCGTCTTTTAAACCATGGCAGTAATCGACCAAAATGACGGACCAAACCACCATTACAAAAAATCTGATTCAGAAACGTATCACCTGCAATGTAATGTGGGTAAGAACCATCGTTCTTGCAACTACATATTGTGTTTTATCCGATATTTTGTTTGACATGTGTTTGGAAATATGCGCAATATTATGTTACAATAAATTGTACTAGTTTATCGAAACCATACACAGTTCTATCCATGAATGATTTTCTTTATTCATGGTGCTATTGGTAGAGGGTGGATTTATATTTATATTTTAAGTCGTTATATTTGGTTTCAATCTAACGTACCTACAAACATTTATCGTATTTTTCATGCGTAAAACTATTGTTTTTATTTAGTATGTATGATTATTCGTAAGAGTTCCGCGCTCGCGGTATACCGGTTGGAGAATTATTTTATTGTGCCCAAGTATGGTCGCCCAACATATTAACATTTTCAAGAAAAAGGGGCAACATTGTTACATACTCGTACATAAGTATGCTGTCAATGCGGACATTTCTGTTTGAAATTTTGAATGGTTGTTGCTAGGTCACATCACCAAAGCATTACGAACATTGAGAGACTGCAATTTCATAAAACAGTTAACGTTTTGATATTTAAATGTTAATAATGATTATTTTAAAAGAAGTAAGTGACGAAGCTTGTCTATTTAATATCTTATGAGACTAATTTCAGAAATATTTTACTTAAGATTGAAATAAAGAAATGTTTGTCATTATCTTACGAATTTCTGCACTTCGAGAATAACAACTACGCCACTATATTTAATTGCGCTCCTTCCAGCAACATAAGGGGTCAATTGATTACAGCAATTCAACCATTTTTCTATAAAAGTATGATGTCCTTACCTATGGACGGTGAAGCTGAAGCCGAACCTGGTGAGAGTTTCGTAAGAATCAAGTTTTTACTTTTCAAGGAACAGGTGAAACTGCATGTTTACAATTCGTCACACCAGCATTTTCTTCTGTTTGTTTTCCGTCTGCCTTTTAGACTGATGAACACATTATTGTTGATGCCATGCGACTTTGTAACAAGCCAGAGGAACTCTATTATTATTACGATAAAGAACAATATATAGAAAGTATGGAGAAATTCCACGAACGTTGCCATTTCGACGTTGTGTTGTTCTATCCGTTTTTAGATGACGTGTTTACAAATAACCATAAAAATTTAATGTATCCATGGTTTGCAATACCTTGTCCTTTACGGTAAGTTTACTGTCAAAAAAAATAAAAAATCAATTGAAAGAACATTTGTGCAGAGTCGCCTCTGAAAACGCATTCGAAATATTTGCTGAGTATTTAAGCATGGGGATAACGTGTTCGGGACCGGAACATAAGGAGATAATAGAGCTAGCTGAACAGAATATTGCCATTGAAATGGAAGCTGAAATAGTAAAAAAACGTACTTTTGTTCAGATTGCAAATGAGATTGGTGAAATCTTTCACCGACTCACGTTCAAAAAATACAACGTCCGCTTTAATATTCCTCTATCTGAAGACAATATAGATATTATGGGATTGGTGAGTAAGCATACTCTACACATGCAGCCTTGTTCTTTTGCATTGGTTAATGACTGTTACAGAGTTGGATAGATTTAGATTTAATCAATGTTGTAACTAAAGTCAATAAGAACGGTGAAAGCGAATCATATATTTGGAATCAAGCTCACTTGGGTTTGCAATTCCTTTTAAAAGTTGCTCAAATAATATCTTACGCAAAACATTTGGGAATTGGTTTCGTTTTCATAAGCGACGCGACAGATCTTCAGGAATATCAGAATACTCAAATGGTCAAAGAGGCAATTGAGCAAACAAGCGGTCAGGATGCAGAAGCGGTAAGCCTCAAAGTACATTTTTTTTTTTAATATGCCAATATCCAATATATCATCCGTTCTAGGATTGGCAAACTAAAAACTTTATTAAGCATATAACCAATGTATGTAATGAAATGAAAGTAATGATTGTTATGAATTATCATGGCATCTTGGCATTGCCTCCCGAAGATACCAACATCGTAAAATCACGTATTTCCCTAGATGACAATACTATGTCATTATATGTTTGCAATGACATGCAACCCTTGAGTTTGGTTGAATTTACAGAAAAATTCACTCTACCCGCCTTTGAATAAGAGAGTATTCAGTTGACCTTATCTGTTATTTACCTCATCTATTTCAGTTTATTTTTTTTAAATATATTTATTTACATATATTTCATTTAAATGTTCTAATTTATACATACTCCTTTAGGTGTAATAGACAAATAATAAAATAAAGAGCAATGAATTATAACAAAATCGAAAAACAAATAAAGAGAAACAAATTAATCTTAACTCTTAGATTATTAGTTTAGATTTGTCAAGGTGGAGGTGTTTTCTTTTTGTTTTTTTTGTGTGCTTTTACTTTTTCTTCCTTCTTTTAATATAATGTACATTTTACAAGTTTTATATTTTGCAATAAACCAATTTTTTTTCTTTTTTCTCTCTTTTATCTAATTAATATAATTTGCTTAATGCATAACAAATATTGTTTGACATATTGTTAACGTATTATACCTGTAAGAATGTTCATCGAACACAACAATGGGATGGGATTGATTAATTGCCAAATAAAACAAACAATGAATGTATTTAATAAAATATAATTAATTTTACTAAATCTATTAATGTTAACGTAAACGCTGCACAATTTTGTTAACTTAATACTAGACTCCTTTATGCTCATTTCTTATTTCTGCAATAAAACAACAATAATAATATATAAAGGACTTAATATTTATTTAATTTCAGCCTTACCGAACTATTTTTTCCATTAAGCCATTTATTCTTGTTTCAGAATAACCAGGAACTAGTTTATGTATTATTTCTTTTAATAACAAATCATTAATACCCGGACTGGCCCGTTCCGCCATTTCAAATGCAGTTTTAATCTCCGCAATATCTGGAACATTCGAATTCTTGCTCGTATGTGAATGTTTACGTTGAAGCTGAAATGTAATTACATACGTTTTTACTCTCTATACTCAATGATAAAATAACTAGAAGATAAAAGTAATGATCTCATGAGTTTTAACTATTTATCAGTATCAGCGTTATCATTTCGGATTCGCACTGTCTTAAAATTCGTACTATAATATGTACAAAAGAAAAGATAATAAAAAATAAATATGACTTACATCTGATAACAATGGAAACAAGAAATTATTTAGGCACGCGCTGTTTGTTTGAACTATTCGGTTAACAACTTTGCTATTAGCATTTGAAACAGCGCTAGTCCCCGAGGTCGAAGACCTGTCTACGTTAACATTAACTTTAGAATTTTCTGTGTAACCAGTACTATTATTTCCAGGTATAGATGTTGATGTAGATTGACCACTTGAAGTTGAATGATGTTCTTTATGGTTTCTTCGTTGATTGGACGGCACTGCCGCTGCTTCTTCAGTGTATTCTAATTGCGTTGCCTAAGAGTAAATGAAAATTGACATTGATAACACCGGATAAGTAAAATAATATATAATTTTCTTTTACATCTTTCGATGTTCTTTTATCCTGCTCCTTGTCGTCAGGCATTCTTTGTACTCGTTCACTGTCCTTGTTGGTATCTACAACACCCAGTTTAATGTTTCCATCTAGGCCACTAGTAACAGTCGCCGATTGTGATGAAGAATCCTGATGTTTATTGGCAGAACTTTGCTGAGAATGATGCAAAGGAACCGATATGGAAGTGCATTTACTCTGCAGGCCTGACGAAACTTTGTAATGACTTATGTTAGTATCACGAGAAGATTGCGCACTTGCTGCCAGTGCGTGCTGTGTTGTTTGAATGTTTGATCCATTGTGGTGTTTATTAGACATTCCACTTAAGATTATCTCATTTTCCGTGTGTACCACATTGCTTGCTGGTACCGTTGTAGATGGCTTATTTGTTATATTGTTAAAGTGTAGCCCTTTAACTGTCATTATCCAAGGTTCATCCATATCAGAGTCTGGTTTAGAATCCTCCCTTAAATTAAATTTATAACATTAAAATCTTGCGCTGTACGTATACAAATACTATACGTATATTCTATACTTACGAATCAGAATTTTCCGACTCGGTTTCGCTCTCCTCTCCCTTTTGCGTTTTCCACTTCTTGTAACGATCGATAAGATCGATCAAATATGAGTTTTTCTTAGCTTTCTTAATGAATTGATATTTAAGTAACTCCTTTGCAGTCGGTCGCTGAATATTTGGAATAAAATTTTAAAGAAAAAAATAAATACTTTAACCTTAAATTTGTATCAGGTTTTCCTACGTTTTCCGGATCTTTATTAAGGCATGCTTCAACAAAATCTTTAAACGATTTGGTATAATTTCCAGTCAATTGTGGTGGGTTATTCTTTGGGATGAGAAATAAAACTCTCATTGGATGTAACTCAGAATTCGGAGGCTCTCCCTTGGCTAATTCAATGGCTGTTATACCCAATGACCATATATCAGCTTTGGAATCATACATAGACTGTTTGATTACTTCCGGTGCCATCCAGAACGGCGTACCAACAAATGTGTTTCGCTTAGATGTTGTATTTGTTAATTGGCCAGCGACGCCAAAGTCAGCCAATTTAACATCTCCCATCTCACTAAGAAGCACATTGGCAGCTTTAATATCACGATGCAGCTTTCTTTCGGAATGCAAATAGTCTAGACCTTTAAGAACTTCACGTAAAATTATCGCAATGTGCATTTCCTCAAACGATCCGGCTTTCATGAGATCTAGCGCGGAGCCGCCGCCTAAATATTCCATGATAATCCATAGTTTAGTACCCTAAACAACAAGAGAAATTATGAAAAATCTTCATGTTTAAAGTAAACTGTATATATATTATAATTACTTTTAAGTAAGATCCATAATATTTTGTCACGTAGGGAGAGTCACATTGCGATAAGACCATGATTTCCTGTTGAATGTCTTCGATTTCATCTTCAGCTTCTTCCAAATCTATTATTTTTATAGCAACAACCTGTTTGATAATGAATTAATCGAAGAACAAAAACAAATCGGAAGGTATTAAATGTACCTGCTGTGACCTATTATCTATTCCCTTGAATACTTCCCCAAAAGATCCCTTTCCAATTCTTTCTTGTTTTGTGAAAATTAACTCAGGATCCACTTTCTAAAAAAAACAAAATATTATTGTGCAATGAATGAATAAAGCGTCAAATCAATATTTCGAATTCATATAGAAAGCCAACAATAGAATACATGACGTACCAATTCACTGGGACTTTGGCGCAAATTCCTGGAAGCCATGGACTTTGCGGCTAAATTACGATCATGCTTGTTTCTACTTCCAATTGGTAAGTAATTCGAAAATGCATTTTCGTTAATGGGGGGTACATCGTACATTGACGAAGGTCGTTTTCTATCACCAAAAGAAGGTGCTACATTCTCTACGCGACGATTTGGTAAAACCGAATGCCTATAACTAATTACTACACTTTCATTGCTCTCTGGTATATTAAGCATAGATGACGCGTGCGACAATTGCCCTCCCCTCGCTGGGTTCTCCGTACTTCGGTATCGCATATTACTAGCTGTTATTCCTGGGTGAGGCAGAGAATATGCACTACGTTGCACAGGTACATTCCACTTATCACTATTCCATCCACCACCTGTTGCAGATGATCCTAAAGTAGGAATACTGCTTACATTCTTTTCATTACGCCACATTTTCATTACAACATTTCACATTTAACATATACACACATTATTATTTCTTGCTACGTAGTCACAAAGCTTAAAATTCCAAATTGCATTAATCGTTTTCGCTGTAATTTTTTTTTATAATATAGCAGTATTTGCTTATTGCATTTTATATTAAAAATCATAAATATGAGAAAAGGAACATTAATTCCTTCAAGAATGTTGGATATATTTTAGGGTGCGGCAAAAAAAAAAAAAGAATTCGGATGATATTATATTTTTACTACTTTATCCAAAGCAGAAGCGCACATACAAACAAGCGAACATGAGTCCAACTAAATTACAATTTACACACACATGCCGAACCGTTCAGGTGTGTATCATAATTAGATTTCTTGAACACGTACTTTAACAGTAAGATAGCCCGTAAAACAAGACTGAATTTCATCCGTCGTGCTATGAGCATAGATTCGAACTAAGCTACGGATCGAGAGGAGTCGAGCTCAGCACTGAACAACGATGAAATGAGAAACATACAACATTGAAAGCAAGAAGCTGAATTTTTTCATGCTGACATAGGTGGTATCTGTACGAGTAGGTATTATAGATAAAATTATATCTTTTTGAGTCATAGGTACAGGTGAGCGCATACGATCAGTGGCGACTCATCGAAAGAGAGAATTCTCTCAATTCAATCTTGCTCTATATCAATCTAATGACATTTATTGGTGCAATATGATTCAAACTTATAACTTGTCAAAAGAGTTGGTGGGCAAATAATCTTTGCTCAGTATGTACAAGAAAATATGATCATTCAGCGGAATAGGGCAAATTTCATATAATAACTTGCATTAGAAAGTATACAAGAGAGCAACCAGGAGAAGAGTATAACTTTGGATTGTTTTAAACGAAGAAGGTCGATGAATAGGTGGATTAAATGACAGTATTGCCAGGTGTATACTGAAACTAATTGAAAATGTAGCAGGTAAAGAGGTAAAGCCGGTATGTTTATTCACATACCTCTCGTTAGCTCTCGTTTTGAATAAGACAAATCCTCGAATGGAAGACATCAACTTTGATGTACTTTCAACGTTGAATTATTTCAATCCTCTCTACGACAACTAACAACTGTTTAGAACGTAGTAAGAAACCGAAATCTGTAGTAATCTTATTTATCAGTAATACATATAACTGTTGTGCTCACCTCGGTCCATGCCATTTTTCCAATGCTACCACGTGTCCTTGGACTATCGCGTACTTTTGTGTTCTTCGCCAACTTGCTCTCCTGTTGCTATTGAAGTTAGTTCTTTAAATTTTCTTATTGGATCTATTCCTTGTTGAACGACGCCTCGTCTCGATTTTTTGCTAATGTTCCTTGTGTCAACCACAATCATGTAACGCTCATAAAGACTTCAACTGTTTAAAGAATAGAGAAAAAACAAATCGGTCATCATTAAGCGTATTTTCTTCCATCTGCACCAATGAAAATTAATTTTAATTTACTGTGTACATCTCAAAATTTCATTTTATTCAAATTATGACTTCCCAGACCGGTTTGTGGAAATGCGAATACCTTTGCAATAACACAAATGCCATGTACAACACCAAAATTAAATTAAACTCTAAACGCAATTCATTGCTACGTTTTTTACTGTGACGATCATTTATCGACTTCCAAAATATTGAGCCATATAAATGTAATGCAAAACAAGAAAAAAAAACAAAAGTTTATTTTGCTTTTTGACATTAGTGGCCCAGTTTATGCAGGCGACTTTAGAACAAGGTAGTAGAATGCCAACGTAGCTCTTCGAATTCAGAATTATCTCAGGAGGCGATGACGAAGTGTGACACAAGAAGCAGCAAGAAAAGCGAAATAAAAATGCAGTTTGTTAAAATTATTTGTAACTGCCCTCACATAAAATATACACATGCATAAAAGCTTTGCGCACTTTCTTACACCGACTGATAGGTCAAATAATAATCGAATTATGTGAATGAGCAATTAAGCGACAGCGAAGTACTCATGTACGCGTTATTAGAACAGCTTTAGCACTTTTTTACAATTAAGAAATCATATCGTCCTTACACTGAAAATTAAATTGTATTTCTTGATTTTGGTGACATCGAAAACATCATACGACAAATGAAAAACTGATTCGGATCACACGATTCAACAAACAAATAGAATAAGGGTCTCTATACTGTTTTTTTAATCTGACTTTAATAGTTATGTAAATTTGTCAACCTCTTCCAATTTTGTGAATTTTCACCAGCACCGTTTACTGTTTTTGTTTTCTGTTTGACAGATGGAGCGTACCTACGAAAATAGCTTAAAAGAATGTCAAATAGCAAATGACAGATGTACCGATGTCCGGATAAATTTTAATCGATGCAGACTGAGGACTTATATATGTGCTTACTTCGATGAAAATAAAAAAAAATAGCAAAATAATTTCATTTCCTACATTAACATTGTTACTTAAAATAATTTTGTAGAAGTCCTTCCCGACGCATTATTTGCGATATTGTTTTGACAGGTTAGTTTGGCATCTACATGGGCCGAAGTCATTGCCAGCAGTCATTTATATGAAATCTAAAAATGGGATTTTTCTGTCAGTCAAAGAGAGCAAATAAAGGGTGTGTTTTATAGAGGTATAGAACTTTGAAATGGAATAAAACAAAGATGATTTTTTTAAATTGACATGAGATTGACTTTATTCGAAATATAATCTTCTAACATTAATTTAAATAGAATTTCTGGCACATGACCGCCACGGCTGGCTCGGACGTAGTCTAATCAAGAGGTCCAATTTTCGATGATTTTTTCCAACATTTGTGGCCGTATATCGGCAATAACGCGGAGAATGGTGTCCTCCAAGTGGTCAATCGTTTCGGGCATATCGGCGTAGACAAGCGACTTCACACATCCCCATAGAAAATAGTCAAGCGGTGTTAAATCGCATCTTGGAGGCCAATTCACGGGTCCGTAACGAGAAATTATGCGGTTATCAAACGTTTCCTTCAATAAATCAATTGTGGCACGAGCTTTGTGACATGTTGCGCCGTCTTGTTGAAACTACAGCTTCTGCACATCATGGTTGTTCAATTGATGAACGACAAAGTCAGTAATCATGGCTCTATAGCGGTCACCATTGACTGTAACGTTCTGGCCAGTATCGTTTTTAAAGAAGTACGGACCAATCCATAAAGCACACCAAACAGTCAGTTTTTGTGGATTTAACGGTGCCTCAACATACACTTGAGGATTATTATCATTCCAAATACGGCAGTTTTGTTTATTGACGTATCCATTCAACCAAAAGTGAGCTTCATCGCTAAACAAAATTCGCTTATGAAAATTGGGATCAACGGCAATCTTGTTTTGGGCTGACATATGCCAGAAATTATATTTAAATGTCAATTTCATGTCAATTTAAAAAAAAATCATCTTTGTTTTATTCCATTTCAAATTCTATAACTCTATAAAAAACACCCTTTACTTCTGTACTGTGCCATACGAAGAGTGATCCAAAAGCAATGATAATCGATTGTTTCCAGTCCACGTAAAAACCTTAGTTAGTGTAAAACAAAAATGATATAAATAGACCACGATTCCCAGGAGGTACATTCATTTGAATACGAATCGTTGAAGGGAAAACATCAAAATAGACAAAAACAAAATTAGAGCTATTATTTAAATTATCTGCCAAAGACATACACAGCGACTTGGTGAAAACATTGGGGACCTGTTCCTTCATAGCTAGGGAAAACATAAACTGAAGGTAAACCTCGCAAAGGACGCCCATCCACGTCTTTCACTGAAGATAACGTGAAAAAAGTAGAAAATGTTGTGTTGGCTGATCGAAGAGTGACCATCAGTAACTATCATATGGCAGAGTCCAAAGAATTCTTACGAACGAATTGCATATGAAAAAGGTATCTGCGCGTTGGGAATCGAGAATATTAACCGACGAGCAAAAGAAAGAAACACGAATCGACATTTCGAGGGTAAGTCTTGAGAAGTTCCAGGCAGATCAATATATGTTTTTAATACGTTTCATGACCACCATTCAGTATCAAGAAACCAAGACAGAATCGATGACAAGAAGCGAGCCTCATCAGCGACGCCAAAGGAATTCAAAATGTCAAGTTCGGTGCGAAAGGTTACGCCATTCGCTTTTTGGAACGCTGAAGAAATATTTATGGTGGAATATTTGGAAAAGCGTGCTGCTGCTTTGGGATCTCACTAAACAGACCAAATAAGAAGATTGCGGGAGGCTGGAGTGCTGTTTCGCAATTGCAATTTTTGTGTTGTCTTGGTGATCGCAATTGCGATGGCTGCCATTCAAGAAACGAGATTTGAACTGTTCGAACACCCTATTGGCCCTATTCGCCAGATCTAGCTCCCAGCGACTTCTACTAATTCTGAAAGAACAAATCCGAGGCAAGAAATTTGAAGACGATGGCGTGGTTAAGGCCGCTATTTAGATGTTTTGGAAGGGGCACAACAAAGAGTTTTTTTTTTAAACGAAATCCTTGATTTAGAAAAAAAGGATTGAATTGTTAGGAGACTATGTAAATAAAATAATAAAAGAAAAATAATTATTTTTTTTCAACTGTAATCCCAACTTTGGGATCAGCTTTCGTACTTTGTTTATGGAATTGTATCTCCTAGGGAACGTTTCATACAGCTTTTTTACTTTTGGTGAATAGGCTTATGCCTATTTTGAAACTGACTACATTTGTGATACAATTGTCGATACGAACTGAATCGATATTTGACTGAGAATTTAGCTTCCAAAAACAGGAAAAGTTATATGAGTACATACGAGTACTTTTATAGATTACTTGGTGCACTATTGGGCTGTTTGGATTTCAATGCAGTGTTTGATGGAACAGCGTATTTAAGAATTACATGTAGACAATTGTTGAGAAAGTGCTTCGACTGCTAAAAATTCCGGGCCTTGACACCGCTTTAGTCAACGCTATAGGAACGGAGACAGAACAAACCCTCCTAATCTCCAATCAGTTAGCTTAGTTTGCTTTCGAATGTTAGCAAGGTTTTTGAAAAACTATAAACAGAACTCTGATCAAATGGGCTGAGGAAAAGAAATTATACCGGTCAACTAATTCGATTTTAAGGTGAGGCATGATACTATTCACGCTGCATCATAACTGGTTTTCGACATTTAGTGGAATAAAGTAGAAAACCAATGTACGGATGCTTGCCTGGTCGACTTCAACACCATATGGTAAGAAGGTCTGTTTTATGAGCTCACCAGGCTAGACATGCCAAATCACTTTCTCTACATAATTTACGTAGTGACTACATGAAAGAAATTCGTTACTAAATGCGACAATTTTATTTTGAGTAGGATCTTTGATATTAAAAATGGGTTTACAACAGGGAGCGGTTAATTCTCCGATATTGTTTAACATCTACACAAGCGATCTTATAAGTTTTCTCAGCCATTCAATAGCGTATGCAGATGATTTAGTAGCGTACAAATCAGGTCCAAAAATTGAGGTCATCAATTCAATACTGCAGTATAACTTCCATCATCCCATGTAGAAAAATACCAGTGGTAATTTACCATAAAAATACCACTGGTACTTACCACTGGTATTTTCGAACAAAAACCATTGGTAACTCACCACTGGTTAGCACCACTGGTCAGTGGTCAACCAGTGGTATGTGACCACTGGTTAGCACCACTGGTCACTGGTCAACCAGTGGTATGTAACCAATGGTTTTTGTTCGAAAATACCAGTGGTAAGTACCAGTGGTAAGTACCAGTGGTATTTTTTATGGTATAATCTACCGTTTGATGCAATCGGAACACCGAGGTACCGGATATCCTATACGACATCACAAACAGTATATTAATCAGTTGAGAACGTAGACACACATCCACACACTCATTTTTCCAAAATAACAAGCATTTGTGAGAAAAATATAAAACCATTAAGTAATCTTACAAGTTGATACGAGTACTTACTTCTATTCTTGTAGATAACAAATTCACGATTAACACATTCGTCGTCAGAACTATCCATATGGCAAACTTCTGGCAATTAATAATGGAATGAATACAGGACACAAATCCGGATGTGTTTCAAAATAATTAAAACAGAGACGAGTTAGATTTCGTGAAAAATTATACTAATTATAGATATGATCCTGGCAGAGAAAATTTATATGCTAAATATGGTAAAATTCAACTTCGAAGTACATTTCTACTTACGTTCTCTATACGCGTATCTCAAATTCATTCAGTGAATTTTCAGAATTTTCCAAAAAGACTACGCATGCACTTCATTTACGAGTGGAATGAAATAAATAAGCTGCAAAAACACGTGCTACGATAAATATAGCTTTCTGCTTTTATATAAATTCATATCCAACTTACTTTTGTTATTCAACTACGATTATAAAACGTAAATGTACAAATATGCAATTACAAAGACAAATGACTGGTTCCTTGTGGAAACAACAAACATGGCGAAACACTGTCCAATTTCACTGTACACAATACACTCGAAGAAGATTCCATACAAAACGTATGAAGGCACTCAAACAACCCCGCTGTGTTCAAATTGAACATTTCTCTGAATGAAATGAATGTATCGCTAATTCCAGGATTTCATAGTCGCCATCGCAAAGATATCAGCTGTTAATATTCAATGTGCAAAGAAATCTGTCAATCATATGGTTCCCGTCAAAATGTCCAAAAAACAAATACATTTCGCAATTTCGTGTAATTACAATATAAGAGAGAATTTTCTCTAATTGAAGAAAAAAAGATGACAATAATGCAGCCTATTTATTAGTTTTGAAAAAAATTACAAAAAAGTCAATATTTTATATTGTAAAAATCATCACTCGTCCCATCCCAGTGGTATACATTCAATAAGTAGTAAAAACCAGTGGTTCACCAGCAGTTTGGTTGTACCAGTGGTAAAATTCACCACTGGTATAATGATATACAAGTGGTAAATATTTACCACAAGTAACAACCAGTGGTACACCAGTGGTATATTTTGAACCAGTGGTGAGAACCCGTGGTGCTACCACTGGTTTCGTGCAATACCAGTGGTATGTGATTACCACTGGTAGTAACCACTGGTATACCAGTGGTTTACTAGTGGTACATTTTTTTACCACTGGTATTTTTCTACATGGGATATTAATAGATATTACGATGGTTGGAACTTTAAAATTAACTTCCGAAAATCGAAAACGATATTGTTTAGGACTCCATTTTATAGGGCCTCGGGGAATATCAAAAAGAACTAGAGGAATTTCGCGATCAAAGCCTTCGGTATGATAAGAAGTCTGCTTCAAAGTAGTCAACTTCATCGCAGGGTAAAAATCATAGATATGCTACGTGGCCCCTCAACGCCTGTGGTGTGGTTTAACGTAGCGCCTTTTTATATGAAAAAGATTCATGTATTCGAGGGGCAGTGCCTTAGGATCTGTCTTAGAATGTACGGAACACCAAAGTCCCAGTTTATTAAGTATTACTCTTATAAGGTCCTGTACGACGGAGCAGGCCTAAACAGAATCTACAATTTTCTTGTTAAAGCACATTGCAAGGAGTATGACTAACGACAATAACCTGATCTCCGGAGCTTACTACCCCAACTATAGTTTCCACGACCGCACACTCCGATCGGACTTTATTCCCTCAGAAGCAATTCTCCATATTGATTCCGAAAGGTTAGTGCAAAATAGAAATGGTATCCCATTAATTTACCACCGCCATCGGGGCACCAGGGACACCAGACGCTGCTCATTCGTTTTAGTCGATTTGCTAAACAGCACGCTGATTATTGTTGGTTGTCGGGTGAAAACACTTTACAAAGTGGTGCGTTTCTCCGGTGAGTCTTCCTCACCCCTTAGTTAACTAGAGCGTTATCATGTTTAGATGAGCTTGAGATTTGACGGAAGCCTGTTAGACTTGGTGACGTATCCCTGTCGCTGAAGGACGCAATCAGGAGGTGACCACTCGGAACAAAACACACGAGTGCTAGCCAACCTGATTATATTTATGACTTGAATTAATTGTCAACAAGAATTCAAGGTAATTAAGTTGCAGATTTTTTTCCTGAATAAATTAGAGCAAAAAAAATTCTCGCAAATACTCTTTTTCTCCGCTTTGGCAAACTGACAAACAATGAACTTTAAGCTTGCCTACAGTTCTTTCTAAAATGGTAGATGGGTTATTATTTATTATTATTATTATTAATATCAATATTTATATTATTATTATTACTGGCCATTTGGAGCTCTGAAGTTCAGAGCCTCGTTGACCACCCTATGCCCAGTCTTCCTGTCATGAGTGTTTTCCTTCCACGTTTTGCTGTTCTTTCCTATCTCTTCTGGAACGATCTAATTCGGTCAGTGGCCATATTTTGGTTTTTTTTCTCCATTTATTTCTAAGCCTTCTCCCCTTACTGACATTATTAAACTTTCTAAATTTCTTTTAATTGTCTCTTCACTATCTCTCAGCAGGTTCATATCGTCAGCATAAGCTAGAACAGATGTGATTCCATTAAGGTTTATTCCCCTCTCCATTTCTTGATGGGATCTCTACGAATTTCAGCACTAAATTATAAAGAAGCCGTGACAAGGCATCTTCTTGCTTTAATTTATTTATTTAATAATCGTCTAAAACAGACTATGAAATTTTACAACTATTACAATCATTAATTAAAAACTTAAGATAGATAGAATACAAGATTTAAATTCTTCTCTAGATACATTTATAAAGAAATCAACATCATTGGAGATCAAGTTAGTCTCTTGGATGTAACGCGTAATGGGCTCATTACATCCAAATTCTTGGAAAACGTAACGAAAATAGAGATATGATCTTAAGATATTTTATGTGATAAGATAAGACATCTCTCACAAATATTAAAGAAAAATACCTCCGAATGCTATAGAGTTATTGCATACCAATTAAACCACACCTACTTCGATATGATGGCATATCGATATCCCATACTAACTTGTAATCAAAAAGTGAGTGAAATGTTTTTGAACACACTCAAGACGGTCAGATGTATTGTAGGGAGTAGGGTTCTAACAATTCCTTTCTGTTCTTTTTGATGAAGCCTAGCATTGAGTTGGCCTTGTTTACTATACTAGGCGGCAGCATAATGGAGCGGAGTTGAAATGTACAAAAATATTTTTTTTTTCCAAAGACTAATTTTCTGAATTACCCTTAAGTGTCCGGAATCAAGATACAGCACGGGCCGAAGGTATAGAGGGAGGGGGGGTACCTGTGCACATTGGTCTTAAATGCCTGTGGATTGTAGTGAGTAGGAAATATTGGGCTGGGAAGAGCATTTTATAAACGTGTTTTGCGGCTGAAAAACGAATCTCTAAACTTAACTGTACATCCGAAAGTAGGCTTGAGGGTGAACTGATGAGCATTTCTAGCAAGGCGAGTATTACGGGTGAATTCATGGAGGTGGGGAATGCAATTGGCTAACTCATTTGAGCAACAGTTGTTAAAACAGTGACAGGGAACACTGTCAGTGTTCAAGCGAGTCAATTGACCTTGCGATATTACTGTCTCCTACAAATTATATCGCTCACTGTTGTATTCTATCTAGTAGGTGTAGTTAGGTCTTAGGGGCATTAGACCAGATATGAGCGTTATACTCAAGCTTGGGGCGAATGTAGGCCTTATAAATTTAAGCCAAATCGGAGGGAGTGAAATATTTCTTGCATCGTTTGAGGAAACCTAGACATTTTGCCGTGTTTTTGGCGACTACAAATATGTCATCAGCAAAAGGAGTGGATTGGATTAGAAGTAACAGACAAGAGATCATTTATAAAAATGAGAAAGAGAATCGGAGAAAAAACAGAGCTTTGGGGGACACCAACATTTACTTGGTGAATATCAGACTTGTACTCATCCAAAACAACTTGAATTGAACGGTTCGAAAGGTAATTTCTAATCCATAAAAGCAGATATTTATCGATGCCATAAGCCCGCATTTAATCGAAAAAAGAGCCTAATGCCAAACTCTGTCAAATGCTTTTGAAATATCAAGACCAACGATCTTGCTTTCGCCTAAATTGTGCAAAGATTGGTTCCACTTTTTGGTGAGATATGCCATCAAATCACCAGTGGACCTGTTGCTGCAGAAACCGTATTGTCGGTCATTAAGAAGTTTCCGCGATTCGAGATATTTCAAAAGCTGCCGGCTTGTCAGCGTTTCCATGACCTTGGAAAGAATGCGTCGGCAGGAGGAGGGGGGCGAAGATCCGCCCTTTTTAGGGACGGGCTGGACAAATGCTGTATTCCATCTACTCGAAAAGAGTCCTTAAGGACAGATGGAAAAGCTTACGCAGGCGTTTTGCCAGCGCAGAAGAACACCTCTTCAGAAGTATTGAGAGTATATCATCCGGACAAGCGGATTTATGTACGTTGAGAACTTTAAGTACTGTTGCAACTGTAAGAGTGCGAAAATGAATTTGTCCTACGGTGAAACAACACGCTTAAGTACAAGCGGAGACAAAGTGGAATCTGGCAGCGTTGAGCTAGATGCGAAATGCGCAACAACTGGCCTTGTCTAAAGAGCTGACAGCTGGAATGTCATTGTATATGAGCGTGGAAATTGAATACGAGGCTGAATTCTTTATGTTTTTCACGAATGACCAAACGTTTTTGCTACCCTTGGGACATTGTAGCACTTTTTGCCTCAACTTTTGTTCATGGGAAACTTTTACACGTCTAATTAATGCATTGCAGTCATTTCTGTCCCGTTTAAACTTTACCGGTTTTCCTCAGTAGGGTTGGCTTTGTAAATCCGACCTGATGGCCTCTTTACTGCTCGAGTCATACCACGCTTTTGCCTTGGGTTTGATACTCTTCACTCTGTGAGGAATAAAGCATCTCATACGCAGCAAAAGAATGTTGGTCATCATATCATCAGCGGCATCCACGTCACTATCGAGAATACATAATGACCAGTTGAAATTCCTAAAGAAGTCGTTAATGCCGCTCCACTTGGCTTTCTCGCATAGCCATATTGTTCTTTTAGGGATTTGTTCTCTAACTGTTTGGAGTGAAGATGAAAAATTAGCCAGAATATTTGTCAGGATGAGAGATGAGAAAGCGGTCTCATTTACTAGCTAGGTCAGATTATCTACCTCGGCAAAGATCTCTACATACCGTCCTTCGGGTGTTGTCTGGCTTGAATGTCGAAGCCAATTAGAATTGTGTACATTGAAATCGCTCGCAATGGCAATCTCAATGTGAGGATACAGGGATACAATTCTTGTGATGCAGTCGGATAGCATATCAAATTCATTAAAAGTTGAATTTCTATCCATGTTTGGACTTCTATAAAAAAAAACAGTACTGGATTAAATGCTTACGGATATGGATTTTTAGTGGCCGTATTGTGGCTGAATGCTACTAATATAAAAGGCGAGACCGCGGTGGGGGAAGAAAAGGGGCACCAAGCTATACCCAGGCAGGTTCAAATCCAATAAATCGGTATTCTCTCCTACCTGTGTTTCAGCCAGCGCCAAGACATCTGGTTTATATTGAGACAGGTGAACGTATACAGAGAAGAGATTCGTTCTAAGGCCACGATGATGTAAGTAACGATATCAAAGTTATATCTAAAACTTCCGGCCTATTTCTTGTTACAAAGGTTGGCATATTGCCCCATTTACAAATAACAAGGTCTGTTTCAATAATATAAGTAGGTAATACTTCATCTCTTTTGCTAATGTCGCTACTGCCCAAAAAAGTGTGGTGAGCATTCGCATCACATTCTATCAGGACCGGTGTTTTTGTCCGTTCTGCCTCACTTACCATCCTTCTGATTGTTGTGGATGTTGAGGGCCCGATGTCGCCGTAGGCCAATTATGCTGCGGAGATCCATAAGCCTTCCTCACAGGAGACTTCTCCTCTGGTAGTAGTGAGGTCACAGGTGCTGGAATTACTTAAAAGGAATATATTAATAGGGGATTTTTCTAAAATGCAGGTTCTAAGAGTACCTTCGCAATTAGCGTGTAGCAGTTTGTATTGCCTTGTCCTTAATCGGGCAATGCAATTGTTGTTAATCCGTGGTCTCCATTTTCTGCAAGGTGGAGAATAAGGTTGGCAGCAGCAACTGTTCAGAAGCGTTTTTCTGATTGGGGATATCAAGATATAGTGTTTCAGGTGAAAACAAGCACTTCAACTTGGCTTCGTTGTTTATGAAATGAGACTCCTGGTTGCTGAATAGGAACTCACCCAGTCTGAGTGTTTATTTCGTCTTTTATATGTAAAACTAGCTTACTCTATCTTTATATTAACTGCTTGCAACTAGTTATCATTACAATATTACCATTAATGTGCCATCAGCACAATAGGTCGTTGGCTTGACCGACATACGCGAATGTTGTTTCTGGGTCAGCTCAACGGTGTTTGTTGACATTACGTAGTCGCGTTATTTATATTTACTTATTTGCGTATCGTAAGCACATAGGCAATTGAACTGAAAAGCAACCTTAGTGTGGTAGAGGTTTATCTGGGTTACACGTAGCATTGGAACTATCGCTTAAGCCAGATGCCTCTGATGCATCCAGATCCTCTGAATCAGAGGATAGAGTATCGGATTCCTGCCGAGTTCTGAAGGAGGCTGAGGAATCATGGCCGTTGCCTGCCTCTCGTCCTGTTCGTATACCTATAACCTGATGGTTTTAAGCCCATATCGAAATTTGCCTTCCTTTGCTTTTAATGGAGGGAGAGAGTCTCAACAACAGGGTAACTGTCCTGTCCGAGTCCTTTTCAATCTCCGTCTAAATGATCTTCCAGTTGGTAGTCGGAAGACCGGGATTTTGCTTCTGCCACAGAACTAAAATATCTTGTGGGTCGCTGGGTTCCACGGATATATGGGCGCGGGCCCTTGGCCTGAGTTGGATCTCGTCTTTGCTCACAACCTCCGGCTTGGCACCTTCCCATAAATTGTCCGCCGCGCCGACAGTGGCCTTTAGAAAGGTTGCAGCGCTGTTGTTGTTGCAGGCAACAAGTTTATAATACCGATGGAGCCAGTTCCTATCGGTGAAACCAGAAAGTTTCTTTTCCGGGCTATTTTTGCACATGAGGAGAAGACTGAGGTTGAACTTACCTTCAAGGATTTTCCAATGATCATAAGTGATGTGGTCATTGCTCCAATCTACGATCTCTACAGCTAGATGATCCCTCACCACCTCATTGAGAGTGGGCTCCGTAGCGGTACTCCTATGCCTCTTTGAGGTAGTTGGGGTTTCATCGTGAGATCGAGGCCTTTTTGTTGTCCATCAACTTCTTTTGGCTGTAATAGCGGATGCGGACGGTCCCTTTCTATATTATTTCTGACGCCCATTTGTACGAGACTGCTTTATTCTCATCCCAATTATCCTTGCCCTATTTTTGAGTCGGCTAAGGACTTGAAAAGCAGCACTCTTTCTATAAGCATTTTTGTTTTCAGTCTTCTGAGAATTTTGGGGATTAGACCCAAGGGTTTTTGCTTATTTTTATTGGTTTCTATCTTGATCCCACGAGTAAGCTAGTGCAAAAAAGGTTCACCACAGCATTGCCATTGCAGTAAGACATGTATACTATGGGCCTTGCCAAAGCACCCAAAGCAACTCGTTAGGGCTGGTTTAACTCCCAGCCTTCCATCCCTCGGCACGATTTTTTCACTCACACCACCAGGGATTTGTGTATCTGTTGTTACCTCTTTCTTAATGGTCCACTGTAAATGATTGATGCATGCAAGTAAGACCTTAGCTGACACTAACCGATGATTAGTCATTTCCAGCGGGCGCCCACGAGGAGGACTAGAAGAAGAGGAATGGTAATCATTACTCCACCGCCCCTTTCTAGACCTGTTAATAAGGGATTCCGATTTTTCCTAAAAAAATTATAAACATTAGTTTAAAAAAATATGGAAAATAGATGTTAACCATGTCTCAACTTAAATAATTATGGTATATCGAATAGGTTAGATGAAAAAAAACAAATCTAACCTGGTTCTTAAACCACCTACATTCTGTTACAATATTAAAATATCCGATTTCGTTTTAATAAGCGGCATGAAATCGTCATCGGGAAACAAACTTCAGCAATATCAGCAGCGGCAGCTCCCAGGCTTGCGTCAACAACAGCGGCTTCGGCAACAGTTTCAGGAGCATTAATCGTTGATAAGCCATTATTGTTTATACACAAATTAAAATTTGTTATATCAACACCAGTGGCGAAACAACCATGTCGTTTTTTGTTTGGATGAAATATGATCAACGATATAGTGACCAGATTTATTTGAAGCAAAAGCGTGGCACATTTTCAAAACTTCGCAGGGAGTACAAATTATAATACTTTTTAGTGAAAAAATAGTACGCAAGATAAACGGCAAATAACATACTTATTTAACAAAAAAGAACAGTCTTCATATAATTTTTTTGTTTTGATTAAAAGAGTCAAAATGTATGGGCAGAAAAATTGCCTTTATCAGCTTAGAGTTGGAGCGACTTGTGAGACTGGATGTATGAGCCACTGGAGAAAGGGAGAAGTTTACACCAGATAGCGAGGGCGATTCAGCACCAGTACTTCTTTGAATATTTTTATTGCTTGTAATGATTTTTGAACCACCAGCAGGAAGAGCTTTTGATTTACTGGTGGAGGAGAGGACGTTTACCTTTCCTCCTCTTTCCTTATGTGCATCGACCATGTTACCATCCACTTTACCTGTACTTTGTTTCTTTTAGGCAAACGTGTATCAGTTTCACCAATTTTTTCTGAATTCTCAACCTTGCAAGGGTGTGGTAGATTTTCGACCGATTTACAGTCCTTAAGCCTTATTAAAATCTATGGATAGTTTGGTACCATTTCGTGGAATTCCAATTTCTTTTCTTAAAGCTGCCGTGGTCACTCGTCGAGTGATTGCTCTCGAAGTTACACTGGTAGTCTCCGTTTATTTCTTTTGCGTATGAAGTCAGTCTCTTTAACAGAATATTTCACAGTACCTTGTAACAACTTGGTAGCAGAAATATTCCTCGGAAATAATTACATTGTGTTCGGTAACCCTATGTAAATACAGAAATGAAGACTGAGCCTTTTCATTCTTCGGGAACGGTTTTATTGTTTCTTATGTTGAGATGAGCCCATATCTCCCGCATATTTTATTAACTTCGATGGTATAAGATCGATTCTTGCGGCCTTGTTATTCTTAAGCCAATGGATTGCTTCTTTTATTTCCTCTTGGTTGAACCTCTGATGTGCGGATGTTATACATCGTTTTCCATTGCTACGTATACATTCAGTAGTTTATCGAAATATCTCCTCCCATAGGCTGCAACTCTTTTGTTGTCCGAAACGAAATCCCCATTATCGTTTCGGATAAATCATGATCTGCCTTGGAATCCTTTTTGTACTGCGTTTAGCCCTATATGCCTTGCTCTCGTGTTTCTAGCTACCCATTCTTCGTGAATATTAGCAAACTTTTCCTTTTGCCATTGTTATTTTACATTCCGAAGGAAAAAGCCTTTTGTGGGGTCTGATATCTTGTACGTGTGATTTCTTCACTATTTTCCAGGGTTTGAAGTCTTAGAATATCAAGAGTTTTTTACTTTTTCCTCGCATTCTTCGTCGATCTTTTTAGGGGCCTTGCAAAAGCCTCGTTTGCTTTTTATTGTTGACCACACTGCTTCTACGTGTCGTCGTTAGTTTCTAGGCCATCTAGTAGGGTGAATCGGTTATTAATTTCGTCCTGGTATTGATGATGCGCTACCATCCTAAATTACATGTACGTTAGTAGTTCTGGTAATGTCATCTGTTAGGAAGCAAAAAGAACATGTTCAAATCCTTAGATACATATTTTCCTTTTGGTGTTTTAAGAAGAGGACTTTTCTTTCGGCACTTTGTTACGGATATTGGTATATCTGAATATGTATATGTATGTATATTGCGTATATGTTTACGCAATATCATCCTTATGGCTTCTGCCTCATATTATAGTTTTTGTAACATTAAATTGAATGATTTGTTTGAAAAACAAAACCGTTGCGTTCAGCGTCAAAATTATAATAAATTTATTTTTACCTTGTACAAAGCGTGATTATTATTCGCGCGAGAAAAATTGATGTGAATTGTTCATCAGACGTAATCTGAACCTTCGTCTTTGCTTACTAAGCAATTTCCACGCGAATGTGAACAATACTTGTCACACAGCAGCTCCCGTTACAAAGATCGAAATGCAAAGTGGAAAAATTCTCAATTACGTACATTAGCCCTCTATTTTTTAGTTTTAAGCCCAACAAGTGAATTCTAAGTTTTAAAGATCATATACATAACTGGAATACCATATGAAGTGAGACGCAAATATATTTTTGTGAGGGGATTTTACCGTTTGAATTCCAATGTAAACAGATAGCGATTCTGTAGCTTTCATGATTGTGTTGTAAAAGAATTATTTCAATTTCGTCGTATGACAAATTCCCGCTTGAACCCGCTTTCAATGAACGTTATCAATATGGTATGTTACATGTGTGACTTACCATATACTCGTAGATAAGCTTTCCTTCCATCCCTGGAGTTTGGAATCAAGCAACTTTCTTTTTTTAGGGTCGCCTTGCCATAGACTTAAGAGATAACGTTATCGTTTAAGGAATATTTATCAGAACTCTTAAGTTCGGTTTCCATATTTTTGTAGACCTGGTGGTGAATTGAGAAAGATATTTGTTATGTTATAACTATTCTTTTACAAAAGCATTGAATATCGTTAATGAAGTAATATTTACTATTTGTCGTAAGTTGTAATTATAATCGAAAAAATCGTCAAACAATATAATGGCTCTTTGCCATTTATCGGGTAGATGGTGAATACCTTCGCGATAGAAACAAAATACTTATCGAGCCAGTTTCATCCTTTTTCAGATTTCAAGAACCCCAGGTATTTTAAATATGACGAGTAATAAGCGGTAATCAGATGGAGCCAAGTCTTGAGAATTGGACGACATACAACATCCCAGCTTAAGCTGAAAATGAGTTCTTGGGATGAATTCACTGTATGTATATGGACGTGCGTTGTCAGCCAGCAATATCACTTCGCACCTTCCTTCCGACACCATTAGACCGAACACAACAGTTGTAACAGTTTGCCCAGATACCTCAAGAATGTAGCTTTCATTTCTATATTGCTTAATGAGTATCTCTCATATCCATTCATGCAACTTCCTCTTGAATTTGACATGAATTTTCATCCAGTAAAACTTGGAATGTTTGACTGCACATGGACGTGGATGTTCCTAAAGTTGAAACATTCCATCACGAACTTTTGCAAACCACTTTTTTATTGTTGAATGATCCCAAGAATGTGGAATAGAATGCAATAGCGTAAAAGTTGCATATCCACATGCGATTCTTATACAATTGATGCTTACGGAATAAAAGCTTGATTTGACTGAAACTTATGTAATAAAAACCTCAATAATTAAGCCACATACGAGTATATCTGAACTGACGGTCGAATTGAATATATTCCAGAAGTTTATTAATACAACCATACAACCAACTTCAGAGCCTAGTTTATGTTTACACTTATAACTTGTTCCATTGTTTCTTTTTTTTTTTCTATAGGCAAAATCGCGTCAGTCAGATCCAAATAAATTTATTTTAGAGGGGTATTGAGATATTCTTTAAAAAAGACATTCAAAAAAAAAAAAAAGGCAGGCCGAAAAACAATTGGTGCAAACAAATGCAAAAACACCACCATTTGACTGGCCTCAGCGATGAAGTAATCCCAAACCGGCGGACCCCACAAGCGGACCAGTAGGAATGCAGTTAAGTGGGAAGGTTATGGTCCTACACTTCTGACCATAACAACGCCGGAAAAAGGAAAAGAAGAAGAAGAATTGAGACATTCTTTTGCACATGTCAAATGTATGCAGCTATTTTTGAACAATTAAATTTTATTTTTGATTATTTTGTTTTAAATTACTTTTTTTTTCATATTTTTTAGATTTTGAGCTTGACAAAAATGCTTAAAATTAGCTTAAATATCTTAATTAATTTTATGCAATCTTCTTTGCGGACGACTCGAATCCCTACTTGTTTCTTTTGGGTATGCGTAAATCACAAACTGCACTCTTTAGCCAGTCTCCTCGCGGGACCAAAGTTAGGTATTACTTCTATTATAGCAAACGGGCTTACAATCCATTCATGCTTCTTGGATGCTTCTACTTCTCTGCCGCTCTTCTTGCCATTTTTACTAGTGCTGCACAGATATCGGTACAATATATTTTTTTTTATAATTCGTGCAGGTTTAAGAGTTACGCTCTTTACGATGTTTTTCACACAACCTGGACGGGGTGCAGATGGTTTGTCTCCGGGGGTGGTTGTCTTGGGATTGGAAAGATTCTACTGAATATGTCGCGTTGTTTGTAGTTTTACAATAATTTTATTCCATGCCATTAAGATGTTATGTTGGATATGCGCACGCAGAGTATGAATTTTAAAGTGATCTTATACTGCGAGTGTTATGCCTTCGACAGCATTTTTTGATCATCTTCTCATTCACAACTGGTGTTGTTGCACAGTTTTTTTCCGTATAGGAATTGTTCTTGGTTATCGTCAGACCTGAACTTCTGATTCCACGTAGATTGCGTGCCTCCTTTTCCTGGCTTGGACACACTGGGCAATAAGGGAATTTACCATTACCAAATAGATATTTGCGACAACCTCCGTGGCCAGAGAGGAACCGCGTTATTCCACCGAGTTTAAAAACTCTTGTCCTTTCTTAAGTTATTCCACTTAGTGTGTCAATTTAAGTTGGCAAGGACAGTCTTCTGAAATAATTTTTTCTTATTTCTTTCACGACAATGTGAATGAGCTTTTTAATAGTCATCATAGCTATGCCATCGAGCACATGGCTCGACCAAACAATCCATTAAAATCTAAACATTCACAGACACAGCTTATAGCCAAAATTATTGGCGGTATTTTGATCGCCATGTCTAGGTAGATGGTCTCTGTTCAATATGGTTGAACTTATTTATAGTTGCCATGTACTGCAATGTACAAATCATTTTTGTTATTCAAACTTATTACGAAAACGGGCAAGGTGTAAAAGTTACATTTTGTAATATTCCTGAATTTTTTAATCAACATAATCACTTTAGTGAGTCTGGAATTCAGACTCTTCATTTGATAAGACGCACAAATTTTTTTTAACCTCTGCAGTGGTTATCTCAACAAGACAATGCACCAATCCACAATGCTCGTGTAGTCAAAAGCTTTCTTGCTAAGGAAAACTTAGAATTGTGCTCACCTTATTCACCTGACCTCAATTGAAAGTGTTTGGGGATGGCTCATGCGTAAAATTTACGACGGAGGTTGGCAGTATGAGACCTGTGAAGAGCTAATTGTAGCAAGCGGGAAAGGCGATTCCTTTAAATTATTTAGAAAAAATATATGATTCACTAAAAAAAAAGAATTTTTGATGTGATTTTAAAACGTGGTGGTTGTACAAAGTACTGAAAATATAAAAAAAAAACAAAAATAAAATAGAAAAAAGTAAATTAAAAAGTCTACGTTTATTTTTTATGATTTTTTACAGGTGCGTCTAATCATGTCAAAAAACAAAAACTGCACTTTTTCTTATATCATAGGCAAGAAGGAGAAAAAAACTTCCGCTAGCTTCCACTCACCTACCATTTATTTGTGTTTTTTTGTTGAGACCTTAATAACCTTTCTAATAAATGCAATTGTTTGATAATTGTTACACATAATTGCAAAAAAAAAATTAAATTTATGTAAAAAAAAATTTGTGCGTCTAATCAAATGAAGAGCACTATATAATGTTAAAGAGTTTTGAAGAATCTGGTAGTAAAGCGGATAGTAAAATGTATGTATATTTTATTCAGATTTTTGTTAAAATTTACATGGTCTGAGTTACCGCACAATATTTAACACAGAGATTTGATACCTAATTGTATCTTGCTACTGAAATTGCCATTTTATTTGTTTACAAAGATGTACTTAAAGAAAAAGCTTACAGTTTGAGGAAAAAAAAACAGATTCTTGAAAAAACCTCATTTGAAAAAAGAAAAATAAATAGTAAATAGATAAATAGATAAATAAATAGATAAATAAATAAATAAATAAATAAAATAAACAAACAATAAAAATATATAAATAAACAATAAATAAATAAATAATTAATCAAATAAATAAATAAATACAAACATAGTGTATACAAAGTTAAATAAGTAGGGAATTAAGTATATGAATAGGATGGAACATTTTTTTTTTTTTTCTAATATGGTTTCTTGAATATGCTTGGAGGAAGTATTGTCAAAATTAAATCTGAAAAAATAAATAAATAATAAATTTCTTATTAAGGGGGGATAGTAAAAGTGAAAAAAAAATACTCGGTCTTTTTCTTCTTATCTATATTTTCAATAGAAAGATATTTAACTTACACTCATGAGTAAAAACCACATTATCCACTCTCTTTCCTTGGTACAGTACTGGTCCCATTTTTTGATTGAAGATTGAAGGGAGAGTGGGAAAACAAGGATATCCTCAAGTATATTATGGGACACTACCGTACATTACCTTACCCGAAACACATGTCAAGTCTTATAAAAGACTGGCTTCGGAAAAGAAAACATCAACACCATCAAGTCGATCGTTTGACCTCAATCCAATTGAGAATTTGTGGAATAACTTGAATTTTGCAAATAAAAACCAATTGTGAGAAACAGTGCAAAGAGAATGGTATGCAATGCCCTTATCTACATTCTTGACATTCATCGATTTAATGTCTTGGCGATTCCTGCAATGATAGATATCCTGGATACTAAGGTGAAATACATATGTATAATAAAAACTACTGCATTTTCAAAAAATAAATAATTTGTTATTTCAGTCCAACAAACCTTTTTCATTGACTAACTTATACTTAATATTAAATTCAACCGTTGCTTTGTTTGTTTTTACATGAATATATTAATAAGTTATGAATTAAGTTTTTTAGTTAGTTAATATTAGTCTTTATTAAAATTTAAAAAGAAATGAAATGCTCAAACCTACCATGTATGTATTTCAATAACCAGCTTTAGTACATACATTCGTATATAAATATTGTTGGATATGGATAAACAGCTTATACTGATTTAAAAGCTACGTTGTTTCAAGTCTTTGCACTAAGCTAGGTTTATCTAATAACCGGGTTATTACGGTTTTCGAAGGATATTTTTACCTTTCCTTATGGTTTTCAACGGTCTATCTTATCATTTAAATCACACGTTTCGCTTTCAAGATATCGCAAGGAAAAGCTCGTATTGATTCCTCGCAGCTCTTTTCTACTGCTAAAAGCTGTGTCAACTAAAAATGTAGCTGTCCCGGATTCTAACACTGCTATACAGAAATTACAGGATGGGTCTCAGTACGTTTATTCTTTATCCGCTTTTATTTATATTTATTATGTATAAACGGCTTCAATTACGGGCTTGGCCAGTGTCCTTTACATCGTGTACTTAAATTACGATACATTGTTGGCATGAGTTTTTATCACTTAGCGTGATCACTAGATTTTATGCTTCTGTTGTTAATTTTTATAGGAGGTGGGTTGTCGATTTTGCTTGTGGTGTAAATTACCTGGATAGTTTTCTCTTCGTTAAATTGGATTCCCTAATTAGTGAGCCACTGTTTAGTGCTGTTTAAATGGCTTTGGAATTTATTGTTTACATCCGTTACGTCTTTGCTTGTTCTCAAAATGATTGTGTCGTCCGAAAACGTGGTTAGCTGTCGGGGTAGGTATATCGGTTGTGTCTATCAAGTAAAGCAGTGGCCTCAAAATGCTTCCCTGAGGAACGCCAGCTTGTATAGTGTGGAGTATTCGTCCTCGTATTTTACATAAAACTGCCCTTGGTCAAGATATCTTTTGAGTAGCAGGTAAAAGTCTAGTGGTAAGGATTTGTTGGGTTTGTAAACAGTCCCATGTGCCAAACTTTATCAAAAGCTTTTGGTACGTCGGGGAATATTATTGAGCAGTATCTTTTATTTTCTAAGTCACTTGAGATTTTACTTATTACTGTGCGTTTGTTATATAGTCGAATGATATTGTCTAAATTCGAGTTGTTGATTCGGTACAATTTGGAGAACATCGAGTATTCGTTATAGCCTTTTGTGTAGGATTATTTCCAAGAGTTTAAGCAAGATTGCCTTTTGTCAAATTGAGCGGTAATTTGATGCTTTTGTTATGTCTTTTCCTGGTTTCGTGATGGCGTGTACTTCAGCTACCTTCCACGGTTTTGAGAAATGATTGTACGAAATACGGTGTTAAATATATTTCTAATGTAAATAATTCCATGGTCAGGCAGTTCTTTTAGTTTTTTTCTTCTTTCGTTTTTCCGACCAAATCCTGGACTTTTATTTGTTTTATGTGAAAGCTAATTTCTTATTAGAATTAAAACCTGTAATCTCGTCCATTTGTTTATAAGTACATATTTGATATATTTTTGATGTATAAATAGTCGGGGTGTATCGGACAGTGTTAGAAAGCAAACGTGTTACCCCATGGTTTAGAGAACAAAAAAATTTTAATTTATTAAGGTTTCTTTCTGAGAATAACGGTTTCATCATATTCAATGATAAAAACCTTGCGGATCGTCTTGCCGCCAACGACCAAATTTCTGCCGGTTTGTTTGTGGGAAGGTTCATGTCTTCCCACTTCCTGTGGAATACCATCAAATCGACGGGATACGAATAGATCCGTATCCCGATCATCGTTTTAAGGCACCTGCCAATTGAAGCAGTAGATATTCTTATCAAGCTGTTCAACAACGCTCTGAATAATATTCATTATCCAGCGCATTGGAGAACAGTGGTGGTCCACCCTATCTCTAAACGGGGTAGTTAACTGTTAGTAGACAGCGGAAGTAGGTAACGGTAATTTGCCACTGCCACCGGGCGCCTTAGACAAACCGCTCATCCGCGACGGGTAGGTTGACAGTGCTCATGGGCCATACGTTATAGTACTGCAATGGCAGACTGGTATCTCACCGATCTTACTAAACAATACGACGATTATTGTTGGATGTCGGGTGAAAACGTTTCTAAAGATTATGAATCCTCCTCACTCCTTAGTTCTTAAGTTAGATTAGGGTTAGCTAGGGGATAATTAGGAGGCTGGGCGCGTCATTATACTTAGATGGGCCTGAGAGCTGACTGAACACTGTTAGCCTTGGTTAGATCTCTGGCATACAGATTGAGCGAGATGGCGAAGTCCAGCGCTGAAAGGCACCTGAACACCTAGCCAACCTGATTACATTAGGCAGTTAAGGGTAGATTAAACTTTAGGTTAAGAAAAAAAATTAATCTAGGTTTTCAAAAAAACTTTTCTTAGGAAATACATTCTGAAATGAGGTCATAAGAAATTAAAGTTTAAGCCGGAAGGCCGAAAGCAATTATGAAATATAACAAGACTTAGAGTGCCCGCACATTAAATATTAAAATATGTTTAAGTCAGATTCCAACCTTTTTGTCTAGTAAATAACAATAGAATAAAAAATATAAAGTTGTCGTTCATATAGCTTGCCCTGTATGTAATAATGTATTGCATTTTATTATTGAATGTAATATACTTAATGTATAGTGAAGATATGCATACATCTAAAACCAGAAACACGGCGACGTAGTGCGCTTTTAGTAACCAAAATACAAGAAATTTCATATAAATAAAACAGCAATATATTTGTTTTACACGGAAGCTTTTAATTTGCTATAACTCCACAAAGTGTGCGTCTAATAATATTCCATTATTTCAAAAATTAATGATAAAATATCATGAAAAACATGATAAGCATTATAAGCGTATGTTCTCTTGCTAAAAGTTTAGCCGGCTGAAAAGCAGAATGGTTGATTAATAATAATTTAATTTGTTTTTCTTATAAATAAGGCACTGATTAGGTTGTAGGTAGTATCTTTATGAAAATGTGAAAGATATGGCTAATGCAGATGAAAGTTTCCAATTTTAAGATACATATCACCACAATAAATGTTTGAAATGCACATGTGTATGTATTTAGGAGAATAATAGAGTTAAAAATAAGAAGGTTGCGGAGAAATAAAAACATAGTTTTATAGGAAAATATGTATTTGTTTTAATTTTTTTTTATTTTTATAAACGTTTTATTGATTCACATATTCAACGGATTGCTGTTACATTAGTTTGCGCGAACAATCGATCTGAAAGCACTTTTGCTTCTGTACCTAAAATAAATAATTCTGCACGCGCTAAAATTTTACGAAAAGTACAAAAAAATCTTAAACCTTTGGTCTAGCAACAGCAAACTTTTTTTTTTTCCTTTTTAATACATTCATACTATATAATTTTTAGAAGGCTACCTTAGTTGTGTGTCTTGTAAGTGTTCAATTATATTGTTTCCTTGAGTTCAGTAGTTTAAATTAGCTATTGTTTTTGTTTCTTATATGCTTTAGCACAGGCAAATTTAATTTGGAGTATATAAAATAAAAATTTGCATTTGCACTTTGTAGTTTAGATTTAATATGGACCACTCCCATTTACGAATGCTATGGTTTTTTGTTTTATTTTTTGATTATTTCACAGTTCAGCCAATTCAACGCCTCCCTCTCCTAATGTTTTACTTCTGTATAAAATAAAAAAAATTATCAACCCACCCTTATTGAACAATTATGTCATGTTCTACAAAAACCATTCCAAGAAAATAATCTTTAATGCTACCTTGTACTACAGCAGCATGTGTTTTTTATGACACCGAGATCAAGTTTTATCAAAAGGAATGGGTAATATAGTAACGTGACTTGATTCGTTTTAAATATGTTATACAAAGGAACGCATCAAAAAGATGCATTGAGTGTTGCTTCAACAAACCTTTTCCGATATTTCATGATAATAGCGAAAACTGCTCCATTGATTACGAATAGACCAGCGATTAAAATGGATGGAATGATAATATCTTTATGCAAGTAAATAAAAAAAAAGTAAACAAAAGAATATGTAAGCAACCATAAACCGATTATGCTAAGAAACAATTTTCGTACCGAATACCATGTCAGCGTCGTTTTGCGAAGGCATTTTATTCGTGTGTATAGACAAATCTGGTTTCTTGCTAAGTAGTGTTAATTTTTCTTCAGAAGGAACTGCACCCCTAGAAAGGCTTTCTTGTTCTGCAAGTTCAAATATTTAAAATTGATTTTGAGACACATTTACTGTATTATGTACATAAGCACAGCTTGAACATTCATACATAGGCACATGATAATCTAGGCATATACACTGTATGTAAATTAGAGTACGATATTGGTCTCAAACGTCTTGATAGGATTATCTACAGGCGAATTTGATGACAAATAAAAACAATCAATTGTAAATCAAACAATCAATTGTAAATGTACACACATACTTATTTCCCTTAAATTGATGTGCAAATAAAGCAAAAAAAAAATTCAGGCACGCGATTTGCCAATTAATTCGGTTGAATAAATTAATGATTATGACTGATTTAATCTACAGATGAAATGAGACTGTGCTGTTGTAATAAAGGAACCATTGTCTTACCAATGCAATCAGGCAAAAGTTTATCCCAAACGTATGTATGGCTACAGGTTAGTTTCCGGGTACTTAGTCCAGAATCGGGAAACAAGTATGAGGGATGACACTCGTAAAACGCAGAATCCTCAGTCCTCCCAACCAATTTGACATTATTTGGAAGTGGTTGGTTTACGCAGCCATCAGCTGAAAAACGTGGAAAAAATCAAAACGTAATGACTGTCAAAATGAGCACATTCAACACTTCCTACTTGTGTTGACGTTAGTCGTATTTTGAATAATGGCATAATGTTATATTCCGACCAAACAGTGTCTCACAAAAGTTCAAAGTATTTTTTTTTAGTTGTAGAGTTTATATTTTTTCTAAGGAAATCTTGTAAAATAAATAAAAAAACCGAAAATGTTTGGTATGCATTTGAATCTCATGTCAAAATGTGAGTTTTCGAGAACAGTTCAATGTTGAGAGGAAGACTGGATTGCCCTTCCGGGAGTTTTATGTGTTAACCTGTTACTAAGATTAAGAGAATATCGATTATTAAGATAAAATTAAAGTTATAAGACCTTAATACGGGTTTATTAAACTTGTTTAATAGAAACTACAATGTAAAAAAGAAATAAATCCCAATTTAAGGTAAAATGCAATGAAGAGTTCAAGCTAGTAAGCATTCAGACTCCCGATTACTCAATCGTCCGACGGGTGACTATTATTTGGCAGATTTAAAAAAAAGAACTAGGAATTCCACGAAACGGTACACTAACTATTCGTAGATCTTAAAATGGCATATGACTCTATAGACCGATCAAAAATGTATTACGTCCTTGCTGAAAATCCCGAAAAGTTGGTGAAATTGATGCAAGTATGCCTAGAGGGTAACAAAGGACAAATTAAAGTAGGAAATGTCTTGTCGTCTTGCATTCGAGATAAGTGACGGAGAGAGGCCTTGTTACCTCTTCTAGAAGAGGAGAATAACCCTTATTGGAATCACATATGTTCTAAAGGGTGTCTCAGTAAGAGTGCACTTTTTAAAATTGGAATATTTTTTTTTTCATGCAAGTGGCAACTCTGAAATTTGACAGCTGTCACCTCTGTTTATTCCGATTATTAAAAATGGAGCGCTTTTCGAAAGAACAACCCGTTATAATTGTGAAAACTCATTACAAAAATGGGGAAAGTTACGCTGAAACCGCTCGCAAACTTCGCCAAATTTTCAGCCGAGAAAGTGCACCTAATGTGTCAACCATTCAAAGAGTGGTCAAACAATTTGAAGAAACTGGGTCAATTATGGATAATAAGAATCCTTTGCGTCAACGTACCGGTCGGTCTCTTGAAAACATTGCTGCTGTAAACGAGAGTGTCGCTGAAAACCCGAAAACATCAATTCGACATCGTTCTCAACAACTGCAAATTTCACGAAGCACTACGCAGCGAATTTTGACTAAAGACCTCCACCTTCATGCGTACAAGATTCAGTTAACTCAGGAGCTCAAACCAACAGACCACGGAAAGCGCCGGCAATTCGTTCAATGGGTAATGGAGCAAAGTGAAGTCGATGCCAATTTTTCGAAAAAAGTCATTTTCTCCGATGAAGAGCATTTCTATATGAATGGCTTCGTGAATACACAAAATTGTCGAATTTGGGACTCAGAAAATCCTCATGCAATCCATGACAAACAAATGCACCCACAACGAGTAACTGTCTGGTGCGGATTTTGGTCAGGCGGCGTGATTACTTTCTTGAAAATGAGGCCGAAATTGCAGTGACTGTGAACGGCATTCGTTACAGGAATATGATAACGGATTTCTTGTGGCCTCAACTGGACGGCATGAATCTGGACAACATGTGGTTTCAGCAGGACGGCGCAACCTGTCACACCGCGCATGAAACAATCGACTTATTGCAGCAACCATTTCCAGAACCATTATCTCACGAAATTCTGATGTCAACTGGCCACCAAGATCGTGCGATTCAACGCCGTGCGATTAGTTTCTTTGGGGTTTTGTGAAATCTCGGGTTTATGCGAATAAACCCGAAACAATTCCTGAGCTCAAATCGGAAATCCAACGCGTCATCGGTGAGATACAGCCACATCTCTGTGCAAAAGTCATCGAAAATTTCATGAAAAGAGTAATGGCCTGTCATCGGAGCCGTGGGGGTCATTTCGGAACATGTCTTCTTTACAATACAATAAAAATATCACAACTCTGTCATAAAATACTTGTTTTTATTTTAAAATGAAAAAGTGCACTCTTACTGAGACATTTTTTAGCTTAAGCTGGCGATCTGGATCTGCAGGGATATAGTGAGGAAATAGTCGAAAGAGATGTAGAAAGGCAAGAAAGGAAGTGGGTTTGGCGTTAAATAAAGAGAAAACCAAATACATATATGGTCGCAGACTAGCTCGGATCTGACTGTACTCGATAAAAACTTTGAGAAAGTGGTCAAATCAACAAAACGAAATAAATAAAAGGCTGTATATGGGCAACTCATGCTTCTTCGCGACGAAGGAATTCAAAACAACTCTTTTGTCTTGCAATGTCAAAATCCGAATTTATAAAATGCCTGGTCTCTGGTCCCTGACTAAGAAGGAGGAAAATTGATTTCGGGTCTTTGAAAGCAAGATCTTAAAGAGAATCTATAGTGGAAAGCAGGCGAATGGAGAAAACTACACAATCAAGAGCTCGAGAAACACAATTCAGCCCCAAGCATGGTCCGAATAATAAAATCACGAAGACTAAGACCGGCAGGACATCTAGAACGAATGAACAGAGAACCTATGGTGGAAAGCAAGCGAATAATGAGTGGAAAAACCATAGGAAAAAGACAGCCAGGGAGTCCGTGAGTGGGAGGAGAATAAAAGGATGGATCTAGAAGAGTTAGGACAGAACAGCGAAACATGCAATATTCTTAACCTTCAATCAGGCGCGCGACGTCGGAACGACCGCACACAATACACTATCGGTTATAACTTTATTATTTCTCGTCATATATGATGCCCATCCTTAGTAGCCTGCAGAAACCACCAATGAGACGTACCACTTAAAATGGTCGCCGACGTTTGCCTACAAGCTCGGGTGAGCACGTGGGAACCTCAAGTGCTGTGAAAATTTTGTAAACAATCACGCACATTGTTATAATTCCATGAGTGTGTGTGGCGGGAGTACACTGCGGTAAAATGAAATGAGCTCACACGTATTCGCGGATAGAAGCTCGTTTGTAACGGGTTTTGTCGCTACGAACCTGAACTTCTTTCAAAATTTTAGGGTGTCACGGGGGAAGACGTACGAAAGACGCACGTCTCATTCTGGTTTCTGGTAGCCTGTCACTGTTTCAGTGTGTACGAAATAAACAGCTAACCGCTCTCCGCGCGCCCGACAGTGCGCAGATTGCAATAGTTTGAATCAGGTCGCTTTCGTCGAAAGCACATGCGACGCTTAACGCACTATATACATATTTTTTTGGCTGTGTTTTTTTTTTTTTGTACAAAATGACTCGTCGCCCGTTAGCTGAAAGTGATATATTGGAGGAAACACATCGAGAAGATAAAGAAAATGAACCAGAGCTCAGTGATCAAGCTTCAGAAACTTCCATCACCTAGTTTCGGATGAAATTCAATAAACTGAAGAATCAAGCAGTTCGTATTCAGATGAAGAAGATATACCTCTTACAGATAGAATCACATATTTTACGGGACGTGACAAAGTAACAAAGTGGAAAAAGTGTAACAAAATTCTTGACAATACATAAAATCTAAGCCTGATAAATATGGAATAAAGCTTTATCCACTAGTGGATGCTGCTACATTTTATGTCCTCAACATAGAGCTTTATGCCGGCAAGCAGCCAGAGGGTCCTTACCAGTTGAGTAATGCTGCAGCAGACATTGTAAAGAGGCTAATAACACGAATTTCGGACACAGGACGAAACGTAACAATTGACAATTAGTATACCAGTGATTGTTTGGTTAGAGGTTTGGCTAAAAATCATAAGATTTCTGTTGTGGGTACCATGCGTAAAAGCAAGAAAGAAATACCTCCTTGTTTTATAGATAAAAACCGACCTGAATATTCAAGTCAGTTTGAATTTTTTGAGACGACTACGCTGGTGTCATACGTACCAAAAAAAAAAAGATCCGTGATACTATTATCAACACTTCATCCTGCTGCTGAAATTGATGAAACTACTAATGAAAAGCACAAGCATAGCATAATAACTTTTTAGATGGCCCTTGACACTATTTTTTCGTCTCTTAGATATTGCTGGAATAACTACCATGGTAATATTTAGGGCAACCGGAGTGGTAATACGGAAAAGAAGAAAGTATTTACGCGAATTAGGCATTGAACTGACAAGAGAGCATGTCTAAGGAAGAGCTACGATGTTAAACATTCCAAGGAAATTGAAAAAAAAACATCAGAGAGCATTTGAATATGGATGTTCAAGATGCTGAAAATGAAGCAAGCAGTTCTAGCTCATGCAGAGGAAAATTATGTGAACAATCACGCAAGTTGTTATAATTCCAAGAGTGTGTGTGGCGGGAGTACAATGCGGTAAAATGAAAAAAGCTCACACGTATTCACGAATAAAGTTTATGTGTAACGGGTTTTGTCGCTACGAATCTGGACTTCTTTCAAAATTTCGCGGTGTCGCGGGGGAAGACGTACGAGGGTGGTCCGATAAGTACTTAGGCTCATCGCCAGATGGTGCCAGTATCGCAAGAGCAACTTACTATCGTGTAGTACATTCTAGTAGACGGCTACTGTCGAAATTTCAGCCGGATCGGACTCGTAGTTTTGTTTTGACCGCGTGTGGAAGCGGGAGTGTCCGCGGATTTTAGAAAAATGGAAAAAGAGCAATATCGGTCGGTGATTCGATCCTTGTTTTTGGAAGGGAAATCGCGCAGCGAAATCAAAGAGCGTTTGGATGCCGTGTACGGTGACTCTTCTCCTTCGATGGCGACCATCAAAAATTGGTTTAACGAGTTTCAACATGATCGCACGTCGGCTACCGCGGAGTATAACGTGACAAAAATCCACGATCTCGAATTGGCAGACTGCTGATTGAAGGTGCGCGAGTTAGCTGAGACAGTAGGCATTTCAAAAGATCGCATGGGTCATATCTTGCATGAAATTTTGGGCATGAGAAAGCTGTCGGTGCGATGGGTGCCGCGTTTGCTCACTCCGGACAACAAGCGCAACCGTGAGACCATTTCAGAGCAGTGTTTGACGCTGTTTAAGGGCAGTCCGGAGGAATTTCTGCGTCGTTTCGTGACAGTCGACGAAACATGGATCCACTGGTACACACCAGAGACGAAGGAACAGTCGAAAGAGTAGACTTCACCCGTCGAACGTGCTCCGAAGAAGGCGAAGACTGTCCAATCGGCCGGAAAGGTGATGGCCACCGTTTTCTGGGATTCACAAGGTGTGATCCACATCGACTACCTGGAGAAGGGCAAAACGGTCACAGGGCTGTACTATGCCAAATTGCCCCACTTGGCTCTTCCACCATGATAACGCACCGGCTCACACCTCCGCCCTCGCCACGGCCAAATTGGTCGAATTGGACTACGAATTGTTGTCCAGCCACCGTATTCTCCAGATTTCGCCCCGTGTAACTTCTTTTTGTTTCCAAACTTGAAAAGGTCACTCGCCGGGAGGAAATTTCAGTCGAATGAGGAGGTCATCGCCGCCATGGAGGCCTACTTTGCAGACCTCGAGAAAACGTATTTTTCAGATGGGTTAAAGAAGTTGGAGCATCGCTGGGTCAAGTGTGTCGAGCTAAATGAAAAATAAATCGCCATTTCTCCAAAATGTTTGTTTTTCTTTTGTAGGCTAAGTACTTATCGGACCACCCTCGTACGAAAGACGCACGTCTCATTCTGGTTTCTGATCGTAGCTTATACTGTTACCATGGACAAAATGCAAATGCTCGACTACCATATATGGCGATAATCAATTGTAATACATATTTGACTAGTGTAATTATTAGATAGAGATCGCAGCAAGGCAAATGGAAGATAAACAGTAACAGATAAAACAATAGAACAAAAGAGACGTATGTATGTGTATTTCGTTACGGTACGATCCAAAATCATATAGGGGTCTCATACGAAGTACGATCTACGAAATCATCTTATGATCAAAAAATTTATCTACAAGCAATTCCCAAGAAATGAACTGACAACGAAGGACTAAGCAATAAAAAATCTTCCTGAAGAACATGCGAACTTCTAATAATTTATTATACTTAAGTATAAGCATATTTAATGGTGAATATAAGATAAACAAAAAAAGAGTCCGTCCTTTCGGATATCAACAAGGACATTTGGGCTCGAATTAATATAATCACAGTTTTGAGACACTACACGGTATTTGAGAGAAAATTCATTAAAAACATTTAGGGCTGAACTCACCGGTATAGTATAGCAAGACTCCTCGTTTAGGATACGCAAACTTTGATGTAGTTTTAATCGATACTTTGATCCAATTAGATGAGCTCTTGATTTCGATTGGCTGTATTACATCCGAACAGCTATTGAACAACGTCTGATTCGTGCCAACATCTTCAATGAGCAGATAATCCTTACAAATTTCATCGACTACAAAGGGAGAAATTAATTTATATTTTTTACGAAATCGCTTACGGTCTTACATCGCAAAGAATTATCTAAAACCGTGATCCATATTCGTATTCCGTCGGGAGCAAGAATATTCCAATGACAATCGAATTCACCGATATAAAACTTCGGATATCCGGGTGTCATGGCAAACCCATGCAGTAATGGGGACCTGTAGGTTGTTCTTTGAATACTCTTGTATTCATATGCCGTTCGAGTTTTCCCATTGTTCAGTTGGTCTTTTTGTTTCCTAACATTTTCATCATCTACTTCCTCTATTGGATAGTTTTCAGTTGCTCTTAGTATCGAAATATCAGAGGGAGTAACCGGAAATTCAAATATATCTGCAAAAAAAGAACGAGACTTTGATAAAACTTCACACAACCCTGATATGGTAAACGACAAACCTTTATTGGATGTTTGGGATGATGAGAATGTGCTTTGTGTTGTAATGACAATGTTGGCTTTATTCTTCATTTCAATGGCAGTCATGCTATTAGGAGCGGAATCTTTTCCGAAAGTATCGTTCGAGTTAGGATACACCATAACATAATGAGCACCTTCACGTATAGTTAATGTGACATTTTCTAGAATATCACTGTCGTTGTTACTTTTTTCGTCTTTCCCCAATAAAATTATATTCTCGGTCTTGTTCTCTATGGCAGTTTTAGTATTGTAACTGGCAGTATGTGGAGTGTGGTCATAATGGTTGTTCTGAGGAGTAGTTACATCTTCTTCTTTTTTGAAATAAATCTCGTCACCTATCGTTTCTAGATCGTTGAAGTCATCGACATTACTTGGAATGATTTTCAAGACGCGGAAATCCTAAGAACAAAACAAATGCAAATATCACATTTGCATGTTTAATGGAAAATGAATGAATGATACCTGAGAGTATATCCTATTTTTGTTGGTGTCCGACATATTAATGTGAGGTGTGACTGTGCCATCACTCTTCGACTTTCTTAACTCGGATAAGGACGAATTTAGGTTCCGAACATTATTTGGTGTGGAACTTTTGCTTGTCTTTATTATCTTTAGAGAATGTAATGATGTTTCACGAGGTTGGATTCTCGGCTCGGCTTTCGGGTCACCTTTGGCTAAGTCTACAATTTGAAGATTTGGATCAATTTCATAGCCGATGGTTAGATGTTCTGCACAATAACGATTTATCCGGTAATCTAGAATGATTGAATATATTTATATTTATATTGAGAATGTATATTGTCGAACCTCACCTTCCATGCAAATATATTTAACTCTTACCACACCACCCTCCCATACTTTGGCAAAGGGATGGTCAATGCTGAAAATGAAGCTGCAATGGTTTTTTCCTGAACATCTAAGAGTAAGACAAGGCAAATATGTTAAGTATCACAATGAACAATTCATTTGTATAGACTCGAATGAAATACGATTTCGATATACATTTATACACTGAATATACAAACATGGGACGGTCCGTGAATACCGGCAAATTAGCACGCTTATTCAAAGTGCAGTATCGCTTTGCGATTTTGCACAGTTTTGTTATTCTTATATGTAAGTATTTTGAATTTTACCCTGCAGTATATACGAGTAGATTTGTATACAAGTAATCATATCCTGTTAGAAGGATTTAAAATATCAGAACCTTAATGACTGCAACCACTTCAGTGTTCTTTGATTACACGGCTTTGTTCTATCACAGGCCAGATTCCCCCATATTTATCGTAAAAATATACGCAAACACTTCAAGCGAAGTTGAAGCGGTGTTTTGAACACGTATTACAAAACATTGGGGGTGAAAGACATTGGGTATCTGAGTGATGGAATTCTAGAGGGCATAAAATTAAATAAAAAATCAATATACTCAGGGGAAGAAGACTGTATATCTTTCTATGGTATCTGCATAACTAGGCAACAACAAGAGAAAAAAATCAAATACCTTTTGTTAAGTACTTTGCGAATATTGTATTCGTTATCGGATTGATTCATATATGATTTCAATATGTCTAAGCGGTTAAGAGAGGAAATATGCTTCTTTTGTTCGTCGCAATGTGATCTAGCCGATTGTGTTCGAATAATTTCCTCTTCCTCTTCACTAGGATCGGTATACTCCGCGGTGTCGTCTGACTTTGGGTTCTCTGAAACAACATTTGATGGTTGCATTTTAGTAATATTGCTTTGCATTAAAATCTACCAGCGTTCTGTCCTACTGTCCTTCGAGAGCGTAACTCATGTTCGTCTGCTATTTCATCGTCTGGTGATATTCGCCGTAAATATCGAATAATAAGCCTTTCGAGAACCATACGTAGAGATGTATGTTTCTTTGGACGTTCTAAAAAAATGCATTTTATTTGAATTGAACAGTAATTGGAAATTGACAATTACTATTAAGCGCGTCCGGAAGCTCTATATCATCCAATATTTCCACATCTAGCTCCTCGCCATTAGAATCTTTTTGCCGTAGGGTTTCGAGGAACTTTTGACCAGCTTCTTTCTCAGCGTTCTTCGACTCATCGCTTTCCTCAGAAGTAAATGCTCGCACCAGTCTATATAGATGTTCGATTTTAATTTGCAATTTGCATTTCAACTATGCGTTTATTGACATTACCTTTTTAAGTCGAAATGTAGGCATTCGTCATGTGTACAATTCGGGGTGAAGGATGCTTCCAAGATTGCTAATTTCGATTTTAAGTCACCACAAGTTAGACGAAGCTCAGTATCATGGCAACCGAATTCCTCTACTACTTCTACAGATGAAAAGGAAACAAACAGTACTAAATGCCACATGTATGTTTATGCATATTAAAATTTGTTTATAAATAAAAACAAAACATGTTTTCAAATACTATCATGTAAAACAAATTTTAAAAAAATTGTATTAAAGATAAAAACATAAACAGAAACAGCTGTGCACATTCTGTAGCCTACCGCCCGCTATAAACACACCGATTCTTACATAGGTACATATACTAACTAGATGGGAGAATAGCATAAATAAACGTGCTATAAGAAACAAGCATGTTGCGTAAGCAAGCAACAGAAGAATAAAAATAAAACAAAACAAGAAGAAGGAAAAACGGACATCCTATCCTTATTCATTCCATTAGATAGAAGTGGTATGGTTTATAACTTACCAATGGGAGTGATTAATCCAAAGTGTACACATTTGACACTACAAAGCAATAGTCCAAATAAAATAACACATACGCGAATGATATTTGCACCCATATTCTTGTTGAATTTTAGTATCCAGTCGGATAAACAAATTACCATTATTAGTATTACTATTGACTAGTTCGCAGGTATCACACGTCATTTGCTAAGTATATGAATTCAGAATGTATGTACGGTAACGAGTATATTGCACAGCACTAATTCTATATATTTTGTACAATTTTTGAATGATATGTTTGGATGAATCCGATTCGATATAATATTATCATCGAAAAGATACTTCCAGGGCGAAATGGCACACATATTTGTATATTATTTTGAGGAAACAAATATTCTATTTACTTTTTTATTTTTGTTTTGTTAATTCGAAAATATGATTTTTGTGTAATCGCGACGCCTCGCTGCGTAGAGAATTATTTCGTTTATCATGACGGAATACATGTGTAGTTCCGTTCAAAAAAAGAAAAAGAAAAGAAAACCAAATATTAATAATTAAGTTATAAATGGCACACCGCAATTTAGTTTACGAAGAAATTTGTCTGTACTGCTCACTGTCGTTCTACATCGGTCGAAATTAGTATATGTCTTCTGTTTTTTTCAAAACTTCTTTTACATATCGAATAGTGCTATTATTAATAAATTTATTTTTATTATTTAAGGAGTATCTCGTGCACAACTCATTTGTAAGTGTATCCACCCGTATTGCTGTTTTTTCATCGACTGAAACACCACTCACCACTCACCTTGTACTCATACGTAGGGCTACAATAACGACGGTTTTATTATAGTTACATATATTCATGTACTATCTCTTCCGTTTATGTTCAACATCCTTTCAGCTGATCAGAAGAAAATGTTTGAGCAGTCATATAAAAAAGTGAAGAAAACAGCGCTGACCGCGTGAAAACAGCCTTCATACATGGTTCTCCAAGACTCTTCGCTTTTATGTGGATGAGTAAACTTTTCTGAAAGTAAGTCTTTGTGCGCAATGCTTTTCCAAATTCCAATGTCCTTGTTGTTTCCCTTTCTTCCTCTCTCACATCCAATTCATTGTATGTATGTAGAAGGAAGATTTCGTCGTCGTACGCTTTCACTCTCCATCAAATGAGTGCAGTTAGATAGCGAGCAAAATGAAAATATGGATGTACATATGTAACATAAATATAAGGGGGTAATATAGGTAGATAGGGGAGGAAATTTTATGTCGCTCATCCCAGCATATTAATCTCCCCCTCGTACTGTGGTAAGTTAGTCAACTATATTTCAATTAAGGACAACTAGTGTGCAGCTGCTTTTCCTACAAGTTTAATGCATCGGTAATTCTCCTTTTCATCTTAAAGCTTTTCATCTTAATAACTATAACTAAAAAAAATGTCAATTATTCAGGTTATCCTAGACAAAAACAAAAAAAAAATATTGCAGTTATAGGTAAAAACCACAACATCGAGAGAAAAGTGTTTTTAGGTCACAGATACATGTATTTTATTTGGTGTGCATGTTGCATTTATTGCAAGGAACCTACAGTCTGCTGGCCGTTTTAAAAAGCTCCATTTAACGACGGTCGAACTCGAATCTGGGTCGGGTTAGTTAACATGCTTATTGTCTCATGCAATTTATGCACGCAAAACCCTGCTGGTATACACATTATAGACATGTATATTCACTATCGAAAAACAGAAAAAAAGAAAATTGTTGGGTTTGGGTACAAGTAAATCAATTTTTTTTTGTTTTAAAGAAAAATGGCAGGGAACCCTATTCGTTGTAGTCTTTCAATGCAGATTATATGGTTATATCATAAAGTACCAAACCAAATCCAGTTTGAACATAATTTGTAGCGACAAAAACTTTCGAGAACATTACAATGCATTTTTGCAAAACATTATGACGAAGAATGAAAAGAAATGTATACACATTTCCTCGATTGAATATGAAGCTGTTTAACTTGTCTGTTGAAGATTTTATAAAATAAATACTTGGCATCAGAGTATTTTTACTTTTGTAAAACTTACAACTTTTGAAGCCGTTAATGCGTTCTCTCTCGTGGAACAAGTAATTGGGATGGGCTTACTGGGAGATCAGGTTATTGACTGAAGTCATTGCTCTTGCAACGTGGCTTCGAATCAGCTTTATCAGAAAATTGTCCAACTATGATATCCAAGGTATCTGACTACATTCTGTATCGCCAATGAAGAACTTCCGGTTACAAATACCGCTGAATTTCGTGATCTGTACGCAATTAAATGGTCCGTCTAAGCTATTGAGTAGAAGTCACGTTGGCAATTTTCGCAACGAACTTTCTACCGGTTAACATGTCAAAAATCAAATAAAGCATTGGCTGAGATTGTAGTAAAGTCCTTCTACTCATACTATGTCAAAAGCTTCTTCCAAGTCAATCTGGCAGGCACCCATGCAATGGTTATTATATTTGTTCCGCTGGATATTCGATACGAGTTCCAACGTGGCATGAATAGTGTCATGCCCCAATCTAAAACCAAATTGGTTATTTGAAATGATTTTATTGCCCTCAACCCATTTAGACAGGGCTCTATGGATAACTTTCTCGAAGACCTTGCCGATACCCGGACCTTGCTCCTCTCTCGGGGATTGGTTTCACCACCGCTGTCTTCCAGTGCACTGGATAATATGAATGTTTAGTGAAGCATTAGGGTGAATCATTCACAAATTATTTTTATCTGTCGATTGTGGTAGCCTGAATTAGGTTAGGTTAGGTTAGGCTAGGTTATAGGTATACATAGGTACTATGCCGATTGGTCGCTGTCTAATTAACACGTTCGCTGCTGCCCATATAACTTTGATTTTTCTCCCCGTGTGTCAATAATAACAGGCTGCGCATTAAAAACTCATACAAAAGGTAAACTTATACAAAGGAAGAAGCGGGTCACACGACAGCGAACGTGTTAATCTCCGACAGATTAACAGCAGATGCGATCAGTTCAAATCTGAGTTTGAACTCTTGTACAGGCAAAACTCGGATATCAGGACACTAATATCACTGATTAAATACCCCCAACTTCTCATCTAGAAATATTACAGAACATCTGTGAGTTTGCATTGGAACAATAGAAATCGTGCTGTAAAATCCAACAGGCCGAATATGTTCTCGCAAATAAATAAAATATTTAGGAGAAACAATCTGAATGACATTCAGGATCTGAAGCTTCCGACCACGCCAAACAACGAAAATCCATTACAAACCATCAGCATTGATCCGGAAAGAGCCTTGAATGACGATCGAGTGGCGACAGTGGGAGTTGTCTTTCAGGTATAAGGTGAATGATAGCATTCGTCCGAACCACGACCTGAAGAACAGAGTCCTGCTTCACCACATGATATACGGTCATTGGCGATCAAAGAAACTTATTTTTACCAGTTTCAATGACGATTTCATTGCAAGTAACGTCATCACCAATGAAGGGGTTAGTAACCTGTTCATATCAACGGAAGAATTACAGACGATCTTCCCTAGGAACAATAAATCCGCCGGGACGGACAGAATATCCAATGTTGTGCTTAGATATTAATAATATTTTGTAAGGTAGGAAATAAGTGATAATTACGTGGGGCAATATCCGGGGAGTAAGCAGGATCCCGCAGAGTCTCCCAATTATATTCAATAATTTGTTGCAGCTTTGTTCGAGACGTATGTAGTATAGCGTTATCATGATGAAACATTTCCTTGATATTCACCAATCGCGGGCAGTTTTTAATCAGTTCTAAGTTTAAACGACAAAGTTGGTTGCATACATCTTCAATAATGGTTGGATTTGATTATAATAGTTAATAATAAATCAAACCATACATATGCTACCAAAACTTAAAAATATCTTTTTAGGATGTTAAGACACCTTTGCCGTTGGAATTGCTTATCTTTATCTGTCCAGTGTCTTTTTCTTCTGACGTTATAATAAAAAGTGTGATAAAAGGGAAGTGCAGATGTTTATTCGTTGCTGGCAGTTGGCTACGGATAGCTCATGCGGTACCCATTTTCCAAGCTTGGATACTTTCCCAATCTCTTTTAAATGAGGAGACTATTCCATGATATGAATCCATCCTTTCTGCGATCAGATTCACTGCTAATTGGGGCTCGTACTCCACAAGATTTTTAAGAACCCCGAAGTCAAATTTAAAATGACATCCTGATTGGGGTTCATCATAAATGCTGCTTTCTCCAACTTTTTTTACTATTTCTGGGCAGTCGTTAAACTGATAGAATGTTTAAAATATATATTATTAATTTTTATCGTTGCAAATCTATCAGATTCGCCACTCGAAAAAAAAATATAGCAGTAATGAGTCATAGCGAATTTCATGAATGCTATTAATGCGCACGAATTTTTGTACTGACCTGATAATTAGTAAAAATCTAAATAAGGTCAGCTGACGTAAGTTGTATATATGCGGAAGAACTTTCAGAAAAGCTATGGTCGCATTCATAGTCGTAAAATAAATAATTTCTGGAACACGATAAACCCAAAAAGGGCTCTTCAATAGTTTGTAACTCGTATATTTTTCTAAGAATTATTATTTATTAAAAAATCATCAATTTTATTTAATATTACAATATTTAAATGTATACGATTTTTTTATAAGTTAGACCTAGTTTCGTCGATTCATTTATCATTTATAATAAGATATACATACATATATATATATATGTAAATATACCTATATATGTACATTATTTTTCATACTTTCTGTTGAGGTCAGTGAAAAATATGAACTCTTGACTTCATTTTGTGCACCTGTAAACTAATATACATATGTATATATAAACTCCCAAAAGTAGTAAAATACAATTTATTGCCTATATTTTATTTTTTTATCGTAATTAAATATTTAAATCGCTGTCATGATATGCCAGCAACGCTAAAATATATGCTTTATTATTGTGTTTAATATTTATATCTCGTTCGCATTAACTCTGTATATAAGTCGTTTTTTTTTTGTTTTTATTTTTCTTTTTTTTAATTTAAATCGTTATTTAAAAAAAAATAGTTTCACTCATTCCATAATTCAATAAGGTATCACAAGTTATTTAAGCAATTATATTACAGGCGAACATACACACAGACGAGATGCTTTGAGAATATTTTCACGTATATTGAAGCATCGTTCACCGATCATAGTACTCATATTTTAACTACTTTGTTTTCATTTGACTTTTTTGTTGCACATATCATGCACAAGATACAATACATACGAGTATATAGAAACTTTCCTATTCTCTACATCGAATAAATTTTGCTGGTTACTTTATTTTATCTCACACTGTGCAACAAAGATTTTTATGTATATGTACATAAAGTACGAAATAAGTTATTTAACATATAAAATTAAGAAAAATATATTTACATAAGAACATCTTGAAATGTACAATGCACTCGAATTGTGCCTTGTTTAAAATTTTTGCGAAATACGGTATAAATCGATTAAACGCTCACTTTGATTTTCAACTAAATATAATATGTAAAAGGGTTTTGTTTTTATTTTCGTTAAGCTTAAGTTTAAATAAGAGATTTTCAATTAATCATATTTTAACACTGAAAATATATTACATAAATGTACATAGGTAATCTAAAGTTGTGTATATTGTTAAGGTAATGCCCAGTGCGAAGCACTTGGACATTTTCTTTGTTTCTTTGTTTTTGCTTTCGTTTAGATAGCATAAATCATTAATCAATAACAGCGTCCATAGACATTTGAATGGGAGCTATGAGTGGTTCAATTAGAGTAAATAATCCGATACGATGACCGGTTGAGTTTTCAGCGTTATTCTGAAAAAAAATTTTGAAATCAATTTTCAATTTCAGTTCTTTGTTTTCAATATATATTTCTAGGCAGTGTAGTATGAAATCATGTTAGTAGAAAGAATGGAACAAGGAAATTGATGGTGTATGCGATTAAGCAAAACAGAATATACAGAGCAGTCAGTCTTGTTCCAAACTAAATAAATAAAAATTTTGAAAACCTGCCGTTTATCATTCATCTCAACTCATCTCATACTCATAACGTTTATAACAATTGGATAAATTATAATATATTTAATTAATTTATACATTAAAACTTAATTGCCGGAAACAAAATAGTTTTTTTTTTTTTTTTTTTTAGTTTTAACGTACTATGATTAAACTACACTTTTTTTACGGAGTTAATCCTTAGAAGTAGTATGACATAGTATGACATTTAAAGCAAATCGAAACAAATTATTATCAACTAAGAGTGTATAATTAAAATTTAAGTTGTTTTTTTCTTTTTATTGCTGCTTTTTTTATCTTTTTCTTTTAAACTAGTGACAATTAATTTTGAGACGTAGAGGGAAAGTCGTTTTCATCTTTCGCTTCAAGAGATCGATATTCGTCAGAATCATCGGTATCTTTTTCCAAAGAGCAATTGCCAATGTTGGCTAAAATTTGCATTGGTTTCGCATTACGATTGGTTGTCAATGCACATTGCGATGTGGTAGTGGCAGCATTCGTAGTTGGAGATGAAGTTGATGCAGTATCCTAGATATAAAAATAATATAAAACAAAATTTGACAACTGCTTTTTGTGTATGAAATATATGGCATAATAAGGAAAATGTGTGTGCAGCCAGTATTGTTATATGCTTTTAATCAAGCAAAAAGTTCCTCGTTGCAACAGTTGCTTAAAAATGACAGGCAAGGGTAACTTTTAAGCACACTGCATTGATTTTCGATTGTTCCATTTTCTCTTATAACTACATATATACATAAATAAAATTACTAAACGAATATAGGATACACGCCTTCCAAAACCTATTCCAAATTCGATGGAGTATGGTTCACAAGAAATAATTTAGTGAGATGGTTCTTAACGAAATTACGAACGCATTATCCACTGAGACATAATGCTAAGACAGTTCTAAGATATGACAATACTGGCCCATCTCAAACAATCATTGAGCTAAAGCAACTTAGAAAAGTTAAAAATGTCGTACGCACATGACTAATCAATGATGGTGTTTGTGGTGCGGATCGTAATGATGAAAATAATATCGGGGGAGTTGATGTTTCTGGAGCGGATAATGTTGATGATGAATGGAATGGGAGTGTTGGTGAGGATGAAGATCGCTGTGGGGCCACAGATGATAGCGCATATAGTGATGTTGAGGCCAGGAATAATGGAGATTGTGATGATGGGGCAAGGAGACACTTTGGTAATAAAGGAACCAAGGGCAGTGAGCGAGATTGTGATGCGGTTGATGGTAGGTGGGGGGAATGCAGTGATGGAGTTGCCAATGATGGTGACTCATGTGCGGATACTAATGATGTTGGTTGTTTTAGCTGTAGTAATTCTAATGTAGGTGGTGAGAGAGACAATGATGATGATAATGTCGACATTGTTATAGAGCAAATGGTAGTTGTGTATGTGTTCGGTAAATCTGTGGTGACCATCGCATTGTCGCTTACCATTGGTGGAAAGCACGATAGGGTTGGTTGTTCTGTTATCACAGATCGGTTTGGCTCTTCTTCTTCACTAACACTAATATAGCAACAACGGTCACTGATTAGCGAAATCGGCTCATCGTCATCTTCTGTAACGCTAGTTATACTAATAGTCCGCTCTTTAATGACCGATTTATCGTTAATATTCGAATCAACAGCACTACATGTTGACGGAATCGGAGACATAGCATTCAATGTTTGCATGGGAGTTTCTTCAATCGACTCTGTTGCTTCACAGGAGGGTGGAACTGATTCGGTTAACTCCTTTGGATCAATCAAAGGAATGGAAGATTGTTCATTTGGACTAGTCAATCGGCTGGTAGTTGGCTCATTTGAATCCGTTGGACAAAGTGGTCGATTTATAGACGCACTCGATGATGATGCTGTAATTAAGAATAACGTAGTAGTTTTAATAGAAGTTCAAGTAAAAAAAATATATTAATAATTACATTCCAGGCGTTCACTTTTGAGGAATTTACTCTCGCTACAGGATAACGGTTCTAGCAAAACGCGATAAAACATTGATCCTTTGCTCACTTTGTATCTGTTTTTGTCCTGGAAATAATGGTGAAAAGAAAACTTTGTTACATTACGAAACAAAAAAAAAAATAATAAAACAAAAAAACATATAGTACCTTTTCTATAATATTACTTACTTTTCTTGCTTGACAAAATTCCTTGCGTACCACTCGGGCCAACGTATAAATTATGGGTGGAATATCTGTTTCGCCAGAAGTCGGCAATTTCAGATTTAAGGCATTAAAACTATCACTATGAGCAAAGCATAAACGGGGACTATCTTGCACTATTACGTACTGTTTATGTCGACTGTTCCAGACAACAAAGACTATATCGCCTTTTCTACAAGACTCAAGAACCGCGAACAACCTATTAGATTTCGACCTTGAACGTGGTAGTACGGCACTTGCTTCCATAACAGATCTATATTGTTAATTGAGTAAATTGGTTTGAAAAATGTATTTTAGTTTTTTTTTAGGAAATTTTGTACACATACCCCTTGAGTATTGCAACCGATTGTTCCATTTCGGATCGTTTTGATTTTTCCACATTTAATTGTTCTTCTATACGGATCTTTTCCTTATTTAAAATTTCGATCTTTTCTTTAAGCCAACTGTTACCGTCGTCATTAGTTAGAGTACTCAATTGTGTTTTCAATTGCAAATTCTCTTGATCAAGAATTGTTGTTTTTTCTTGAAGCATATCGATGTGTTTTTCTTTTTCTTCCAATATAACTTTAAGCATATCTGGGTTGTTACTAATATCGTCTGCAGTGCTATTCTGGTTCTGTTTTGCTTCCCATTTGGAACGCTCCATCTCGACGGCCTTTTTAACTGCTTCTTCTTGCTCCTCATGAAATTGCTGACGCATTTGAGCAATTAAAGCATCCTGGTGTAAAGTATTTGCCACGTCAAACTTATCAATTTTCTCCAAACTAGTATCCGAAGGTGAATGCTCCATACTCGTCATTAATTTATAACGACAGCGAAGTGATTCTATTTCACTTTTATGTTCATGAATGAGTTCTTCTCGCGCTTCTGCAATTGCACGTAGTTTATCGGCATTACCATTTTCTAAGCAGATATTTAGTGATTCTATTTGCTTCTTAAGCTTATCACATTCGTCTTTTAGGTCATCGTTTTCTGATATTAGTAGTGCTATTTTTTCATTTTCGATAATCTCTTTCCGTAACTGTTCGTTTTTCAGCTCTTGAATTTGGGTATCTTTTGAATTAATCACAGTTTTAAGATTATCAATCTCTGTTTGATACTTAGTTGCCATCTCATACATTTCATTTTGGCATGACATGTATTGCATTTGTGCTAATTTCCATTTTTCTGTAATATTTTCGAACTGGAAGCGAAACTCGACTTGATTAAGCTCTTGCTCAGTTTTGATTTCGTCACAATTAACTCGTGCTAGATTCAGGCATTCCGTCGATACATCGGCCATCGATTTTAAAATTGACTTTAGACGTTCAACTTCTAGTCGAGTACTACCCAAATTTTCCTAAAAATATAATAAAAAAATATATTTGCCTATAATATTCGAGTTTAATCGAATTATGAATGGAAAAAAATTGAAAACTATATTGCAATTGATTTTTTATAACGGACTATTGGGGAAGCATGAACAAGGAAATGGAATATGTTTGAAGGACAAAATATGGCATCTGACTGCGGGCCACCAATGCTGGAAAGTATGTAAAGAAAACTACCAATCAAGAATAGATATATAATATATATAACAACTGAAAAAAAAAACTGAAAGATATATGTATACTAAACGAAAAAAAAAAATGATATAGTTTTTGGTTTTGTCTTGATCCAATACCTGAAGTAAACCGAACACAGTCTCCATTGTTTCCTTATTTTCGAAGTCGAAACATTTGTTGCCGGTGGTGCTACAAGTATTTATATCGAAATGACAATAATTAACAAACGTGTCCATAGGAGGTTTTCTATCAATGCTGCTATTACTGTAAGACGGCAGCAGTATTATATCCCTTTTGCGAGTGTCAATGTCAATATCTTCCATAGTATCACCATAGCTAGAGGGCAGAGATTCATCTATGTAAAATTCAGAATTAATAAATTCACTTTCTTCATGTTGGTTACGTCCTCTCGATGCCAAATGGATATTTGACAATTGTTCGGTATAACGATGCTCAGCACTGTGGCGACCCAAATTTGTAGGGAAATAAGTTATGGGATTATAGGTATCTGAATCACGCGGCGTAGGGGTATCTTTTTCTGGTATAACTGAAAGTGTGTGTAAATGTTCGTGAACATATGTCCTAGCGAAAGTTCTCGGAAGAACAAGGGTACTGGCGGTAGAGGTGGTAACAGAATAGGATGAAGTTTGGTTTTTTATATGCCTCGGGGGCTTTTTTGGAGGACGAGGCTGAGTATTTAAATTTAATTTTTATTTGTATTTTATTTGTTTTTGTTACGATTATGGTATAAACATAGTATATCAACCGCGCACAAAAGAGAAAGAGCATAAGAAAAAACAAAAATATGTAGGAATTCATATTTGCCTTTTTTTCGTTTTTTTCAACTTTGAATTCAATAATCACCTCTGTTAAAGTTTCCACTGTGTTTGTTTCCAATGGATCAGTTGAAGTGCCGGCATGTACAACATTACCACTCGTCGATTCGGATGTTGTGGCGATTGCAACTTCCATCTCGGATTGAATAACTTTTTCAAACTCTTCGGTATCAGTCTCAGATTCCTCACAACCGCTATTGATAAAAACGCCAGTGAAAAATCGACAAATATATTATTTTTGCTTATTAACTAACAACTTACTCTTTCATTTGTGTTTGTAGGTCTGATATACGTTGATGCTGGATATTTACAGAGGAAGCGTTTGTACCAGATGTAATCATTTTATTCGTTGAGGAATCCTTAGAACTTGATTGTTGATTACCTGATCTAAGAAGAGAAAATATTATTACAGTGCGTCCTTATTACTGTTACTTAACTTATAGAAATCTACCTTGATACGAAAAAATTCACAACTGGTTTCATATCCGGTAAATAAATATGTTCCATAAGATCGGGCAGCGACGCCTTCAAAATATCAATATCTAAGAGATGCGTGGATTGAGATTACAAAGTAATTATTACATTGAGTTGCAGGGAAACTCAAAGTTTTATCTTATTTACTCTACTCACCACTTTTAGTTAAATTTGGAAGGCTAGTGTCAAAACCCAGGGGATTTTCGTTAGCAAATGCCGGGGGCATATCGTTCATACCGGGAAACAATATGTTGAGAAAATGGCCTTCAAAACTGGCATTAAAATTACGCCTTCTATCTATTTCTTCGCTGTGAATTGTATCAAAGTCAACAGCAAGCTTTGAAGCCCATTGACGAAACTCCTGCGAAAATATTTTACGACGAACAACTTCGGTTACTGCCGCTACGTATATGCTTGGTGCACGATGTATCTGTTCAATGATTCGTATATGGCGTTCTGCTCTTCTCAGACAACGGTGATAGAATAGTTGCCGGTTATCTAGTTCACTCATTTTGTTTTCTAAAACTATTATTCGTCTAAATGATATAAAATGTAATTAAAAGATATGAAGGCTAAAATTTTAAGTCAGAAGAAATTACTTAAGCCTTGTATGCAAATTTAAGCCAAGTTCGTTTTTAGCTTTAGCTATGCAGCGATGAAAGTCTTTAATTTTCTGGTGATTTTGAAGCATGACCATAAGCTGACTTTTGTGTGATGCACATAGATCGGGAAGAATGGAAGCATCCTTTAAATTAATCGCGCGGTTCTGGTTCTATAATAATAATCAAATGTAAACACTTCTCATTTGTGTCTAAACAAATGTTATACTATATTAACCTGTTGAAATGCCGACGAAAGCTCTTTCTGATCTTGAACCATATGTTTAATCTTATATTTCATCTCTTCGAGCTTGCAAAGGCGTTCGCTAAGTCCCCTTACTTCCTTCATTTCAGTCTAACATTCATATTTAATTTATTCGTATGTGTAATATACATATATTGCTTTTTAAATACATACCTGGTCTGCACTTCGAATAACCGTATCTACTTCTTCTTTGAGTTTAGCATAATTTACTTCGTTAAATGCGTTCAAACTTTGTATGCACTCATCAGCCATTTCTTTTAGTTTGTTATTATTCTCCTTTGCCGATATCCACTGTAGAAGTGTTAGAGTTCTTCTTGTCTTTTCACTTCCGGTACTAATAGCACTGTCAATATCAGATTTTTGATCATCGGAACCCATTTTTGCTTTCTTATTTGGAGAAGTAGTTTCCCTTTTATCGTCGTCCTGTAAATCAGATTCAGGTTGTGTCGTCGAACATTGTGCCTCCGGTGCCATTAACACAGACACATTTTGATTTGATTGAGAGAAGACTTCATCATTGTCTAGAAGGCCATCAAAACCACGAAAGTCTTCTTGTGCCATTTGCATTAAGCCAGGCAGAATGGGAATCCGTGAAAGATTGGATAGGTCTTGTGAAAAGGAATTTAGAAGATCGAATAAGCTGCTACGTATTTCCAAATGTTGATCAAATGATAAACAAAAGTCTTTGAAACGTTGACGAAATTCATCAGTAAGATCTTCCATGTTTGCGACCACCGCTGACCAGCCTTGTTGTTGGAGGTGTTGTTCGTGAACCAATTGTTCGCAGATAGCCTCTTCCTCTCTTGCTAATTCATACATTTGCTGAGCTAATCGAGCACGACTGACAACTGTGTCATAATTCGCAGCCATCGCAAGGCATTGTTCAACAGATTCCTTCATGCTGATATCTGGGTAAAGAAAAAAAATAATTTAGTCAGTTACTCATTTTAGTTCACTCATATTATCTAAAATAATGTAGGATAATTAGAAATGTATATATAAAAAATTAAATTAAATCGCCATAACTAAAACCTGAATCTAAATTTGCAGAAGCGGAAAACAGGAACGTATAAAAAAGTTCAATTAAATCTAAAGTACCCTCGTATCCAGCGCCAATACTAGGACGAAATTAATAACTGGTTTGCCTTAGTAGATGGCATAGCAACTAAAGACGAAACAAGACAGATAGAAGGAATATGATAACAATACAGTGTTGTAAAGGAAGCAGCGAAAAAAATCAGGCTATTGCAAAGCTCCCAAAAGAAAGCCTTGGTTCAACGGAGAATGGGAAGAAAAAGTAAAAGCCCGCTCTAAGATTTTCAAGTCCTGAAAAATAGCGAAGAGATCACGCGTACAACATGTCAGACCCTATGAAAAGAAATCACTTCAGGAGCGGAGAAGGTTTGCTCAAATCGAAAAGCGCGGCTAAAAATATGAGAGCAACATATGCAAGAATTTTTATTATACAACGAAAAGGATACCAGGCCTGATCTTGCCTGTACGCAACGATAATGAGGAGCTCGTTTCGGACAATAAAAGGGTTGCAGCTCAATGGAGGAGATATTTGGAAAAGCTGGCGAGCAAGCAGCAATGGAAAACAGAGCGGAAATTCAGGTCGAATTGTCAATCATCGAAGAAGCAATTCCTAACCTTAAGAATAACAAGAATTCGACCTAACATGGTCGGAATTAATAAAATATGCAGGAGAAGAATTAACAGAGGTTATATGGGTTTAGCATATCTATGTGGGACAATGAAACTATTCCCGAGAAAAGGAAAAACTCGAGCATAATTCTAGTATTTAAAAAACTGACCGGTGATATCATACAGCTATCATACTACCAGTATGGCTTCAGGAGGAACCGCTCAAGGGGTGACCAGGTTTAAGAAAAGGGGTGACCAGGTTCTGAAAAGGCTTTTAGAAAAGAAATGGGAATTCCATGAAACGGACACCAATCGTAGATTTTAAAAAGGCATATGCCTCTATAAATCTATAAATTTATACAAGTATGCCTAAAAAAAAAAAACAAAGGTCGATTTAAAGTAGGAAATGTCTCATTGGAAACATTCGAGATACGTGAAGAATTTAAACAAGGAGGCGTCCCGTCACTACTTCTTTTTAATTTGGTACTAAAATACGCAATGAGATCCCTTCAGGAAAATGAGAATAACCCTCAATGGAATCAATCTAATCTAATTTACGAAATATATATTTATATATCTTCTGCATAAGATCCTGTGCAAAGTAAGATATGTGACCAACAGAATTCAGCAAAAGGGACGGCATCACATTGCCAGAGTAAATGATTAAATAATCAACAGAGAACCTTAAATTTTAGTGTGTAGCAACGCCAGCCCGTCAGTTTCGGGCGAAAAAATTCCTTTACTCTTCGGAACTATTGGACATATCGCTTAAGATGAGAATTTGTTTGCCAGAAATTAATAAACGAAACCAAGGAAACCAACAAAAAACATACAATCCTAACGAAGAGAAAAATATCACCATAAGCCACGATAACTGGTATTCACTTGATTTATAAGATGGAAAGGTGTGTGGAAAGCCGTTCGCAGGCTTTTTTGCTACATTGGTTTAATCATATGGAAATGTGCAATAAATTGAGGGAGAGTATTTTGAAAAACTAAAAAAAAAATCGTTGTCTTTTATTATTTTAACACTTACCACTATCAATAGATGGCAAACTAGGTTGTGGACGGCTCAAATCCCCAACGAGAAACATGTATATTGGATTAGTGTCCGTCCCCGCGGAATAAAAGGAAACCTGCGTTGATTTAGTCAGCATTTCCCCGCCACTGACCAGCAATACAATATTTTGTGCTGGTATCTTGTGGATTCGCTCGATAGTTTCTTTTAAATTTGAAACACTGAAAGAAAATTAAATCATGGATTATATATTTACATACATACATATATACAAATATATGGTAGAATGCAGACATGTTTATTAACTTAGCAAGTGGCCCAACTATTTATATATATTTTTGAGCTCAGTTTCTTAATATATAATGCTTTAAATGTATGAGATTTTTCTTATAAATTTGTTTTCTTATATTTGTGTTAATTGCGTTTTATGGGCAAAATTTAGAGAATCTTATCGCAATTTGACGTGATTTTCGTAAGGTTGCACATAATTTCTTAAACAGAAGTTGGCAGCAGATAAATTCAATTAAAATTATTTAAGCGGCTATTAAATTCATGACGATTCAATTCAATTACTATGTTAAACAGATAATGGGATCAAAGTTAACGAACCAATCAATTTTGAATGTACGCTATTTGAGTAAAGATGTTTATATTCGTTGCGAATTTTTATTCGGCAAACAAACATATTTGCGCACCGCTGTGAATACAGCAATTCATTCAGAAATGTCAACGATCTATCAAAAAATGGGAATTTGCTTTGTAAAAGTACACATCTATACCCTCACATGCTAAAAATCTAACATGTGCGACTATATTAAATACCTAATTTGATTTAAAAGCATCTTTATACTGATTCATAAACTGACGTGTAGTTAACCTGGACATTGCCCGGCTACAGTTTTTTTCTATCTTCGCGCATATGAAAAGCTTTTGAGTTAATAAACAAACTAATTCACATTTACTAAACAGGCTGACTGCTCTCCTTTTTTACTTTTGTATGGGCATTTAACCCAAATAGATTAGCTGAGCGATAACAATTTTTATTTTGTTTATTTTGATAGATGCGCATGAGAAACATATTGTCAATAAAAATAGCTTGAAATATATACGTTGGTTGTTGTTTTCACACTTACCTTGACAATGCCACGTTCATATCGAACTTGTACATGGTTCCTTCGTCCACGAGAAATACGTACAACATTGTGTATTTCTTATATTTTTCTGTTGTTCGAAAAAAGTCAATTGAGGTAAAAAAGCACGGAATTTCGTTATAAGAGATAATTAGTCATTTGTCTCTGTTTGTCGTTAGGTTCTGAATGTCAAATGTACATTCACTGCGACTTTTTTGGCTAGAAAATATACGCATATCGGTTAGGTCTTTTACATTTATAATAAGTAAAACAAATATTACTATAACTCTGATGAACTAGATATTAGGGACCCACTTAAAAGGTTCTGAAAAGAATAGAGAAAAACTAATTATCTGTATATAGTTTAAAGCACTGTTTAATGAGTGTAGTTATGGATGATTTTCGTAAGTGAAAATGAGGAATGGAGAAAAAGATGCAACCAAGAACTGTATGGTTCAGCGACAATGGCACTCCGTCCACCTGAGGTGGCTGGAAAACGTTGAACGTAAGGATGTCATTGCCCCAGACCGGGCGTTCGAGTTCAACCCAGAGGGACAATCACATCTACAGCAGCGTACCCAGGTAGAAAGGAATTCAAACAACTGACCGGATAAGCAGGCATATTAGTTGAGGAATTCAAACAACTGACCGGATAAGCAGGCATATTAGTTGAGGAATTAATTTACCCTGGACTTTGCCACTTAAATTAGTAAGTAGGATAGTCCAAAAGAATATAGATACATATGTTCCAGGTTGTTCAAAAGGTTTTGTCGCTCAATAAGAAAAAGCATGATTTTGTGTTTGAAATATTTAATGCTTCATTATAATCTCTCTGAAGTTCAATAAACTTTTTCCAGTGATCTTCTAATTTATGGATTCCATCCCTGAAGTGAGACTGTCCGGAAGACTGTCGAAATACGATTCCATAGCAGCAATTGCCTCTTCGTTTGATGAAGGGTTCGTTATCTTGATGAACAATTTTTATGATCAACATTTGTTAATTCTGATTTACCATATACATACATACATCCAAGAGGTTACAATAATGATCTGCACTTTGGGGGTAATCCACAAACAAAATTTCTTGTCTTTCGGTCTTTTGGGATTCTAATCGGGCGCTTTTTTTTTTACGGCTACTGTGATCGTCGATCGCGGATTGTGGAGGTAGATCGAAATGATAAAACGAACAAAATCATTTTTATGTTTTTTAAAACGCTCCAAATGCTATTGGGAAAGTCGCAGGCGAGAATGTTATTATTCCCTTGTTAACGAATGCGGCACCGTAACCTAAAACTTCAGCCAAAATATTGCTCACACTGCCTCATGAAATGCATAGGGCTTTTACCAAATCCCATATTTTTGCTATCTGGTGTTGATGCACTTTTTGGACACCCTTCACATGCATCATCTTCAAGATATGTATGACCACTTTGAAATGCAGCAACCTATCTTTCAATTGTTTAAATCGGAGGTGAGGAGAACTTAAATGTACAATTTTAAAAATCGTTCATGAGTCGTTTTGATGCTGCACCTTTCAAAAATATTAATTTTATCTTATTATTGAAATCTTCTGTGACACGTTAATTCCGAATGGCTGCAAATATACAAATGAGCTGGCAGATCTACATAAAACTTTACACGCGCCATATCTTATTGAATAAGGAAAATTATTGAATCATCTTTAGTATATGTTGGATACACAATTAGCGAAAAAATAAACCGTCGTTTCCTTCAAACACACAATATTTTTAAATGATCCATACTAGGGCCTATTTTTTCTTTCATTTGGAATAGCATTTTCAAAATATAGTTTCATATGTTAATAATAAAAAAATAAAATGAACAAATATATTGAATTAGAACACTGCAAAATTAAAAGGACAAAATAGCAAATAGGTTTCTTTTTTTAAGGGATATAGAACTAAGATATAGAATCTGTTTCTTGAGATATGAGATTCACAATATTACTCATGCTCGTATTTGAGTCTGACAAAAAACTAATAATTTTAAAGATCAAGTAGATGTGTAAATCTTTGGATATGGCAATTACCACTTCAAACTGCGTTACACCATACTGCACCCCTGCATTTCTGAGGCTTGACAGTACCACTTTATTTACCAAATGCAATAAAAACGAACAACCATTTCTGAATGCTTTACTAACTCCCCTAGACTTATTGGGGTAGTTGCAATAATAGGGTAAAGACACCTGTATTGTAAGCACGTCTTCTTCTTTTCCTTTTTCCGGCGATGTTATGGTCAGAAGTGTAGGACCATAACCTTCCCACTTAACTGCATTCCTACTGGTCCGCTTGTGGGGTCCGCCGGTTTGACCTCAGAAAGTAGCGGCAGGCCTCCCGGTTTGGGATTACTTCATCGCTGAGGCCAGTCAAATGCTGGTGTTTTTGCATTTGTTTGCACCAATTGTTTTTCGGCCTGCCTTTTTTTTTTTTTTTTTGTGACACGGGCATGCTACAGATTTTTTTGTTTGATCTTACTCTTACAACACCGGTGATCTCCAGTCGTGTCAACCCACTGATTTGCATGTACACTTGTGGGGCAGTTTAATGGTGGTATATGTGTCCCTAGGCTCACCATGGTGTTTTCTAATTTGCCTAGATGTGATTTTTGTTTACATTTGTTTTAGTCGCCTTTTACGACAAGCGAGAGGTATCGCTGCAGGGATATTCTTAACCCGTCCATGCACGGGTAACTTGTATTGTAAGCACGTATCATAAGTTAACAGGAAATAATTTTTCCTTCGGGTTTAGGTTTGTTCTCTGTTGCTTTATGAGTATGTTTATGTTTCCTTATGGAGCCTTCTGTGCTTTTATTAGCCGAAATCAAGTTTGTCTGAAACGTGTTACAGTATTATTCCCAAGATCATATTTTCTTTATTATGAGAGTGTTTGCATTGTATTTCTACATATGTATATGCTTACATACTTATGTGTGCACGGTAATTACAAGTTACATCCATATACCCAACACAGCGTTGCCATACTTCTGCCAATAGATAGATAGATAGTGGTACTGTGTGTTTTGACTTTTTATCATTTCTCTCTTATGTTCAATGATGAGAGATACCTAGCCCAAAACTAGCAGTTGAATACCTACAACAGTTTAAAAAGTTTAGTTAATACTTGGGATCCTAGAACAAAATTATCAGCAGAGCAGAGTACAAGACTTCAGAGTGGTAACATTTTCTGTAAAAGCATTGAAGATACATTCAAGTTTATGGAAAAGCCTTTTCCAAGATGTTTTTTTTAATGTATTTTAACTAAAATGAAAATGTGTTTACTTAGACTTTATAAGAAAAAAAAAAAAAAAAAAAACAAGAACCAAACGCCGCTCTGCGGGAATAGTCTCCCAAGCTCAGTCTGGGGAGGCTAAATGAAGGTCGACTAATTCATTATCATGCTCCCATAGGCTCTAGCGCAAATTACGTTGAACACCTTTTGTTTTCTTTGCGTGCGAGTGTATCAGCAAGTAAAACCGTTTAATATAAAAAACAATGAAATGTTATTTAAACCCGCGAAACTATTCTGTGACTGGCAATACTGATAGATTGTAATTACATACATACATATATAGCTCCGCTGTAATCGCGTTTTATTGTCAACAATAACAACACTTGGCAATACGGAGGGCGGCCAAATTTAATTAACTGACATCACAACATCGTTTAAAGGGTTAACACTTTGCATCTACATCGTGATAAGCTCATGTTCAACGTCCTTCTACTGTAATAAATATTTTGACTTTTTGTTTTATAAAGATCAATACCGCATCCAAAGTATACATTTATGTAAATGTTGCATTTTTGAAACTGCTCCATGCTTTACCTGACACTGTTTTCTATTTCGTGTGTTTGTATATGTACGTGGTATGTATGCGGGGGTATAAAGCAGTTCAAATTAAATAGGAAGATTGAGGTAGAAAAAACAAAACAAACATGTGTGACAAAACCCGAAATCAAACATCAGAACAGGACGGACTACATAATTCATTACATATATGTATGTGTGCACACATGAGTATAGATTCGTCAAGAAATGTATATACGTATATCGTAAGGCAATTATGTAGTATAATAAATGTGTCGTTTACGTACTTGCAGATAATGAAATAGATGAAGAATATAAATCCGAGTGAGAAATGGATTTACATAATTTGTTCCTGTTTTGCAACATTTGGTTATTAACTCGTGCAGGTATATAGAAGAGGATTCCCTAGAACACAGACTACTTGGGCTTCCATCTTACGATGAATATTTTCACACATTTTTCTCCACACATTAATTTCTATTTCGTTCACTTGGTAATCGTTTGAAAGATTTATTTCGTTAAAAAAAACTTATTCATATTTCTGGTTTTATGTTTATGACTGTAACAGTTCTTATTTTCTCAGAGAGACGACTGTAAAATTGGATGCAAAAGAAATAAATGAACATTTGAAATGTCAAAATACAAAATCGAAATACGACAAAACAAACTGTCATTGTCTCTTTTTATGCCCATTGTTTGGCGACGAAAAAAAGGGAGAACATGACGTTACCACTTTGGTAAATAATAAAATGAACTTATGTGGAAAGCTCAGCTGATTATTTTCCTTTCTTCCATTATTCCGCCATCCGCGCACATTCAATGTCACACCGTTTTCGACGATATTGTTCATGCTGCGTATCGCGAGTTCATCCATAAAACGAACAAGCAAACTTAAATTATTTATTTACATTTTTTGCGGGTACTTATGAGAAAATATGTGATTAACGAAGCGCACGCTTGCTTGCCTTTTTCACAAATAAATGCTTATCTCACTCTGACGAAGTTCTCCCACGTTCTGCTTGTGATGCGACGAATTCGAAATAAGACAATGAAAACCATTCGAAGCCACATTAAACGTGTAATTACCAATTTACATTGTAAATCACTTGATACATTAGCAATTCAGGAAGAAAAATTAAGTAACTCACCTTTTTATATTAATTATTTTCTTGGATATCCACTCCACAAAGGAATTACGCGAGTGTGGTTCCCTTCAATATGCGACTGTTTTAATTTCACTTGTTTTGCTTTGTCACAATTCATCATACGCCACTCTTGAAAACCTTTTCTTTTTTTTGCAGAAAACAAGTAAACATTAACGTATTACATTAACAGGAGGACGTTCTTTCTTCTTTTTTTTTCCTCGTTAAAGTCCGAATTTTACTTTAATTTTACCAGCACAATAAATATCCCCACGGCGTCAATTGTTCACACTTAGCACGGGATGAACGAAAACTGGTATTTCTACTTATTTGCGTAAATGAATTCATCGAACTTTGGTGCTAGTTCATTTAGTTTATTTTCAAAGCAATATTGCCAGGTGTTCAATTTGGTTTAAATGTCAAAGCTTCAATTTATGAACATAACCCCACATTTATGAATACATCTAAGCGCATTTATTTACTATGTATATTTTCTGGATAAAATTTGAGCTTATTTGTTTTTTTTTATAATTCGTACATATAACATTTCTGTATACCATCCCCGATCTCCAGGCTCAAATAGTTCTCTTTTTTATTCTGATTTGAACGAAATCGATGCGGTGGTAGATTGCAAAAAGCATGGCATCTTCAAGCCTGATTTCACCTAAAAAAAGTTATAATGACAATTTGGTGGACGTCGAAAGGACCAATCCCCTTTTCATTTGTTCAACCAGGAGAAACGATAAACGATATCAATATACATAGATAGATAGATATTTATTTCGTTTGTTAAATTTATACAACGTTTCCCACCACACAATTTACCCACGGAGATATGATATTTAATATATCTTTCAATTGAGAAGGTACCTCACAATATTGTTTAAAAAATTAACACTACCAAATACTGTAAGGAAATCGATATAATGCGTGCCAAATTGACTGAAGAGAAACCAGCGTTGATCAATTAGCACGGTCCGATCCTTTTACATGTCCATGCCAGACCCCATACCTTAAAAGTATGTAACAATACAAAAACTGTTGCGGTAGGGATTTTAAATTCTTCTGCATCCACCGTACTCGCCTGATATTTTTCTAACGAACTATCATATTTTGCGCAATCTGGATTCATTTTAGATGCAGAATGTCTTCCAGAATCGAGCAGGGGTCATAAAAGTTTTGAAGATTTAATTGCCTCAAAAAGTCAGCACTTCTACACAATGGAATTATTTGACCTTGTATCACGTTGGAAGAAGGTCATAGATGCCAACGGATCCTATTCTGATTGAATAAAACTGTACGGAAAAATAATATTGGCTTTTAAATTTTTACTATAAAATCACAAACAACATTTCATCCTGTACAACCCAATAAGTTTCAATCAGAGAAACACCGTAATGTACCAGAAAAAGATTAATAATGCCACAAGAAAATCAAAACCCAATGGCTATTAAAACACTACCGCCTCGATCCAATGCAGATGTATAACTACACTTATCCTTTCTGAATATTAAGTATCTTTCTAAGTTAGTAAACTCAGAAGTAGTCACTATACAATCATACATTTCATTATAAAGCCCTAGACGAAGTGTTTCTTATTTGGTTCTTATAACCCTAACATTCTAATAATATATGTAAAAAAAAAGATTTTGGATTTATGGGGTTGGAAGTCAAGTACCTGAGTAATACGAATACCCAACGAACTTTCGCAACTGGAACGGTACAAACCAGTATGCACCTTCGACTATTAAAAAGTTCGTTAGCCAATCTGTGGCCGTCTGTGCATACGATGAGCAGTTTTGTTCACCGCAATCACGAGCTTCAAAACCTTTTCACATTTGTGGACAACAATATAGAATAATGTCATTCCAGCTCATTGGGAAACTTCGGTAGTTCACCTTATCCTTAAACGGGATAGAGATAGAACAAACTCTGCTAATCTCCAATCAATAAGCTAGGTTCGGAATGTTAGCAAGGTTTTTGAAAAATTAGCAAAAAGAACTCTGATTAAATGGGTTGCAGAAAAGAAAGAAAATTATACCGAACAACCAGTTTAGTTTTAAGTCGAGGCATGATACTATTCGCTTTGCGTCAAAACTGGTTTCTGACATTCTTTGGAATTATGCAAAAAATCAATGTACGGGTGTTTGTCTGGTCAACTTTAAAAAGGCCTTCGACACCGTATGGTGAGAAGGTCTATTCTATAAGCTCACTCGGCTATGCATGCCAAGTCATCTTCTTTACATGATTTACGCAATGACTAGTATGGGAAAGAAGTTTGTTGTTAAATGTGAAAACGTTACATCGAACAGCATCTTTAAAAGCGGTTTACAACAGTGTGCGCTTAATTCCTCGGCACTATTTTCTCACCTATTTAATAGCATATGCAAACGATTTAGTACCGTACAGATCAGGTTCAAAAATTGAGGTCATCAATACAATGCTGCAGTGTGAAATTACAAATTAAAAATCATCTTAAAATTTTTTTAATATTGATACGAACAGGAGAAAAACGAACAAAAGAAAAAAGTTATTTAAATAATAGTAGGTTACACCAAAATATTAGACAAAAGGTTTTCCAAGTTAATATAATTCATGTCTAAAAGCCAAACCTTAACTCACTTTTCGAACCTTCTAGAAAAAGTAATTGTTCTGATCGACAATGGGAGATTATTAAATAATCGGCACGACGTAACCAAATAAAAATTACGAAAGGCAGATGTACGGCAAGGAGGTACAGTGGTCAGTGACAACATACAAAGGGTATCTACGTAGATTGTAGCTCGAAAACAGTCTGAAATTAAGATATCCTGATCTTATAAAGAACGTCTTAAGAACTTTATAACAATATAAATGACGAACTGGAAGATTTTTCATATCTTGAAAAATTGGAAAACTGGTGCATCGGCGATGCTTGAAGGACACTTTTCTGCAGGGTGAGTAAAGGCAAAATGTTATTCTTATAAGCCCCTCCCCAACAAGTAATTCTATGCTGAAGTTTGGAATGAAAAATACCATAGTAAATGGTTTTTAATAGCTGTTTTGAACAGAATTTTTTAAATAGAAAAATTTTCGTAGAGTACTACAAAAATACTTTCTTAAAGCATCAGTATGGCTAGAAAACGACATCTTACAATCAATCAAGAGACCCAGGTATCTGAACTCATTCACTTTCTTAACTATAAGCATCTTTCGTTGCAGTTTACATTGCTAAGAAAAGGTGGAAGATTTAAGCCAAAACCACACTTACAACTTGATAGCTTGAACCTTGGACATTCCGGCACATGATAATACACATCCGCATAGGGTCTAGTCGAGGTAGATAAATTGAAAAACATAATTTTAGTTTACGTACTTATGTTTAAATAATGCTTGGCGGACTAATAACATAAGAGACAAAGATCCCAATTATTGTCACATACAAGATCCAGCGCAAGTTTATTCTTAAAGTTAAGAGAAAATAAAGAGTTAATATAAACAAGAAATAAAATAAGTCCCAGCACAGAGCCTTGAGGAACACCCAAATTAAAAAAAAACTTATTTTAATCCTCGTACCATCAAATTTCTCTCTTTGAGATCGCTTTGATAGATACGATTGGAGCCAATCGAGCATAAATCCTCGAAACCCAGCTTTTTCAAATTTAGCTAATACAATAGTATGCTGTGATTAACCAAATCAAACGCCTTTGCTAAATTCACGAAAAAGCTAGCAGTAAACTATTTGCATCAAGATTCGAGAAAATATTTGAGCAAAAGTCTACTCGTGCTACTTCGGTAGATTTACATTGCCGAAAACCAAATTGTCTTGGATTGAAAAATTTTACCTTTTGCAGAAAAGATAATATACGCTCTTTAATGGCTTTTTCAAAAACTTTACTAAAAACAGGCAGAAGTGAAATAGGTGTATAGTTTTTCATATCCAGGAAAGAACCTTTTTTGAATAATGGCACTACATCGGCACATTTTAAAGCCTTTGGAAATATTCCAGAAAAGATACTGCGGTTTAAACCTACAGCTAGTACATCTACTACAAAACGCGCTATTTGTTTTAAAAGTTTGTTCCAAATGCTGTCATAACCATAAGCGTTAGAGTTATTCAAAGACCCTATTATTTTTAAGAGCTCCAACGCTCCAAAGGTTCAAAAACAAAACTAATAGAATGGAATTGATCTCCACGACCACCTAACTTATTACAGATTCACTGAAAAGACTGGTACTCGTATTTGCTATGGAAGTAAAGAAGGTGTTAAAAGCATTCGCAATGCCCAACTTGTCACGGTTGTCAACAAACCGGTCTTGAAGTAGAAGATCTTCCACTCAGAACTTAGATTCCCCCTTGAGGAAATAAACCTACTCCGATAGTAATTATCTCGGGCGATAGGAATTTCGTTTTTAAGTTCTGAGGAGATCTTTTTAAGCTAATTTTTAAAACGAAGGTTAAGGGGATACCTGGAAAACTTGAATATTGTTTTTTCTCTTAATTTTATTAATAAGCTGACTAGTAATCCATCTTACCCCTGACTTTTTTATAGGGACAATGTAGTAGCAATTTGAGATATGGTTAATTAAGAAATTAAAAAATAAATCGTAGAAAGCAGATGAATTATTTTCCATGTAAACTCCATTCCAAGATTCGTGAGTTAGATCCTGCCTAAGTTTCCCATAATCAATTATATTCCTCTTCAAAGGAATATCATCCCTATATCCTGGTCTTTCATAAACAAGTGTGTTTACTAATAATCCCATCATTGCGTGGTCCGTAATTTGAAAATAAAATACAAGCTTTTCACAGGAGGCCAAGGAGCAGGCCTTAAACCTAGCCTAAATATGATCAAGGCATCTATTAGAAGCCCATATAGTGGTATTTTTTATAAGGCTAGCCAGACCGTGCGAAGCCAATAGGGCCAAATATCTAGATATTAATTCGCTGTTATCCAGTAAATTTATTTTGAAATCACTCAAAACTATTAAATTGTTTGATTTGAATTATTTAAAAAATATGAGAATTCTTCCATTAACGCCACAACGTTGAATTTATGCAGTCTATAAACATACACACAGTCACAAACTCAATTAGATCAAACATAACAGAAACCTTCTGTACATCCGCACTTGCAAAATTGACACACTTAACTTCGGTTACATTAATGAAGTAGCCTACACCGCCTGATGCGTAATATTCAATTGGATTACCGTGGAAAACAAAACCTGGCAAAGGGTAGTCGTTTAATTCAAATCCACATATCCACATTTCAGACACCACCAATATATCAGGAAGGCAAAGAAATTAATTAAGATGGCTAACAAGAGAAGACAAATTTTGTCTCAGACTTCTAACATTCTGGTGTATCACAAACTGCTTAGGACTTCGTTGTATAGGGCCGCAAGGGATACCAAGAGATATTGGGCTACATGGACTACCATTAGCGGTGAGAAACGCGATTAGTCAATTTGACCGCAGGGTAAAAATCATATGTACATATGCTTCATATGGTTTTCCGGTGTGGTTTAATGTTGGTTAGCATTTCTCTATATATAGTTTCCGAAATGTTAGTGCAAAATAGAGATGGCATCTCGGTAATTTACCATCGCTACCAGGGCGCCAGGATCAAACAGCTCATCTGGGTATGTTGACAGTGCTCACGAGCTCATGCGTTATAGTACCGCAATGGCGACTGGAATTTCGCCGATGTTGCTAAATAGCATGCCGATTTTTGATGATTGGCGTTGTTCGTGTGAGATCCTCCTCACTTCTTAGTTCGTAAATTGGATTAGACTAGGGGACCTTTTGGAGGCTGGACGCGTCATCATGCTTAGATAAACCTGAGAACTAACTGAAGCCTATTATTCTTGGTGAGGTCTCGGGCATGCACAGTGATCGAGATGGTGAAGTCCAGTTGCTAAAAGATGGAATCAGGAGGGTTACCACTCAGAATGAATCACACGAGTACGTACCAGCCAACTTGATTATATTTAAGATTAGAATTAGTCTTTAATACCCAGCTTAGGGTAGGTTAAGCAAAATAAAAAACAAAAGCATGAATCTAAGGCTTTTAATTAATTTTTAGAAAGTAAATTTTATCAATAGATTAGATAAGTTTAAGCCGAAAGGCATTACTAATTAAGAAATATAGTTAGGCTTAGAGTATTTTTAAGTTAAATTTTAACATTAAACAAGTCTAGTAAATAAGAATAGAATAACCAGAGAAATGAAAAAAAATGGTTTAAGGAAAATCCTTGCTATGGACTCGAAATGCTTTAATTCCGTAGCTTATCCTAAACTGTAAGGTAAGGGGAATAAAGAATGGTTGTGCCAATCTTCATATTTTGATTCAGTGAGAAGGGGATATCAGGCTCTCTTGGCTCTCTGTAAACAACGCTGACGTTGTGCAACGGCGAATGTTGCCTATCAGCATATTCAAGCCATTTTGGTTTAAGGTTTATCCTTTTTAAGGAAAATACTTGCTAAATAAACAAATAGTTTTAATGCGAAATTTTAATTTGCTGACGTTGTGCAACGGCGAGTGTTGCCTATCAGCATATTCAAGCCATTTTGCTCATCATTCTTCACATATTTTTATTGCAAACTTCTTATCACAAAACAGTTTCATATATTAAAACAAATAAATAGAAATATTTTATTACTTTGATATATTTTTGGCGAAAAAATATGAATTTAACATTAATTTTTTTTTCAATACTTTTACTATAGTTTTAGTGTTGATGTAAATATAAATAATAGACCTATATATTTCATAAAATAGAAAATATTTCCTTCGTAAGGTTTTTCTTTTAAATATGTTTGAGAAATGCTACAACACTTCTAAAGCTGTATATATTTAATTTCAAATAGTCTTTGCTCGTATTTAGTTGTTTAATTTTTTTTAGAAATATATTAATATGTCATATTAAATTATGTTATGTATTGAACATTGTGTTAATATTGTTACACCGCAGTTTTGTATTTTGATTCTCAAATTTTCATTGATTTAGTTTTGATTTTTTTTTTCGTTAGATTTTTATTTCAACAGATGTTCTACTTACTCTTTTGTATAAAAAGAAATGGCGAATTGCTTTCCAATATGCATTTCGCACAATTATTAGGAAAATATATTAAAATAGTCAGATACTAAATTTTAATCTGTGATTTATTAAAACATGATGTTAAAACACATGTTAATTATGAATAATTTTTTTAGACGTTGCTAAACAACATCAAGTTCGTTTGGCTTGAAGAGTAGAAAATAATAACAGATGTTGGTGTACAGTACATTTCATTGTTAAATTTAAAATTGGTGACGTATTCACTAAACTCGTATAGAAATATACGTACTAGTAGACTTTTTTATTTTTTTTTCGTGATGAAAATACAAAAGAATAGAACAGGCGAATATCAGGTAAAAAGGAATAGAAAATGTTAATAAGAATGAAATGATATATTTATTATATGTATAACCAAAATAAAGTATTAAAGTTACTGCTTTAAACATTAACTAAATAAGTACTTCACAAAAAGCATTGAGTTCAAACCGTTTTAAATTTTCGTTTTTATTTTGATAAAAGTTTTTTTTTTTTTTTTATTATTTTTTCTTTTTTTATAATGGGCCTAACTATCCTAACTTAGTTCTATACATCGAAAGAAATGATAGCCTTTGTATTATTCAGCTTTCTTTAACTTTCTTTGCTTTCTTTTGTATAAACATATTGATAAAAATATATTAAGATAATGAGGAACCAAATGTTTTGTTTCTTGCTTAAATTAAATGAATGTTAAATAAACTTTCCATATAAAAGAAAGAAATTCTGACCAATTGAGGTGAGTATTTGAAGTTATTATCGTACGATTACTTTTGTCATTCATTTATAGAAAAGATAGATCAGAAGAAATAGAAGAGAAAAGTAAATGAAAGAAAAGTACTTAAAACAAGAAGAAAGAATCTATCACACATTAATTCATTGCTCTACCAAATTTAAAGTGATCTGTATTTTCGAACCATGTGTACTTACCATACTGAATAATTAAATTTCATGAATCGACAATTTATTCTAACAATTAAATAACAAATGGGTTTAATATGAGTGATAAACGAAAAGAAAATGCATCCCATTCAATTGGGTGTTTATTATCGCATTTCCCGTATGTATATATTTTTTTCTTTTATTTTATTTAAATAATAACAAATTTAAAGACAATGCATCTTCGGGTCCCAAAGTACTTATATAAAACCGTTATAAGGTCCCAATATTTAAATTTCCGTATTTTCTTTCTCTAAGCACATTACTTAAGTGCAAGTTAATGCATTTTAGTTTTTTGGTTTTTAGTTCCTGTTTCTAAAATGTATCTATATAGTATAAAATTCGTCAGTTACAATCTAGTAATTTGTAATTCTGTTTTTGTTTTCTTCATAATTTCAAATGGAAGAAAATATGTATATATATGTAATATACCTAAGTAAATATCTTCAGATATACATATATATTCCAAGGCTTATAATCTTTCAGTTTTCGCTTTTTGCTGGATTACAAAAAGTTGTATTTTCTTTGTCTAATTAGCAGAAGGCTTTCGTAAAGTGCTAAACATTAAATATTCCCTAATTTCGAAAATGGATTATATTAGATTTCAAGTAAATTAATTTATATATTTGACTAATTTTTTTTTTATGCTGTAAAATAAAATTTTTACCAAATTACATTATTTACTCGTAAATATTGTTTTTTTTTCATTGTTTACTAAGAATATACATATGTATGTACGAGTATTTATGAGTATATTTTTTTTATTTTTTAAGTTGGCTAAATAGTTTTTTAGCCAAAAAACATGATCTAAAAAGCCAAATAGAAACTTCAATTTGATGCTATGTCAGCATCTTAAAGAACATAATCGCCAATACTATATTTGCAAAAAGCACCATAATCACCAGTTGTTGACGGGAAAACCAGTCCTATAATAAGATGAATTTCAAATAAAATTATTGAAAAGATGAGCTTATTGAAAAAAGGTTAAAACTTAATCATAATATTGGTATGTATATCGAAAAGGTCATAATATTTCTTCACTATCAAATTGAGGAAGATTGCATTCTGTTGACTGATTCACATTTAAGGCTCAAGTTCTTGCCACTTAAATCGGTAGTGGTATTCTTGCGGTACTTTGAAGTAACATAAAACCTATTACCAAGAGCTACCCTTGCAAGCTATTCCGCTTATAGTTGAATTATTTTTTTATTCTTTTTTTTTGTGTATTCCGTTCGAAGCTTAATTTGCCAGACAGTAAAAGCAATATTTTCCCAAAGAAAAATGTAAAACGTGCAATAATTCTTTTGACACTTGATGACTTACTCGTAATTACAGTTATTATGAGGTCGTGGCGCAGATGAATAGATATGTATTTCAACCGTTTTTGTTCCCTTAACTAAGTCATAGTTTCTACTTAGTGAATAGTGTGTTGGCCTCTAGTGTCATTGACACGGGATCGGAGCCCCACCACAATGAAATCGTCTCAACATTTAGCGACCAATAGAGTTCTTCTTTTCCTTTTTTCTCCGGCGTTGTTATGTTCAGAAGTGTAGGACCATAACCTTCCCACTTAACTGCATTCCTACTGGTCCGCTTGTGGGGTCCGCCGGTTTGACCTCAGAAAGTAGCGGCAGGCTTTCCGGTTTGGGATTACTTCATCGCTGAGGCCAATCAAATGCTGGTGTTTTTGCATTTGTTTGCACCAATTGTTTTTCGGCCTGCCTTTTTTTTTTTTTTTTTTTGTGACACGGGCATGCTACAGATTTTTTTGTTTGATCTTACTCTTACAACACCGGTGATCTCCAGTCGTGTCAACCCACTGATTTGCATGTACACTTGTGGGGCAGTTTAATGGTGGCATATGTATGTGTCCCTAGGCTCACCTTGGTGTTTTCTAAATTGCCTAGATGTGATTTTTATTGTTTAGCGATCAATAGAGTAATCTCATTTAATAAAGATGGGCGGAAGAAGCTTGGGCTCAAGTTTTTAATGAATATGGTATACTTTTTACTATCTTATTAATCTACAGCACTTTTCCATTACTATGATGAGGAAAAGTATTGTAAAATATACACTGGGTTTTGTAAATGTCGGCATACATCGCCTATGGTCTGCCATAAAGATCTGAAGATGAATACTGTTATATTAAATTATATCATGCGAGTACTTAGTAGAGACAAGACCTAGTTTTATGTAAGGACTTAGTGATAAGTACCAATACAAGCGCAAGTTAATTAAAAAAAATCAAATGTTAATAAAATAGAAATAAAACACTTACCTTAACTTGCGGACTGACTAAATACAATAAAGGATTCGCTTTTAGCCTTTCATTTAATTCAATTTGTCTTCGAACAGCTTCTCGTCTAGCTGAACCTAACGCTGATACTTCTTCGCGGCTCATAGCTTCTGTAGCACGCGGTAACTCTTGAAAATCTGGCAACGATTTTTTTCTTTGTAAAGTCACATTTATCGGAACGCTCTAGAAAATCATATAAAAACTTTATCTTTTACTTGCCCCGTATTCAATCCAGACAGAAAGCAAATATATAAGTATGTAGAAATAAACAAAAATAAAATTCGATAAAAAGACATAAGCACGAATATGAAACATTGAAAATAACCTCTACTGGTGGGTCTACAATCCAACTCTCTGATGCCCTTCTGGCCAGCAGAGCTGGCGAAAACATTAAATCCTCATCCTCTTCTTCGGAATACCACTCCATTTTTTCTATTTTATTTATTTGTTTTTTTTAAATTATCAAAACATATAGTCAAGAATCTATTTGTATCTTTGTGGTTATTTTCACATATTATGATTAAGTTTTAATATCGTCGACTATATTCACTGATCACACGTTCTAGATATTTATTTTGTTTTTTTTTAAATATATCTATCAATATGTTACTTTTTCTATATTGCAAACGTATATTGATTTAAATATAATCAATGGTTAATTGTTTGATTAAATTCATTTTAAATATTGCATAATATATTTGCATTTAAGCACAGACTCAATATTAACTCTGTCTATATGTTGAGAACAGAAAAATGCTCGTGCGATTGATTGTGTATTTATATATAATATTTCCTCGTGTTTAAAAATATATTGCTAGCATTTTTCTTTTGCTTTTGAATAGGAACTAGTTAAAAGTCATTCTCGTTTATCGTTCGAATTGATATATTTTTGAAAATGCTTGAAGATTGCAATTTTACGAGCGAGTGCGCCAGACTGGGCCGAAAACCGCTGACTGAGGAACCGTCGGGCGGCCAAAAGAGTTTATGTTGGAAAGCTACTTTAAACGTGAGTTTGGTTACCACTGAATACGGGAGAAAGTATTATTATTGTGACAATACTTAAGGAAGATGTGTTTAGCGACATTTTTAGCTAGAAGAAGAGAATAAAGAGAATAAAGAAGGCCAGGAGCACGATAAAAAGCCGTTCTCTCGATCCACTGAGCAATACAGATATATGTAGATATATTCGTAATTCCTACATCAAAATAGTTGACTATTCGTATGACACATTTAACATGCCTACTCACTAAATTGCAGTATTTCTCGGATTTGGAACACAGCACAACGTCCTCTTATGATTATTTTTAGAAATTGGAAGTAAAAACTTTACACATTTCGAATACCAAGTACCAATATCATCAGATAGAGAGAGAAAGAAAGAGAGGGAAAAGAAAAGAGAGTAGACTTCTTAACTGATAGATTAAAGGTGTGACGAACACCACTCTATATGAGTCTCTGCGTATTCAATCTGAGATAAATAATCAACTAGAATAATGCATGCTAAAGTATGTGTATGAACAAGAATATTTTGCATACGTCGAAAACCAAACACCCAGTGTAATGATGCAACCTTGACCTCCTTACGAGTAGTATACTATGGCGTTCTTGTGGAAAAGTTCGTTTGTACGATATTACTTGTATATTGAAGAAGTGTCTCATTTTTGATGTTAGGGAATCACAAGATATGTAGTTCAATAAAATACGTTAAGAGACATCTCAATACAATAATATTTTTTTAACTAAAGAAGTTTAACAATTGAAGAATTAACCAATCCCTACGCCTGCTACGACACGAGAACAAAATTTGTTGACTGATATCGTATGAACTTAAATAATTGCACATTAAATCTGGTCTGTTTTTAACCAGGTTTGCATATACTAAACTGTATCTTTCATATGATAAGGAGATAGATGATGAAAGTAATTCAATGCTATCTGGTTTTAGCTATTTAATGGATTGCGGTCAATTAAAAATACTTCCAAATTTTAATTCCTGAATTTTTACAAAACAATTACCTAAACAATGTGTGTTCCCGGGAAAAGGTCTCTAAAAAATTGGATTATTAACCTTGCGTAACTCTTGGTAAGGGCGACATCATTTTTGCTGACTTAGTTTCCCAAAAATATTACTAAAGAAGAGCAAGAAGTTAATTGAGTTATCACTGAAATCCTGAGAAGTTTTTCGGGATTCAAAAACTGGAGAATAAATATTTGCTCCCTTCGTATTTACGACTGACCAGAATAATAATAATGTATTATATATTAACCCATAAGCGAATCTAAATACATTTTTAGCTCAAATCAAATCAGTGTGTTACTAAATCATTATTTTTTAACATTGCGTGAGTTGAGACTCCTGTTAATAATATTTATACGTACCCGTGGACCCGAATCTTGACCATTAAATTTTTGAATTTAATAAAATCATATGCTCTTAGTGTTTTAAGTAGTACAAGCGAGTTAATTGCAACATTTTAAAAGAGCCTTCACACATTAGTCTGCATACCTTTAGTTTTTTATTGCCAGCATTTGGACCAGCGCCTCCAAAAGCGCCACCTCTCTGTGGTGTTGCAGGTTTTGGCGGCACATATAAACTCTCAGTTCGTTTCGGTTGCGAGGGTGAGGGAATGATATCTTGTCCTAGTGTGCGCTGACGTAGTAGAACGTCTTCAAATGGCTGATTAGGTGTTGAAAAAAATGAGTCTCCAGTTGGATTCAATCGTTTTTGCATACTAGGTGTACCAGTGCGAGAAGCTCGTCCTGATCCTGTCGGTATAGTTCCATTGCCAGTGTTGCTATTCGGTGTGGCAGATCTGGGGCCTGGTGTTGTACCACGAAATACTGAGCCCGCTCGTGGTCTAGATGATTCGTTGTTAGTTGTCGCCTCGTTACCTCCCGCGGATCCGGTAGCCGATGTTGTTCCCCGATCAACAGATGCTTGACGCGATCCAAATCCACCACTTAGTCGACTTGCAGCTCTTGTATATCTATCGACAGATGAATCCCGACTAGGAGGTCGTTTATAATGATCGAAATGATCGATAGAAGATTGTTGATTGACTTGACCAAGCATTGGCGGTCGACTTCCGTTGCGACGCAACATTGTATTATTTCCATCAAAATTTGAAGCGTTCTCCATTCGTTGCTGCTGAAATTGTTGATGTTGCATTGAATGGTGTTGTTGCGGCTGTTGATCAGATGATAATTGTTGATGTAGATGTTGTTGTTGCATTTCTATGTGTTGTTGCTCTTGTTGTTGAAATTGCTGCGAAGGCGATGCAAGATGTTGTTGCTGCATATCATGAGCTTGCTGCTGTTGAAGATGGTGCATAGACTGTTGACTTTGCTGCTGGGCCATTAATTGCTGCTGCAGAAGAATGTTAGTTTGCTGTGGTCCTAAATAATTACTATTGCTGCGTGGATCCTGTTGAGCATTGATACTATTCATATGATTTAAACTGTTAAGTTGGGCATTAACTTTCCCAGAAATATCGTTTTGCATTTGTTGCATCCCAGGCGGTTGCTGCTGTTGGAATTGATATGATGGATTCATTTGCGTATTGTTCTGGTATTGATTAGAAATGCCACCGCTATACAATTGATTTGTGTTTGTATTTGTTCCGATACCGCGATTATGTTGCTGACTGACGAGAGCGGATAAATCGGTTTGTGGGGAAACTGGCATCTGTTGAGAGTACATTGAACTGGGTACGGGACAATCAACAGATTGTTGAGTATTTAATTGCGGTGCTGTTCGGGCATTGGAGGACTTTTGCGAAGGTTGAATTTGCTGTTGTTGTTGTTGCTGAAATGCTGAAAGCGATTGTTTAGCAGTTTGTTGCGAGGAAGCAATACCACTTCTTGTCTCATCCATTTGATTAGCCCCATAAGGCGTGTTTGTTGACACCTGAGGTCGATTTTTATCAACATCATTTGGTAATACCTTATATCGTTCGCGGAATCGAAGCTTTTCGAAACGTTCCAGTACTAAAGGCTTAAAATCTGGTGCGAATTCACGCGCCATAGCAACTGCCTGTTCGCAATCGATTCGTGCTTGTTCTGCTGCAATATCAGCATTTTGTGCTTTAGCTGCCGCAGTTGCAGTTCGAGAAATTGCTATATCCGACCGTTGTAAAGCCATTTTCAAAGCTCTCTGTGCTGAACTAACAGCTGCCGTTATTCTTTCGCGAAACTTACGTGATCGTGCCACAAACAAATGTTTCTTCTTTTGGCTCGTAATTAAAATATTGTTTTTGTATTTTCCCTCCTCAATCGTCCCATCACGAAACGTTGTTACACCATAACCGTTTTTCTTGTTATTATACCACTCACCCTCGTACCTTAAGGTAAATAATTTCATCTAAAATAAGCATAAATTAATTAATATGACCAATACTTACTTTAGTCCATCGGTTCGTTCAGCTACGCCATATCCACTGCGCTTGTCTTTACTCCATTCTCCCATATAAGTTTCAACGACTCTCGGATCTAATTGTTCATCGTCCATTGTAAAGCTAGCATTGGATTCTGTATGAGCAGACCTACGATTTCAATAAGAACACATTATATCTTCGATGATTAGTTAGAGTAAAAGATACACACTTTGCAGTTAGATTTGATTGTTCGGAGCCTGTGCTAAGCCATGAAGCGGTCGACATTGTCGATCGCATGCTACCAGACGCTAAAGTTCCACGCTTTTCAAGATCTCCAGTGCTTCGTTGTTTTCGCCTTAAGCCCTGTTTTATACAAAATTTATTTCAATTTTTTTTCTCACATGAATTCACATGTTACCGAAAGAAATCCTTTTTTTGATTTTTCAGTCAAACTATTTCGTCTTGCTGGCAGCTTATCCGATTTGGAAGTCAAAACGAATCCTCCACGAATTTCCTCCACTTTATTGTTTCGTTTATCACCGGGATCAGCATTCTCATTGCTACGTACTGAGCTCATTGAAGAATGAATGTTTTTTGGTCGATAATGTGATGCCATGCCAAATGGAGCTGACGTGCGTATTCCATATCCATGACGCTTTCCTTCCTGCCATTGTCCTTGATATGTGCCTGTAATATATTGTATATTTTTTAAAGTAATGAAAATATGTGTTAAGTTGTAGAGCAGTTATAAAATGGTGATTTGGTGGACGAATTGTTAACACCCCTGGTTGATGGCTGAAAGGTTTCCTTGACTTGAAAAGATTCCCTTGACTCAATTCCCGAGTTAAGAGTGACGATGTGATAGCACAACAATATTCACTAACACTTTAAAATTGAGATGGAAACAGTAAAAATGTATGTTTATATAACATATAACATATACTGCTAGAATAATCAACTGAATAATTAATTATAATTAAGCTATACGCATTAGACTTATTTTTCGAGAACCATAAGCCAACTAATCTACTCAGATACACTTCCTAATGAGTATATGAGTACATCCAAGGCTTATTTTGAAACATCCAATAATATTCGTTTCTACCCTAAGTTAGTAGCTCGAACCTTCCGGTATACTTTTAAGCCGAACATAATAAATAATTATAATAAACCGCCTTGTTGGTTTGATTATACAAAGATGATATAAAAATGGTATTTGCGGTCCTGATAAATAAGCTTTGGCTTATTTTGAGATAATATTTCAACAAATATAATTTTTCTTATTTGTATTTGGATATTTCAACGTTTTACAATCTTACGTATAAGCACAAGGTACATGAAAACTTTATTAATTTAGTTTTCAACGTAAAGGAGGGTTCTGTAAATATCTACCTAGTCTTCCGCATAGCACACACCCCTAATGTTGCGGGACAATAAACCGAATTGCAATGAAAAAAGAATGTAAAACTGTTATTTTTAGACACAGAACAATTGCTCGATAGCTTGACGAATTATCGGCTACGTGGCATTCCAAATTAAGATTACAGGGGTCCCAATCCTTCCCCCACATTTCGTGATTTCACTTCAAAAGTACTGAAATTGTAAAATTCTTATATTTTTTCGCATTTCTCGAATCGTATTCCTTCAATGAGCTTTCATCTCGATTTCTAAAATTTCAATAAATTGAATATGACTATGAAAGAATTAAAAATTGAAAGCATTTACAGTTTTCGGGGAACAGATAAGTTTGATGAAGAAAGCTTTGCGCTCTTCTATATAAGCAGGGCAATATTCTTAAATAAATAAATTTCGATGACGTCATGAGTTCAAAATTAGCCGAGGGATTAAATAACTAAATACTAGCCAAAAAATGTAATAATAAAAAAATAAATAAATTTATTATTTACCACCATCGGCATAAGTCTCGCAGCCGTAACCATCCTGAAAGCCAACGTTCCAAGTGCCTTCATATTTTGCTGTGGATATTGTGCTCTGTCGGACGCCATATCGCCCTTTGTGTCCATCTTTTGACCATTCTCCACGGTAAATAAGACGACCTCGCTGTTCTACACCTAATCCATGTCGTCTTCCATTCTGCCATTGGCCTTCATAATGTGAGCCACTGTAATGAAACAAATATTCTTTTTAAACTACTAGTGTAGTACAGAGCTACATGTCCAATGCGAAGGAGTAAAAACAAAAAAAAATGTATGCATATTTTATCAAAAAAGATTTCGTATGAAATGTCATTAACTTTTAAAATATTATATTAGCAAATATTTCAATATTGTTTCGCTATTGATATCAAGGCTGAGAGAGCTAAAGTCGATGTTTTGTATCATTTATGTGTCTTCATACGAAAAGGAATGAAACTGTTTATGTCCAACTCCGAACGCTGAATTTCAAGAGTTTCTTGAAGAATAAGAGTTAGAATACTACAGGGCTTATCTTGGACTAAAATACCACGAAATAAAATTTCAATCAGCAAATCATTAGTTACAAACACACCATTCTGTAAGCTACTTGATTCCTCATAAATATACTATTATAAATACAATATAAAGCTAGTTTTATACTAACCTTGGCCAAATATAAACTCCCGAAAGCTCAAAGCCGTAGTTCCATGCGCCGGCATACGCACCCTGGTGTTTGGGCCCCGTGCATACACCGTGACCATGTGCTTTACCATCATCCCATCCGCCGCAATACGTGCCACCGTCTTCGAAGTCAAACCGTCCACCACTTATTTGTGCCCGTTTACTAGCTGTCCCATAAGTTCCCGGCGGTGAGCTTACGCCACTGCCGCCGCCTTGACCACTACCTATTTGACCGTTTTGCATATCTGCTTGTTGCTGCTGCTGCATTTCCGTTCCTTTTTTATTTATGGTTCGTTCGTTGCGAAAATGTATTTGTCTTTTGTTTTTTTTTTATTTTGTTATAATAAAATAGTTAATTCTACTGCTATATGCAAATGATAGGGGTTTTGTTTATTATGCTTATTGATTTTTAACTCTTTGAATGGGATTGACATCGGCTATCCTTGATTGGGATAGGGGCTGGTATGATATTAATTATTCGGCTGCGATTTACTGCTTTTTCCAGTGCTTTGCTTTCCAACTTCCCAAGCTCGTTTATTTCCCCTCGAATACACGAAGTAATAGTGTTTTGTTTATAGTTAATAGTTTTTATTAATTTTTTTATCATTTGAATTAATATATGCGTTTTCGTTTTCGACTTTGCCTTGTTTTGTTTTAGTTTAGGAGGACTCTTTTCAAATACTACTTGAATTAACCAATTCAGTAGAATTTCTTCTCTTAACACTTTTAAATAAGTCGATTGGGAAATAATTGATTAAAGTTAGGTTTACGATAAAGAGCCACGCATGCATTTTGAATTATCTTTTAGGTATATTTACATATTTCTGTTTATCTGCATTTCTGAGTAAATAATTTTATTAAATGAAATTCAAAAATTTCATGAATTTAAGTTCGACTTAAAATTGTTTATCATGCATAGCATTATAAACAATGCATTAGCACATATTTATACACACAAATATTAATATCTGAATGTATAATACAGGTGCTAATAATTGAAGAACATAAAGAAAAAAAACAAAGTATGTGAACATATAGAAAGTGTTTCGTCTTACTTGATATCTGTGTGAATCGTGAATTGAGGAAATCTTTTAGAAATGATGACTACCATGATACTAATGATTCTCAAATGGCTGGAATATTTGTTCAATGTAAACTAACATCATGAGCTCATTAATAATTTATCACAATTGAGTTATTAAGAAAATTCAATGAAATTGATAAACATCGACGAAGGAAAAAACCACTACAAATTAAATAACCGAATAAATAAATAAATAAGTAAAACAGGGTACGATTCTCGATGAAAACAAGAGCACAGCAACAACAAGACACAAAAATCATCTTTTGCTTTGTTATAAATAGAATCACATATTTAGGTAGATGTTTTTATCCACGGATCTCGTTGATTTTTCCTATTCAAAAATCCCAATTTTTACTTTTTAACTGTTTAAACCCACAAATACACTACCATCCAAAAGTATATAGACATGCATTAGTTTCTTCTGATCAGATTAATGCCTATGTATGGGCAAGAGAGTGTTTTGTACATTTTTAAGTAATTCTTTTCATCGTGTTTTAATTTTTTTTTTTTGCATTTAAAATTTTAGTCACTTAATATTGGCGTAAGTTTGAGTAACTAAAAGAGAGCATCGTTTGCATATTTCCGTGTTCACAGTTTTTTTTTTTTATTGTTGGCTCATCTACCCAGGCACCTTTCAACAATTTTCGCGACACAAAATCACATACAAGTGGTTTGAATAAAAAATTGATGGCGCAAAAATAATTCATTACTTGTTTTTTTTTTTAATTTTTCATTTAAGAATGTTTTGCCAAATTAAAATTTCCTTGCTATACAATGCACTTCGATCAGTATGTCGAGTAAAATATATTTTTAGCACTTAACATAACACACTTTTTTTTCAAAGATATGTAATATATACCTATCTTATGTTCACAAACTGTGTTCACTTAAATTAAAATTACATTTGCAACCCAAATAGAATCAACAAGCAAATAATATAGCCCGGATAAATTGCTTTAGAAAAATCAACAATAATTTACATTTACTTAAAATTACTAGTTTTAAATTTTCAGATATCACTTCATGGTGATTCGAGAAAGAGAGGAGTAAAGAAGGACTTCCAACATTTTGATTTTTCAGCTAGCAGTAACACATGTATAATTTAAAAAAGTATATATATATATATAGATATTCTATTTCTGCTCCCGTACATTGAAATACATTAGAAAAGGAGGAAAAAGAAAACTAGTGACAGAGAATTAAACGAAATAAAACAGAAAAGAATTCGAACGTTTAAAACACATCGAAATTAAGCAGGGAAAGGGTAAAAGAAGTACGCTCGAATTTAAATGAAATATTTAAACACATTTATTTTATTCCCGTCATTGAAACTCAGGCGTATGCGTAATACACATGAACATGAAAGATACGTACTCGTTCTCCCGTACTTGTGTATTCGAAAGCATATGAACTACGTCGGGGCATGCGCACGCGATACGTCTGGTTCTGTTGCTCGTCTCTTTTCCCATGACGATCCTTTGACTGATCTCTCGAAAACGCGAAATGCTTAATCGGAAGTAAAGCTACCATTGCCTGCGCGCATTTGTCAAAAAAATCGGAAGTTATGTGCCTAGCCATATGATGCTTTACATTGTTTGAATTGTGATAAATTAAATTTGTAATTATTTTCTATGTGGGTTATTGTTTTGAATATAAAACAGTTTTTATGAGAACTGGATCTTGATATTGGCGAAAATCAATGTTGCCCGAGAACTTAAAACTATCAGTGTGTTCATAGTCTACATGACGTAGTTATTGTATATGGAATGTGAGTCAGGGGCAATTTTAGCAATGTGCAATTTAGCAGGAAACTCAACAATCCTTTCGAACGAACTTATTGTCATTTAAAAATTATTAAAAAAAAAAATATACGTTTTTTCAAACACACTTATTCGTTTAGCAAACATAGGGACATGGTTTTGAATTCAAGTAACGAATTTAGTTTACAAAGTATATGGAAAGAACAAAAATCGCGCGCGAACGTTCGTTTCGGAAATATAGTCGTTATAAAACTGAAACGTAGAGATTTTGAGTAGTATTGGTGTCAATTCTTAATATTCGGGCAAAACTTACAAAGAAAATTTCGATTTGTAAAGCTTTCGTCAGTATTGCTCTCTTTGAAGAACATCTTGCAGTCGCGTGCACTCAGTGCAACCAACGAACTTACGAGTACTCTTAATTATATCGGAATTTGAGTACTCATCCGTAGGTCTGCAGATTTGTATACATATGAATTTGTACTAGATATGTTTTTGACGTTTGAACATGTGTATTGTATGTTGTTATGATATTTTGATGAATGGGAATTTTAGGTGAATCATGATATCCTTACGAATGTACGAAAAGAAAAATTACAAAGTTTAATAAATTAAATTCCAGAAATATATAGTCTTACACACTGCTGTTTTCGAGTTTTCTATTGATTCATTATCATAGCTTGCCTCTCGCATGTCAAAAAGGCTCAGCGCAATTGGGTTAAAAATCGATTATTTTGAACTCACAAAGAAGAACACAAACATATGAATAATATAAATATTTCCATTTGATAAACACAATTACTTTAATATCACATTGAATTTATAAATCATATTGGATTTATAATTAATCTTAATTTCATAAGAGTTTATTTGAAATTCTATTTATTTTTTAAGACATTTCACATATTTGGGATTGAAAAACGGAAGCGCACTTAAAAAATAAAAGATATAAGTTATATTTGAACCGTTAACCATTCACGGTGCCGTCATTCAACCATTACATTAGTTACCGTTTTTGAAATTACGAATGATCTTAAAAATTCATCTGCTATGTTGCATTACTCTTGTCATATGTTTTCATGTCTATTACAAAAAAGCTCAGGTATTTGGAAAGAAAAAGAACAAAAACAAAACAAGGTATTTGTTTTCTTCAAGAAGCTATGAGCTTTAGAACGAATCAGGGATGCTTTCATGTCGCTGGGAATACCCTTGCGTTTATAAAACGAATGAGCTCTTTTCAGTTTATGAATGACAGATTATAAATTATTATATAAAACAAAAAAAAAGGGAAACAAATTTAATATTAAATTTAAGAAATGTAAAATTTGTATATACCTATGAACAACAGGACTTTTTAAATGAGATTGTAAAAGTAAAGTTATATTTAAAAAGAAATGAACTATTACTTTCCATGGGGGTGAAGAGAAATAGTTTTATTTTTATCTTTCGGAAGTTAATAGCATTTGTCTAAAAATTGAAACTATCCCACCAACAACCAGTGGTGAAAAGACACGATAAAGTTTTTGCTAATCCCAATGAAGCACTACCTTTTCATGCAAAAGTCGTTGGAATCATAAGAACGAGGGATGACGAACCAGTTTACTCTAAAACCTATCAATACCCCATGTCCATACCCCCATTTGTTCCATAATGGAATAATAAGACCGCTTTCAATCTCCTTTCAACAATCCAATTAGGATTGAAGACAAAAAGGGGATTGATGAGGCGGAAAAAAAGGAAAATGCATCTTGTAAATTATAACAGAAAAAAATATAAATTATGACAGAAAAATTGTAAATTATGACGGAAATCCCATTCCAGATAGTAGTGTCATTCTTGCCGGTCGATCTAAAACCAGAGTTCCACCAAAGGCATTTTCCGTAAATAATGTGAAATATGAAATTTGCAGGCTTCCATTTGGGTTAAAAAAAGGCTCTCAGCGTCCTTAGAGAGAATGTTTACATTGATGAAGTTATGATTTTTCAAAGCCGAAGAAATATCTTATTACAGTGGTTTTTAAATTAACGAAATCAAAAATGTTTGAAGAAGATATTGAATTGTTAAGCTTTGTAGTATCGAATAAGGGAATATTGCCTGGATGAAGATAACGATATTATTTGATGACAAAGTTCCATTTACCTTCGCAGTTTGCAATCCTTTCCCGCCCTATCCGGACACTACAGACGGTTTATAAGAGATGAAGCTAATATTGCGAAACCTTTAACAAATTACTTTCGCGCAGGAAATATTATAGTAACATTTGGACAAAAACATCTAAAAATGTTACAGTAAACTGGATTATAATTTGATATTTGATTTCAGTTCCGGTCCTTCATCCCATGCGCTTGGAACTGATTCTCACAGGAAAGAAGGCCAGTCACAATGTTTTCGCGCAGACTGTCAACCAACGAAGATAATTACGCTGTAAATGAAACAATTGTTGGCCATAGTCTTGCAGAAACTGAGAAAATATTTATATGGAGTCAATCGATTAAATATTTATGAGGATCTCTAACGACTAACCTTAACTATTCCGGGATAAAAAATCCTAATGCAGAGATGAAAAGACCGATATCTTTCATAAAAGAGTTCTCGCCAACATTTTTTCATAAAGAAAACTTTGTAACTGATGCATTGTGCGAGGATACCCACTGTTTAAAATCCTTGGAACTGCTTTCGGAACCAATTAGTTCTTAGCTAAGGAGCAGATTTTGTGAATACTATAAAGCTAATTTTTAGGACGCAGATGAGGTACACTGTTCCCTTGGTCGACTTGAATACAGTTTTCCCAGTTTATCCTTATGTAGTCAGCACAATTTGTCCAACCTAGCTCGAATCCAAGACACACTTATTATCCTTTTTTCCTCTGTAAAGTTTCGTCATACAGAGAAAATCGCTATGGGTATCTTCAACCCAAATGACCAAAGAGAAATTCTTCTAACTAAGCATAAGTTCATCGATCTGCCTGAGAAAATACACAAATATTTTATTTCTCTTTCTCCTAGTTATAGGAGATTAACACATTTATTCCCATGCTTGTGTTAACGCAACATTAAATTTTTTTTTTAACTAAAATGGTAACATTACTGATGCATTTTCTATTTTATTGCATTAAAAAATATCTGAAGTAGCATATAACTTTTTTTGATATGGCTAATAGTAATTGAAGTTTTGGTTATATACCTATATATAATAAAATTGACAAATGTCCAAGAAAAACCTGCGAACTTTTTGAATTTCATAAAAATTGCTATTTTCCAATATTTCAAGGTCAAAATTAGTTTTCGTAAAATATATGTATATTGCTAGTGGCAATAATTCGGAAACAAAATAAATATATATGTACGTTGGGTAAGTATCGCTAATCGGCTTATCTTAGTAATGTTGCGAAAACGACAAACAGCAACACCTTAGTAGGCTTTGAAAGCATTTCTGTTTGAAAATTTTATTTCCCCTTATATCAGTTCATACCATATGACGGAAAAAATGTTATGAATGCCAATAAGGAATTCGGGCTAGGTGGCCAATTTGTCATAGATCTATTGAAAGTAATAGAAAATAGAAATGTTCACAAGGCCTATTTTGATAACATATTTCCCAGCTTTAACCTATTCGTTCATCTAAGAAATGAAGGATATTCTGCTACTGGAACTGTCAGGGAAAATAGAATTCTTAAATGCCCATTAGAGACAAACAAATCAATAGGCAAAAAACAACGTGGTGCAGTGGGTTCCTACTATGATTGCGAAAATTAAATCGGTGTAGTACGTTGGAATGACAATTCCGTTGTTACGGTGGCATCCAATTGTGAGTCTGCTCAGCCCAATGTCATGGTAAAACAGTATAATCGTTTGGTGGAATTGGTGGAAAAAATGGTGGTGGCCATTATTTGTTAATACAATAGATTCTACAATTGTCAATGCATGGAAGCTGCATAGAATTGTTTATAATGAAAAAACAATCTCTCAGCTGGATTTTTGGTCGGAATTAGTTCGGAGCCTCATTAGTATTAACAAAGGAAAAACACAATCTGTTCGAGGACGCGGTTCAACTGCATCTCTGCCACCCACTTCGAGATGAGATAACGTTGGCCTTATGATTAAGAAAAATCACAATTGTATTTATGTGCAATTTCTTTGCATTCCCATTGTTTTAAGACTTACTACACCTAATTTATTTTATGTCTTATCCACATTTTGCATTCACTTCTTTCACTTCTTAACGTGTGTAGATTAATCTAAAGTGGCATCAGACATCCTCACGAAATTGATAAGTAAGACTGCTGCGCTTACAATCTTCTTCGCTGACTCCGAAGTCATATTCAGTGGGTAAAGTAAGATTTTCCACCGGGCCAAAAATGCCGAATGCATTTTCAGTGACTAAACTTGGCGCGAAAGGTACTCTTGTAGACATTTTCTCGATCCTTAGCTTAGTTAAGAAAGTTCGACTATTTCGAAAAAATAAAAATGTATGTATGTACATAATACCTGGACTCGGACACATGAAAAACATTTTTGAGAAGTGTGGAATAGCCAACAAAATAATGTGGACACCTGACGCTATAAATAACTTCCGACCAAGATCGGAGTGAAATAAACCATGATGAATCAGTTCGCCGGAAGCTCTACCTTGAATTTTGCAAGCTTTTACCTCGATCTCAGGAACCACATAAACTAGGGTTCTAAAACCTGTGGCTATGAGCTCAAAATCATCATAGCTACGCGGCAAGTTTGATTTGATATATGCGTACGGACGGACGGACAGACAGGAAAGCCTTTGCATAAGTCTTTCCTACCCCAGCTTTGCAAGGTAGAAGATTAACTTTTAGCAACAAGTTAACTGTGAGTTAATACGACGGAGTACGACGGGGAAAACAGGTTGGCAGATTCTATTATATGGGACGTTAACAATTTGGTTTCTAACAATTCGTTTGACAGATATAACTGTCTGAAGTCCGTGTTTAACGTAATTTTTTACAGTTTAACACAGGACTTTTCCAGCTTTATTCAAATAGCAACCAAAAAGCATCAAACGTAACACACTTCAACAATGTCGTCCAACTCAAAATAAAGAATTGCATTGCTACTGAAGGCTTACGATTGTAAGCGGCGGTGCCTCCCATTCATTCGCTACTGTCGTTGTGTTGATTGCGTTGGTGAATTTCATGTTATGTTGTAATGTAATGTTCGTTCGCTTTGGCTCAATCTCACATGAATACATATTGTTGATGATGTTCGACAATGTCCGCTTTAAGAACTCTGACTTATGAAGTCATGATGCGTATGGAAGTTACTTTTCCGTGGTTTTTTGCTAGGTACATACATATATGAATATTTTTTTCTGAATCATCTGGTTTCTGTTTAAGTAAGAGAATGTTTTTAGATGGAGAAAGCTATTAAGCGCATCCTCCCGTTGGAGAACAAAGAGTTGCAACGTGACCTCGCACAATTTTATCAGTAAGTTAATTCGCACGATATAAACATCATAAACGTCATACATTGACGGTAGGTAAGATAAGGTTAAGTTGGGACAATTTTAACTCGCATGCGAAAACATGCACTGAGGTCAGAAAGTCCCCTTGTTCTGCCACAAGATTTTTAATACTTATTCGTGCACCTAACATACATATTAGATGCATCTTATGAAGCATCTATTACTTATTCGGTCGAGATCTTGAAAATGATTATCTACGAATTATCTACGTATCGTTTTCTACTACGGATAGGAAGGACCAAATAATTTCGGGATTGTTTTGTCGGGGCAATTGATGAGCCTAGGTTTACTTCCTTGCAACGTTAACGTAATGTGGTTTCTTTTTTTCGTTGCCCTGAATGTCGTAATTATTTGGTACCTGGCACCGCTACCTCACCAATCTCGTTTCATGATAGACCCCACCTAAAACTTGTTTTAGATGTGAAAGCATATTACTCTACTAACTAGCCCGGCTGTCGATAAAAAAGGAAATACCTTTTAAGAATGTGATGTTTGGAGTATATTTTAGCTAAAAATGGAGCTCTATCTGGAGGATGCCACAGGATACTGCTGATTTCCAGCTTTCCCTTTCATCCTTCCTGGATCCTTTGGTAAATATGTTTTTTTATTTTATTGCACAGAAACATATTTAGGATTTCCTTGTGGTAAGTTACCATGAGGTTATTGTCAAACATTGGCGGAGTTTCCCAAATGTAACTTCCTAGAAATTTGACTCATCCATTGGAAAAGTATATAACTTCGGACTGCACTGTTTTGCGGTTGAATGCATATACATATGTGCAGTCGTTTTCGTGAACAATTAGAAAACGATCTGATTTATGTATTAGTTATATGTATTAATGTAAGCACCGTTGTTTTCTATTCGTAACCAAACAGGTCATTTTCTTCAGTTAATTTCTTTCTGTATTACATATAAAATCTCTTTAAGATAGAATTCAGTCAACTCGTATTCAGGTATTTTGTGTAATTATATCTCAAGCACGTATGTACATTTGTTTTATTAAACAAGAGCTCACATTACTTCACCGGCGACTTTCATATGCAATTATTGATATATGTAATCTTATCTTCATTATGGGGCCAAGCCTAACATTCTGTTAGAGCAAAGGGCCGCCGGTTTTAACTATACAACCATCTGATACAAAAATTGATTACCTGCGCCAATACTTACTTTCTTTCATAGTGTATTGTATTAAAATGATTGAGTGCGAGTAAGTTAAGGTTGAAAAGTTTGTTTGTGAATTTATACCTGTGTGGTAAAATAAAACGCAGTAAAATAAAAAAAATTGTATAAGACATTCTATTAGAAAATATTAAACAAAAAAAAAAGAAAAAACCAACTTCGAACTATTTCATTAATATAAATAAAAATTAATAAATAATTGATTATTAAAAAAAAAAGAGGGACAAAAGTGTACAGACAGTACATTGAAATAGAGGTAAAAGTGAATTAGAGTCAATATGAATACAAAATTTTAATACGATGTTGTATTGCCTTTTGCATCTATAACAGCTTTCATTCTTGGCTTCCGTGCAGGGACGGGTTACGAATATCCCTGCAGCGATACCTCTCGCTTGTCGTAAAAGGCGACTAAAACAAAGGTAAACAAAAATCACATCTAGGCAATTTAGAAAACACCAAGGTGAGCCTAGGGACACATATACCACCATTAAACTGCCCCACAAGTGTACATGCAAATCAGTGGGCTGACACGACTGGAGATCACCGGTGTTGTAAGAGTAAGATCAAACAAAAAAAATATGGAGCATGCCCGTGTCACAAAAAAAAAAAAAAGCAGGCCGAAAAACAATTGGTGCAAAATGCAAAAACACCAGCATTTGATTGGCCTCAGCGATGAAGTAATCCCAAACCGGGAAGCCTGCCGCTACTTTCTGAGATCAAACCGGCGGACCCCACAAGCGGACCAGTAGGAATGCAGTTAAGTGGGAAGGTTATGGTCCTACACTTCTGACCATAACAACGCCGGAAAAAGGAAAAGAAGAAGAAGAAGAAGAACAGCTTTCATTCTTGGCATTGAATCGACTAATTTCTTGGTTGTTGAAGTGTCAATTATCGCCCATTCTTTAGTTATGGCCTTTTTCAGTTCTATTTTATTTTTAATGCTTCTTTTACTAAACCTCCGTTTGATTTCATCCCATAGATGTTGAATAGGATTCATGTCCGGAGATTGGGGTGAGGTCCTCAGTTGTTTAGCCATATTATAAAGTTGCCATTCCTGCACAATACGCGAAGTGTGCTTAGGGTCATTATCCTGCCAAAAGATGAATGACTCAGTAAGCCCTAATTTTTGAACGCTAGCATGGAGATTATTTTTTAAGATGTCTGAGAACATAATTCTGTCCATAATAGACTCTATAAAAACTATGTTTCCCACTCTCCTCTCCGACATAGTACATCCCCAAACTAGCAAGCTTCCACCGCTGTGTTTTATTGTACCTATTACGTTTTTCTAATGTCGTGTTAAGTTTTCGTCTAACTTTTTGTTTGGCATCATTAGCTTACAAGTTAAATTTACTTTCGTCGCCAAAGACAACTTTGGACCAGTAATCATTTCCATATTTTAAATTATCTTTATTACATGATTTCATGGTCCCTTTCTTAATTTCCGCTGTAATTTTTGTAGCGCTTAACTTTGGATTTAAGCTAGCTTTCCGTGTTATCAAAGTCTCTTCTGTGGTGTTAAAAATTCTTGGCCGTCCTGTTCGACGTTTTAAGGTTACTGAGCCCACATTTTTATATATACATACGTAGTTTCTGATAATGGTCGCACTGTCGCGTGGCGCATATTAAAGAGAGCTCCAATATTCCTTAGTGATTTTCCTTTTAAGCTGTGTTATATGTCTTATTTGTTTCAAAACTTCCTTTCTCTTACAATTCATTTTTACTTTTTTTTGTTTCAAAATAAACTTTACTATTTGATTACTAAAAAAAGACTGAACACAATTTCGTCGAGTATTCATTTCGTTATTGGAACATAACGGTGAATTTGAACTGTTACTTTATGGTGTATGTGCACTTTTGTCCGTCTTTTTTTAAAGATTATCAGTAATTTATTAATTTTTATTTATGCAAATGAAATAATTTGAAGTTTCTGTTTTCTTAATTTTCTTAAATAATATTATATGAAATGTTATATGCAATTTTTAAAAATTGTTGTTGCGTTTACTATTGGTGTGTATGTAGACTTTTGTCCCTAAGTGTACATATTCTGCTAGTTTTGGCATGGCGTCGAATAGTGCTAACCTCGCCTTGAAACTGAATTGGTTATTCGAAATGATTTCATTATTCCCAACCCCCGTACTATTCTTCCGAAAATCTAATAATTCTCTGAAGAAATATGCGGGAATAGAGGTGTCTTCGCCATCTTTGTTATTGGTTGCAACACGTCTATCTTTTGTATGGACCTAAGTATGTACAGATAAGGACAATAAAATAGGATCACCACCATAATTGGCATAATATACCAAGAAAGCCTGCAAATTCATTGTAATATATTAAATTTATTTTTTGTTTTGTTTAATTATCAAGCTAAAAAGAAAATAGGGTCACAACGTCAAGTAATATTATAATAAAAAAAAAATGAATGAATAAAACTGGTTATTAAAATAAGAAATATTAATTTGTACTTAGTACTTTGTCGAATGGCCCTGTTGATCCAATATAGCCTTACATCTAGAGGGCATTGAATCGACCAAAACCCTACACGTAGTTTTTGGTATAGCTTACAAAGCCGACTTTAATTTTTGCCACAACTCTCCCTTGGTCTTGGTTTCATTAATCCTATTTGTTGCTTAACAATCCCCCATAAATTCTCAATAGGAGTTAAGTCGGGGATTGCGCAGGCAAAGTTAAGAGATGCAAACCGTTGTCGAAAAACCAATTATGAGCTAGACCCGAAGTGTGTTTCGGATCATTGTCTTGTTGAAATTCCCAAGACAGTGGCATTTCTCACTCGGCGTAAGGCAGCATTATATCTTTAAGTATATTAACGTACACGTGCTTGTCCATCGTATTCTTGATCCAAAAAAGAGGCCCTATTCCTACACCACGAGAAGCAGCCCCACACCATTATATTACCAGCACCATGCTTAAGGATCTTAGTGGTATAGCGAGGGTTCAGCTCATTTCTTGGCCTCCTTACCCAAGGTCCGCAATCGTTAACAATCATATTTATTTTTGATTCGTCGGACCACAGGATTAAGTTCTGAGATCTGCCAATAGTTTTGACTATTTGGCGTTATCTTTGTCCTTCGTTTCTTAATTTATGAATAATACTGCGTTCCTCTTCAGAACAACGTTCTGCTCGGCACATTTTATGTGCTGAAATGTATTATTTTATTTGGAAATCAATGCGTTTATAACATCAGACAAAGTGTAAGCAGGCGAAATTCATTACTTAGCGATGGTCCTATTGTAGCAACGTAAATCTACATGACCACATATGCGTTTTTATTGCTCCGGTAGACACAATGTGATTTGTTTCACAGTCTGCAAGGTTACTACTTAAAAAAAACTGTTTTAAGTGCTATAGATTAGTGGGAGTAAAAGTTATTGATTTAAGCACTTTAGTGTCTATAATTCTCGAAAAAAGTTTGCAGCCCTCTTTTTTAAGACATGTTAGCTTTAACTCCCCTTGTAGAGTAGAAAGACTAAAACCTAATAACGAGTCTCATGATCTGTGGATAAGATACATCCACAGTGCATTCGTTTTTCCCTGTTTCCTCAGGACGAAAACACAGGCGAATAGTGCTAACTACACAATCAAGAACTCAAGGAACTCTATTCAGTCCCAAGCATTGTCCGCGTAATTAAATCGCGAAGACTAAGATGAGCAGGACACGTAGTACGAATTTACAGTGGATCAACAGCCAAAGATATAATGAGTAGAAAACCCGTATAGTAGGAAAGAGATTGCCAGGAAGTCCGAACACATTCAGAACAGGGAAGCTTAGCGAAAGGTGGTCAACTAGGCTCTGAACTTCGAAGTTCTACATAGCCGGTAAAAATAATTATTATTTTTGTAGTGTTCACAGCTTCATGGAAAAAAAATTCTTTTTTTTGCAAATTCTTTGTAGTCATGTCTTTCTCTAAAGAAAATCGATGGATATTGCTTAATTGTTAAATAGTTTGTTCAATTGGCTTCGATCTTAGTGCAAGGAATGCGTTTATTTGTACTGGAGGATTTTTGTTTAGTAAAATGAGAGATAACATAAATATGTACATACATGTGTTCCTATGTCAAAATCAGTTTGGGTTTAGCCAGGTGCTCTGAGTTAATTCACAGAATGTGATTAATGGTAACCTAGTGACCAGGTCATTAAACATAACCCATAGATATTGTTTAAAATTGACCGAACCTATTTGGAAACTCTTAAAGCATAGTCACAGCAGAAACGGCAAGTGAATATGATATAAAAAGAAAAAAAAAACATTTCAAACTTAAAAGCTTTCTAATGACAACAGCTTTTCTGACATATAGTGCTTCCCCTACATGACTACAAGTCTCTTGGTTCACTTTTATTGTTTATTCAAATCTGAAGGGGTTTGTTTGTTTGTCTCTCAATTTGGTGACTGCGTTGCGCGCGCTTTAGGTACCTACACTAGTCTAAGTTTATTTGTTAACCAAATGAGAATTTAGGTGCAAAAGCCAGATCTAGAGGAGCCAGCTCTTCTAGCTACATACCTGCGTTACAAAATAAATATTGGTTAATATGACTTCAGTGATTAACTGCCAATAGACTCATTTATCTACTAATTTTCTCCCCGGTCGGTAAGTAAAGGCATAATGACGACAGCGTAGTTGTACATACATATGTTCTTTGTATTATTAGCTAGTAGGATACAATGTGAGACAATGCAAATGTTACTGTCGTTTTCATACAATGCGATATGATTCGAGGCTGTTGCTATACACCTAGGCGACGGCGACAACGTCGGCGGAACAACAAAAACAACAAACAAGCTTTCACAACGTTTCGGTTTCATAGTTTATTTATCGGCGCTGCCGTTTGCGTACATACAACACTCTCTAGCTCCTCTCGTGGCAGTCAACTCGCTCGCAACAAGAGTTGTTTGTCATTTGTGAGTTGGTTGAGCTTTTGAAAACACATAAAATTATATTCTATTTTTGTTAGACGCGCAAAAAAAATATAAGATTGAAAATACGCAGCCAATAGTTTGTTTTTCAGTCGCACGAATAATATATGTACTTGTAACTAGTAACTTGTTGTAATTAAACTATAGTTAAGTAAATGCAAAATAAATTTGAAACAAAACAACAACTATTGGGCAGCAGACAAATGACGACGAATACACCGCGTATTATGCAGGCTGATGAAGATTTCAATATCCGTTTTGTAAATATGGTGAAGAAACATCGATGCTTGTATGACAAAAAGGTTCCGGAATACAGAAACAGGGACTACCAGGAGAAGGCATGGTCAGTGATATCCCAGGAAACCAGAGAAAGCGGTGAGGAAAAGCTTTTCACATTCAATTATTATTTTCCCAATTGTGCTCATTGTGTTATATGTGCTACGTTTCATCTACTACCCTCGGATGTAAATCTCCCGCCCAGTCGAAAAATGCAATGGAAGGACTTTCGAGTATGTACATACATATGTATATACATAATTGCGCTGGTCGGCAAACAGTTTCTCTCGAATGCCCGGATACATTAATGTTGTTTTCGACTTTGCAATTCATACACATGGCATTCGAGTAGCTACTATTGTTGTATGGTGGTGGTTTGAGGAGTGTGAAATTCAAATCGATACATCATAACATCAGTGGAAACATTTCAACAATGAACCACATTTCACTGAAGAGTGTTATTTGTTTTCTATTTCAATTATGCTTGGGTGTTGGGTATGTGTCAAATCTTATAACTCCTCGAACAGTCAACAATCAGTGTGTTATCACAAAGCTTTAACTTACGTATGGACTCGTACACAAGTGAAGAAACGGCTTAAAAATACCACACATATTGTTAATGCATGCACACATAGTCATACGCTCGTGTATTTTTTTCGCCCATACGCTGTTAAAGAGCTTTCTTATCAGCTACCTTAACATTGTTTTGTAAACAACACTCATCGTGATGATGGAAAAAAAGCTTCAGAACAGCCAGTTGTTTATCGGGATTGCGTAATATTCGAACGATACATACATCTCGGAATATGTTACAAAGTAAATATGTAACATAACCTTAATGCTTTAACATTCCTGGCTGAATATTTCTTATGTTTTGAGATTTAAGAGTAGTAATTTAGGTTTTAATTTTATTACTAATATAACTTTACTCGCATTAATGCAACTTGTTTTCTACTTTAGTAATACACTGTAAGGAACGCTGGCGAAATTTACGAGCATGTCTATCACGGTATATAAAACAACAAAGTGGCAACGATCCCCAACACAAACCCTATTATCTTACCGAGCATATGTCGTTCCTGCTTCCATTTCTCAAGTCAACACGCCAATCAGTAGATAGTTCTCATAATCCCTACAATAGTCAAGGCAATTTAGACTACAGATTCGGACACACAACCGATTTAGAAATGAAACAATCACTATCGGATAACGATGAAGAAACCGTTGATGCATTCGATCCCAGTGCACCAGTTACTCGGGCTTTAGAGACATCGACGCCCGTTAGTGATACAAATAGCGCGCATACATTGAACAACTTTATCCCTGATGTTCAAATAGAAATGCAAACCACTCCGGATGCAAATTCGGAAATATTCTCCTCGTCAACGACACCACTTGTTAATGGACATCATCAACATCATCATACGCAACATCATTTTCCGCAACCGAAACGGATCAAATTGGAACGATCGAGCGGCTCGAACGATAAAGCGATATCATTGGATGGTTGCTACCCTTCTATAGATAATTCGGACATGGATTTTTTTCGTAGTATACTGCCGGATATCAGTAGCCTAACGCCACAACAGAAAAGGAAATTCAAAATTGGAATTTTAGAGCTTATCGATGAAGTTCTAATAAAATATCCTGTGACGGAGAACCAAACTGCTCGAAGTAGTAATATTAGTAATAATTTAAATAACAATCGCCTTGGTGTTGCCGGATACTGGCGGAAGTAGATGTAATATATGTATATACATAGTTGATCTAGCAAATATAATTCTCTATGTTCTTAATTGCTCTATTCGTTGTTAATTGTTTTAAAATATTCAATTTAGCTAGGATTAATTGTTTAGCGGAAATATTACCGCACAACTGTTGGGCCCGAATGATAAGTCCCCCTTTTGCAGAATTTTTTTTTTATCTCATACCTTTTCTGACTTCTGCTTCCCTGATTATATCCAGATTCGTTTTAAAATATTCCAAGTAAAATAAAAAAATAACTTTATTTCGCCTATTTGTTATAATTTTTGCTTTAAGACTAAATGCACGACCTAAATATTAATCATTTCTATTTATTTTTAAGTTATTGTTAAAGCACTTCGGTATTTCAGAATTAAGAAAAAAAGAAAACGATAAGATGCTTCGGAAGCTTACAGTTTAGACGGAACAGCACTCGAATAAAATTTTTTAGAAGGATCTTTGGCCATGTCCAATAAGGTTTGAGCCGGTTTGAAGGGGGCACCATACAAATCAGCATATGACAGCATTTTATTCACCAATTTCGATGCAGAATATTGATCGACCCAACGGAATGGTCCACCTGTGAATGGTGGAAAACCTAAGCCAAAGACCGCTCCAACATCACCCTCCAATGGACTATGAAGAATTTTCTCTTCTAAGCAAAGGACAGCTTCATTAACGAATCTCGAAACCATTCGCAGTTGCATATCCTCCCTGTCAGTTGCGCCTTTAGGTATAAGTGAGTACTTTTGACGGACAATCTCTAATGCTTGTTGATTCACTTCTCGATTGCCCTTTGACTGTCCTTCATATACGAAGATACCTTTTCCGGATTTACGTCCCAAGAAACCCGATTTTACGAGGTCCTGCATTACTTGAAGGTTTCCACCGCTAAAACGTTCACCAAATGCCTAAATAAATGAGATATAGGGTAAGTCTTAGCAAGACGAAATATATTGTTTCTTTACCTTGGACAAATCAACAGATATATGAGAACCAACGTCTATTCCAACTTCGTCGGCCAACGTTGCTGCCCCGACAGGGAATCCAAATGTTTTTGTCAGTTTATCTAAGTCTTTAGGGTCCACCCCCTCTTGAAGAAGTCTGAAAATAAATCTCGCGTATGAAAACAGATAGTGAAATACATTGATATAACTATGTGGACTTACCGAATTGCTTCAGACAGCATTGTTGATAAAATTCGTGTTGTGTAGAATCCAGGCCCATCTCCAACGGTTATAACAACCTTACCCTGCTTAAGTCCAACTGCAACAGCCGATGCAATTGTATCTTTTGAAGTTCCTGGATGTGTGATAATCTCCAACAACTGCATTTTATCCACAGGCGAAAAATAATGCATTCCAACAACCTTTTCAGGGCGTGAACTGCCGGCAGCAATTTTAGTAATGGGAATTGCACTCGTGTTTGTTGCAATTACACAATGTTTCGGAACGACAGCTTCCAACTCTTTGATAACTTTATGTTTAATATTGATGTCCTCAAAGACGGCTTCAATTACGACATCGGCACTTTTAAAACTGTCATACGATAAAGTGGGTACAAGATTTGCCAAAATTTTATCTTTCTCTAAGCTAGTTATACGTTTTCTTTTAATGGCAGTATCCAAACCCTTCTGAATCTGTCCAATGCCTCTTGAGAGGCCAGCATCATTTGTGTCCTTCATAACCACTTGATAACCTTTGTCAACCGACACTTGTACTATACCGGCTCCCATTAGGCCAGCTCCAAGTACGCCGACCGTTTTGACCGGACGTTCAGGAACACCAAAACGATTTTTCTTGCATTCGGTTTGACCGCGGAAGAGTCCAATCAGGCCTCGTGATTCAGGCGTCACAGCTAATTCCCCAAAACCGATACGTTCAGCCTCATAGCCTGAGTCCGGGCCGGCCTCTACACCTTTCTTAATAACATCAATTATCTTAAAAAAGAAAATACTATACATACTTGCTGTGGACTAAAATAAAATCGGCATTTACCTTGAGGGGTGCCGGGTAAAGTCCACCCGTCATTTTGACCACTTGTTGTCGTGCTTTATCGAAAATCTTATTTTTAACGAAATCTATACCAAGCGCAAAGTTCATCACTTTATCTGTTATACCTTTCTTCTCTCGATCAACCTAAAATTCACTCGAGCTTTACTTTAAAAATTATATGTTTACTTTTAAAGAACTTACCTTCAGCTTGCCCGAAGCAATATCCTGAGCTATTCGGATCGCAACTTTTTCAAGGTAGTCAATTGTATTCTTATCAGCAGACTGTAGACCAGGACCCAACGGACTGACCAGTAAATCTACTATCCCAAGTTTTTTTGCACGATCTGCTTTGACAGTTTTTCCGGTCAATTCCATATCCAGTGCCGTTGGGACAGATGTAAGTTTTGGAAGACGTTGAGTGCCACCCCCACCTGGTAGTAGGCCCAACATCACTTCGGGAAGGCCAACCGATGTTTTTTTATCCTTAGTTGCAATGCGGTAGTGACAGGCAAGAGCTAATTCCAGGCCACCACCCAAACAGACACCATTTATGGCGGCAACAATTGGTTTGCGACTTCTTTCAATTTGGTCAAATAAAATTTGTGCTCCATGGGAAATCCGCGTTGCCTCATCTGCACTTTGAACTTTCTCCAACATAGTAATATCCGCCCCGGCCACAAAACACCCCGGCTTTCCTGATATCAATACGGCCGAATTAACATTTGAATTCGTTTCAATTTCTTGTAGAATCCCTTTAAACTCTTTTTCGATTTCATCGTTAAGCGAATTCACCTTGGCATTAGGGGAATCGATCTTCGCAACAAGCACTCCATCTATAACTTTCGTTGATATATGTTTATTCGGTGTCGCAGCCACTACAGACATGTTCCTGATTATTTTTGGAACTGGAAATAGTCAGAGAAAAAGTAGTCTATTGATAAATCAATGTCAAGAATGTACATATTTGGTCGCGTAATCGATTACGCATATATTGTACTTTGAAATGTACCAATTTTTCTTACTAGTACGTGGCACAGAGGCAAGGTCTAATCCGTTACAAATTAATTTTAAGATTTGCACGCTATATTTTACATAGTGACCGCAAAAGAAATTACTCAACATCGTCTGACGGCGGGGGTTCAAAGTCCAAACGCGCGTTGCAATTTATTTCATGCAACAATAGATCTTAATGCTATTCCATTAGTTTTATGAGTTTATAACGAATATTACTTACTTTTGTAAATATTATTATCAGCAACACGTCCTTTTAAGGTTTTTGTAAGGGCACCGACAATTCTTAGGGCAGACATTTTATGAAAGTTATCTTGGGAACTGAGAAGAAATGCTAGAAATTCGTTTTCGATGAATTGCGGCAAGGCTGATATGCAGCGAGCGTAACGATTCTCGGAACGAATACACGTTTTTTCCAATTATTAATTGATCGAAATACCAAACTAGCTGGCCCGAGAAACTTGTTGCAATCTACGACCGATGATGGCAAAGACGATTCGCCTTAGATTAATAAAACTTTTCGACCAATACGACTGTCAGTAAGAGATGTCACTAAAGCAAACAATTGTAAAGAGGCAAATCTTAAAGTGATGCCAAACAAATTTGTCATATAATTTATTATTGTAGAAGTAGATGGATAATCTCATTCTTATCGTATTCTTCTGCTTATATCTTCCAGTTGACATATACAAAAGTAAGTATAGGGCGTATTTTTCTAAAACTGGTAACACAATTCGAATAAATCTTTTCGGGTACAATATAGTAGAATTTCAGCAAAAGAAATGAAGGCTCCTATCCTTGTGGCTCGCACCTGGCGAAGTGAAGTTTGGAATAATAAGACAAATCAGTTTCATTATTTTAGTATGTATTTTATCTGATAATTCAAAAAAATGAAAAGGATGTAAAGGAGCCTCTTAGAATATCTTAAACCTCCTTTGGGACTGTACACACAGAGCTATTGAGCGTATGGTATTTGAATTTCTACAGATGATGGCCAATTCCGCTATTGCTATGGCTTCGTGGGGCTATTACGCAGGGGAAGCAATGGCGTCACCTCAAGATGTACTCGTTAGCGGACAGCGAATGATCTTGAGCTTCTATCTTTTAGATATAATTGTTATTTCTCCCATTAAGGGAAAGAGGTACGTAGATACGCCAGGTGGAATATTTTTTGCAGCCGCTACATAGATCAGGTAATATTGGGCTTTAATTTCATGCGACAAAAAGTTCTAAGCATGAAATGAGTTTTTCTCTAATGTGGAAGTACGAATACATAAAATTAAATGTGATTGAAGGCGGTGCCAAGAAATGAATCCATTTTTTAAACGCCAAATTCGTTCACTTCATTTCCATATGTGCAGAGAAATGTCTTGTACTGAAATTCATAGCAGAATGTTTACTCTTTTGCGAGATATTAGGAATATTTTAAGTACTCCAACTGGATTTCATATATTTTCATAGAAATTTGAAGAAATTCGTTGTTTTGAAGGTTACACCAATAGACATATTTCTACAGTGTGGATAATATTATGTGCAGTTTGACGGAACATTTTCAAACTTTCTCAATTTCGTATAGGTGATTGGTATAGTGCAGCGATGGCGAACCTATGACCCGTGGGTCAGACACTGACCCACGCAAGCTTTCTAACTGACCCACGATTGCTAGGCAAGCATTTATGTGTTTATTTAGATTTTCTAATATTGGGCGCCATGCATTCATACATACATATGTCTGTTATTCTTTATACTTACATATGCTAGAGCTAGAATCGGTAGAAACGATGACGTACCAGTTCTCAAATCACCGCGAACTCAGAACTGAGGATTCTTAGAATCAATAGTTCGATATTTCCTCACGTGCGATCAGCCAGATGAAAACTGCGCACACTCATCGGTTCGTTACCTTGATCGCGAACGCATCTAATAAAAGATATTTAAGACGCGCTTGTACCAATCAGTGCCAGTGCTGAACTTAGTGGCATCCATTTCGAATGCATTTAAAAGTGTATGTATCTTGACATATTTACTAAGGATTTGGAAATGAAATATTTTCCTCAATTGCAAAAACATTTTCAAAACAAAATAGTTTTTGCAAACTCGGTTGACATTCAAGAAAATGCAATAAAAAAATATTTAATGATTATGCAGGAAATAAAACAAGCTTTTGAGGGGAGATTCAATCAATTTAAAAGTTTGGAAAATACATTTCAATTTATTTTATATCCATATAAAACAGAATTTAAAAAAATGGAGTTAACCGAATTTTTTTTTTTTTTTTTTTTTTTTTTTTTTTTTTGATTTGACGCCCCCATAGGGGCACTTTATTAGCTTAATGCAAGCCTTAACAAAAATCTGATAACTTAACTATAACTTATTAACTAGGTGGCGGCGTGGAGACGATTAAGGAGAGTGAGAAGGGTGGTGGTATAGGGCAATTCTAAGGCTGGACTTATTAAGGTGAAGGTCGAAAAGATTGGTGTTAGCTTTTCGAAGCATTCTGGACATTGGTTCATGGTAGCCATAATTTGTGCGGTGAGTGCTTATACGGAAAAGGGGTGTGGACCGAAGGTTACGCGGGTTGGTGTTAAGGGGAATCATGTGTAGTAATGAAGGGCTGTCAATGTTACCACTGAGAAGGTCATGGATAAATAGAATGTCTGCAACATCACGTCGTTCTTTAAGGGGTTGGAGGTTGATTAATTTTAAGCGATCCGTATAAGGTGGTAAATTAAGGGGGTCGGCCCAAGGAAGGCCACGAAGGGCAAAACGGATAAACCTGCGTTGAATGGATTCAATACGCGTAGTATGGGATTCATAAGAGGGGGACCAGACTTGGCTAGCATATTCGAGAAGGGGCCTAACGAAAGTGATGTATAATGATTTCGTAACGTAAGGATTCGAGAATTCTTTGGACCAACGTTTCACGAAACCGAGGGCAGAGTTAGCACGTTTGATAATATTGTCGATATGGAGGCGAAAGTTGAGTTCACGGTCACAAATAACCCCTAGGTCAACCAAGAAGTTGACAGGGGGAACGGTTTCATTACGAATAATGTAGGTTCTAGGTGGTGAGGAAGAGCGTTTGCGGGAGTAAGTGATGGTTTGGCATTTACTGATATTGAGCTCGAGATGGTTTTTTTGACACCAAGTAGTGAACCTGTTAAGGTCCAATTGGAGAGAGCAGGAGTCGACAGGGGAAGATATGTGTTTAAATATTTTCATATCATCAGCATATATGGAGAGCTGAGAGTTCAGAATAACGCTGTCGACATCATTAATGGTTAGAATAAATATCAGTGGACCGAGATGACTACCTTGCGGGACACCGGAGGTAGCGTTAATTGGATCAGAAATAGAAGATCTGAAGATAACGTTATATTGACGATCTTCGAGATAAGATTTGATCCATGAGATAAAACCGGGAGAGAAACCGAGGGCAGTGAGCTTGAGGAGAATAATTTGGTGAGACATTTTGTCAAAGGCTGTGCTGAAGTCAGTGGCGACAACGTCTACTTCTTTGCCAGCTTCGAGTGCACACAAACATTGTGAAACAAACTCGACTAGATTAGTGGTTGTCGATCGACCTTTTAGGAACCCATGTTGGTTAGGAGAAAATATGGGTTTGCAGTGAAAGAATAGTGCATCATAAACGATGCTCTCGAAAAGTTTGGGTGCGCATGAGAGCTTGGCAATGGGACGATAGTTGGACACATCATTTTTCAGTCCTTTTTTGTGGACTGGAATGATATAAGCATATTTCCAAAGCTTAGGAAAAAGTCCTTGAGAGATAGAGCTTTGAAATAGAGCAGTAAGGGGTAAAATAAGATGGTTCGCGCACTTTTTTAATACTATGGCAGGCAGACAGTCGGGACCGGGAGAGTAGTCGTCCTTTAAGTTCCGTATTTTTTCGGCGATTAGGTCGGGAGTGATGTTCAATGAAACAAGAGATGTCTGGGGGCAGTTTTTCAAATATCGAAAATAGTCGTGATCGGGTTGAAGATCTTGGTCAGTGAATGATTGGCTGAAGAAATGAGCAAAGAAATTGGCGATTACTTCGGATTCGTTGGAAGAGTTACTGAGATAGTTAAGTGTAGTGGGGTAGCTATCGGTTTTTCTTTTTGTATTAATGAAGTGGTAGAAACACTTGGGGTCAGAGATAAGGGAGGATTGCATTCTGTTCAAGTATCGGAGGTAGAGTGATTCACATAGCTGTGCAAATTTAGTGTAGGACTGCATGTAATTAGAAAGGTCTGATGCAGAGGAGGATCTAAGATAGGCGTGCCAATTTTTGTTTCTTTTATTGCGCAAAGAGCGTAGTTCCTTGGTATACCAGGGCGGAGATGAGGTGTAATTCTTTTTTGGTGAGTATGGGACTGAAAGAATGAAGCAGCTGAGGATTTTGGTGTAAAATAGCGCAAGGGTTTCGTTTAGGGATATATGTGAGTTAGGGTTAAGGAGGAAGTTAAAATTAACATTGTTGAGCAGATTATTTAGTTTCGCGAAGTCAGCTTTGCGGAAATTGAAACAGTACGTATTTTCGGAGGGAAGGATAGTGAGTTTGGTCTCGAGTGAAAGAGTTACCGATAGAGGTGGATGAAGGGGGTCTAAAGTAGAGAGAAAATGGTTGCTTGGGTTAACAACGCAGTTTGCGGCATCAGATGAGAAAATCAGGTCGAGTTGTCTGTCCATGTTATTGGTGATATTACTGAGTTGCAGAAGGCCGGAGTCAGAGAAATGATCCGTGAAAAGGATTTCTTTACCTGTGGAGGGGTTAGCGGCGATGTAGTGAGTCTCATCATCGGAATGAACCCATTTCAGGTGCGGGAGATTGAAATCGCCACAGATGATGATGATGTCATTGGGTTCGGTGATATCAAATATGGAGTCGACGAGATCAACGACGAGTTGGTAGCAGTGTGTGGGCTGTGAGGGTCTTAAGTAACAGCAGGCAAGATAAAGTTTCTGTTTAGGGAGTTTTATTGAGGCACTAGTGAAGTTGAAGTCAGCGGAATTCGACGATTTGAAGGGCAAGGGATCATAGCGATTGTGGATTGCTAAGAGAACTCCGCGACCGTCCTGTGGCTAGGTATCGATAATTTAGAAATGGAATTAGTTGAATTTCGAAACAGCGTAGTGTGGAAAACAAAATTTGAAGACTTGATTTCTGAAGTAGAAAGAAAACTGTGCGAAAGTAGTGCAATTAATATTGATCCCACAGTAAAAATTGAAAATTTTATATTAAACGTATGGGATTCTTTACCTAATAATTTTATATCAATGAAAAAACTAGTTAATGCTCTTTTAACGATGTTTGGGTCCACATATTCGTGTGAAAAATTGTTTTCTTCAATGCACTTTGTAAAATCTTCTAATAGAAATAGACTTGACAGGGAATTAACCGCCAAATGCGTTCTTCTTTTCCTTTTTTCCGGCGTCGTTATGGTCAGAAGTGTAGGACCATAACCTTCCCACTTAACTGCATTCCTACTGGTCCGCTTGTGGGGTCCGCCGGTTTGACCTCGACGGTTTGAAAGTAGCGGCAGGCTTCCGGCATTTGTTTGCACCAATTGTTTTTCGGCCTGCCTTTTTACGTGTTGAAATTACGTGAAAAAAAACGTAACCGCCAAATGCGTTAAACTAATGAATACGAAATATGAACCTAATTTTAAAAAAACTATCTGAAAATAAACAACAACAGATTTCTCATTAAATACTTTATACTCAATTTTGTTATACCTATTTATATATGTACCATATATGTATATACATATGTACATATGTATGTACATATATTAATAAATAATATTTCATAATATATATTTGTATGTAATTTTCGTTACTCCTTGTTCATTCAAACACTTATTGCCATTTGCACCTAACACAGAATTTGTAACCCCACTCAAATTTTTCTAAATCGTCATACCACGCCCATATTTACCCGTTAAGCCAACTGAATTTTAAAGATGTTTAATTTTAAAAATGTTTAAACTTAACTCTGGTGCAAATGGGCAATAATGACCCACGAACTAGTACTAAAAAATTTTTTAGCAAAATTTGACCCACGTCTCAAAAAGGTTCGCCATCCCTGGTATAGTGAGTGGAAAGGATAATTATTCAAGGATAAAAAACTACAGCATTCTAGTTTTCTGATAATATTTAATATCCGTAACTTGTTATGACAATAAAAATTCCCGAGACGGCCCAGGAAAGGATATTCAATTATAGTTACATGAGAAAATATATTTCTGACTCTCATCGGAATAGAATAAGAATTTTGAATCAACTGACGAGCAGAATAAAAACAACAATAACATTTTTGTCAAAAATGACTACCGCCTACCTCGGGCACTTTGTAACAACAGCAATGATACCTCGTTAAGTGAGTAACACAGTCCTTGTAGTTGAATCTCTATGAACTTAATATATAATATGTAATCTAATATCTAAAGTGAGTAGATCATGTATGAGCGGACGGCGAAGGGCTGACCATCAGATAAATAAAAGCCATTTGGAATTAAAAATTTGATCCAATGTGAAGAAATATTTTATTGTTCATACCTGAAAAAAAGAAAAAAAGAAAATCTCCCTCCCCAAACATACATACATATGTGTATACATATTATTTACCCAGACGGGAGTTAGTTAGTTTTTTTTTTAGTTTTTAATTCATTTTTATTCATAATTTCTTAGATCTATCTTACCCTAGACAAAAATGCTTAAAAACTAGCTTAACTATCTTAACAATCTAGATATCTAACTGGCCCTAGGCGGACACTCTAAAATAGACGTAACAACTTAAATCTATGTCTTTCGACTACTATATCAACTTACCACTAACATTACTATATCTAGCTTAAGCTAAGAAAAATGTTTTTTATTAAAAACTTAGCATATGATCATTTTTTGTATTATATATAAAACTTAAGCCTACCTTAATGTAACTTAACCTATCTTATTCTACCTTAACTAAAATATATATATATAAATTATATACATAATATATATTTAATATATATATCTTTTTTTTGTTTTTCTGTTTTATATACAATATATATACCCTACTACTACCTACCCTACCCTACCTTACCCTACCCTAGCCTATGTAAGCCTGCCATTGGTGTTAGGCGGCCATGCCTTGAAGAGGCTGAAGCTCTCAAAGTGTCCACTGACGTAGCTCTCTCCAGCCACCAAAAGCGTTGATGCTGGCGGACTACGTCTCCTCGATCACGGCGTGAGACCGATCTACAGAACCTGAGGCGCTCGGGCTCACGGAGCGCGACATCGGGTTCGTAGAGGAATCGCCGTTCCACGGAATTGCGACCCACGTGGAAGATTAGCGGCACCGCCAATCTATCCTGGATCAGCCCACATCTATCTAAATAGAGGAATGCTTCTGGCGGCACAAAGCCATTAAGGCGCACTCTCTCGTGATATAAATCGTTGGGGTAGTAAGCCCCGAAGATCAGGCTATTGACCGAAGTCATTGCTCTCGCAACGTGGCTTCGAATCAGTTTGATCAAAAAATTATCTATCCGTACAATACTGGCCCTATTGTGTAGGACCTCGTTCGGGTAAAATTTTGTGTACTCAGATTCGGGTGTCCTATGTAGCCCCAGACGTACCCTGTTGCAGTCCATTTTTGATTTCAAATGTTTGGGTAGAAGTCACGTTGGCAATTTTCACTACGAACTTTCTACCTGTTAACATGTCAAAAATCATATATAGCAGTGGTTTACTTATGCCCATCCGGCTGAGCTTGTAATAAAGACCTTCTAACCATACGGTGTCGAAGGCTTTTTCCAAGTCAATCAGACAGGCACCCGTGCATTGGTTCTTGCATTTATTCCATTGAACATCCGACACAAGCTTGGACGCGGCATGAATAGTGTCATGCCCCGCTCTGAAACCTTACCCAGACGGGAACACAACATTAGGTGGACATATAAAACAAAGCAAACCAACAAAATATAGGAATCAAGCAAAGAAAAAAAGAAAGGGCAAAATAAAACATTTTTCCACAGTTTATCATAAACAATTGTCTAAGACCATATGTCAAAGACGGCAAAGATAAACAGCTACGTCTGTCATCACCGTTGGCAGATCCCGTAAACAGGGTAAATATCAATGACAACTGGAAAGTCGTGGTTTACATCGCTGTTCGGCTTGGCTCTATAAAAGTTCGATGCATTCGGCAGAAAAGAAAAAAGTGGAGTTCCATTTCCAATTCCAAAAGTGAAATTCCATTTAACCGTTGAGGCAGTAAGTCCACCACGCTCGGTAAGGAAAACGGTAACACCAGGATCTCAAGGACCTCAATGGCGCGACTCATCGAACAACCCGCCGGACGTAAGGCTGCACCATTCTTAGGTAAGTCACCACAGCGATATACAAGAGAGGCCCACACAAAATTCCAAAGATAGAATGAGAGACAAGTCAACCAGGACACTCTACGGAACGACTCATCAAGCACCCCACCGAACGCAAGGTTGCACTACTCAAGGAACAACGGCATTGCACAGATGACACAACAGCATGGACGCGGATAAGGAAAACTCTCAGAGCGTCATAAGAGAGCGGACCGACGGGAAGACACAAGGGACGTTCGATCAGATCCAAGGGACATCAAGCATCACGTCCCACAAGATAAACATGAAAGTTGATCGGCCGATATAGCAACGTTACTAACCGAAGAATACAGCAATGCAAGCGATCATCAACAAGGAGATCGACGAATTTTTGAAAAACGGCTGCATTAAATCATCACATAGCCCCTATATTGCACCATTAGTACTTGTAAAGAAAATTCAGCACTAAATATTCAGCACATTTTGAATCGTTTGAGAAAGGCAATATACATCAGCAGCCTTCCCCTTGGAAGAGGAAAGCAAAGAGTACACCGCATTCACGGTACCTCTACCAGTGGCGAGTCATACCATTTGGCCTACATTCAGCCCCAGGCCTACACAGCACCAGGTAATAGGTCCTGAGATGGAACCACATGCGTTCGCATACTTGGACGACATCATCGCGACTGGGAAGTCGCTAGGGGAAGACAAGATGAACTTGCGAGAGGTGTTTAGGCGGTTGAACCTGAAAATCAATAAGGAGAAATGCAAATTTTTCAAACAGACCTAAAATAACTGGGACATGTTGTAAGCCGCGAGGGTATACACGCCGACCCTGACAAGGTGGTGGCAGTCAAAGGCCTCCCAACAAATGTACGGCAAGTCAGATAGCTCTTGGGTATTGCGTAGTGGTATCGAAGGTTCGTACCGGACTTCATAAAACTGACCATGCCCCTTACGAACTTCTTGAAGAAAGGTAAGCATTGAAAGTGGGGAAAGGACCAACAGAAAGCTTTTGAAGCCATCAAACGGAAACTCACAGAGGCGTCGATCTTAGCTTATCCGGACTTTACTTAGCTCTTAACCCTTCTAACTGACGCCAGCGATTGCGAACTGGGAGCGGTGCTAACCCAACAGTTGGGCGGTGCCGAAAGGGTAACCACCTACCCCAGCCGACGGCTCAACAAAGTCGAGGCGAACTACCCCCCAACAGAAAAGAAATGTTTAATGAAATGGGCTACGGCCATACTCGAGGGCTATGAATTTACGGTGGTCATTAACCATCTATCGCTGAAATAGCTCATCCATCAGGAAAAATCGCAAGGTGGGCCCTGGAACTCCAACAACACAAATTTGACGTCCAATATTGGAAACGAAAGTGGAACGTGCTGTCAGGCGCGCTATCATAACAGCCCCAAGATGTACTTATAGATCGCAGAGTATTAAAACAAAATTGCGACATTGTACCTAACCTGCCTACCTACCAGTTTTTTTCTTTTGTAAATAAAGTCCATCGACGTGTCGCCCTCAACGATTGACTTACTCGTTTTTTGTTTTTGCTTTATTTGGTTGGTCCCACACGCAAGTGTGTCGAGAAGAAATGTAATTCTCGGATCGTTCTTAGATACGGTTATTTTTCCCCGAACTTTACACTGCGGTTGTGAAAAGCATGCTCTACTCTACATATATGTACATGAAGATGTTGTGAATCGCGGCTGCAATAGTTAGTCTTTTTGGTAGGCAAGAGAAACCGCTATTTTTCCCCGAACTTTGCACTGCGGTTGTGAAAAGCATGCTCTTATTTGTTTTTTTTTTCCTTTTTCCTTTCCATCGTCCCGTCGGTCGCCGTCAACGATTGACTTACTTATTTTTTTGTTTTGCTCTATTTGGTTGGTTGTTAAGATCTGTTTTTTTTAATGCGATTTCTATCATCTAGCTCTTGGAGTTCTTTTTATTATTTTGGTTTTTTAGTGCACGTGCACATTGTTTTGCATTTGTTATTGAAGTTCTTATATCCGTGGGCCCTGAGGTTGCCTGTGTCATTTCGTATAATCATTCGTGAGTTGTGGTTCACTTTAAGATATTTTATTTAAATAATGTCTTGTAAAAATTTAAATAGCTGGTAAAGAAAATATATTAAGAAAAATTTATATTGTAAAAAACAAGGTAAGTTCATTGCATAGATCAAGATTTTTATAGAAGCTCTTATACCCGGGACAGCCGTTTCTTCCTACAAATACTCCTCCGGAGCCATTCAACTGATTTTGACTAAACTTACCAAGGTGATCATGTGGACATCGCTGAGTCTCCGTACGTTTTGTTTTTTCAAATCCGACTTATTATTGAGGAATAATCACCGAAAACCTGATTTTCCTATGTGGAGTATTCAGATCAGACTCACTATCGGGAAATAGTCACCGAAAAACTAATTCTCAATTGATGTCTATGGGAAAAATGTGACGTGCAAAATCGAATTTCCCGGAGGAAAAAAGATTCTACGGATTGTTTAAAAAACGGCGAAGCCCTTGCCAGTTTGCGCTGCGCACCTCTCGCTTGGAACTCAATTTTTTCAGAACTTTCGGAAATTTTTCGTCTTTTTATTTTCCAAAAATAATCATAAATATTGGGGCAACTTTTTCGTATAAGGTAATTCGAAATTGATGTTATAACAACTGAGATATTAACGAAAATCGTTCTGATAGACTTACTATAAAAATAAATACATAGGAAAAAATAACCCTAAAGGATAAATACCATAAAAATCTAAATATATCAATTGAGCTAAAAAGAGGTAAATAAGACATTGTGTTATAAGCGAATATATTTTTACTTATAAATTGCTTAGATCATGCCAAGGCTGCGTCAAAGAACTAACATTAGGAGACGAACAGTGAATGCCAGACGACACGACAACGAATCGTCCTCCAATCAATCTAATGGCAACAGTGAGGACACACGAATTGTACAAGAATTCCAACGAAATCTGGATAACAAGTCGTACAACATGTGCTCAAATTGCTACCGTTTCGACTACAAGAATACAACTGACAACTACATCTTAAATGCTTGTGTTAAGAATCCAACTAAATTCACACCTGTAAATAACATGTACCCTGGCGACGTTCCATCAGAACTCAAAGAACTGACCATGGTTGAGCAATTGTTTATAGCTAGAGTATATCCCGTAATGAGAATACATCAAGTTCGCACCTATGCTTCAAATGGACAGTATCATTACTCTGGAAACGTAATCAATGTAGCTCAAGATATACTTCCACCCGCAACTTTACTTCCTGTTGCACCAGATAACTTAGATATAGTGATCGTCAGACGTGCTGGTATGGATGGTTTTACTGATTTCAGAGTTAGAAAACATGTTGTTCTGAATGCATTGATATGTCTTCAACGAATCAATCCTTTTTATGCTGATGTAGTAATTGACCAAGATCGAATTTCAAGTTTACCTGATGATGGCAATATTGCGAATGATTTACCGTTCATTGAAGATGGAGAAATTCTAGAAAATGAACCTGAAGTTGTAACTATAGAAAAGAATGTTGTCGCGTTTGCTCTAAGACCAGGTCAAGAAGCAGCAGTTCAAGCTACGTTAAATTGGCCTACAGCAAACAGTGATCCCATTAACGAATTCCGTCAGAGTGATTACATTATGCAAGCTTTTCCTCACCTTTTCCCCACTGTAAATGCGATTTTCTTGACTTTCAGTCGTGGTTTCAAAGTAACCTTTCGAGAGTGGTGTGAACATCTCATGAGATTCCGCGACCAACGATTTGCACAAGACCCTCGATTCCGGTTTTTTTTTGCCTAAATACTATGCAACGCCACGACGCTTGTAGACAAAGCGGTGTACTAGCCAAGACGAGTGACCTTCAAAACGTTTAAAATATCCAACAACTTGCTTAGAAAGTTCAGCAACAGCCAACTCTCATTAAACGTATTCTGTCTTGGGGTGCAAAGATCCGAGGCACTTCAGCGTTGTGAGCTTCTTGCTATGGTTAACCAGCTTGGTATCCCGACTCTATTTCTAACACTAAGCGCAGCTGATCTCTGGTGGCCATGTCTAATTCGTCACTATGGGATATCTTCAGGTGCACAGTAAACAGATATTGTAAATCGAATTTAAAAAGTGAGACAAAAGGGTTCGCTCAGTTCAATTTTTTCAAAGCAGCCCACCTGCATTGAATTCCTAGTTATAAAATAAGCTTAAATTAATTTTTTGTTTTTGTCGGAAACACATATAACTAAATTTAATATATGTATCTATTGTTTGAAGTAAATAATTAATTGTATTAGTAGTTAACATTTATGAATGTATGTAATGAATGTACACTATCGTTATTAGGTTTGCCTTTTTGTTTTAATTAGAGTTCTATGTTTGGATGGGATTAATCAGATCCAAATTATTTAAACATTATTCACTATTTTTACTATGTTATTACTATAATTATTGTTATTGAATACATTTTTATTTGAATAAGATATCATAACAACCTAAGGGATGAATATACAAATATGAATAAAATAGAGAATAAGTTTTTGATTATTCGGCCTGATTTATGCCCATCTACAGTGAAGTTTTTTTAACGACCACTCTAATTTAAATAAGTATATATTTATATAAAAATATTTAGAATACATCGACGAAGCATACCTACATGGTCAATATATTTTTGAGAATACGCGTACAAAACAAGAGAAATATGCCTCGAGGAGTTCATATAACAAAAAGAAAGAGTGGTGCTCAGCAGAGAAAATCCAAACAGGCTAAAATGAACGTTCTGCATGTCTGGATCCATTTTCAAATATGTTAAAAAAATGGACGACAGCCAAAGTTCGTCAAAAGCAAATGACAGTCACGTTGATCAAGAGAATGATTCCGAAAATATAAGCTCATCTACAGAAAGCAACAGCCAAGAAACAGAATCAGTGTTGAAAATTCAAGAAGTCGAATCAAACGAAAATACTCAAAATGACAGCAATGGTACTGATTACGAATCAAGTATTGAAGAGGATTCCTACACGGATGAACTTCAGAACATGGAAGATATATCACATTGGAGTATACCCGTTCCTGATAAAGTTCGAATTGAAATCATCAAAAAATGAAAGGTTATGTTCGTCATCTTAGAGAAGAATGGTTTTACAAAGTTTTGCCTAACGGGGACAAGATTCTGCGATCATGGATGGTATATTCTCCTATAACTAATAGCCTGTACTGCTTTTGCTGTCGTTTATTTGCTGCCACCAATAATGTTGATACAAAAACAGCATTCATGAATGGATTTCAGAAATGGTGGAAACTTAACCCCAAAGTACCGGATCATGAGATTTCAAATGAACACATAGAAAATTTTGAGAAGTGGAAAACTTTTGAAATGGGTTTAAAATGACATAAAACAATAGATGACTCAGTCTTGCAATTAATGGATGCTGAAAAACAGAAGTGGAGGCACCTTTTATCTAGATGATTAGACATAACATTGTTTCTGGCTAAACAAAACTTAGCATTCCGTGGACATGATGAAGGACAAGACTCTTCAAATAAAGGTAATTTCTTAGAACTAGTCAGTCTTATATCAAAGTACGATGTTGTGTTGAAAGAGCACATCTTGAATTTGGAGCAAGGAAAATCACAAAAAGTCTCATATTTATCGCCACAAATACAAAACGAATTCATTATTTTAGCGAAGCAAGTCAAATGCAGAATTGTCAATGAAATCAAATCAGCTAAATATTTTGGAATTATGTTTGATAGTACACCTGATATTTCACATATTGATCAGATGTCTGAAGTGATCCGTTATGTTAAAATTGATAATAGAAAAGTAGAAATCAAAGAAGCATTCCTGGGATTTTTTCCTTTACATGGAAAAAAAGCTGCGGATTTAAGTGAAGAAATTCTTAAGAATCTTGAAAACGACGGTTTAGATATTATGATGTGTCGTTCTCAGGGTTATGACAATGCAGCTGTTATGAGCGGTGTACATGGGGGAGTGCAAGCTATTATTAAAGAAAAAAACAACAAAGCAATTTTCTTTGGATGTATAGATCATTCAATTAATTTATGTGGCCAACATTCATTTGCTCAAAATATATCTTGTGTAACATTTTTTGGAACAGTAGAGACAACTTTTACATTTTTTTCTGCTTCCACTCATCGCTGGGAAGTGCTTCTTAAGCACAACAAATCAACCGTGAAAAGACTTTCAACAACGCGTTGGAGTGCTCATTATGCTGCAGTGAAAGTTTTGGCCGAAAATTTTGATGAAATCTTAGCTGCAGTTGAAGAGTTGTGTGATGCGAGAGAAAATGTAGAAACCAGAGGTGCTGCACAGAACCTAAATTCTGCAATGTCTGATTTCGCATTTCTTTCTTTTCTCTTCTTTTGGAATAATGTCCTTAAAGAAATAAATTGTACTCAGATTGCACTACAAGCTAAGGGATTAAGTGTTGATCACTTGGCTAAAAAAATAGAAGCCCTTCGCATTTACGTTGAAGAAAATCGGGCGAAAATCGTAGAAGACGCAATTAACCTTGGTATGAAAACATCGGAGAAATACGACATTCCAACAGAAAGAAGAATTCGTCGTAAAAAGCGAATGGCTGATGAGTTGGCAACCGATGCAGGACTTTCACTGAGCGCTGAACTACGGAAAGACATGTTCGAGTGCCTTGATCGATTCATCACTGAACTCCGAACAAGAACAGAGTCTATTAAGGAGGTGGCTTCATTGTTTGAAGTTGTACAGGCGAATACTTTGCTTTTAGCAAATATTGATGATTTGAAAATAGCTGTTTCAAAATTTGCTAGTGTTTATGATGAGGTGTCAGAGTCAGAACTTCTCTCAGAGATACCAAGGTTGAGAAGTCATTTGAAAGCGTCTAAAGTGACAACATCTAATTGGTTATCTTTAGACTTTATGAAATTTATCGTTTAATGATATCTTTGCAGAATCTCTTCCGAATCTCATTGTCGCATTAAAAATGTTTATGACAATATGTGTGTCAGTTGCATCATGTGAAAGGAGTTTTAGTAAGTTAAAATTAATTAAAAACCACTTGCGGGCAACAATAACGGAAAAGAGGCTCAACAATCTGGGAATTTTAACTATTGAACATGAGGCGACCCAGCAAATAAATTTTGATGACGCTATCAACGAATTTTCTGCTGTAAAAGCTAGGAAGAAGACGTTGGAGACGGACATGCCCACATGGTAAATACCTGCCCAAAACTATGGTGGATGCCAAGTATCTGGTAACTCGGACAACGAATAGTGTCCTTGAATTTTTTTCCTTGAACGACTAGGATATTCTTTCATTTTCCCTAATGGGTCAATATCACGTTACAGGCACTACCAAACTTACTGACGATTCATCTAAAGTCAATTTATTGTAAAACAATATTACAGTCGCGGCGAGAGAATAAAATGTTCTCAAAAAATCTCGGTGAGTCACTCATATGCTGGGTTTTTTAAACAAAACAAATTTTTCTTAGCTTAAGTGATCATAATTATCAAATTTTAATATATAAATTTAACATTAATTATCAAAAATTCTAAGATTATATTTAGTTGTCGAAAGACACTGTTGTTGTAAAGTTGTACTGTTTGTTTTAAGTAGTCCGTCTAGGGATAGTAAGATATTTAGAATTGTTGAGATTGTTAAGCTAGTTTTAAGCATTTTTGCCTAGCGTAAGAATATAACAAATGGTAAATAAAAATTAATTTTAAATTGAAAAGATTGTGGATCATTGAGCATAATCAATTGGAAATGATAATTTAGAAAAGTACTGAGTTGCAGTCCCATCTGTTTGTTTTTTTTTTTTTTATTAAAATGTTCCTTGGTACGAGTATATGCGAATTTTTAGCTTGATAAAGTCCGTTTTTTTTATTTCTACGACGACTGCTTCGTAAATTTTCTTCTACTACTAGCTACTTGACTTGACTATTCATAAGCTAAAAATCTCGAATTTTTTTGTAACTCAGGTTTTGGTTTTTTTTTTTTGCCTTTTCACTTTTCGGCTCTATACTTGGCTATTCTGATTCTCGACCGATCCGGATGAGCTGTAACAGTTACCTTCAGTATCGTCATCTGAGTGGTATATCTTCCATGGCTTTATATAATCCGCTGATGTCGAGATAAAATGGACCTTCGTGTTCCCCCACTTTACGGACGTCGTATCTATCATCGCGCTTAACCCTGGAGACCTAATATGGCCCGAGGAATTAAGGACATAGTTTAAGCCCTGTCCCAAACTGCGTTACAAGATCACGGACCTTGTACTTTATGGGTTTTTTCTGCCACGGTTGTAACCTCTCTTGTTTTCTTGCTGAATTTTTGTACCTATATATCCAGTTTCGCTTGATCTTGAATTTTGCTTCGATTTCAAAAATTAAACAGATCTCTTCTTCTAATAGCTCGGCTTATTGCAAACTCTCGGTTTTAAACATGAGCACCCCAGTGAGCAGCGTAAACTGTGTTCTTTTGGTAGCTCTCAAAGGTGTAGAGTTCAGGTTTCGTTGTGTTCTACTTACATGCAGGTACCATTTAAGAGGTTGTTCCACAGAGATGTTAGATAAAATTTCAATAATGATTTTGTTTATGCGGTCTAACTACCCATTCCCGGTAGGAACTTCTGTTGTCACGAGTTGATGACAAATGTTACGTGCATCACAGTACTCTTTGAACTGATTGAAGGTAAACGCAGCTCTCTTATCGGTAATTATCCCATGTGGATTCCCGAAATTGACAGCTTGAATTTCGAGTTTTTTTAGAACTTCCTCTATTCCATATTCTTAACGGGGTATATCCATGAAAAAGCGTCGACCAGTGTTAGCAAAAGCGTATAGCTCTAAGCTGTAGAAGGTAAAGGTCCGACGTGATCCAGATGGAAGTTATGGAGGGGAATGTCCATCTTGTCAATTGAACTAAGGAATCCTCCTTTTTCCCACACTTTCTTGAAACTAGGATGCAACTTAGCAGCTGCCAGAAACCGCTCGCACAACTTTTTTATAGTTTGGGTATATACCAATACCCAAGTATAGGTTAAATTAAGTTATACTTAAACTTTGCGGTCATTAAAATTATCCTGCTCATGCACTTTCTGGGTAATATGTCGTTGAAGTATTTTGGCACTAATATCAAATACTCTCCGTCAAAATATTTATTAACGGCTCCACCCCGCAACTCATAGTCTTCAAATTTCGAAGTTTTTAGGATCTGAAGAAGGGCTTACAAAAATCAACTTTTGTCTCCTAATTGAATCTATAACTCCATCGTTAATGACAAGGGAGCCGACTGAGGGCATCGACATGTTGCATAGATCGTCTCGACCAGTGGTAAACTGAATAATTGTATTCCTGCAGCTGAAGTGCCCAATTTATTACATTGCTATTCAATTCCTTTTTGGCCATGGTTAGCTGGTAAGCCTTGAAGTCTGTAAATATTTCGAACTTTAACCCTAATATTGTAGTTAAATGCGCAATCTTTTTAAGGATCGTACGACGGCTAGAACCTCTAGTTTATAACTTGAGTAATTTTTTTCCGCTGGTAATGTATTAAAACTAACGAAAAAGGACAAACTAAGAAACAATCATCGTCACCTTTCTGTATTAAGACAGCTCCATATCCTTCCTTGCTAGCATCCATGTGCAACTGCTATGGACGAGATGGATTAAAAAGCCTCAGAACTGGTTTTTCACACAACTTATTTCTAAGTGTTTGAAAATATCTTTTCTCATCCTATCCCTAAGTGAACCATGCGTCCTCTCTTGTCAAATTGTTAAGTGGCTTAGCTATTAGAGCATATCCCGATATAAACTTTCGGAAAAATCTTGTAAGACCCGTAAAACTCATAACGGCCCTCACATTTTTAGGTACAGGAAATTTCCTCACTGCTGAAACCTTTTCTTTGGAGGGTCGGATAGTTCCATTTTGAGCTACATGCTGAGGAAATGCACGACCATTGTTGAAAACTGGCATTTACTCCATTTTATCAGCAGGCCATTCCGTCTACATACCTTTCAACCTTTCTTAACGACTCGATATTTTCGATTTAATTTTTTGAAGGAATGATGATGTCATTTATGTAGATGAGAAGTGTGCCATCTTGTATCATTTTCCGAAAAATATAATTTATGAAATGTTGAAAAAGCGATGACGGGTTACATACTTCCATACTTTTTGCTTAGCTCTTCTATTCCAACATGGAAAAACCCATTTTTGAGATCGAGTGTCGAAAACGCCTTAGCGGTATGTAAACCTTCCAGAACTTCTTTAATATTAGGTAAGAGGTACCTGTCTTTAATTATTTTGGAATTCAAGTTCATTGCGAGCTCCAACAATAATTAAAAAGAAGTGGTGACAAACCATTTCTTTGTTTTAATCCTTCACCTATCTCGAATGTTACCGATAAGACATGTCCTACTTTCTACTTTAACTTTTCCTTAGTTTCCCTTTAAGCATACTTGTATTAGTTTCATCAACTTTTCGGGATTCCCAACCCCTTACAAGGACGTGATATATTTTCGATCGGTTTATGCAGTCATACACGTATGTGTTTATACAAATAGTTGGTGTACCGTTTCGTGGAATTCCTTTTTTTTTTTTGTAAAAGGTGTCGTATAGTGAAAATCTGGTCAGTCGTCGAGCGATTGCTCTTGAAGCCAAACTGGTAGTCTCCGATTAGTACATTTGCGGATGACATCAGTCTCTTCGAGAGACTATTTGACAGTACTTAGTAACAAATTGTTAGCAGATATATTCCTCGGAAATTGTTGCGTTGTGTTCGGTCACCCTTTTTAAATACGGGAATGATGTCCAAGTCCTTTCTTCGGGGATATTGTTTTATGTATGTAGTCGTAATGTGCCCATGTGATTTTTCCCTTGCATATTTTATTAACTCCGGTGGTATTGGATCGCTTCCTGCTTGTTATTATTAAGCCGGTTGATTGCTTCTTTTATTTCCTCTTGGTGGGCAGTTTCCTATTGGTTGGCAGTTCTACCTGAACCAATGTGTGGATGCATCGTTTTCTATTGCTGCTGGCCGTTAAGCTGCAACTCTTTCGCTGCCCAAAATCTAAGCTAATCTGGTCTGGTATCCTTTTCGTACAAGGTTCGTTTAGGACTACATTGGGCTTATGAATTTAAGCAAACTTTTTCCTTTGTTGACCATACTGCTTCTACCTGTCTTGTTTTGTCGTTGAATCGAATTGAAGAACTCATAAAGAACCACTATTGTACCCCCTTTTTTGGCCTAGGATTTGATAATTGCCTTCAAAAATTTGACAACTTCTCTAGATGGGATATCCTGGAAGTCTTTCATTGTTTTGGCTGCGTTGCTTGTCATTTTGAATGTTTCTCGGGCAAGGCTTGGGCAGACGGTCAGTATGTGTTCCATAGTTTCCTTAGCCCGTCCACATTGGCTACAGATTTCTGTGCTGCTGAGACCAATTTTGTTACTGTACTAGTTGCATGCCCCGTCAGTCTTAGCCTTACATAACACTCTTAGGTCGGCTTTATTTAGTTCCAGAGCTTCTTTGGCACGTTATGTATGCGATTCTGTTCCATGGACGGTTTTGAGTGTTTGGCACCCTCCTGTCTGTTCCAGAATTGGTTCTTTTGTTTAATGAACCATTTGTGTAAATGTAGGTTTATGTCTGGATTGTCAAAACCATAAAGGTGGGATGGCCCCGTAAATGTAAGCCTTTTCATTGCCTTTATGGTTTTCATGACCTGGCACCCAGATCAGCTTTCGACTGTTATTTACAGCCAGTTTGTTTAGTGTTGTGTGACATTCCCAGACAGCCTTAAAGTTAAAAGTGTACCTCTTTAGCGCTTTAACAACCGCTTGGCTGTCTTCGTGTTAGTGGGTCTCCTGTCGCTGATGCTATGTGCTGCCTTACGTATTGGAAATATCTCTGCCTGAAATATAGTTGATTCATTGCAGAGGGGAATGTGCAGCCTGCATTTTGGTCCAACTACACCAGCCTCTAGCTTGCTTCCAGATGTCGACCCATCCGTATACAGTTTTTGGGCTTTGTTTTGTCGTTAGTTTCTGTACCATGTAGTAGAGCGAACCGGTTATTAATTTCGTCCTGGTTATTAATGCTACGTATGAGGGTGCTCTAGCTTTTTAACGTTAATTTTTTTCCAGTGTTCCGCTTCTGTGAATTTGGATTCAACTTTCAAGTTTGGTTATGATTAGGATGAGGTTTGAATCGCAATCGGCCCCTCTGTATGCTTTAACGTCTAGTACATTGGTATGGTGTCTTCTTTCTATCCGAAAATGATAAATTTTGTTTGTTACTCTAATGTTTACTGTAATGTTTTCAAAGTATTATTACGTTTGGGTATATATTTTACCTTTTGCTTTTTCTTTTATTTAAATAATTTTTTTTACAAGCGATTAATTTAGTTAAAACATGTTTTATAATTACAATTGTACTACCTCTACAGAAACAAAATTCAAAATAGTTTTGACTCAGAAAGTGCAACAACCTCGGCTAATGAACTGAATTTCTATTAGTAAATCGAGTTTGTGCTAGATGTTCAAATTCATTCGTAGACTCTTACCATTTTTACATTTCATAAGCGCCACCTGGCAGGTACTAGATGTCAGTATCAAAGCAGAAACTGTTTTAAAAATATTTGACACATCCGAAACTGGTTACTTGTTATTCCCAACGAAAACATGGCTTAATTTCCTTGATTACGATTTGTTTGGCTGAGCATTATGTCTACTAGAGGACTAATAGCGCTCCAGAAAGCGATTTAGTGTAGTATTTGAGCAAATGTTTCGCGGAACGCCTAGAAACCTTACAGTGGTGAAAAGGTGAAATTCATTCACAGAAAGTCAACAGTCGCAGTCGCCGGGTTCTGCTTTTTTTTTTGTCATTTGTTTTGAAAGATGTCAAAAAGTGAGTTAATCTTCAATTGTAGAAAACAGGGTCCAGCTCGCCAACCGGTGCGTACAAATTTGCTAATAGAATTTTTTATTTGAACTTTTTCCAATAAATAAATCGCACTCGTATATAAAGCAAATAACCGGCACGGTTAAAAAACGGCAAAGAGACATTTTTTATATTTGCAAAAGATTTTCAGGAGTAAGTAAAAGCAACCTGTGTTAGTGATATCCTTGACACACCTTATTGATTTTTTGTTTTTGCAAATTGAAGAGTTTTCCTTTCGGGTTAGAGAGCAAGGGATGGAACGAAGATATTTGGACAACCCATTTCCCGATTATAAAGGCCAGGAATTTACAATCGATGCGGATCATGTAAAGAATCTGATTTGTTCGTATGTTGATGATATCTTGGAATTTACCTATCCCAACAGCGAGAATGATGAGCCTCGAGGTGATTTGTATGTCGGCAATTCGGGTAGGTTACCCCTTAAAAATATCTCTTCTCTTTAATGCTGATTATGATTGGCTTCTAGGTATTGCGTATATGTTTTGGCGTCTGTCCCGTTCACCTCACACCAATGATTTGTTTCCCGCTTTAGAACACGCCCGGACCTATATCCGCAGTGCAAAGGCTAAGGGCAATCGTTATAAAAAACGACCAAGTGAACGTTATGCATTTTTATGCGGTAATGCTGGTATCTATGCTGTATCGGCGGTTATATCTATGGATCTCAAGAAGACTGATGAACTAGAAGATGATTTAGCGTCTTTCCGTTCTGGATTGGACGCAGCTAGAGAGTTTGTTTTTACAAAACATGGTTGTGATGAAGTGCTAGTGGGTCGTGCCGGTTACCTAAGCGGCTGTTACTGGTTGAACGACATGATTGAGCCTAAACCGATATCTGATGAGGAAATTACTTCCATATGTGAGATAATGTTGATAAGCGGAAGGGAGTACGCGAAGAAAACGAAGGCGCCGCTACCATTAATGTATCAATATCATGGCACTGAATATTTAGGCGCAGCCCATGGATTGTGCTCCATTTTGCAAATGCTTCTTGACAGTCCGTGGTTTGAGCAGGGAAATGGTCAAATCTCTAGAACCGATTCAAATGATATAAAATCTTCAGTTGACTTTTTCCTTGGCCTGCAGGACAATGAGGGGAATTTCCCGGTGGCTTTGGAAGATTTGAAATCAGGACGTGAAAAGCGTCTGGTACATTGGTGTCATGGCGCACCGGGTGCAGTCTATTTGCTAGGCAAAGCTTATTTAGTTTTTCGCCAGGATAAATACCTAGACGCTTGCCGAATGGCAGCGGATCTTGTATGGGAGAAAGGATTTCTACGCAAGGGACCGGGGATTTGTCATGGTGTAGCCGGCAATGGGTATGTTTTCTTGTTGCTTTACCGCTTGACTAATGAGAAGAAATATTTATACCGGGCTGCAAAGTATATGGAACTGCTGACTAATTCTGATTTTAAGCACCGTGCGCGAATACCAGATCGACCACATAGCTTGTACGAGGGCGTAGCTGGAACAGTTTGCTTCTTAATCGACCTGTTGGAACCGGAGCGAGCTCATTTTCCCTTTATGGACATTTTCCACAATTGACATAATTACATATCTTAAAAAGCAAAACTCATTGTTTTATAGTCATCAAAATTCTGTACTCCAAGAGTGATTTTATAATACATACATGTATAGACATTTCAAATGCAAATTATTATCGAACTCGAAATGTTATGGTTTTTTCATCTGTTTCTATACAAAGATCGTCCGGTTTGAGTGAAAAGCCGAACGTTTTTAATTGATCTTGGATTTACACTGGTTTGTACATTATCTAACAAGAAAATAAATATTCTTAAATTAAGTTTATCCCCCGAATCTCTGCTACACATGATTGCCAAAGTATGAGGTGGATACTACGTTGGCTGGCGGTTGGTAACCATCATAACAATACCCTTGTTGGCTTCCGGACGAGTATCCCGATTCGTGGTGGACAGGTGTGGCTGAGAAGCTGTTTTCGAAATATCCCAAAATGCCGTAATTTGCTGTATTGTCGTACAGCCCATTATTGTTCATAAACGAGTTTTTCTCATAGTCATATATAATCGGTTCAGAACGGGGCTTCTCGATTTTAGCCTCCAAAGGGGTGGAATTTCGGTGACAGTAGTGCTCGCGAAGCACATTGGTCGTGTATAGTGAATCCTTATCGTTCTCGATCTTGTTATCGATAGGTTTGATTTGGGAATAATTAATGAATTCTGGCTGATTCGATGAGGGTATGGAGGTGAAATCTTGGACACTGCCATAGGATTTAGTACTGATTGCGTCGTAATGATTGTTGATATTGTTGCAATCTGTGTTGTCCAGTGTCGGTCTAAAGGTTGGTTGAGTTTCATTATACAATGTTGTGGATGCGGACTCTGTCACATTGGAATATATCACAGATGTTGGAGAGGGTTTTAGGACGGGTTGATGGTTGTATTCGAACTGGTAGTCACAAGTAGAGTTGGATGTAGGGTATGCACCACCGACGTTATTTGGCCGGTTCGATGGAAGTTCGTAATTGAAAATATTCGAATGTGCGGTCGATGTGGTTTGTTGTGTGTATCCTGAATGTTGATAAATACCACTTGATGAGCAGGAACATGGACCGTAGCCGGGACATTTTCCGCAAACTAAAATAAGATTCAAAAAAAATTACATTAAATTGTTAATAAAAGAAAAAATAAGGGAGAAGACCACTTCGCACACTCTTTACAGAAACATAGAAACTAACCAACAGAGACCAGCTACTGAGACCGCTCAAAATGGGGCTGATTTTGCCAGCAAACTGTAATGAGCCTCGAAGTGCTGCAAATATGATCGATAAGTGTCAGGTACTTGTCAGAAAATCAGGCACATTGTTGCTTAGTCTAGCATGTTACTTGACCTTGACCTTGAAACCTAACCGGAGCCTAAAATTTACTGATAAGACACATATCAAGAAAAACAATAAAGAAAAATCACAATTGAACATCATCTGCTTACGAGTTCTAGAATCATAAGTGCAGACCACACAAAATATTTAACAAATCGGAATTTTGGATTTACATCCAGACGCACACCGCTCAAAATGTGCAAATATCATACATTTATAACACAGCAAACTTCTTAGCAACGGCGCCAAAAAGCCTAGTTCATAAGCCCATTTAGAATGTATGGAATCCGTTGGAAAAAAAAATTGACCAAACAGCATTTATAGGAAACAGTATAAACAGTTCTTTTACAATGAACCTTGTAGAAACTATGAAAGATTGATGAAATGTGTACTTGCTTCAAAATCTAATTTAGTTTTAATATTCTCTATTTCGTTTCAAGTGTATTCTATGCACCTGAAGCACCTTAACCCAATATTTTCATCGTGACACTTTTTTGATCTTTCCGCTTAACTAATTGAAGGGTTGTAAGTCTAAAGGGTCTAAGTGCCAATTTTATTATTAAGAGATATACGACAAAATACATAATAAAAAGAAATGTTCTGGGTTACGTTTTCTCTGAATGTTTTGATCACTCGATGATGTAGCGTCCATTTCGTACAGTGTAATTTAATCAACAGCCACCACCACCCACTAATTCGCCCTGAACGCACACAGGCACAGACCCTTTTGAGCGATAGTTCTTTGGCACATAGACCCTACCACAACTTTATTTGTGTGTGGGTAGAATTTTAAAAGAAAAAGACACTTGGATCCATTTGGATATTATTAGGCTTGGCACTTAGATCGTATTTTCCTAAAAATATTGACTTTTGATTTTTTGGCACTTAGACCCTTTAGACTTACAACCCTTCAATTAATAATCTTCTACGTTCATACTTTGGTAGTTCCCTGCTGAGAGCGCTTATTTCGAATATCTCCTACCCAATAGGAATCTGTCAAACGACGAGATTAACAGGAAAATAGACTATAGACAGGACAATTCCACGCCAACTTCATCAGAACACCACAAACGCGACAATCTACGCACTGCACAGTGCACAGACAGAAAAGTAGACTCTTTTTAACTCTCTTGTCTTGCAAAACTCTTGTATAGGCAGTTTACCGACAGAGAAAACTCGAACGTCAGCTAAAGTCTCTGATTAAAAATCTCCAAAAGTTGATCAAGGAAAATACAGATTATCTGTAAATAGTCCATAGACCAGCGTGTGTAGGACATTAAAATCATTCCGGATAACCAATTCGGTTTCAGAGCTGAGCATGACACTCTGTATTCATGTCGTGTTGAAACTTATATCGGATATCCAATGGAACAAGTGCCAATAATCAATGCGCAGATGCCTATCTCATTGGCTTGGAAAAAGCTTTCGACACCGTACGGTTAGAAGGACTTTATTATAAGCTCAGCCGGCTGGATATATGTAAGTAAACCACTGTTATACATATATATTTTTCACAGGTTGACTAAGTAGAAAGTTCGTTGTGAAAATTTGCAACGTGACTTCTACTCAAACATATGAAATTAACAAAGGACTGCAACAGGGTACGGTCACTCACCGACTTTTTTAGTATTTACTTCAGTGATCTAATACCTTCTCTTCACCATTCAATATTGTACGCGGATGATTTAATTGCGTACAGATCATCATCACCTCCAACGATCGATGTCAATTGCTTTCGCAGCGTCACTCAGGAAAAAAATCCAGCAGGAAATTATGCGTTCATCGAATGTTTCCTTCAATGAGTTGATTTTTTCTTTTGCTGAAAGGCATGCACATTCATTGAATTCAATCCGGTAACGGAAAAGTTATTGATCATGGATCTGTAGGAAATGCCGTTGACCTAACACGCTGATTCGATTCATTATTGATTCCGATACCTCCACCAGCCCGCAGATCGCTTCAAACTGTGCATTTTTCGGTTTGTAAGGCCGCGGTGTGTCGATCATTTCATGTGGATTATCTTTTCTCCAAATTTCATTGAGCTAAAAGTGATACCCAAGGCTAAACGCAATTTTTTGATAAAATAGCTTCCATAATTTTAGAACCAAATTTTTAAAATTTCGTTGAAGCGTGTATGTCATCACGATAATCATCAATACGAGTTTAGCGCCTATAGTTTTGACTTTAAGCTGTGTCAACCATCAGGATTACCACTCTGCCTGCGGCGCTGATTTAAATTTCATCAAAACTATACCATCTGAGGCGCTGAGAGAAATTAGAACTAGCGACTCTGGGTGGTAAATTTTTGCCTTAAATTTAAATGTTAACAAATGGGTGTCGAAGGAAAGGGGAGTAAGAATGAACGTTTCGTTGGTCTCTGATAACATAACACTGCACCAGAAATCATAATGAAACTTCCAACTTTCGTAAGTCTTTCCCCGTCAACCGCATTTATTTACATTGATGTTCAGGTTCCTAGTGACGAAACCCGTTACGGTTTGTGTCCGTGAGTACGTGGGCTCATTTAATTTTGACGCTGTGAATTAATTTGAATGAATGGAATATATTCCTGCCACTTACTCGGGGGCTATGACAATATGCGTGATTCTTGTCATAGTTTTGACATACCCCAAGTACCCAGCAAATCAGCGGCCATTTAAAGTCCGGGGTCTCATTCTGGTTTCTGCACTGCACAGTTTGCAATCTGACAATCGGTTTGACAGATATAATCATAAGGCGAACTATGGTAGAGATGTAATGCAAATGGTGCTCCAAAAATTGCTTGGAGCTTAACATTTCCAAATAATAATATCACCTTTTCACGTAAACAAATCATTTCCACCATTCAGGCTATCCGCGATCTTGGCATACTATGCGACCAAGAGCTCAATTATCTCGTACTTATCGACGATATAATTCTTAAAGTCAACTCTGCACTCATATTCGTAAAACGTTGGTCTAAAGAATTCTCCAATCCCTACGTGACTCAATCCCTCTGTATTAATTTTGTTCACCCTTTTAAATATGCATCTCAAACAATTCTTTGCTTCTACCACCCTATCAAGACCGTCTTAAATTAAGGCACCTCATGCGCTCCAATGAACCCATTTCCCGTATAATGGGAAGTGTTAATTCGAATATTAACTTCGATTTCAACCTCAGCAATCCATGCCTAAAATTCCGTCTTCTCAATAGCGGCGTTCACACTCTACGATTTGTCTATCCGACTTGTTGGACGACCAAATAATGCCTAGCGTTCACATCATACAACTTGCTTGACAGACTTCATTTGCGAAAAAAAATTCGAAGCGTTAACATGGCGGCGCATGCTCTTGTTACAGTGATGATTATTGATGAAATACTCGAAAATGAAGAAAACAAGCAAGAAAAAAGGATAAAAACGAATGTGGATTAAGCCATGGGTCGAAAAACGTAATAATTTCTCAATGGTAACGTTGTTAACAGTATTGTACGAATATTCGTCAGAGGATTTTCATAATCATTTGCGAATAGATGCAGTAAGGTATGAGGAGTTACTGAGAAAAATAAGGCCTCATATGCATTAGAAAATAAAATACAATACTGAGAATTGCAATATGTATTTTTATCAATTTGCTTATATTTCTCTAATCCCGTACGCTTCGTACTAAATAAAGTACTTTATTTTTGTACAGTTAAATTTTCCATACTTCTGAAAATTACCGGTACACTTCAAAAAAATCAACCCAAAATTATTTTTCCTTGTTTGGCGTCATATCATTCATTCCGCTCAAAATTGGTGTTCACTCTCTGAAGTCACAAGCAAAAGTGAAAAAATGCTCTGAACTCGTACGACAACAGTTCACACCTTACGACAAGTTGATCAACAAAGTCAAAAAGTTGAAAAAATTGAACTTCCATACGACAAGTCGGACGACATGTCGAAAGAGCGTTCACACTTACGATTTGGCCCATCAAGCAAGGTTTTCCAACAAGTCGGATGGACAAATTGTAGAGTGTGAACGCCGCTAATAGCTTTCCTTTGTCCCAATCACAGTTTCTAAGGATCGCGCCGATCGGATAAAGGACAGGAAACCAACAAGTTTTCAACCGCAGTTAATTTCGACCACAAATCTGTTCTTCCTCAAGAGTAAACAAATCTATTCAGAATATACTCATTGAACATAAACATTGAAGAGTTTTGAACGAAAGTTGCTTTCATTAATTTAAAAAAACCGTATGCTTTTCTGTTCTGAACAATTCGGAACAATTTCATTGAACAAAGCTAACGTACCAAATCCACATAGTACGAGTATATTCCTACATGGAAGTTTTCCCTGACCGTTTTTACCGTGTGACATTTTTATAGTTGCTTTTTGTTAATGATAATAAAGTATTATTACTATTCATTGAGATTCAGGTCCACATCGAGGTGCGCTAATTAAATGCCATAATAATAAATCTACAAAAAACCTGCTACATCCCGTCTTAATTTATACATGAATCTATGGCGAAGAGCCAACTCGGCAGATGACAGCCATCCTATTGACAGTTAACTAATGTTTATAAGTTTTCCAAATACTATCCGTAACGTATAAATAAAAGGTATATTCCTTATTACCATTGAACTGATAAATATCCAAGGCTGGTGGCTGAATTATCTGGTTGTAAGTAAATCCTTTCTGTGAATTAGATAAATTATTTAATAGATCTACAAATATTAAGATTTCTTACATTATCCTTCAGTGCAGATTCTTTTCCCAGAAAAATATTAATCCTTTTCCCCTGCACAGCCCGACTTATAGTTGACATCCTACCAAAAGCTCGTTTGGATACTGTTGAATTTTTTGGATCTGGTCGTGGATGATCATGTGCCCCTTTTGCTTGAAAGAATATCGCATTCCCAGAGTGACGCCAAAAATGAGTTACAGGATATCCACAATGTCCCCGGCACGGTTTGACCTCTAATCTACCGCCATGACAGTTTTTGTTTGGACACTGTTTGCCTTCCTGTTTCCGTCTGGCCTTGTCACAAATAGCAGGCCGCAAATTGATTTTGTTACCGTTGGAGAGAACACAATCCGTGGAACATACCAATACGCCAAGACAACTTTTTTTCAATATGTTAACGTTGTGGTTATTAGTGTTACGCATAGCCCAGCCAGAAATGTGTTTCTTTGCTTCCTCATTGGTAGAAGAATATACAAGGCGGACATGGCCGTCTGTCCATTCACAGAATTCATCAAATTCGTTTTCGGATATTTGTGGTATAATTGCGTCATTGATATCCCACTCTTTTCTATTGCTCATGACGTAGTGTGCTCTAGAAGCGAACAAACAAATAAATATTAAATAATCAATGGTAATAATGGTAATTTGTTCACATTGAAACTTATAAGAGATAATGGTAATGTACAATGTGTTTAAGTAAATATGTATATCAAATTATATACAGGATGCGTATGGTATTTGAGGACAAATTGAGATTAATACTAACTTGATTATATTTTTCACAAAATTTATTATATTTCCATGAAATTTGAACCGCACTTGATTATAAAATTATGCAATAGAATTTTTGGCAACAACCTACTCAACTTTGGACCGGAAACGATTGTATGCCTTAATCAAATACTCTTTATTCACACTGACAATGCTGGCAGTTATAGCATCCTTCAGTGAAGAAATTGTGTAATGAGGGTGTTTACTGGTCTCACGCTCAAATACGCCCCATACTTGAGAATCCAGGGGATTAAGGTCTTTGGAGCTAGGAGGCCAGGGGTGATGTTGTCATGGGAATTTTCCGCCATGCCGTCCTGTGTCGCCATCGCTTTGTGTACTCTTTCCCTCCATGCGCTATCAATCCAGAATTTCACGTTTTCTAAAACCTCAATGCGGGTGGCAGCATTAACCTGAAGTCTTTGAGGAAAGAAATGAGGAGGCATACATGTCTTTCCAAGAACCAAGAACAACTCCAAGAACCTCTGTAGGATCTTATCTAGCCATCTATCATTTTTGCGGTTGGTTTTTTGATCTTGGTTAACATTTTTTTCGTTAGAGAATAACCACAACATTTCAGAAGCTTCAGCGTGCTTAATCTTGCTCAAAACACACTTTGCACGGCTAGTTCCCGAGTTTGTGCCAACATAAACTGTCCTTTGCGCTTAATGTAAAATTTATAGTTTTCTTTTTAGTTTTCAATTCATTTTTATTAAGTTCTACTTAGAGCTACCCTACGCTGGACAAAAATTAGCTTAGTTATGTTAAATATCTTAAAATACCCTACTGCCCCCGTGCGGACACTTTAAATTAAAAAGCACATTCATTTACTTTTCGACTATTAATATAATCAATATTAATACATATGGGCTAACTTAACTTAATTCGGGCTAAGAAAATATAAGTATTTAACAAAACACTTAGCATACGATCCTTTATGTAAAATTTATAGCGAAGGTCGTCGTGGACAAGTCAATGATCATTGATTTCGAAGGCTTTTCGTAAAGGGTAGCTTGTACTTTTTGAATAGATTGTGGCTTTGAAAAAGATTCTATATCGTAAGCTAAACTTGCTTTAATAACTTAACTAACTCCAAAATAAATATCTTTCTGGCCCTATACGGACACTCTAAAGTAAACCGAGCAGAAAATATATACTTAAAACTTATATTTTTCGACCTCATGACTCATTGACATTTGGCTGGTTTTGCCTTAAAAAAGCTGAACTATAAGTTGACCCTTGACGAAGTCCGCTCCAGCCACCAGTGTTGATGCTGTCGGACGACATCTCCTCGATCTTGGTGTGAAACCGACCTACTGAACCTCAGGCGCTCGGGCGGAGGGAACGTGAAATCATGTTCGTTGGGAAACCGCACTCCACGGAATCGCGGGCTAATCTATCCTGTATGCTTCTGGGGGGACAAAGCCGCTAAGGCGCAATCTCTCCTGTACAGGTAATTGGAGTAGTAAGACCTGGAGTTCAGGTTATTGCTATCAGCTTTATCAGTAAATTGTCCGGACAAAATTTCGTGTACTCAGATTCGGCTGTCATATGAAACTCGAGACAAGTCCTGAGACATAGTCTCTCAAAAACCCGAATACTTTCAATATAAGTAATCATAAGAACGAAAGGCATAGTTTAAGTTGTTCTATATACTTTAGGGTGTCCGTATAGGTCCAGTAAGGTATTTTAAGTTAGTTGTCTAGCGTGAGACAGTTCCAAGAAATATGAAATAAAAATAAATTAAAAAAAAAAACCGAATCCTCTCCATTAAGCTGGCCATTCTTCATCAACTTCCAGTCATCAAAATCCCGCTGCAGAAGAGTAATACTCTTCGTTGGATCTGATCTGATCATTCAGGTAAATGCTAAAATTTGCAATCCGTTTTATCATCCGCCATTTCAAATGTTTGGATAAAAGTCACGCTGGCAATTTTCACAACGGACTTTGTATCAAATTTTTTTCCAAGTCAATCAAACAGGCACCCGTGGATTTGTACTTGCACAGGTTCCATTGGACACAAATTTCGATGTGGCATGAATAGCATTATGCCCCGCTCTGAAACCGAATTAGCCACCCGGAATGACGCAACATTTGATATATCGTGCTTTTTTTCCTCTTCAATGACTCGAAAATCATCTGGAGATTCACCGTTGAAATGTTTAGGGTGTTGGCCCCTTCACTGGCGATGGCATTGTTTGCGAATGCCTTCACCTTATACACTTCCTGAAAGACAACTCCCATTGCCGCCACCTTCTCCTGAGGATCCTTGATCATGAAGATATCGTCAACCAAGACGGCGCTGTTCGGATTAATGCAGACTGTTCGTAAAATGCATTCATTGCCTGACGTTCTCAGAAGCTTCAGATCCTGAATTTCTCTCTGATAGTTTCTGCAAAATATTTTATTTATTTGCAGAAACAATTTCGTGGTATTGGATTTTATAGCACTAACTCTGTCGTTCCAATGCAAACTTACAGATATTCTGTAATTTTCCTTGATCAACTGTTGGAGATTTTTAATCAATGACCTCCGAGTGTTGTCGGTAAACCGCCTGTACAAGAGTTTGAGTCGTGACAGGAGTCTACTTTTCTGTCTATGCAGTGCGTCGATTGTCGCGTTTCGGTGGAAGTTTATGGTATCGTAATTATATCGTCCATTTAATGCTGATGCTTCCAATTCACGGTAGACCGATGTACGAGTGATCGGGCTCAATTCAGAACAGTGGATATTTCTAAATCAGTGTGTTTCGAACAAAACACAACAAATAATTAATACCACTGTTATGGATGTCATCAAATATCGTACGCCCCTGTAGCTAGTAGACCTACTTATTAAGAGGGCAACCTACCTATAATTCGGAGTGGATTTGAATTTCAACTAATTGTTTGCATTGCGTGCTCCATTATTATCGATTCTTTTTTTCTACTTCTACTTCTCGGGTTGGAATTAAAATCAAATTGATTTTAAGATCATTCGCAGTTGCTGTTAAAGTGTTAGTCATGGACTGATATGGTAATTTTCATTTCAATTTCATTTATTGTTCAAAATATTGAAACCAACCATCTATCTTTTTAGCTAGGACTTAAACCACAGCATAAACGCTTGATTTAGGTTTTACATATTTGGAACATACTTAGCCTACAAAAGAAAAACAAACGTTTTGGAGAAATGGCGATTTATTTTTCAATATAGTCTCCTTTTAGCTCGACCCAGCGATGCTCCTACCTTTTTAAACCCGTCTGAAAAATACGTTTTCTCGAGGTCTGCAAAGTAGGCCTCCATGGCGGCGATGACACTCGACTGAAATTTCTGCCCGGCGAGTGACTTTTTCAAGTTTGGAAACAAAAAGAAGTCGCACGAGGCCAAATCTGGAGAATACGGTGGATGGGGCAGCAGTTCGTAGCCCAATTCGACTAATTTGGCCGTGGCGAGGGCGGAGGTGTGAGTTATATGGTGGAAGAGCACTTTTTTCTTCGCCAAGTGGGGCCGTTTTTTCTTCAATTCGGCGTCGAATCGGCCCAATAATTTGGCATAGTACAGCCCTGTGACCGTTTTGCCCTTCACCAGGTAGTCAATGTGGATCACACTTTGTGAATCCCAGAAAACGGTGGCCATCACCTTGCCTTCTTCGGAGCACGTTCGCTGGGTGAAGTCCACTGTATCGACTGTTCCTTGGTCTCTGGTGTGTACCAGTGGATCCATGTTTCATCGACTGTCACGAAACGACGCAGAAACTCCTTCGGTTTGCGCTTAAACAGCGTCAAACACTGCTTTGAAGTGGTCTCACGTTTGCGCTTGTTGTCCGGAGTGCGCAAACGCGGCACCCATCGCGCCGACAGCTTTTCGCCCACGCGATCTTTTGAAATGCCTACTGTCTCAGCTATCTCGCGCACATTCAATCGGCGGTCTGCCAATACGAGATCGTGGATTTTTGTCACGTTATCCTCCATGGTAGCCGTTTTCGGGGCACCTGGACGTGGCTCATCAAAAACTGACGTGCGACACGTTGAAACTCGTTAAACCAATTTTTGATGGTCGCCATCGAAGGAGAAGAGTCACCGTACACAGCATCCAAACGCTCTTTGATTTCGCTGCGCGATTTCCCTTCCAAAAACAAGAATTGAATCACCGACCGATATTGCTTCCACACGCGGTCAAAACAAAACTACGAGTCCGATCCGGCTGAAATTTCGTCAGTAGCCGTCTACTAGAATGTACTACACGATAGTTGCTCTTGTGATACTGGCGCCATCTGGCGGTGAGGCTAAGCACTTATCGGACCACCCTCGTAAGCCTTAAGCTTCGCTACTACTTGCACTATTTGTTTCAACAAGAAGCTAAAGAAACGGCTACCATTTTCATGGGAACATCTTGAAAGGCTGGTACTTCTTTGGAAAAATTTTCTCTCTCTGGGGCGACGAATCGAAATTCAGCGGATTCACCACTGATAGAAAATCCTCATTTGCCGTCCACATACATATGTATATTTAATCTAACTAAGAAGAACGGAGAGGAGGGCATGATTAGAAAGACGGATTTTTAAGCATGGAGTGCTGAGGTTGAAATCGAAGTAGGAATACGAATTAATACTTCCCACCAATGGTATCATTGGAGTCATACGCGGTACGGGGGATTGGTAGATAGAAGAGATGGGGATTTCATACATTGCGAGGGTTAGTGTTGATACAGAGTTGTAGGGGGCAGTCAATGGTACCTGAAAGGAGTCGATGGATGAAAAGAATATCAGATACAATTCTTCTTTCTTCCAACGTGCTTATTTTGATTAGTTTAAGGCGGTCTTGATAGGGTGATGAGAGCAAATGATTGTTCCAGGAGAGATCTTGAAGAGCGAAACTTAACAACTGTTGGTAAGGACACACTTGAGATGCTATTCAAGAAGGGGTCGGACAAGGGTTATGTAGAGAGATGAGGTAAGGGTTGGAGTATTTTTTAGACCATCGCTTCACGAAACCGAGTGCAAAATTACCTTGAAGGATTATCTCATCAATATGTGCCCATACTTAAAGATTATAACAAAGTTACAAATTTATCAAAGCAAGAAATATTTTTCCGGTCAGTTCACAGGTTCACAAGAACTGAAAAAGGTGATAAGTGCCAGTCCATTGAAGGAGAATGATTTGCCTTCGATGTTCCACTTGTGCAGCAAGTTTTGAAAAATTCGCAATACCTAAAATACAAAAAAAAGGAGGACAAGCCAATGTTTTTAAAAGCCAATACCTCATACTGAAAAGATCAATGACAAATACTACTAATACCGAATCCAAGAGCTTCAATTCGCACCATATCCATCAAAATAAATGCGTAATATTAGCCATTACGTTTTGCACGTATTTATCATCATATGTTTACGAGAATACCAGTGTGAACTAGAAAGTTTAGCAAGACAATAGGCCAATTCATTTGGCCATTTTTTATTTTAAGAAACGTTTTTTGTTTCTTATAAATATGTAATTTAAATAATTATCAAATATATTAATGAGAAAAAGTGAAAATTATTGTCGCAATTATTTTAGTTTTTTTTCTTTGATTTTAACCTTAATTAATTGTTAATTGTAAGTAGCACTTTTTGCCGAGAAACTTCTTAAGCTAATTTTTTGAAAAAATGCACATTGCAATTTTGCAATTCCGAGAGTACCTACACGTTTGCCCTAAAAATGTTTAAAACATACAAATTAATTGATATATGTACATACATGGGTACGTGGAGTGATCCACAAATAGTGATAATGGGTTATTTCCAGTCCTTATAAAAAGTGGGACCGAACATAATTTACCGATGAATATTTCTGCTACCAAGTTTTTACTTAAAAGAGACCGACTTCATGCGCTAAGGGCATTATCGGAGGCTACCAGTGTAGCTTCAAGAGGAATCGCTCGGGGAGTGACCAGATTTTCACTATACGACAGCTTTCAGAAAAGAAGTAGGAATTTCACGAAGGCTTATAACTCCATAAACTGGTCGAAAATGTATCACGTTAAAACCATCATTTATAAAACCATAATAATTACAGTGGCACTTTACTCGAACCCTGGTTTCTGACTAAGAAGGAGGAAAATAGATTTCGGGTCGTTAAAAATAAGATCTTAAGGAGAGTATATAGTGGAAAACAAGAGGAAGAAACAGGCGAATTTGGGAAACCTAAGCATTGTCCGCGAAACGAAATCGCGAAGAGTATGGGTAAGACATGTACAATGAATGGACAGAGAACGAACAGTCAAACGAATAATGTGTGGAAAACCCGTAAGAACAGTCATTTGAATAAGAAGCATCGAAGGGATAATATCAAAATGGGAAAAAAGGAATTTAAAGCTACAAGTACATCTGTTTGAAAAAGATTGTCTGCCAAAAACATACGCAGCAACTTGGTGAAAACATTGGAGCACTCTGCCCCTCCATATTCTACAGTAGCTCGCTGGGCCAAGTAGTTTAAGCTGGGCAGAACATCACTCACCCCTCACTGAAGATAACGTGAAAAAATGTGTTGAAAATGTTGTGTTGGCAGATCGAAGAGTGACTATCAGGCATATAACTGAGATCACAGGGATCTCATACTGCAGCGTTCAAAGAATCATTACGAACAAATTGCATATTAAAAAGATCTATTTGCGTTGGGTACTGAGAATGTTAACCGACGAGCAAAAGAAAAAACGAATCGACATTTCCTGGGTGAATCTTGAAAAGTTCCAGGTAGATCAGGAAATGTTTTTGTTACGTTTCGTGATCAAGGACGAGACCTGGATCCACAAATTTGATCCTGAAACCAAACAACAATCGATGACTTGGAAGCGAACCTCCTCTCGGTCGTCAAAGAAATTCAAAGTGTCAAGTTCGGCGGGAAAGGTTTTTTGGGACGCTGAAGGTTTGTGTCGGAGATGTTCATTCACTATTCTCCGGGAGTGGTTGTTCTAAATAGAATTCGAGAGATACCATATAGGAATTGTTCTTGGCTATGGATAGACTTGAACTACAGACCTTCGGCCTAACAGCCGGTGATGATTGCCAATGCAACACGACCTCCCCCTGGTTAAGTGAAATAGAAAATCATAGCTTAGAAATAAGAGACATATAAGATGAGGTCCAAATCTAACCCCATAAGCTCCATTCATTTTGTTTGGAACGGAAGTCTTATATATGAGATAAAAGGAAATGAGATATCTAAGTATGATATCTACATATATATTTACTACAAAGAGCACTTCTTATTCCATTTATTCTAGTCCCGATGTAAAAAACGGAGTGTTATCTAATTTTCATCCTGCCAATTCTAATTGACGCGTGTGCAATACGAAGCATTAGTTCAACTGACATGGAAAAATGTCGATTATTCAAAAGAAACTGCCTTCATGTCACAGAGCTCGTTTCGACTTTCGATATTACATACGTATATTATAAGTTACTATCGGATGCTTCTTATCTGCTCGACATTGAAAACGATTTCATTTCCGGGTGTTATGATCAAACCCCGACTATATGGTGAATGTAGATAGAGACATTTCTGTTGCTGGAAACGATTAGCACTCTCGAAAAACGAAACGAAAGTAGAGTTGATCGGGAAAACTATTGGTGAGTAGACTGAGCTGCACCTTATGCTAAGTCCTAAAGTGTATTGGAGTAGCAGCTAAAATCATGATGAACGCGAAAAGCAGAGCAACGAAATCAAACCAATAAATAACTGTTAGAACACACATACGAAGGTGGTCCGATAAGTACTTAGCCTCATCGCCAGATGGCGCCATTATCCCAAGAGCTACTTACTAATGTGTAGTACATTATAGTAGACGGTCTACTGTCGAAATTTCAGCCAGATCGGACTTGTAGTTTTGTTTTGACCGCGTGTAACTTTATAGTTGTAACTGCAGACGTCGAATTTACTCTCGCCATGTAAGGTGTTCATCTATAATTATTCCCAGGTATATAACCGATCTAACGACTTCAATTGTTGGGCTTCTTCCTGTTGTTGGGCAGCTTTCGTTTTGATGGAAAATATTAATTGCAGCTGTTGTTTGATTTGGTGTTCGAAAATGCATGACTTTTGCCTTTCCCTAATTAATTAATTATGATCGTGGCACCATCTTGATAATTTCTCGAACTTATGTTGCATTCTTTCAATCGCTGTTTTCAGATTTTGGTGTCTGGCTGCAGTGTCGTCTGTGTATGCAAATGCAATCAATAACTTGAAGACACCAGAAGATCGTTGGTGAAAAGAATGAATAAAATTCGACAAGTTTGGAACCTTGTGGTACACCGTAGGTACACTGCTTTACTTCACATTCCATACCAGACATTCAAGCAACTTGCTATGTGTAATTGTGTCAAAGGCTTTACTAACATACGTGCTGATTTTTATTCAGTCATTATTGACCTATTATTGATCATATTTGACATCTCAGCCAGAAGTTTTCCAGTACTCTTTTCTTTTTGAAAAGCATATTGGTTTGCTTGTAGAACATTGTTTCTGTTTATGCAATTTGTTAATCTATTAACAAATATTTCCTCCATGCACTTCTTTACAACTGATAATATTGATATTGGCCTATAGTTACCAATTTCCGTTCCAACTCCTCCTTTATATGTATATACATAGGTCGTACAATAGATGTTTTCAACGCTTTTGGTGTACTTCTCTGATCATATATTTTGTTAATTAAAGCGTGCACATCATTTGCTCCAGGACCTTTATTTGTTTTAAGACAACATATCATTTTATATACACTGTCGGACAAAATAAAGTACAAAAACGAATAACTCATTTTTAAACCGATGTTAATGGGAAGATCATTAAAAATGGTATTTTATGACATTATTGGCACATCTGTTCTCAGTTGTGCATATTATTACCGTTAAATGCATGTGTTTAACTGCTAATAGCTGTCCTGAGATTACATTAGTTCTGATTGCAACACGACAAAATAAAGTACACTTTTCATTTTGTGAGAACCACATTGGCAAATCGACAATGTTTTGTTTTTTTTTCTCCTTTATTTGTTGAATCAACTTAAGAAGTAGAATCATAAGACTTAGTTTTGGAACCTTATTTGTTGCTTTAAGTTTTATTTGTATGCCTAGATTTTACAATGAAACCGTAACGTCTGAAGTGAAGGAACTTCTGTTCAAGGACCGAGAAAGTGGTTTGACATTACGTGAAATAGCGGAAAGGTATTCACTATCAATATCAGGAGTGAGAAAAATCTATTTGAACGATGGATGTTTCTCCATCAGCGGCGTCAGGAATTTTGTCAAAATGAATACCCTTATGATATTGACGTAAGTTGGACCCGACAGTAGCATATCATCAATCGACTTTATTCTACCCAGAACTTTGTTGAGAACACTCCACATTTTTCTTGGATCATTATTAAATGGTAGCTTATAATAATTCGACTTGTCAAATAGATAACGCTATGTAGCTTTGTTTAAGTTAAGTCCTGAGGTCATTATTCAGCCATATTCATTCATACTCCATTTGGTCTCTTATATCAGTAGAGCTCTTGAATGGATGCTTCCAACTGTTCCTTTTGGTATCTTTGTTGCTTATTTCCTTCTTGCGAGGTTTTCCCATTTCGTATGCTTTTCTACATGTTTTATAGCGTTGTAATCCACTTTTTTTAAACAGCCCAATTCTTTCCAAATGTTGAGATTACGTCTTACATTTTCAAACATATTGAAAATAGCCATTTTTTTCTCAGCCGAGTAATGATTTGGTTTTTCCATTATTAATTCTAATACAATAGTACCTAGATTAGCTCAATATGATAAATATTTTAATATTAAATTTACAGAACAAAACCCATTTAAATTTATTAATTTATCAAAAAAAATGCAAGTGCTGCTGTTATTATAATTTTTGCATGGAATTTGATTGGCTTCACAACTACAATGACGCTTTGCCTTGGGTCTCTCTCTATATGGATTTAAAAAAAGTGATGCGAAATACAGATTGGTGGGAAAGTTAGTGTCAGTTTATATTGAAGCATCGGGCAATGCTATCTATGAGAATTTTTTCAGCAAGGACATGGCAAATTTGTATTTAAGTAAAAGATTTTTATTAAATTGATAAAATCAATAAAATTAATATTAAATTATCGTTCATATGACCATAGCGAGCATGTTTGCAGCGATCAGTCCGATTTCCCACCGCTCTTCCACACATATCGGCTGAAATTTCAAGTTCGTTATTTTTTTTGAGCTCATTACGTTATAAGCTTGTTGGCGTAGGTACGCTTAACTTAACCCTGTAAAAAAATGGCGGCGTTAGTTCACACGAGCGAGGCATCTATACGATCAGACCATTTCTCGAGATAACACGACAACCGAACTTCAACCGAATATCCATTGAATATATCAATTGTTTAACCAGCTAGATGGCATGTGCCACCATCTTGTTGAAACCACAGGGTCCAAATATACATCGACATGAAATCCAAAAGAACATGTACATACATTTGTCGAGATAAAATATGATAATTTTTGATATAAGATTTGCATGATTGCAACAAATTATTTAATGGTACATCAGTTCAAAGGAAATAACGTTTTGTCATTTTATTAAAGAAAAAAAAAAAAAAAAAAACACAAATATCTGGGGTTTAACGAACTATATATGTATAGTATATGTATATAATATGTATAGATACAGGTAACACATTTTACTTTCATGTATGAAAGAAATTAAGTCCTGCAACTCTGTATACCAGTTTTTCTGTATTTCATGGCTTGTGCTTCATCTAGCATGAGGAGGGTACTGCGATTAAAGGAGACATATTATATCAAATAAGTTGGTTAGTCGAGGATTTTCTCAACTTTTTTAATAAAGCTGAAGATTGATCGCGCAGGAATAGAGGCACTTTCCTCAGGGGACACCACTTCTCTGAGTGGCAGAGCGCAACATATTTGTACCTACATACATATATAATATGTGTTCTCTAGCCACGTCATCCTTAAGGTAGATTTTGCTAACTCTCTTGAAAATTTAATTTTATGAAGGTTAATTTCAGACCGCAGTGTCCCGAAAGGTAATTTGCAAGCCTTTCGACATCATCTTAAATGTCCATTGAAGATAGTTTTAGGAAGGTTATTCAAGGGTTGGATGTTTAACGAAGTCCTTGAAGTTTCTGAATTTGATCTTGTTTTTCTTGGCTGGGTGTTGCGTTAATAGTTATATAATACCATTGATGCCAGTCTCGAGAACTCGATTGGCACATGTGCAGATTGCGTGCAATCCGGCTTAGAAAACACTGGATATACATATATAATGTTAATATTTTAGTGTATGACCAGTGATTAAGGTTTCAGATCAACTACAGCTACTTAGCGGAGACTGACAAAACCCCATGTTCGAAATTAGCCGTTTGAAGTCGGTAATGAGCACTGAGTAACAGTTCATGGTGAATGGCAAAATAGAAAATTATTTAATTTATGGAACTAATATTATTCAAAAGTATGTATATATCTACATACATACATTTGTATGTATATGAAAGATCTGGCTCACACGAAATAATAAAATCGTTTATCACATGATGTTTTGGTGAAGTTTCCTCCGGAATTGTGTTGATCTATTACACCCACTAGTACACAAGTATCATTCGTCATTCTGAAAAAATAATATATTCTCCAATTGCTGAGAAAGAGAGGGTGATAATGGAATTTATGAAGGATAACAGTTCATAGCGGACAAAGCAATAATGATGACAAAATCGGTGCTATTTTATAACCACCTCGACCTCGGGATTAAAATCTAATTGGAGACCTTCGAATTCTGGTTATAAAGGTTGCAAAACCAAAAATATGTGGACTTATCGGGCCTGCTGCTGGCATTAATATTTTGGGCTAACCAAATTTTATAAATACTTAACATTTGTTTTTAGAAAGATTCTTTCGTTTTACTTGAAAAAAAAGGCTACAAATCAATACAGCAAATTAGTATCTAAAATTTATATATTTGTCCGTTTAACACAAGTCTATAGAAATAAGTATATTTCTATTTCTTTATTGTGGGTGGCATGTCTCCACTGATGATAACAATACAATTATTCGATTTTATTATGTTACTTCCACAAAAAAAAAACTCATTCGACTCCCAATAACTCGTATTCGAGCACAAAATTAAATTAAAAAGCTGAAGATATACATAAATTAAAGACCTATTGATAAGAAGAGACCAATTGCCCTCATTTACATTTAACATCTTAAATGTTCCACACCATCCCAGGGATGGAGAAAAAAAACAGAGCATGCTATAAAAATCAATCTTATCGCCGGATGTAACTATAAATTGTAAAGTTGTAGCGACAAGGTAACGATAAACCTCCTACAATGCTAGATTTGAATTTCAATCAAAAAACAAAAAGGAAACATCGCTTAGCATCGAGTATGCGTCTCGAGATGCATTCCTAGTCTCGAGTTTGTCAGCTCGTATTACAATTGAATCATCTTCTATCCGGTTTAGTCGAGAACGATTAAAGAGTTGCAGCTACTGTTCGGCTCGATTTTGGTCCAATCACAAATTGTCATTCCTGTTTCATATGCAAGACACAAGATCACAAATGAATACGTTAGTTTCATAATTGAATTAAAACATACGTTCTGATGGTGGAAAAGGTGCGCATCTTTACATCTGTAATAAATTCTGACACATTTAAACTCAGCAGGTTATCGGGGAGCAAAAAAAAAAACTGATGAGAAGATATCTAACAGAGTTGTGATAGAAGAAAGGGGAAAAATGGTTTATACTTGTGTCCCGACACACGAAGGACAGACAGACGAACAGGCGGATGGCCGGAGAACAAACACCGATTGACACGCATTTAAAATGACTTTGTCACCTACGACAAACAGGTCTATTGTTTTCACTCGACTGAGAGTGAAGATTTAAGGCTGGACCACGATTAGGTATTTTTGTGTGCCGCGTCAAACTCACGCGACTATTTTTATGGTTATTATTTCTTTGGGTGGTCTGTTTCGGTATAGTTACTGAAATCTAATCAATTTCTTAGTTTATTTGTTTTATATTCCTTTTTTGATTTAAGCGTGTGTATAGAACATGGACGAGTACTTACAATATGACCATATTCCACTCCTAATTAAGTGAATACCCCCTTAACACCGTCGGAGAATATACCACCGAATCAATCGTGTGTCGTTTAGCGTTTTCACTATTTTTATCACATGTAAGTATTTATGATTCCATGGATGGATGTTACTTCCTATTCCATTGTATTTAATAATTTAAAATCGACTATTATTTAAAAATTTCACGGTCCTGTCAAAACATAGTCCGTTCCCGGATCACACAAACTTTGTACAAACTATTAAGCGAAAGGTACGAGTACAAGAAATCGTAAACAAATAACAATCGGCCTGAGGAAACAAAGTGGTTGAAGTTCTTCTTGAACACTGTTTTAGCATAAACATGTCAAGTTGTGAAGCACAATTTAGCTCCACCTACGCTAGACGGAACTACAGCGTAAAGAAACTCCAACTTCTCCTAACTCTAATGGGAAATCCAATATCAACCGCACATGTGATTGGTCGGATAATTTTAATTTGAAATTGCTGGCAACAGTGTGCGCAGTAAACCCATACACTCATAAAGTTACAAATACTTCACAAAATTATCGTGCACATGTGTTGGTGCTTAGTATCTTTCACCAGCATGCGTATTAAGAGCAAAACAGAAAAGAAAAAACAAATAAGTAGCACTCTTAGACAATTTGTTGATGTTTTCAGTCTTTTGTTTCTTGTTTTCATGTTGCTTTCCTCTAAAACTCCAACTGCGAGCCCCAAACAAGTAAATGTGAATGTAAAGCTCCAACCGGGATCTCTAATTGGTTAGAGCCAGGCTTTAACTGTGCAATTGATTTTTTGATAAATACTTCAGAATTCAGTAAGCCTAGGATTTTAAAGTCTATCCATTTATCATCGGCTAAATTGTAGCGTCTACCTTGTTAAAGCTTTAGCATATTGCTCAATAACGTGTCCGTCAGTAGTTGCCCTCTTAATAGTTATGTACACTCCCATCGTATGAGGTATAGGTAAACGTACCTACTATAAGGAAGTAAAAGAAAAGTAAGGAGGAAGGTTCACATAAAAGCAATCCAAAGCAAAAACAAATGAGATACGTCGACGAGTAAATGATAAATGATAGTGAATTGTAGTGCTGCGCGGGTGATGCTTATTCCACTGTTGGTCTAATTCAAAATGATCGCACGCTTAAGGCGTAATGTGGTCTTTAAGAAGATTATAAATGTTTTCTGCTCAATAGATTTACATACGAGAAGACAAAATCCATAAACTTTTGGTTAGTTTTTGTTTGTTTTCTTTTTTTGTTTGTTTGTACTTCTCAGACATGATTAATTATGATGCTTCTATTTTAAGTAATTAATTAAAGTAATAGTCGAACAATAAATTATTGAATTGATTGTTAAGGTACACTTGCTGTTAACCCCCTTTATATGAAGAATATTGGTAGCCAGGGTTTTTTTCCACGGAAATCGGTATATAAATATGTTTACACATATCTACATATATATGTATGTATGCATGTATTTACTTGTGTTACGCTAAGTGGAAAATGTTTGTTTTAAAGGTGTATATAGGCATGCCTGCTGGACTTATGGTCTGTTTTATGATTGTCAGTAAGAATGTTTATGTTAAGTGAAGAGGTAACATGTTTATGAGTAGTTTATGAACATTGACTTATTGGCCCAAGTCATTGAAGGTCATAATTAATTAATTATATCACTATCATCCCCCAACGTTTCAAAGTGTTCGTTCTTTGTAATTTTCTTAGCAAATAACTGGTCTCTGCCCGCTATGGTCAAAAAGAAACTTTCATTGTTTTCTACAACACAAGATATATTTCTTTTTTTATTAAGGGCATTTATAGCATTGCGTATACTTATTTGTACATGCACACATATGTATGTATGAACCCATGTAACAGTAGTCTGAGAGTTCTGATTGCAATCCTCGAAACTTGGGAAATTGGATATTAAGTAAAAAAGAATATACTTATGAAGTGGATTCTGAGACTTCAAGAGAATTTCATGGTGGAACTTTTTTTCTTCTGTATTTTTTTATTCAAGAAAATAATACAGTTGACTCTCATTAACTTGAATACGTACAAAATCAGGGCCGTTTAAGTTAATGGGTTGTTCAAGTTATTACACCAAAAGAAAAAAATAGTCGTTTTTTTTTAATACATACATATATTCAGTTTAATGTCTTTTTTTTTTTTAATTTAAAATAATAAAGAACAAAATTTGTTTTTAAGACAAAATTGAAAAAAAAAGTTATTTTACATTGCTAGGCCTTGCGCAATACGTTTTGTAAAGCCAATTCTTGTAGCTCTGGAGAACAGTCAATTCCACGAATGTCCTTTCGTTTTGACAGTACCATTCGATGCCTTTATCGAACAGTTTAACTGCTTCCTTATTAATCACAATATTTTGTACGATGACGACCACCAGAATCGGATTCATTTCCAGGCTCAATGACTTCAACTGTTTCTAGAACATTTTCACCTTGTAACCATTCCTTAATTTCGTCTTCTGTGTAGTGCTGTTTAAAAATAAAATTTATGTTATACATAAGTGTTTAAAACCAAGGGTTAAAGAAGGTTACCTTATTATCTACCCTTGCAAGCTGACATTCCTCCAGGGTTCTCTGGGATTGGACAATGGGACAGAACGATTATCATTTAAAAATTAATCGTCAATATCACTCAAAATTGAGTTCCAGAATCTAAGCAGTTACTTTATCCCAAGACTTTGAAATCAAAACGTGGGATTGACTCATTTTTCCTGGAAATAATAGATAAAATTAAGCTTGATTTATAATGCAGCTTTGTAATTCTTATTGCATTTTGATCCATGGGTTATATCAAATCAGTAACATTTGATGATAAGAACATCGAGCATATTTCTCCGTCTAGAACCTTCAAATCTTCTTCTGCGGGATGACTTGGAGTATTGTCGATTAGCAGAAGTGCCTTTGGTGGGAGATTTTCTGCTTCGCAATCTTTTTTTACTTGAGGGACAAAACTGTTAAAAAACCAATTATTGAAGATATATTTTGTCATCCAGGCATTGGTAGAGCTTTTGTATTCCAGTGGCATTTCGAAATTTTTAAGGCAACGTGGATTTTTTGACTTTCCAATGATTAGGAGAACGCGCTTGTGTGTACCTCATTTTCTCATTGAAAGATACGTACGTTTTCTTGGGCAACATCTTCCAAAACAATAAAGTTTCATCGGTATTATAAATTTGTTGCGTTGTAAGTCGAAGCCAGTCAATTTGTTCTTAAGGCCTTATCTTGAATGGCTTGCTAGGCCCTGGCTCTGCAGCTAGTTTTTCTCCATTTATCAATAAACGTACACCAAATCTGTTTTTCCATTTTTTAAACCACCCAGAGCTAGCGTTAAAGGAGCCCCTTGTTGGCCCTCATATTTAAATACAATTGCTTAGCCTTCTCTATTATAAGGTTTCCGTTTAATGGCACATTTCTTTTACGCTGACTCAGTTATGGGGTTTTCAGCTTTTTCATTGTGCACATTTTACTTGGCCCGGTAAAAATTTGTGTAATTCTTTCTGTAATTTGTTTGGCATTATGGTTAATGTTGCAGATTGTCCTCTTAATGGTTTTTTCGTTTTTAATTTTTTCAATAATTGCCGCTTTTTGGTTAGGTGTCATCATTTTAATTTTTTGTCTCTTTTTTGGGCCCATTTTGCACTTTTGTATTAGCCCTTTTCACAAACTTAACTTGTCACAGTAATAATCACATAAAAAATGAATAAAAACTTCAAACGCAGATAAAAAATAAATTCTATGGGAATCCCCAAAAATTTGTTCAAGTTAAAGAGCTTTCAATTTTTTCGTTTATCAAGTTACAGAATACAAAATGAAAATATTCAAGTTACCGAATATTAAGAACTTTCTGTTCAAGTTGTAAAATATGTACCTACAGGGGAAAAATAGTATGTACGTTCAAGTAATTGGGTTGTTCAAGTTATCGTACGTTTAAGTTACCGAGAGTCCCCTGTGTAATTGAATATGTAACAGAGGGACGTCATTTCTTTCGTAGAAATGATTTTGAAAAAAACGAAAACGAAATTTCGTTTTGAACGTATAGTGACTATGCTCCAGCTAAGCAAACGTGTCTAAAGTGGTTTGCAAATTTTGAAAGTGATGATTTCTATTTGGAAGACATGAAGGGACCTTGACGGCCACAAAAATTCGAATGTGAAGAAACGGGGAAACTGCTCTATAACACACTGTCGATGGTGGATAACGCCTTAAAGCATTGGAAAGGATCCGAAAACACGGAACTGGATCTGTACGCATTGAAACCAAAGGACATCGTAAGCAATGTTAATAGCTGAAAAGCTGTTTTAACAGCAAAATAGGAAGGGATTTTTGCATCAAATTGCAAGTGATGGTAGAAAATGATAGATTAACTACGATTTTCTAAGCGCCAGAATTAATGGGATCAACAACCATCAACATCAACTGCGAAGTCAAATACATGTACATACATATATGGATCAGGGCTTATATGGTTTACTATGAGCTATTCAAAACGAATGAAATTATCATTGCAGTTTGTTGCCGACTACAACACACACTTAAATTGGAAGTGGAACCCCACCCTCCTATTCTTTGTACATTTCTCCTTTTGATCATCACTTGTTCTGGTCGGTGGCCCACTCTCCGTCCATGTAGAAGCTTACTTTTTATGAGGATTGAGCTCGATTCGTAGATTTCATCTAAAAATGAAGCGTCCTTCCCACACGTTATTTGTATCCCGTCCGAAAGATGGGAAAAAAGTAGTGGTTAGCCATAGACAATCCTTTGAAAAATATACATAGTTTTTCAATTTCATTTTCAATATTTTTTTCTGATAAAAAAAACGCTATGAATTAATTCAAACGAACGAGATATACGAGGGTGGTCCGATAAGTACTTAGCCTACAAAAGAAAAACAAAAAAATTGGAGAAATGGCAATTTATTTTTCAATATAGTCTCCTTTTAGCTTGATACACTTGACCCAGCGATACTCCAACTTCTTTAACCCGTCCGAAAAATACGCTTTCTCGAGGTCTGCAAAGTAGGCCTCCGTGGCGGCGATGACCTCCTCATTCAACTAAAATTTCTGCCCGGCGAGTGACTTTTCAAGTTTGGAAACAAAAAGAAGTCGCACGGGGCCAAATCTGGAGAATACGGTGGAGGGGGCAGCAATTCGTAGCCCAGTTCGACCAATTTGGCCGTGGCGATGGCGGAGGTGTGAGCCGGTGCGTTATCATGGTGGAAGAGCACTTTTTGGGCACGAATCGGCCCAATAATTTGGCATAGTACAGCCCTGTGACCGTTTTGCCCTTCTCCAGATAGTCGATGTGGATCACACCTTGTGAATCGCAGAAAACGGTGGCCATCACCTTTCCGGCCGATGGGACAATCTTCGCCTTCTTCGGAGCACTTCGCCGGGTGAAGTCCACTGTTTCGACTGTTCCTTGGTCTCTGGTGTGTACCAGTGGATCCATGTTTCGTCAACTGTCACGAAACGACGCAGAAACTCCTTCCGATTCCGCTTAAACAGCGTAAACACTGCTCTGATGCGATCTAACGGTTGCGCTCGTTGTCCGGAGTGAGCAAACGCGGCACCCATCGCGCCGACAGCTTTCTCATGTCCAAAATTTCATGCAGGATATGACCCACGCGATCTTTTAAAATGCCTACTGTCTCAGCTATCTCGCGCACCTTCAATCGGCGGTCTGCCAATACGAGATCGTGGATTTTTGTCACGTTATTCTCCGTAGTAGCCGTTTTCGGGGCACCTGGACGTGGCTCATCAAAAACCGACGTGCGACCACGTTGAAACTCGTTAAACCAATTTTTGATGGTCGCCATCGGAGGAGGAGAGTCACCGTACACAGCATCCAAATGCTCTTTGATTTCGCTGAGCGATTTCCCTTCCACAAACATGAATCGAATCACCTATCGATATTGCTCTTTTCCCAGTTTTCTAAAATCCGCGCTTCCACACGCGGTCAAAACAAAACTACGATCCGATCCGGCTTTCCGGCAGTAGCCGTCTACCAGAATGTACTATACGATAGTAAGTTGCTCTTGCGATACTGGCGCCATCTGGCTGTGAGGTTAAGTACTTATCGGACCACCTTCGTACAATACTGGTATATTAACGCGATATCCATGCATACAAATCCAGCGTTATATTTTAGATAATACAATATACCAATAACAAAGTATATGTGAAAAAAACTTAATTGAAATCGGTTAAATAAATACATACATACATACATATAGGGATGAGAAAGAAAATTTAGTTTTGGGGAAAAGTCTGAAGGAGCAAATTTTTTGATTGCTTCGTCGACATGAGATTTTCCATTGCTTTAATGATGGATAACCTCGGATTATTTTTGGACAATATATTTTATTTTCATGGATTATTACCAACTTGACTCGTATCTTTTTGCTCGTTAAAGTACATAATCTGCTGCAAGCGCTTTCAATTACTCAATTCAATAAATTAAGCCAAAAAATGTTATGGATTTTATGGAAGTCTCTAGGTTGTGAAATATCCTAAGCAATTATAAACTTATGTACATTCATTAATACCAGTAAAAGTGACGATGTTTTTAAACTTAATGTGAATAATGCCACTAATTTTGGCGTTATAAGGCCTTAGTTTATATTAGTTATTACATTTCTTGGGCCGATTTTACCTACATAAGCGTCAGCAGTAATTGCTGCTGATTAGAGCATTGTGAATTTCTACCATTCCGCTTTTATTTCAAGAGAATATATTGCTTTTTATGACGACATGAGTTTGGATTCCGGCAACAGCAGGTAGAGTACCTACCTATATGTGATTAAGCCCTTTTGGCCGTTTTTCTCCTCGTCAGAGTATTTAATGTTTGTCAGAGTTATGGGTAATGGGGAGTTAAAATTGTTTACTTGATTTAGACTTATCATATTCAAGATTCATATGTACATATATACGGACGTATTGAATAGACAATCAAACTTAATTTTGTATTAATACGTTTCTGTTATTAGATAAGGGTCTTTTCGTTATTTTTTTTTTTTGTATTAGACTTCAGCGTTTTCTACTCCATTAATCTTTATAGGTTTGACTCCGACTACGAATCATAATAATTATGCTAGTTATTTTCAAAAACAATTAAATTAGAATTAAATAAAAAATAAATCTCGAAATTTGCCGCCATTCTTCTGCAGATAGTGGATTTCTTTTACCTATAAGAGGAAATGAATCGCATTCGACATAGAAGGTTAATAGTAGTTTCACCTCTGGTCATTGACGGGTTGTAACGCCAGTTATAATAATACAATAATATATGAATATGTTTTAATTCCATGGTCGATTACAATACGCTTTTACATAAAAAAATATTTGGAAACTACACACTCCCGAATCAACTGAAATAGATTGATGCCTCGCCTTCCAACCTTGTCTATCTTTGCGAGCAGCAGTGAGTCTCCTTTGTTTTGTAATTAAAGCGATAACCGTTTAATGAAACGCATGCTAATTTTCCACCCGTATATACCTTTCATTGTTTATTTATTTAATTACTTGTGACTGCTTTTCGTCGAAATGGGATGGAATACAACTCTAAATAGACTGTTTGGAAATAACCTCAGGAGCTCTTTCCTGAACACGTGGTGCGACTTCAATATGGTGGTAGTAGGGTTGTGTTGTTTTCTTTTTTGACGCGGCTTTTCTTAGAACAATGGCGTATCTATTCCCTAGCTCAGGCAACTTAACATTATAATGAGCGACTATAAAAAACCAAAAACATTCTTTTTATTGCAAATATATTTTCTTAGTTTTTGTTGCGTAATGCGGGTATGTACATAAATATAATGCAATCAGTTGTATTTGACTGACACACTCTTCTTTGTGTGTAAGCACATTCATGGGGAGTCCATGAAGTTGCAACCATGTCTTCTGGATTCTCCTGATTTGATGAAAGGACCAAAAGAAACAGGAAAACGAAAACAAAGAAAAAAGTTTAGCACATACACTTAGCCAGTTATTAAGTCACCTCAAGTGTTCGAATTTTGTCGAATGTTGATAATGATAAAGCCAACGATACGACGTGCTGCCAAACAACTTGCCCCAAGCTGCTATTCAGAATCGTGTTGAAATAACTAAGTGTAATGCGTATGCCGCCCGAGCCTCAAGCGGCAAAGAGGAAAGGAACAACGGAATACGATCACTCCCATTAGTAATTACAGAACTTGTGTCGAGCGCCCGTTAATGTTCATCGTTCATCGTTTAAATAGCTTCCAATATTGATATTGGTTTTACTCGTATAAGCAAGTGTTGAAATATACGAAAATCATCCAGAGCACTAGGTAATAAATTCGTAGCTTTTAATTACCATATCTCTTGGTGCATATTTCTAGTTTCCAAAGAAGCTGATGAACCGAATAGTACTCGTAAATGCCTATTAAAAATGAAATCAACGCCAGGTAAGAACTGCTACCATCTGTCGCGTAAATTACTCGCCTGACCTTGGACGCAATGTTTGATCTGAGCGCACAAAGAAGATAATAGTTACAGAACAGAAGTTATTCGCATTTTAATCACTAAGTCGCCGTAGCAGAATAAAGTCGTCGCGTGCCCGCCTTAACTGGACGATAATGAATCCCGCATACCCAACTATCCATAAATGAGTTAACTCTTTGAATTTGCCCACTACGATTTTGATACATTATAAAGATCATTCAATTAATTGAGAATGAAACCAAACCAGAACACCAGATCATCGGAGCAGGCCCGAACAGATCTTATCGGCACACGCGCTTGCGTATTGGAAAATAAATAAAGGCTAACTACTCGTACTAAGTGTGCTCGTGGCAAACTGGAGACGAAGAGGACAAATAAGGAAACGAAAGAAAATAAAAAGAGCTGTGCCTAGCTACAGAATCTGATGGTGGTGCTAACAAAGATAATGTTTGACTTAAAAAAAAAGCAAGTAAAAATAGTATCTGCTCCTTCTGTCACACAGGTGGGAATTAATTTCATTTGTGAATGGAATAGTTGAATAGCTAACGCCATCTGCCAACTCCTTGCCAGATACGCGCCCGTTTATGGCTATAAAGTATAGAGTTGGGGTGTATTACTGGCACGTGCTTCGCATTCGGTTGAATAGTGGTTGGATAACTCGAGGAGATAGTCTTGCTGGCATATGTAGACAAATACTTACATGGAATATTGAATTAAAAAAGGAGGAATTAACAGATGTAAAAACAAAAAGGATTTAGCGCGTCTTTTCGTTGGATAATATAGTCATGAAAATATCGATAGCAAATACCAAGGACAGGAAAGCGGTTTCAATTTAGGATTTTACATGTATAACCAACGGAATTGTGTGCATTTTAGATAATAGCCTACAGTATCAGAGGAAAATAACGATGCATTTTTATGAGCGAACGACTATCATCTGGACTGGTTAATATCGCCGAGACCAAAGATTGCACACAGAATTTTCGTTTCGAAGGGGCTTTCGACCAAGGGCTCCACATCTGCGCAATAAAACAGCACCGAGATGTTTACAATTTTAAGAAAAATGTCGGTTGCCTCCCAGCGGTACTTTGAATGTTATCAAAGTTATACAACCTATAGAAACAGAGAAACCTATAGAAACAGTATTTAAAATATTGTGACCAACCAATATGACCGCCAAATTCCTAGAATTTCTAAAAGGCAGCAAGACTTTTAAGTTCGACTTTTAAACGGCTATACTTTCGTATGTGGCGGTACGAATACCCACAATCTTGAAACAGTATTCTTCATTAGCAACAAAATTGTGCAGAACGTAATGGACATAGTATTTTACAACGACCCAATGTTGGTGGCCAAACTCCGGTATCCCTGATATAACTATGTACTTCTAAAAGTACATAATCCTAGCGAAGATAAGGGTGAAAAGGTAAAGGACGTATTTTATGAAGCAATGGATGAAATATTTGATATTCTCTCATCCTTCGACGTGAAAATTGTACCCTGGGAACGCGAAAATAAGAAAAGAAGCGATATTGTATATAGCCCAACAATAGAAGAGGAAAGTCTCAGTGTCTCATCAATGATCTTAGAAAAATAAGCTTGCAAGCTCAAAAAATATGATTGTGAAAACTAAAACATTCAAACACAAGAGAATACAAAAGGCCACCCGGATGTCACCGGTCAGAAAAATGCGTAACCAAATTGATCATTTTCTGATAGTTAGAAGATAGCATACCAACGTATTATGTTAAAAAAGTATTATGTTGATTACCAAAATAAAAAGCCGAAAACAAATTCATAAAAACAGAATAGAAGAACGTATAACAAAAATTAACCTTGTAAAGTTTAAGAACCCTCGTATTCAGTCTCAATACTAGGATATACCCTACTAGATGGCATAGAAACTAACGACGAAACAAGATAGGTGTACGTAATATGAAAACAATAAAAAGTATTTTAAAGGAAATAGCGGAAAACAAACTAGGATATTCCAAAGTCCTCAAAGGCCTTAGTTCGACGAAGAATGCGAGGAACAAGTAAAAGCCTGGAGTGTTTTAAGACGTCAAGCCCTAGAAACAATGAAGAGATCATGCGTAAATATCAGACCATACGAAAGAAAGACAGCCGCCTCCTTCGGCATAAAAAAATAACAATGGCAAAAGAAAAAGTTTGCTGGCACTCAGGAAGATTTTGCAAATAAAAACACGAAAGCAGCGTATGTACATGCAGGGCTAAACGATAAAATACCAAGCCAGATCAAGATTTATACGCAACGATAATGAGAAGCATTTCGGACAATGAAAGGATTGCAGAGATAATTCAATAATCTGTTGTCCACACAGCAGAATTTCCAATCATGGAGGAAATAAAAGAAGCAGACCATCGGTTTAAAAATAACGAGACCGCAGAAGTCGACCTAATGCGATCAGAATTAATAAAATATACAGGAAAGAAATTAACAGAGAAGTTACATAGGTCCATCACAACTATATGGAACAATGAAACTGTCCTCGAAAAAGGAAAAACTCAGTCATCATTCCCATATCTAAAAAGGGCGACCGAACAATATGTAACAATTTTCGAGGAATATAACTGATATCAATTTTTTTATAAGGCGCTGTCAAAAGTTATCTTAATGAGACTGAATTCATACACTAAAGAAGTAACCGGCGACTACTAGTGTGGCTTCAGAAGGCCACACGAGTAGGCCACATTTCCACTATACGACAGCTTTTAGAAAAAAAATGGGAATTTTATAAACGGTCCGCCAACTAATCTTTGACTTCCATAAGGTGTATGACTCCGTAATCCGATGGAAAATGTATGCTGTTAATGCTATGCTGAAAAACTTCTGAGAGATTATGAAGAAACAGTTAATAGAAATGCATAAAGTCTAATAACGGCATTAAAGGAAATAAACTTAGAAGTAAATGAAGAGAAAACCTAATGTATGGTCACTGACTGACTTGGATCAATCCAAAGCTTGCACTTGACTGCACTCAATAAATGCCTTGAGAAAATAGACGAGTTCAAATATTTGAGTACCATCTTGACTGACAAAAATGATATTAAGGTCGAAATAAATAAAAGTCTGCACACGGGCAACAGATGGCATAAATATTGTCCGACTAATAAAATCGTGAAGACTAGGAGGGCAAAAATACGTAGAACGAATGGAAACTCTAGGGAAAAAGTTCGCCCCTTTAGGGAAAAAGTTCATAAAGTGTCAGTTATCTTTTTGTCGCCGCTCTGTCAGTCAATAAAATGCAACTGGAAGGATAGATTCTTTACTTTTGTCTATAATGTAAAATTTCACTTTTCTATCGCACAATTTACATACAGAGATTGATAACACTGGTCTGCAACAAAATCCTCCTCTAAATTAAAATATGATAAATGTGAAGAGCTTAACATGCTGAATCTAGATCTGCTTTCCATTGTTTTCTATCACACATATTTTTTTTTTAATTTCCTTTTTACCCACGCTATCATTTGTACCCACGCTATCCTTAGCGATCACACCAAAACGAAACTTTGGTCTCGACACTCGATACAGAGAATTATTTTAATTTTATAGCAAATTTAAATTTGTTGTAGGTACAAAATGCCAAGGATTTGCAAAAACTCTTCTGACGTGTTTTGTTACATTTGTGGTGAATTTACCATAAAATCTCAACGGAACACATTGTCTAGTCTGGTTAAAAGTGCTTATGAGCGTTATTTTGGGATTCCGGTCGATGGTAGAGACAAAAATTGGCTCCCGAAAATATGCTGCAACAGTTGTTCAAGGACTTTAAGAGGTTGGCTCGAAGGAAGTCATAAGACCATGCCATTCTCAACGCCCATGATTTGGATGAAACCTCAAAACCATCAAAATGATTGTTATTTTTGTATGACTGCGACAAAGGGATTTACGAAAAAAAATAAACATAAAATTACATATCCGAACATTCCATCTGCACAAAAACCAGTACCTCGGAGCAGTAATGATGCACTTCCAGTGCGTATTAACAGCGACAGAACGGCTGATGATGAAAACACCTATCAGCAGCTTAGTCCATCGAGTACCTCCTCTGTTTCTTCAATGTTATACAGGGACTTATCAAAACCTCATTTTGTTACTCAATCCGAATTAAATGATCTCGTTCGGGATTTGGGACTCTCTAAATCGAAGGCTCAACTTTTTGGGTCAAGATTAAAACAATGGAATTTGTTAAATGAAAATACGAGAGTCTCGTATTTTCGTAATCGACAAGAAGACTATATGAGTTACTTCACCAAAGAGGGTGATTTGGTATTTTGTAATGATGCTAAAGGACTTCTACAAAAACTTGGTTTCCCTGGAGGCTCAGAGGAATGGCGACTTTTTATTGATTCATCGAAAATCAGTTTAAAAGCTGTGTTACTTCACAATGGCAATCAATATCCTTTTGTCCCCCTCGCACATGCAACAAATAGGAAAGAAAATTATTGTAATATAAAGTTGTTGTTGGAAAAAATTAAATATTCACAATACGAGTGGAACATTTGCGCTGATCTAAAAGTTGTAGCAATATTAACTGGACTGCAAGGAGGATATACTAAATTTTGTTGTTTCTTATGTGAGTGGGACAGTCGGGCAAGAGATAAACACTATTTAATTAAAAACTGGCCACGAAGAGCAACTTTGACGCCTGGAGTTTAAAATGTATATGAAGAACCTTTAGTTCGAAGTGAAAATATTTTTCTACCACCACTCCATATAAAGCTGGGTCTAATGAAAAATTTTGTCAAAGCAATGAATAAGGATGGAGAAGGATTTCAATACCTCAAAACAAAATTTCCTAGAATCAGCGACAAAATAACGCAAAATTGAAAGGTGTCTTTGTAGGTCCCCAAATACGAGAGCTTATGAAAGACTCAAATTCTGAAATTAAGCTGACTGAAGCTGAAAAAAAGGGATAGGCTGCTTTCATAGAAGTCTGTCATAATTTTCTTGGAAACAAAAAAATTGAAAACTACAAGGAAATCATCCAAGAACTTCTGTTTTCTTATAAAGCTTTAAAATGCAACATGTCATTTAAAATTAATTTTTTAGATTCTCACTTAGATTTCTTTCCCGAAAATCTTGGAGCGGTATCTGATGAACACAGTGAAAGATTTCATCAGGACATATCGCACATTGAGAGGCGCTACAACGGAAAATGGTCAGAAGCAATGCTTGCCGCTTTTTGTTGGTCGATTCATCGCGAAACTCCATTAGAAAATATGAAAAGAAAAAAAACGACTAAGTAAAATGGTATAATCAATAAGTAATTACATTGTCTTATGGTTTTTAATGTTCTTAGTGTTATTATGTCTAATATTTTTTAGATAAAACGAAGATTTAATTTATTTTTCGAACAAAAAATTGTTTTCTTTAAAAATTCCTTTACAAAAAATATATACGTGATACATATGTTTTAAAACCAAGTATCTGTTGAGAAATATCATATCTATAATAATCTTGCACAATAATAAGAAGGAGCGCAATTTTTTTTTTTTTTGCAGACCAGTGTAATTAATGATATATTTTGAGTTTCTTCCACTTCTACTACTGACAATAATAATAAGTGCTAACAATAAGTGTGACGCGGGTAATGCGGCGACTCTGACGTCGATTACATATGTAGGTTCGAATATTGTTTATGTCAGGGACAGATTTTGGAAAAATCATTTTCGTTTATGGAATAAGTAAATATTGCGGATCATAATTAAATACCCAAGCCATAATAAGCTGTAAAGCTCATTGTCAAACGGAAACACTTCAAAATTTATTACATAAACACAATAGTATATTAATTGCTCTCTTTCTTACATTGCACTTATTATTCTATTTAAATCAAGACGTGCAGGATTTCTCAGAGTTGGGTGTGCAAATACGGAATATCATAAAGGCTACTAAAAGAATTTTAATGGCGCGATTAAAATGTAAAATATTTCTATTGCGCTTCTGCTCAAAGAGGTCCGTTTTATACTGACAACACCCAGCAACCTGTTTAGACATTCCCCGAAATGGCACTATGCTGAAAGGCAATAACTCCTCATTTCACACATCACTGCGTTAATTTTCGTCACGTGCCATACTATCTTTCAAGTACTTTTGCGATGCTAGTTTAGCTCTTAGTAATGCACGTTTGCACCGACCGAATGCAAAATAAGAGCAAACGGAAAAGTAGCAAAAAAGCGCGTTCCGAAGGTGAACGCATCATTGCCTATTGAAGGCGGCTATACAAATACAATATGTGGTACTCATACAATGTTTGCTGCTTTTTGTGTCTCTCTTTATGATTGTTGCTTTGCCAACTCCTGCTGCGATGCTACTGATAGATTCGAGGCGCACATTTCAAAACCAAAACGAACATAAAATTCAAGCAGATTGCCATGTCACTGTTGAACCTGAACGGGCAAAGCAACACCGAAAAAAGAAAGTCATTGTTTCGTGCGAGTAAATAGCGTTCATAAGCTGTAATCGCTAGTTGGTTGTTTTGCAAATAAATACTCTTTGTATTTGCCGTTTGCAGCGCTGATGACAGTCATAATACGAGTATATCCATTCAAAGTCTCCAATAAATAGCTGTCAATTGAGATGTCAGTTGGGTATCAAATATCACCATCACATACGGGCGTAATGTCCCTTATAGTGCGCATCTTCTATACTTTTTCAATCATATTGGTTGCAGCTTTACATAGAGGATGATGATTTAATGAAAAATGTCGAGTTGATCAGAAATCGATTGTAAATCAGAATTCGACCATTGCATGTTCTTAATCGCAGCAAATAGATAAACCAAATATGTAAGTATGGTTCCGTAGAACAATCAATTCCTAGATGATTAAATCAAACTGTCATTAATATAAATCTGACAACGTCTACCAAGTTAATGTCACTGATATGCATCAGTCTTCATCTTAATTCGAAAAGGTAAGATTTGCGGGTTTCGCCAGTACCTACTTGGAAGAAAGCAAAAGTGCCGTCAATGTTTCATTCTAATACGAAGGAAGGTACAAGTAAAACTATTTAGATACTTAAAATTACAGTCATTACCAGACGCATCCTGTGGTGAGGAATGGTGTCAATACAGTATGACCACTACCACCTGCCCTCATACTCAAGAGTTAAGCAGAAAAAAAGGAAAGTTGAGTGACGCCTGTGTTCTGTGTTCAGTCCTCGTGCCACCACAGGAACAATCGACCACCATCGTAAAATAAAGAAATATAAATTATTCTCGAAGATAGTTGCAATTGCAGAAGTGTAATCTGTTCTTGCTTGCGCAGAGTGGTACGGATTCGTAGTAACGAAGATGAACGCTTCTGAACGAGTATTCGCACAATCCAGCCGGCAATATCAGTAATATTACGAGGAGCTCGTGCCCGTGCTAGTACGTATCTCTTCCAACCCTAAGGTTTAAACTACACTACGGTGGTGAATTCTAATATTTCATTGGTGTTCGACCAGATGCTTTCTATGTACAGGCAAACGACATAAGCAGGCAGTTTACAGAATTTTCAATAAAATAAAAAGACAATTTGCATTGGGCTTCGACACGGGGACAGGCACGGGCCACGGATGTCTCGAGGGCACATCAAATCTTTTTTTTTTTTTTTTGCAAAACAATCATCACAGGCGTTTGCATCTACCTATGGAAAGTATGCGTCTCCTTTGTAAGTAATGATTTTTTTTTGTTGTTTTTCACATAAAATGTCGGTGTTTATATAGGCAGAGGTTTATAATTATGATTGACGGCCTTATTAGATGAGATCTTGAAAGGGGCATTTTGACTTCAATAGACGACAATCGATCATTTCAGTGTCGCTTAGATAACGTAGTAGATAGTAGTTCCCAAACAAAATAAACAAATATGAAAAGGATATCCTATAACGACTTTTGATGACATTTTACAGACAAAGATGTGTCGATATTTTATCGAATATTACAATATAAAAAAAAATAAATACTGTCTCTGTTCAGGCACTAAGAATTAAAGAGAGATTGAGAATTACTAAATTACATTACTAAATTACACTGTGGGCGTTTTAATATGTAGAATGGAGTTCATAAGACAGTGGCTGAGCCACAGGATTGTTGGAAGTTGTCAGGAGGTGATATTGTTAATCAACTTATTTCGTGCAAAGCGTCCACTACTCACCATTGTTGGAAAGCTGTATAACTCATTTGAAATTAGATCTTATTAAAATTGATTTTCAATCACTCGAGACAAGTGATCGCAGACAAGACAGATTAAATCAGATGAATTACGTTATATAGGTATAGCTTCAAGTTGACGGCAAAACATGGTCGTAGTTAGAGTTGTTTTCTTATATTTATTCAGTTAAAGGAATTAGTCTTGACGTACTTAGATTTTTCTGACCTTGGTATTGCGCCATTTTTCGCCAAAAATCGGCTTCCACTCTTTATACACCATCCCGTCTCATTTTTAATCATATTTACTCTATAACTGCCTAAAGGAAAAAAGGTGAGTTAAAGTACGAAACCACTTATTTGAAACATTAAAGATGTGCAGGATTAATACAAATACGCCTTGTCATCATTTCATTTTATTTGGTGCTCGAATAGGTAAAGAGATGGGGAACAACACTTAATAGAATGGCACCAGCCCAAGCTTATGCTGACGATCGGGCGTCCGGGAGGTAATGAGGTAACAATTAAGAGAAACGTAGAAAGGGTAATAACAACACGAAAGAATGTATATAGGTTTAGAAGTAAATGAGGAGAAAACCAAATATATGGTCACTGACCGACTTGGATCGATCCAAGCCTCGCACCTGAATATAATCGAGAAACGCTCTAAGGAAGAGGACGAATTCAAATATTTTTGTACCAATTGACTGCCAAAAACGACATAAAGATGGAAACAAACAGAAGGCTGCATATGGACAACTCGTGCTTCTTCACAATGAAGGAACAAGTGTTTTGTCACACAATGTTAAAATACGCATTTTTTAAACCATAATAATGCAAGTGACACTTTACAGATTGTCTCGATCTCTGACTAAGAAAGAGGGAAATAGATTTCGCGTCTTTGAACACAAGATCTTAAGGAAATATGGGGGAAAACAGGTCGAACAAGGGGGCGAATGGAGAAAACTACATTAAACTTTTAAACAAACATTCCTACACAGTCTCTATTCAGTAAGATATATTTTGTTAAAGGTGTTAAATTGGCACAGTGATTAAGGGTCATTATTGTTAATTTCGGTAGAAGTTCTGTTTAATTTTGATACACAAAAGTTAAATTAAATTTAATTTATCTGCACCTTTTCTGATGGATTTAAAGTAACAAATTTTTAAACTCACATTTTTTAATCGATCTTCGCGTCCTAATCTCAATATCCGTCATTACATTGCCCTTCAATGTCTATATGTGTAAACCCCAAACTCCCATGACCACCAATCGGCGCCACTGGATAACCGGTACCACAGTGGCTGCAGTATGTCATTTACCCACCGTTCGCTGATAAGCTGCTCATGATGTGTACATGGCGACAAGCGGTTGTACGAGAGTGTATATATGGAGGTGAACGAAGACGGGTTGGGAGTTCCCTGGTCAGCTACCATTGGACAGTTTCTTTTTGTTCTAATAAATAAAAGTTGAACTAAAGCCTTTAGTTATTAGTTAAAGTCTTTTTCATTTCACCAGTTCTTTTCTGGGTGAAAATTTCGCTGACATCCTGATATCCCGAGCCTAGGTTTAGCGATATGGATATCCACAGTCTTGTAACAGGATTCTTTATCAAAAACAAAATTGTGCAGAGCTTAATGGACGCAGTATTTTACAACTACCGAATGTCGATGGCCAAAATCTGGGGTTCCTATAACTTTGTACTGCTGAACGTACACTGTTCTATGAATCATAAAAACTAAGAGGTAAAGCATGCATTTTATGGAATAATGGATAAAATATTCGACATTTTCACGAAAATAGGAAAAGTAGTGATATAAGAAAAGAGTCCTTATGCTATATCAAATGATTTAAGAGCAATAAATTTCGCCAGCGCAGGAAATATTATCGTGAGAACTTGGATGTTACCGGAACAAGTAACGCGTACAGAACTGATGATTTTATGATAGATAGAGGACATCATATTATTTCGCACACGCAATAATAAAGGGAAGCTTGTTTTGTCATAGCAGCGGAAAACAGGAATGTATAAAACGAAATGACTTTTAAAAATTAAGGATCCTCGTAGCCAGCGTCAATACCAGGACGAAATTAATAACCAGTTTGTCCTACTAGGGGCACATTAATTAACGATGAAATCAGTTGGTAGAAACTTCTTCTTCTTAGATGGCTCTACATCTCATGGAGAGCCAGAGCCAAGCTTCTCTCATTCACTTATGTTGTGTACGATTTGTTTTTCAAGTGAACGGGACCTACTGTTTAAAGCCGATTCCGAACGGCGGGTGCCGAGAAGCTTTTCCAAGGCAAGTATATTGCGGGGGGTTTTGCCAGTATCCCGTCGAGGAAAGAAGCCGCGAAATGAACATTCGATGGCGTTGGTGTTATCGGGATCCGAACTCGCTCATCGTGCGTCAGAGGCCGACACACTACATAGGTAGAAACAGTATGGTCAAGAATAAAAACTGTTGTAAAGAAAGCAACGGCAAACAAACTGGGCTACTGCAAAGCCCCCAAAAGAAAAGTCTTGATTCGATGAAAAATTCGAGGAAAAAGTAAAACCCCGTAATGTTCTAAGATTCAAGCCTTGTAAATAATGAAAAGATCACGCGGACAAAATATCAGACCCTGCGAAAAGAGGTCGGCTGTCTCCTACGGAATAAAAAATAAAAAACGAAAATCGCGAAGGCTAAGAACACTAGAGTAATGTATGCAGGGCAAAACGCTGTACATAAAAGTGTACCAAGCCAGGTCCGCATTTACATATGTATATACATGCAATCTTTTGTTTATATGGTTCGTTATGGTGTTTGTCACACAACCTGAAAGGGGTGCAGATGGTTTGTTTCAAAGATGTTGGTTCACTACTCTCCGGGGGTGGTTGTCCTAGATAGGATGAGAGATTCGACTGAATTTGGCGCAGTACACATACACATACGCAACGATAAAGGGAAGCTTTCTTTGGACAACGGAAGGGTTGCAGCCCAATGGCGAAGATATTTCGATAAGCTGTTTAATGTTCATAGAGAGCAAGCAGCAATGGAAAATGGTGTCATCCATACATGTAAAGATCAGATAGAACTGTCAACCATCGAGGAAGTAAAGGAAGCAATTCATCGGCTTAAAAATGCCAATGTCGCAGGAATCAACCTAAGACCATCAGTATTAATAAAATATGCAGAAGAATAATTAACAGAGAAGTTATATTGGCCCATCACAACTATATGGAACAATGAAACTATCCCAAGGAGTCGCAAAATTCAGTCATCATTCACGTTGAATAGAGTACGAATGAGTCGTACTGTCGTGTGGCTTTAGGAGGAACTGCTCGGCGAGGACCATGTGACCACGTGGACGTGGATTCATAGATTTTAGTTAGGCGTATGGCTCTATAGGCCGATCAAAAATATATCCTATCCTTGCAAGGCTAGGAATCCTAAAAAAGTTGGTGAAAATGAAAGGAAACAGAAGATAAGTTTAAGCAGGAAATGTTTAATCGGAAACATTCTAGATAGTTGAAGGATTAAAACAAGGAGCTACCTTGTCACCACCCTTGAAGAATATGAATGAAAGAGTACGTATTGTGAAAACAACATATTAATGCCAGTGACATTTAATAGATGTGAAACTTGTTCTTTGACCAAGAGGGAGGAAAATAGGTTTCGGGTCGTTGAAAATAAGATCTTTAGGAGAATCCATGGTGGAAAACAAGTCGAAGAAGCAGGCGAATGGTGAAAACTATAATACAATGAAGAATTCGAGGAACTCTATTCAGCCCCAAGCATTGTCCGCATAATAAAATCGCGAAGAACCAATGGTCAGTGGAGCACACTTTTAAAAAAGACTGCCAGGAAATCCGCCCCGCAAATTAGAGCAAAATATAAGGATGGATCTAAAAGAGATGGGACAGAACAGTGAAGGAACACACAGTTGGCAGAGAGGCTTGGCGAAGGGTTGACAACGGGGCTCTGAATTTCTAAGAAGCCGGTTAGAATAAAAATAAAAAAGATAATTTTCATCACGTCTGGTAAGACGCCAAACAGTGCCAATATATTATATACATATAAAAACATTTTGAAATATTTGGATCTTCAACATTTTATTTTGCCTAATTTTCTTATCTTCCAACACGCTATAGTATCACATCTCCTTAATCATTAAATTAACTTTATTCTGTTTTTTGTTTGCAGTAAATCTTTTACCAAACCTATCGTGAGAACAAAGACAGTATTCACAAGTGTTATTTAGACGCCATCGGATCGCTTTGTTTTAGTTGTAAAGGATTTTCTTGTTGATTGTACTTATTTGAATTACGATTATTTTCTTGAAATTTTTCAGTGTATGCTTGTGCCAACCCCTCGATTTTCACGCACACGAAATACAAAGGCCAAACACTCCAGAACACTATTTCAAAATTAATTTCCCTTCGGAAGGGAAAGATAGAGAGGAGGACACCGCCAATACAACGGGAACAAATACATTAATTCGTTTAAACTACTTCCGCTATAGTATTCCCTTTAAGGACGCGACCTGAAAATATCTCGAAGAATTGAAATACGTGTGTGTGTGAGATAATTTGGGTAGGATTGCCGCAATCGTAACTACCCCTATGGTTTTAGCGTAAAAGTGTTAATTGAAACACATCGGGGTCCATTCTTTTTCCATAAACGTAACGTCGTTCTCAGTTCCTCATTTTCTCAATTGCCTTGAAATTCATAATATAAATTTATTAAATACTTAAGGACCTAGTTTATGCTTATATGTTTCTTTTTTTCTTTTCGTTGATATAAAGCAAATGTCAGATGACGATACAGATGAAGCAATTTCTGGATGTAAACTGAATTTCATAAACCCTAGTCATGCAGAACCGAAATGTATAAGCGGAGAATATAATTTGAGTATTGATAAAAACAAATGTCTTAGGTTTAATAGTTCAGATTTGAAGAAGAGCGCGAAGGAATTTATCGATACCCCAACTTCGGGAAATGTTTTCTATCCGATTCTAGAAGCTTTCGAGAGATACGAGAACAACGGGTTAATAGGTCGTGTACACTACAATTCGAGTTGTTTTTTTAAATCTCGCATGAAAAGCTACTTGGAAAGGGAAATGGACCAAGAGAACTCTTTGGATGTTTTCGAAGCTATTGGAACTGAACGAAGCCTTCGTACATCTCATTCAGGATTGGCCAAAATATCCCAAAGGAGTACGTCACCAGATCTTTTCTATGATTGTGTTGAAAATGAGGAAATTTCAAACTCTTCGAATGCATTGAAATCAATTAAGTCGACTTCTAAAATAAGGAAACGTGTTATTGTGGACATAGAAAGATTTATAATTAAGCTGCTTGAAGATTTTGTAGCAAACGGGAGTGGAAATATAATCATAGTCAACACAAGCAAGTGGGAAAACTGTGAACTATCCAACGGGATGTAATTGAAATCTAACATTCAATTTCAGAATTATTCCTAATTCTTTTTTTCTTTCTAGCCTACGATTGAAAAACCCAATGGAACAGATTTTTCGAAATATTAATCTAAAACGAAAAAATAGTGGCCACCGATTCGCTATGATCATGTATGTTCTGTCTCAGGTCTATCATCTTTTGATTACAGAAACAACTTGCACGGAAAGGTTAGGGCTTAATGTAAATACTCGCATAACGTGTATATCTTGGATACTTTTATTTTGTAGAGAATTGTATTACGATGATCCGGAGCTTGCGGAGGATAGAATAAATGTAACGATGGCAGTTCGAAATGTGTGCAGTATCCTGAATGCATCCGCTTGGGACTTGGGAATTCGATTCGCATCCAAAGGGCTTGTTGCTGGTGCTATTAGGATATATATGAACAACAATGTCGTTATTGATTGCAATGCCTGCGACGAGGGAGTTCTCGTTCCTAATGAAGTGCAGTCTATTGTGTTCATAGAGACAAGTGCGCGCTTTGTCTTAATCATAGAGAAAGATACAGTTTTTGAGAAACTTATCAAACAGAATATTCTTTTAAATCAAAGCAATGGTATAATTCTCATAACAGGTAAAGGCTATCCAGATATCAGCACCCGCTTACTGGTGGCAAAACTGTGGAACGATTTTAAATTACCAATTTATGCGCTGGTCGATGCAGATCCATTCGGAATAGAAATCATGCTAGTGTACCGTTTCGGATCGAAAGTAATTGACATTGAATTCAAATAATTGGTAGATAACTATTGTTTCATTTTAGTCGATGGTGTTAAATTCGGATCACCTGGCCTGTCCGCATATACGTTGGATTGGAGTTCACCCATCAGAGATAGATTCACTTGCAATCCCATCCATACCACAAACCCACAGAGACAGAAGAAAAATAATTGAGCTTCTGAAACGCACATATATAAGTGCCGAGATGCGAAATGAACTTGAAATTCTTCAGCGACTGAATCGCAAGGCCGAAATCGAGGCGGTTACTAGCTTCTCAGCTAACTTTCTGGTCTCTGATTATATACCGAATAAAATTAAGAGGAATTTATGCATCTAGATCGGGTAAGTTCGGTTAATTATCACTGCCAATGTAAACAGAAGAATGTAAAACCTGTAATTTTGAAAATGATGCTTTGGTTACTGCTTAAGATAATTGCACAATATATAATATGTTATCTGGAACAGTAAATTGGTTTGCTCCGAGTTTATGCTAATAAATACATCTTCATAAAATGCGTTCAACTTTTAATTTAATTTGCTTCATTTATTAAGGCATCATGGTAAGTGCTTGACAACAAGCTATAATAATAGCATGCAATTTTAATACTACTTAAAATAAGTAGTGATTGGCAGTGCCTACTTTATGAAAACCAGTTTATGGTTACAGAAATCATTTCTCCCTCCAAATTTCAACATATTTAGAGACTGATTGCGGAACATTACTTCAACCAATACTCGTATGTGCTTTGATGTACATATTTTCCTTGCAGGGAATAATGTGAGAACTTATTTTCAGTACTTTTCTTGATTTCTAAATTGTGGGAGTTGATCTATAACTGTCGAACTGAAACCTCGTAAATAGTACCGAATTTTCATATGCTCAAAATGTGTCATCAAACTTGCTTTTGTTCACATAAATTGATTGCAAGATATATTCCATGATTCGTGGTATGATTGAATTATCTCATTATAAGTCCTCTATGATGCTTTGATTATAATATCAAATTCATTTTAGAATGTTTTAATGTAAGCATCACAATCTGTATAATGTTATTATTACCGAATATTTGTAACTGGGAAGTTCAAAGTCTCCTCCAGAAAGCCCAAATCGTCAGTGTAGCTAAAATGGGTATGATTCCATTAAGGGTGATGTGTGATTCCTCTATCATTTTCCTGTAGGATCCATTCTGTAGTCTAGCACATAATTAGTGAAGTGGTAACAAGGCCTCTCCTTGTTTTAATCCATCAGGTAGCCCGCAATTATATTATATTGACATTATATTTTTTTTTACGTTTGATGGATCCATGCAGATTCTTATTTTACTATTTTTGAGGATGACTATGATAGGTGAAATATCGAGGCTAACTTCCTTCATCGGCTCAATTACGTCTAATTTCACAATTCTCTCAAGTTCCTTTTTTACGTCGTCGCGAATTTTGTGTGGGATCCGTCGAGGAGTTGTTATGTCGAAGATAGGGTTTTTTCATTACGTCGATGTCGTACTGGTAACCTTTCAGGCACCCTAGCCCCTCTGATTGCTTTCGTGGATTAGTAGCTGGTTTACTGAGAGTGCGCCGTGGCGCAATGGTTAGTGTGTCGGCCGCTGACGCAAGATGAGCGAATTCGGAGCCCGATAACACCTACGCCAGCGAATGCTTATTTCGCGGCTTCTCTCCTCGGCGGGTATTGGCAGACCACAGTTTTCGGCTACTACTTTGAAAGCGATTAAGTGCTTTCCAAGTGCCTTCATTCAGTGGTTGCTGAAAGACACAAGATGTTTTATATTGCTCTTAATAATTTTAAATTTAGACTTGTCAATCATCCATTTGGGGAGGACGTTACACTGCGCACCGGTGTTAACCTTTATTTTATACCTGCTGCCTTCCATAATAATGTTTTTCAAAAAACTATCGGACTCGGTTTTAACTTCGGCTATTGTGCCGATAAAAAATTAATCATCGATGTTGTCTTCCGTTTCTTCGCAGGTGTTGACGTGTTTAGGGGGGTTCTTACTCCTGTAATCGTATTTCCTCGACTTTTTCCTACAGAACTTTTCAAAGTGGTTTCTTTGGTTTGTTCTTTTTAGAAACGTGATCGTAAGCAGTGCATTTGCGAATTTCGTGGTGCTTTCCAGAATAACTTTTTAACGATTTTACTTTTTTGTTGTGTGCTTTTTTCACCAGATTGACTGTTTTATCGCTTTAGTTTACTACTTGAACCGACTGCTTTCGAGCCATTTCTGTTGCTTGGCAGAGTTGAATTGCCTTTATGAGGTCTATGTCTTCTGACAAGAGCTTAGTACGGAGATCCTCAAAAATATAGATTTGCGCTTGTAGGCGGGGACGAGGGCTCGTCAATGCTTTCACCATCTTTCTTTGCTATTTTGTTAAACTTATACCTCTCGAAAGTTGTGTTAATTTTTGGTGCTTTCAAAGAGTGCTTTTACCTCCACTATAGTTGTTCTAGTCGACGTCGAAAGGTATGAATTGTATATTTGAAGTGTTGAGTATACTATTGGACATGAATGTTGCTACCTGGACTTTTTGTGGTTTTGTATTCATTCCTGCTGCGACTTCAAAAAACTCGTACTGTCTCCAAGGGGGTGGTAGTGGTGCAATGGTAATCATCACCGACTGTTGAGCGGAAGGTCTGTAGTTCAAGTCTGACAATAGCCAAGAACAATTCCTATACGGAAAAAAAAACTGTGCAAATTGTTGTGTTGTGACTGAGAGATGATCAAAAAATGCTGACGAAGGCATAACGCTAGCAGTTTCCATTCTTTAGCTATTTCTTTTCCGTGCTCAATGACTATCGGTTTTGGCGGCCGTAGAAATTGGCACGTGGTTGGATAGTGTTGAATTTTAATTATTTTTATTGAAAAATAATCCGGGTTTCGGCAGTATGTAAATCATACACGGGAATTAAAGTATTAAATGCATTTAATTATATTAAATGCTACTTCAAGTAGTTTACAATGCGTATGGTTGATGTAGGCTTATGACTCTGACAAGCGTGTTCAAGTAATGACGTTTGCATACTTGATCTATCATTCGAGGTATGAGGTTTAGGAGATGTAAAGTAGGTACGGTAGTACCATATTGCAGGAACTCGAGTTCTATGTATACCATATAAGGATCTATGCTATCCTAACTAACCACACATAATAATTGGATTTTGATTTTTCAAAACTTAGTTGTAGGTGTGGTTTATATTTGATTGATGAAAAACACCATATGACTAGAATATCTGTTCTACAATCTCACTAGGGCAAGCATGCCAAATCACTTGCTATACTAGTATTTGATTTACGTGATGACTATGGGATAGAAGTTTGTTGTTAAATGTAACAACGTTACTTCGAGCAGGATCTTTGATATTAAAAATTGCTTACAGGAGCGAGCGGTTAATTATCTGATACTGTTTAACACCTACACAAGCCATCTTACTGGTTTTCTCATCCACTCAATAGCATTCGATTTAGTAGCGTATAGATCTAGTTGAAAATTTCTTTCCTTCTATGGCTGTCTGGTATGGTTTAATATAGCGCCGTTTTATATGGGAAAAATTCATGTGTTGAGGGATAGGGCCCGGGTAAGGCCCTGTATGGCCGACCAGGCCTAAACACAATTGACAATTTTCTTATCGAAATGAAGTAAATAACAAATCGTTAAAATCGTAAGCACATTGCAAGGGCTGTGATCAGCGACAATAATATGCCAATAATTGCCAAACAACAATCCAATTTTTGGCGGTTGTCGGGTTCGTTACTCCTCTTCACTCCTAAATTCTTAAGTTAGATTAGAGTTAGTTAATACATCTAATACTAACTGAGGCCTGTTAGCATTGAAGAGGTCTCGGGCAGAGTGAGCAATATAACGAAGTTCAGTTGCTGACAGACGCATCCGGGACGGTGATCACTTGAAACGAACTGCCCAACTTGATTACATTTAATATTTAATATTATATTCATTTTATGGTAGCTATTAGAATAAGTAAAACGAAAAAACACATGAATCTAGGCTTTTTACTAACATTTTTCTACAAAGTATATACATACATTATATTCGAATATAAAAATAGATACATAGGTCTAAACTGAAAGGATAAATTAATTAAGAAGTATAGTTAGGCTTAGAGAGGCCCCAGTAAGATCACAGGACACAGGGCCAGCAAGATCATAAATATTTAGATATTTTGGGGTTAAACTTAAATATTCTTGTCTAGAAGATAAGAATAGAATAAGATCAATAAAAACGAATAAAAAGGAAAAAAATAATGATTTAGTTAGTTAGTTTTTAATTCATTTTTATTTAAAATTTCTTAGATCTATCTTACCCTAGACAAAAATGCTTAAAAACTAGCTTAACTATCTTAACAATCTAGATATCTTACTGGCCCTAAGTGGAAACTCTAAAATAAACGTAACAACTTAAATCTATGTCTTTCGACTACTACATATATCAACTTAGAATTAACATTATTATAACTAAGTTAAGCTAAGAAAAATGTTTTTGTTTTATTAAAAACTTAGCATATGATAATTTTTTTAGAATTATACATATATAAAACTTAAGCCTACCTTAACCTAAGTAAACCTAAATTATTCTAGCTTAATTAAAATATACATATACATATATTATATATTTAATATACATATCTTTTTTGTTAAATTTTAATATATTAAATAATTTTTTTTTGTCCCTATACCACACTACTACCACCTACCCTACCCTATCCTACCCGACCTTTCCCTACCCTAACCTATGTAAGCCTGCCATTAATATTAGGCAGGCCTTGCCTTGAAGAGGCTACTCCTATCAAGGTGTCCGTTGACGGAGTTCTCTCCAGCCCCCAAAAGTGTTGATGCTGACGGACTACTTCTCCTCGATCCCGGCGTGAGACCGATGTACAGAACCTGAGGCGCTCGAGCTCACGGAGCGCGACATCGGTTCCACTCCACGGAATTGCGACCCACGTGAAAGATCAGCGGTACCGCTAATCTATCCTGGATCAGCCCACATCTATCTAGATAAAGGAATGCCATCAAAAACATAACTTGTAAAAAAAACCAAGTCTCGCAACTCAGTTCTTCTACTGTAAAAAGTTGTGAGATCTATGTAATACCAAGTCGGTTAATTTATTCAGCCCCTACTTAAGGGACCTTCTGTCTTAAGTTATTACGTAATTAGCTAACCTAACAACATCTTATAGTGACCATATTAATATTAAAAATCTTTTATGTTTTAAATAAATAGATTGACTTGTCCATCGCATGCATCTCACAAATAATACATATTATATTAAATTAGATTGTCTAGTGCGATTGCCAAGTCAATCTATTTATTTAAAACATAAAAGATTTTTAATATTAATATGGTCACTATAAGATGTTGTTAGGTTAGCTAATTACGTAATAACTTAAGACAGAAGGTCCCTTAAGTAGGGGCTGAATAAATTAACCGACTTGGTATTACATAGATCTCACAACTTTTTACAGTAGAAGAACTGAGTTGCGAGACTTGGTTTTTTTTACAAGTTATGTTTTTGATGGCATCTCATTTCTTTTTGTAGATAGTCCTACTCTTCTTCCTTTCCGGTACCTTCTACTTTTTGAATACCAACAACAGATTTTCTTAAAGCCCACTCTGTGTCTTATGAGCTTTTCTTATTTTTGTAGGTTGTCTTCCTCTTTTTCTTTTCCGGTACTACTTCTTGAGCTTCAGCTGCAGTTTTTCTCAAAGCCCACTCCCTGTCTCTATGGGTTTTTCTCAAAGGCTTTGATGTTACAATTTTTATCAAGTCTGGACGGTAAATGCTTCTTAATCTATTGTATTCACAAATTGAGGATTCCTGCGCTTTAATATTTCCAAAGTCGACATTAATTAGATGTAAGCCGCCCAGACTTGTAAATCTCGAAAGTGCCACGTAAGCTTGACCGGATGTGAATACTGCAGAACCGATATCCATCAGCGCATTATTTAGACTTAGGCCCTGACTTTTGTGTATAGTTATAGCATAGGCTATACATATAGGAAACTGTTCGCGATGAACATAAGCTCTATTAATAATTTCAAATTTAGTTTTGACCGGACCAAGCTCGTAAACCTGTTCTTTATCAAATGTAATGTATATTTTCTTAATTATTTTTGTATTTTCCGGATCAACCTTTACTCTTTGCACTATACCGATAGAACCATTAACTAAACCAAGACTCACGTCAATATTTCGCCTTAACATGACTCTTGCTCCTATTTTTATAATTATGTTCTCTTCTAGGCCCGCAGTCATAGAAGCATCGTCTTCATAATTTTTTATGCATTCACGAGCTCTTTTTGTTAGGTATCTGGGGCAATCTATGCTATCTACAGCTGTAAGTTTTATTTCGGGATGTGGGAGAGATCTAAGCATTGCAGTATTTAATTGTTGACACATGTTTTTTGTAGGTAATAAGCAAACGGTATCATCAGGAAGTTTCGAGAGGTGTTCAATTATTTCAATCAATCTGTTTTCATTTGAATTGGTTTTTAGAGTTATTAATCTAGTCGAGAGTAAGTCGCGGTCTTTTTGTGTAGTCACACCTAATCTTATTCTATTTAGCATTTCAACAAAGTTAGTATCATTGAGCTGTCGCATGTTAATAGTAAGTTCATCGTAACGAACAGTTCAATCCACAGATTCGGCATACTGAGGGAACCTAACAACTTGTTAGTTTCAGCAGTTGAGAGTTTTTCAAAAGGTGACTTTTCTCTTACCGGCGGAAGCTGTAAAAGATCCCCGAAAAGTACAAGATGTTTTTTTCCAAACCACCCATTCTGATCATCGCTTGTGTCAAATATCTCAGACAAGCGTAAATGAATATATGTTAAAGTAACATTGGATATCATCGACACTTCGTCTATGATAAACAACACTACTTCTTTCAAATCTGATCTCAGAACTTGGAGCACTTCACCGGAAAGTGGCTTGTACCTCGGTGTTTGCTTGTGTTCCACAGGCAGCTGCAATAGTCTGTGTATATCCATTCACATTGAATGCAGCTATGCCTGTTGGAGCACTAACTGCCACTTTTTTGTTTAAATACATCTTAACCCAAACTTTCAGAGTTTTTATTAAAAAGCTCTTTCCAGTACCACCAGTTCCACTCGCAAAACAGCGTAAAACGTCAGCGTTATTATCAGTTGTGTCCATTTTATGTGTGATCATATCGAAGACTCTTTTTTGATCGGCATTAAGTTTTGCGATCATACTTTGAAGATCAGTCTGCTCTTCTTCTACCAGATTGATTCTCAGTAAGTCATCCATTGCGTTTGCAGCTTCCACAGCTTCAAAGTCTAAAGGGTTTTCAGGACCATCGTCATCATCAACAATTTCCCTTTCTTCGTTTATCTCAGCAACTTTAGATTCTATCATTTCACATGCTTTTTGTATCTTATATCTTGACTCTATCATTGAATTACCATAATCGACTCCTTCTTTTAAATCTTCTTTCGCCAAATTAAAGGCCTCCGTGTAAGTATCACACCCCATTTTGAGTTCATCTAAGGAACACCATGGCTTGAATAAAAGAAGTAAAGAGAAGAAATATTTCTCTGGTACTTGTTCTCCGTCGTAGAAATAGTGATTGATCAAATATGGGTTATCTCTTCTTTTCAGGAACTTTTTACCGTCATTTATCTCGTAGCACTAGACTTTAGAGGAGACTGGGCGTGTTTTAACAATATCGTAATTTTTAGCGAAACTGTACAAGTTAGTAGTCTCCAACTCTGACACCGAACATACAATTTGTTTTAAAATTGATTTAATTATAAGTTCATCAAATGGTTATTAAATATATGTACATAATAAAGATATTTATTTTATATTCCGTCAAATACATGAACCACATTGACCACTAAACCCAATTCCCCAACCGCAAATTGATTGTTGCATTGCATATTTTTAGGAGTGAATCGCCATCTAGATAAATTGAAAAAGGATACATGCAGACACTATCCTATTAGTAATAATATTTGGTGTATCTAGAAAACTGGACCAAAATTGCAAAATATTTTAGTTTTTCCTTGATTTATACACTAAACACTAATTGTATTCTAAATTTCAAGCTTCTATGTCTGCTAGAAGTGGCCTAGAGTTTTGATGATCGGTGAGTGAGTGAGTGAGTGAGTGAGTGAGTGAGTGAGTGAGTGAGTGAGTGAGTGACAGAATTAGAAACTTTGACTAGTTATAATTCTTAAACTACTGGTTCAAATTTAATGAAATTTGAAATATACCGTGTCTATGGGATGCCTGCTTGGTTACTGAAAATTCAGGCTTCTAGTTTTATCCACAACGAAGTTATAGGGGGTCGAAAATGGCCCGAACTGCTTCGAGAAAAGGATGGTACGGCCGTGCCGCTTTTTTGCTCGACTTGGCGGGGGCACTGCCGTGCCCCCAGATGCTTCTGGCGGGACAAAGGCGTTAAGGATATAAATCGTTGGGGTAGTAAGCTCCGAAGATCAAGCTATTGATCGAAGTCATTGCTCTTGCAATGTGGCTTCGAATGAGTTTGATCAGAAAATTATCTATCCGTACAATCCTGGTCCTATTGTATAGGACCTCGTTCGGGTAAAATTTCGTGTACTCAGATTCGGGAGTCCTATGTAGCCCGAGACAAGTCCTAAAACATTGTCTCTCAAAGACCCGAATCCTTTCCATTAACCTGGCTCTCACGTTGAACCAGACGGGACATCCATAGGCAACCATGGGCCTGATTAAGGCCATGTAGCAGATTACCTTCACTCTGGAATCAATTTGGCTGCTATGAAACAGCCATATCGTCAGAGCGAAATCGCCCCGGGCCTTGCCAGAGCAGCATCTAAATGTTTGTCAAAATATAGATGCTGATCCAGCACGATCCTAAGGTATCTAACTACACTTTGTCTCGCCAGTGGACGCCCGTCCGGCCCAAAGATAGAGAACCTGCGCCAATTTTTTCTAGTCCGTCCATTTTTGATTTCAAATGTTTGGGTAGAAGTTACATTCACAATTTTCACAACGAACTTTCTACCTGTTAACATGTCAAAAATGATATATAGCAGTGGTTTACTTATGCCCAGCCGACTGAGCTTGTAATAAAGACCTTCTAGCCATACGGTGTCGAAGGCTTTTTCCAATTCAATCAGACAGGCACCCGTGCATTGGTTCTTGCATTTATTCCATTGGATATCCGATACGAGTTTCGACGCGGCATGAATAGTATCATGCCCCGCTCTGAAACCAAATTGGTTATCCGGGATGATTTTATTGTCCTCAACCCATTTAGACAGGACCCTATGGACCACCTTCTCGAAGACCTTGCTGATACTAAAAGAATGATTTTTTTTTTTAAAGTGATTCCTAATAACCTCATAAAAAGTTTAACTGAACAAAATCGTTCTTGAAATGATTTCAAGCCTACAATGTGTCAAATAAAGGTGCTAATAAATTGTTCGCTTTATTTATATTCGCACAGGTCAAAGTGATTTTATTCCCGAACAATGTCCCCGAAAGAACAAGAAAATGAGCAAACAAATGGGTATTTCGTCTGTCGGCACGGTTTATTAAAACCGAGCGGGTTAATTTTTTTTTAATATTTTTTCTCCTCACAGAGTACAATGACGCAGTGGTCATTGGGGTAAAGCAGAGAACCGATCAAAAGGGATGCGTCAAGACCTCCTCGAATCAAAGGATCGAATTTGTCTCTCGTTGTCAGAATTTCACTGGAAAAAATCAAAGAAGCAGAAGCACCTTCTTTTGTCTTCATGGATCCTATGATCGTATATAGATAATGGTAGAGCAAAGAAAAAAAGCAAGATCCTCCTTCATGACCGGGTATTGTCTGTGGAATTTACACTCAAAATACTTGAGAGTGAGATAAAGGAATAATACGAGCCGTATGTAATGAATATTAGAACAACCATCAAATGTGACGGTGATAGGCGGTAATAAACAATAGAATTGTGCATTCGATATTTTGTTTTAAATTTATTCTTAACAATTCCAATATTGTTCGGTCAGCCTAAAGTTTATGGATGTGCTATTATTAGGTCATTAATTCTAACATAACCATCGTAGTAGGGAATCAACTTCAAAAAAATGTCAATAAGTAATTTATTAGATACATCATTAAGCATTAACACAATCTGGAATTAGCATTCTATTATCCTGTGACTTACAGAAAACATAAAATAACATCAGCGGCAGAAAAAGGACATTGACACGCATGGGTGACTTTGCATTCCACATACCTACCATATTCGTATTGGTTCATTCTATAAGCCGTTTTGGGTCATCACTTTTAGTAATTTATTGGTTTTGTGGCAAGCATTAAATGCTCGGGTGAACAAATTACTAGAGTTCCGTTTACACCGCGGTTTTCTCCAATTATAAATACTGTAGGCAGCACGAGCCATGTACACATGGTGGCGTGACCACTCATTTGCAATGCACTCCATTGTGCTCATACAAGGATTTTTTACAGCCTTCATTTTGGCTATTTGCAAATCTGAATAAATACCCTCTTCTCCTGCAAATGCCTACCCTGTGTGTGGAGGAAATCACATTCCACAATGTAATATGTATATGAGCAATTATAATCGCCGACTATGAGGTCCTCACTTTTACATTCGTATAACAATAGTTTCTTGCCCGCGATTTGTATTTATTCTTTAAAAATATCACTAAATGCCCGACGCTCTGTGTGTATTCGTATAGTATGATTAAGACGATCGGCATAAGTGCAGAACGAAGACAATTAAATAAAAGACAGCAGCGTGCCAAAACGACATCGTATATGCATGTAGGTACCATATATTTGTGCGATGCTTACCTTATGAAGAAGCGTCGTTCCATCATCAGACTATCATCTGCCAATGATTCTGTAGGTTGTGCCTCGACCAAATAAAGAATAATGAAAGAAAAAGAAAAAAATCTGAAAATCAAAGGAGACACAAAGATCGGCGCACATTAATCGCTCACGGCCTTTGGGTACGACGAGGGTTTAGAGTGTGTTAGATCGGTAACCAAATAGAAATAACACCTTTATAAAAGTACACACATCATTGCAGGCCTTTTGGTTGATTTCATTGTTGTTGTCTTTTTGTTTTTAGATATCAGATTACAGGAGTGGGTTCATTATTTCATAAGACCGATGCTTGGACTATAAATATTCAGTCGCGCAGTCCTCGAATCTATGCAGCGATCTATGTTTTTATCATGAATGTTGGACAACATGTGTAATAGAGACAAAACAACATCGTTCCCAGCAGGTTTTGGCCAGGTGTCGTAATGAAGTGTGCTCATTTCATGGTTAGAACAGACCACAATATACTCATGCGATGCATTTTCAGTGGGATCTTGTGTACATGGGTTCGATACTCATCCGAAAAGTGGTTAATCGATAGTATTTCGTTTTCAGCGAGGGAGTTAAGAACTATCGATAAAGTGTGATATTTAAGGGTATTTAGTGTCTATTAGTGCGCTAATACTGGTTTATCACGCGATTAGTTCACGTGGGAAAATTAGAGCAAACGCGATGAGATCAATTCTTGCCACACCTAAAGCACTAGGAGTTTACCAGCGATGTGCAGGCTATATGCTCAAACGCGTGGGAAATTTTGTTTCTTTTTCGATAATACCTTTCACAAGGTCGGTAGTGCGATGACATAGAGTAGTCGTGCTGCATCCCGGCTATGGAACAAGATAATAATTATTTTAATAGAACTGAGCATTATAGAATAAAGCTATTATTGGCCCCATGCATCTTGTACTACAGGGTGAGGCAATGTCTTGGAAAATATTAATTTTTTTTTTGATGACCTTAGCTTAGATTTAACAATATTATCGTTTCGTATTTCTTTTCTCATTCTTGAATATATTATATGTACAATTCATAGTTAAAATGAATGTTACTTGCGTTCGCAGTATACGAGGTTTGTTTACATAATAAAGTGACTTTTTGAATTTTGCGAGCAAAGTTCGCTTGATTTTTTTTTAACATACGTTGATATTGTCAGCGGTTTGGATATTTATGTAGTTTGTTTTTCACTGATATAAAGTTTAAAAGAGTTTTGGTATGTTTGACGATTTGACAAAATGGATCTGTATCAAATTTAAATTTAAAAAATGTTTGTAAGTGGTACAAGCTCTTCATAGAAGGCCCACCCTTGACGGCCCAACACAACAAAGACGAATGAAGACGTTGAAGTGAAGAAAGAAAGCTCACCAGAATTCCGCTTTGATCGCTTTTTTCCCAACAAAGCACGCAAGTTTGGTCAAATGTGACAATTTTGCTTACTGCTCTTGCCAGAAGGTCATACGGTCAATAATGAAGATTACATTGAAGTTATACGATTTTCGTGAAGCAATATGAAGAAAACGTCCGCATTTTTGGAAAAAAAAAATCATGGTTATAACATCATGATAATGCATCTGCTTGCTCATTGGCTTAAGGCTATGCTGAATCGTGTGTATCAGAAGTGCATCGAGAATAGGAAAAAACGCTGGCGCAAGTGTATTACCTACATATGTATGTCAGAGGGATTATTTTGAAAGGGACAAAATAGATATTGATAAATAAATAAATATTTTTTGAGAAATATTATAGCTATTTTTTTGTTAATATTTTGAACAAACCTTGTATTGGTGTTGGACAAAATATAATGGAATCAAGCTGTTTGGAATTGTTCCTTAGATTATCACAATATCAGCGCACGATTGTTTTTGATCACTGCTTCGCATCTTACCTTTATAGAATGAACTAATGTACATACATGTACATACATATGTATACGGAGATAAGTGCTGTCTTGGTTCATGTATTTCAGACTACAATTCTTTTCTGCTTCTGGCTTTACATTCCACAAATGTTCTATTTGATTATTATTATGATTTGATTAAAAACGGGGGACCGCCACTCCATAACAGCAACTTTATTTGTTTGCAACCACTGCTTTATTAGTTTCGAAGTGCTTGGGATCATTATTATGACTCCTCTTCAGCAAATTGCAGCATAACGGTAATCAAAATGTTTACATAGTCCACACTACATATTTGTTACTTTATTCAGAAAAGTGGATCAACACCAAATACTGAGAAACAATCCCAAATCATATAATTATCTCCAGGGTGCTTTAATAGCTTTCTTTCTGTATTTTATATCAAATACTGTTTTTTTTTTTATAGTCTCACGTGCATTTCCCCATCATACCCAAACAAACTGATCTTTGTTTCACGGGAGGGGTGTCTGTTGGCAGATTAAGCCTTTATTGAGCATTTTTTTTAAATAGAAAAATACTCTTTTTGGGTTCCTTACCATTACCTAAGAAAACAGAAAACGAGGCTAACGAAGAAAACCCGTTTCAAAGAAGCATAATAATGCGGAAATGGCCAGTCGTAGTGCCTACGTCAAATCCTCCAGTCGGAGTCGAGCTCCCAACGACGGCTACAACGAAGGAAGGAACTCCACACCGACCAGTATTCCTCAATCTAGGCGAACAGATTAGTAAACTGCTAAACATACTGGAAGATGGCAAAAGGCGTGCTATACACCAGTCAATGCGAGACGCTATTGAAAGCATACGCGCGCTCTACGAGCTCTCAGCCATACAATTCCAAGACGAGAAGGCCAAAGAGGTTAGGAGGATTAGACCCGGCACAGAACCAAAAAGAAAGCCGACCCCTGAAATAGACCCTTCTCAAAAAGAGCAAAAGGAGAAGAGGAAAGAGATCCTGAAGGACAACCGGACGGAGTCAAATAAGAGCAACGCTGCGACTGTGAAAGAACGCACAGTACAAGCATCGACAAAAGCTGGAAAAAAAACCGAACAGACAGCCTGGTCTAAGGTTACCAAAACAAGGACAAAAAAAATAGGTGTTGAAATGCCTAAGCCCGACGCAATAGTCATCGCGGCCGCAAAAGGAAACAGACCCCAGACTGGAACTAGTTGGCAAAGCAGTGTCAAGAATTAAGAGGACGCTTAGGATAGCTGCTATACAGTTCAAGGACACCGAGAGCAGGGCAACGGAGTTCAAAACCGCGATAAGCGAAACCCTTGGTCAAATGGCTGAAGTAAGAGCCCTCACACATCGCATCACCATCGAATGCAGAGACATGGATGAAGTTACCTCAGAGGAAGAAATTTGTGACAATTACAATAGAATTCAATTCGGATTGAAAAGGATATCGCTTTCGGACGTCGTATCCCTGCGCCAGACGTACGGACTACAAATTTAAGAGACAGTCTGTTTGAGAGAAAAACGTTCGAGGAGATGCTGAGCGGCGGTTTAATGGATACAAATGGATCAGCTGAAAACTTGTCGCACAAACTTACACAAATTATCACCACAGCCTGTGACAGCCGGCAATGCCAAGGAAAACAGCAACCCGAAAAGGCGCTCCATGCAACTGGAGGAATGACGAAGTAAAAACACTTAAAGCAAAGTACTTGCAGGCTCGAGGTAAAGTCCAAAGGTTCGTTTCCAACAACATCTTGAAACCTTTAAACAGATGAGGGAGGCCTAGCGAGGGCAATCAATGGGGGCAAGGCAAGATGCTTTAAACGTATTTGCGACGAAGCCGATATCAACCCATGGGGTACGGCCTCTAGAATATCCCGTGCAGGGACGGGTTAAGAATATCCCTGCAGCGATACCTCTCGCTTGTCGTAAAAGGCGACTAAAACAAAAGTCTGGAGATCACCGGTGTTGTAAGAGTAAGATCAAACAAAAAAATCTGGAGCATGCCCGTGTCACAACAAAAAAAAAAAAAAAAAGCCGAAAAACAATTGGTGCAAACAAATGCAAAAACACCAGCATTTGATTGGCCTCAGCGATGAAGTAATCCCAAACCGGGAAGCCTGCCGCTACTTTCTGAGGTCAAACCGGCGCGGCGGACCCCACAAGCGGACCAGTAGGAATGCAGTTAAGTGGGAAGGTTGTGGTCCTACACTTCTGACCATAACAACGCCGGAAAAAGGAAAAGAAGAAGCGGCCTCTAGAATGGTGAGGACCAAATTTTGACCAAATTAAAAGAGTGCAGGTCCCCACACAAAACACAATGTTAAGAACAACTGTAGAGCATTTATTTCCCAAAATGCATATAATCGTTCGGGAAATAGATGTTGACAATATTCCAGCCGTCACCCAGAACGAACTGCAAAGAGCCCTTGAGATAGAGTAGGAGAAAAAAAGGCGCCTGGACCCGACGGAATTCCCAACAAAGCATTGCATCTGAAGGCCATAGTGAAGGTGAGGCTCAAAGAAATACTGTGCATTGATGACACTAGATGTCAAAAACACGTTTAACTCAACCGAGTGAACCCTGATAAGAAGGTCGCTAGCAAGAATGGAAACATCTTACTAACTGCTGAGAATAATGTCCCATGGAAAATTGAGGTATGTATATCACGGAAGAAGGGATCAAATATTATGACATTTCCGCCGGGCATGCTCAGGGATCGGTGCTGGGCCTTCTCCTTTGGAACCTAATGTATGTCGGAGTTCTGCGACTAAAGTTTCCGCAAGGAACTAACATCATTTGCAGATGACATAGCTATCGTGGTTGTTGCAAAACATACACACGAAGTTGAGTCAGCCATAAACGCTGAGATAAAGCAGTGGCTTGAACATGCAGGCCGTGAACTGGGAGACCATAAGACGGAGGCAGCCCTTTTAACACGCAGGAAATCCACAGAATACGGTAACTTGCATTTTATATAGAGCGCTATTATATAGACCGTTGATTTTATAAATTCACTGTTAATCGCGTTCAACTACTAAAGTACAATATACGTACAATAAATGTAATAGCTCATTCCAAACTGATTTTAAGTCTTATGCAATACGTTTCACCGCCGACGGTTCACTGCGCTGTTGCAAGCGGTTCACATATACATTTTAGAAATAAGATGCCATATTGCCTACACGATCAATAAAATTCGTATTCCATTTCGTTGCTTCACCCTGTGTTCATATGTGTACATAATGGCCATCTATTTTGTCCTGAGTCAATGCTAATCCAGAAATTTATGAAGTTGCGATTAGAGTAACTCAGAGGAACAGGTATGCCCCAACCCATCCTTGCTCCGATTTTCGATATAAAAGAACGAAAAGGTCTCCTCCACAGAACTAGTTGCGAAATGGCTATATTCCCGTGCCTGTCGGTCGCCTCCATTCTCTTGATCAGTGTTAGTGGTAGTGTTTTATTTGGTTATGAAAAGGAGCTATCCGATGTTATATTAACAACAGCTCTCGGAAAAGTGCGCGGAACATATTTAACCTCGCAATCTGGAAAGAATTTTTATGCATTTCGAGGTATACGTTATGCAAGACCTCCACTCGGAGAGTTGCGTTTTAAAGCTACGGTACCTATTGATCAATGGAATGGAATTTTCGATGCTACATTAGATGGGCCGATGTGTCCCCAGCCTGCTCTTAACAGCTCCGATGTGTCCGAAGATTGTTTGCGGTTAAATATTTATACTAAAGAACTGCCATCACAAGAAAATTTAAACATCAAACGTCCCGTGATTGTATTTATTCATCCCGGGGGTTTTTATTCTCTTTCCGGACAAAGCAAAAATTTTGCTGGTCCACAGTATTTCATGGACAGGAATATTGTTTTGGTTACATTCAACTACAGACTGGGCTCGTTGGGCTTTTTGAACACGGGCACGAAAGATGCTCCTGGGAATGCTGGCCTAAAAGACCAAGTACTTCTTTTGAGATGGATTAAAATACATATATCGAGATTTGGAGGTGATCCAAATGCTGTTACACTGTTAGGATATGGTGCTGGTGCTATAAGTACAACTCTGCATATGGTCTCGCCAATGTCAAAAAATCTCTTTCATCGTGCAGTCGTCATGAGCGGATCGTCAACGGCACAATGGAAAATTCCAGACGATCAACTCGATCTTGCCAGGAGACAGGCTCGTTTGCTTTTCTGTCCTGATGACACTGTTGATCACATAATAAATTGTCTTCAACAAGTAAGTCAGTTTTACAGATAAATATCTCACTTCTTAGTTTCAAAATATTCATATCTGTAGAAGCACTTTCTGGAGTTTGCCAATTCCCAAAGCAATATGTTCGATTTCGGGAGAGGAAATCCAATACTTTTATTCAAACCAGTTGTAGAGAAAAACTTTGGCCAAGAGAGATTCCTCATTGAGGATCCGGTCAAATCGTACCAAGATGGGAAATTTATGAAAATTCCAGTTATAACTGGTATCACAAAGGATGAATTCATAGGACCTGCTTTGAGTATATTCGATTTCTTTCTTATGTACAATATATCATATTATTTATGATTTGGTAGATATCCTGGAGAACGATGCGTTGCGAAACGCTTTGGATAATAACTTCGATGAAGTGGCACCTGTTTGCTTTCTGTATGACAAAAATCTGCCCCGAGCGAAAAATGTTAGTGAAGAATTAAGAAAATACTATCTAGGCCCCGGGCTATTACATCCTACAAGGTCCCTAGATGGTTTAAGTCATGTAAGTTATCTAAAAGTAGTTTATATTTAAGCTCATAGGTATATGCGTATATATGTATAGCTATTTGCTGATGCTTTGACTGGATTTGGTGTTCACCGCTTTGTTCATCTGGCTGCAAGGCACACAAAGGTATTTTACTACATGTTCTCGTATCAAGGTCGATCGAGTCACCTGGATTATCCGTCTGGCAAACCAATCGGTAGATATTTGTATATAATTTATTAACGTATGTACAGATCCTATAATGCGATTCTTCTGACATGCCAAGGAGTTGTTCATCACGACGATCTGCTCTACCTTTTCGTGGAACCTTCGGTGGCACGTATGTATGTAGATGGCGAGGACGAATACAGGATTATCGAAACGTTAACACGAATGTGGACCGCTTTCGCTTATAAGGGGTAAGTAGGACTTTTTAAAAAGGTTCTATCCTTCGTTTAAGACATAAGACATAATAAATATCAAAAATTGGAAAATGTGATAATAAAACAGTTCATTTTACACTGTTGAGGTTAAAGGTTCCAAATTGTATCAAAGCAGAGTACAGTCTACAACAGAGTCACTCATATTAAGTTTCTACATGTATTAGTCTAAAGCGACATTCCTACCGAATTTTGATATAAATTGAAATAGTTTTTTTAGGTTAAAATGAATTTTAATAACCAAATATTGTCCATTAACTATTATCCGACAAAGCCGTTATTTCATTCTAAACAATCTTTTGTGGACGTCTACTTGTTGGTACTAATAAAGCAAAAGGTAGTCTAAAGGTACAAAGTCGGGACTATTAGGTGTGGACATACAAACTACAGCCGTAGTCTTTGTTGAGTTTAATATAAAATATATATATGTATAAGGTTTTTCAAGTGTACTCCTAGAAAGAATATACAAAAAGCATTCTCCCGTAACTATAATAGGGCACTGCTTCAATTGATTTAGTATTGGATAACCCGGGATTCCTACCAGTAGCGTCCAGTAGTTCCCATTTTTACCCTATAAGTTCTTAAAGATCCATTCAGATCTACACATGTTGACTTAGATATGCGCAGTCATTACCTATTGTCTTTTAGACTTGTAACTAGGAACCTTTCCAACCAGTGATGTATGACATTTTCGCTGCAGTCCGAATATTTGGCCAATAGTAGACTTTCCTAGTCTCAGATATCAACAAATATCGGAAAATGTTTTCCCCTCTAGATATTTAGAGTCATAACAAGTATAAACTTTTTACGAATTAGACAATTGTCTTTGCCTATACTAACACTTTGAGGGTGCAGTTTAAAACCCGCTATTTTAACTTGGTCGATTGTGCTCCACGGCCTTCTTTTAAGGGGAATGAGTTGTTCTGCATAGTAGCCGAAATTCCGGTGAGCTTTTAGTAGAAAACATATTAAGGCGACTTAACCATTTTCACAGCATGGAGTGGGACTTTATTACCAGTTGTTGCCCCACTTCTCACTTTTTTTTTTTTTAAGAAATGTAAAATTGTACCCCTTTTCGTTGCTACTGACGAGCTTACGAGTTTCCTGGAGGTACTATCTCAAATCGCCCGTTAAAAATATTTCTCCTGTAAGCTTAAGATTTGCTTACGCTGAATAAAGCTTTAGTGTTACGCTGTCGGCCGAGGTCGCAGCAGTCTCTTGCAATTGCAGTTTGCATTTTCGATAGAATATCCTTTGGAAAAATTCAGCACGCAATAGTGAGAAGAAATATTTCACAATGAAATCAGGCTAGTTGACAACAAAGACCAAAGCCGAAGCTTCTCTTAATAAATCGCCTATGCTCGGGGTGATTGATTTCTTCCCATAGGTGATTATTGATGACCTTAACTGGAGAAGTCAGAGAACATTTTTCCAGAGGTTTTCGAAACCTCTTAATTAAGGGATTAATTGGCTCCCCACTTGGCTCTTAATTAAGGGATCCGTGAACCAAGCCCCACTGTTTGTGATGGCTAAAGTTAACACTGCAGAATACATAGATATAGGAGACATTATATCCACTAAGTATTACCTTTCGTTCTAGTGATCCCAATAAGCAAAATGATGCATATCTACGAAGCATTCGTTGGCGTCCATTCAGCTATAAGAAAGAAAATTACCTGGATATTGGAGATGAAATTGCTATGAAGGAGGGACTATACTTGGAGAGATATGAAGTTTGGAAACGACTCTTTCCGCTTCATTGGATTCGACGGCATAGCAAAAATAAGAGCAAGGATTTAGATTATCCTAGCCTTGAACAAAATGAATAAATTTAAAAAGGCGTCTAGATATACATATTATTTTCTCTATGAATTTCATTTTACAATCATATTGAATATTAACATTATTATGAGCTATTAAACGATGACCTGATTAAGTTGTCCCAAAAATGAGCTGCTTTGAAAAATGGTTCGTTTTTGATTTCGATGTCTGAATTGATCTCAGCAAACATGTTTTCTTTGAACTCAAAATTTTGCTCAAATTTCCTTGAAACATAGAAAAAGATTAGTTATTAGGTTCAGATTTATGAATTTGTTATACAACCCATTAATGATAAATGAATGAAAGAAGGATTGTACAGTGTGGATAATAATCGCTTCAGGATCTGTGGAAGTAAACTGAATAGATGGCATTTTGAAGAGGTACTTCAGGTCATCCATATGCTCGACATCTACATACGTAAATAGATAAAAATCATAGATTTATATATATTGTATATACAAAGAGTATATATGTAGCAAAGTTGTCTTTACCCTCGTAACCGGGATAAATCAAATAACTATATCTTCCTCGGTAAGAAAATATATATGGGTACACATTTGTGTACCTTGAGGCAATTTCAGCAATCTCTGTAGCACCGAACCGTATTATTGAATCTGAAAATACGTTGCAAAGCCTGTTGAATGCACCTTGACCAACAGTTTGATTTTCAAAGTAGTAGGATTTGATTTTCGTTGTTATTTGGTTCTCGTTTGCGTTTCCAGAATACATAAAGCATACAGGAGCCACTTTTTCAAATTCACTGTTTAATTTTGACAACAAGGAGCTATTGGTGATTATATCTGCAAAGAATGGTTTCTTTCTATGTAGTTTTTTTATCTTAGACTTGTACCTACTCACCCTTTGCTGACGTACAAAACTCTCCACTTGTGAAGCCAATAACCATTGGAACCTTAGCAAATGTTCCTGCTCTAAGCGAGACGTATGGGTCTTCAGTTAAAAATCGTTCCTGACCAAAATCCTTCTCGATAACCGGTAGCCATAAGTATATTGGGTTATCCTCTCCAAATAGAAACATATTCCGCAATGTTTTACTGATCATTATTCCATCAAACTTATTTAGGCATTTCAATATCTCATCAGGACTGTGTAGTGGACCGTCACAATTCATCAAACGAGCTTGTCTCCTTGCCAAGTCGATTTGATTGTAAAGGGGTATCGTAGTTTGTGGCGGAATCGAACCACTCATAATTATTGCTTTGTGAAACAGATTTTGAGACAATGGTGAAACCAAGTGCAAACATACGCTCATAGCGCCAGCACTATAACCCATTAAGGTTATATTATTTAGATCGCCACCAAAGTGGTGTATGTTTCTTCGTGTCCATCGCAAGGCTTGCACTTGGTCTTTTAGGCCAGCATTCCCCGGAACGTCTTTAGTTCCCAGATTAAGAAATCCTAATGATGATAATCGATAATTAAAAGTAACGAGGACGATGTTTTTATCAAGCATATATTCCGGTCCAAGAAATGTACTTGATCCTGCTCCGATGTAGAAGCCCCCAGGGTGTATAAATACAATCACTGGTTGTAGTTTAGTCTACGGTCAAAAACGTTTGCTAATTATACTTAATTGTAATAGAATTTTGAATGACGAACCGTATTTTTTGTGTAAACATTCAGAAAAAGGCAATCTTCTGAAGAATTGGCGCTCCAAACTGATGGACATTCCAACCCATCATTTCGAGCATCGACTCGTTCAGGATATTTCTCTAAAGGTGCAGTGTCCTAGAAAAAAAGTGTTTCTATAAATGTAGCTGATGTTTTTACAGCGGACTTGCCTTGAAACGAAAATCTCCAATGGGTGCTTGGGCATAACGCACTCCCCGAAAGGCTGAGAACTGTCCACCTTTCCAATCCCTAAGTTCACATCCTATGAAAGTACTCGAGTTTACATGAACTTCGACTTCGATGCAACTTCCATCTGCCCCGAATCTCACAAGCTTACACAAAAACAACAGAACGAACAATATTGTTTCCGCCCTTTTATTCATCTTTGTCTATACTGAAACATAAATCTCCACTAAGAACGAGAATCATCTCACACAATATATCTCTTATCTCTTTTGCAATTTTTAATCGAATGTATTTATGAATATTGTTTGTGTTACAGTTCATGATGGACCAGAGCCGAAGATTCTCTCAACCACCTACTCGTATGATGTGTATGGCATTCTCGAATCTGAATGGCGAATCTTGGTAAGAATTGTGTCTTAAGAAGTGTCATAACTTTTTAAGCAGTTCGAAAAATTGGGTCAACGATTCGCCTAATGACGGTTGGGATAATTATTTACAAGCGTGCAGAATTACTAGTCTCATTTCATGGACGTTTTTTTTTGCTATGTTGGAGTTGAAACATAATATCGTAATAGAGCAATACTTAAGTGGAAAGTCACAAGGGGCTACCGTTAGAACCGGTTAGTAGCTTGATGTTAATATATTTTTCGTAACATCACAACATTACTGGACATGTCAAAAAACGTTAAAGTGGTGGTCGATTAAAACTGCATAAACGCTAAAAGAGGTTCGGAATGAGGGCTCGAATTGTGCGCAATCCTCGACGGATTAGCAGGAAAATGGCCGTTGAGCTGAAAGTTACATCATATTCAACCATGCAACAGATATTAAAAGAGATAAGACCCATTTAAGAAAGATGATAAAGTTTTATCGATGCCGAAAAACCGAAGTTCACTTGCACCAAAGTGGCCAATTGCCGAATATCGCGTTCTCTATTGAGAAATATTTTCTAATCGAATAATTCGTGAACAAACAAAACGATCGGGCTTATTTAACGCAAAGGTCATATGAAAGTTTGAAGCTCCAGATTGATCACCAGAAGTCAAGCGCCACTGTTTCTCATATTTTTGGTGACTGTGATGTACGTTCGGCGCTTTGCAGACCAAAGTCAGAAATAGAAAATATTAAAAATGTGGTGGCGGACAATAAAGGCCTTTTTCGAGAACAGAAGAGGATTCTGCATGGTCACGTTCGTCCAGCGTGTAATTCAATTGTCGACCAACTCAAGTCGTCAGCCATATTGAAAATTTAAAATAAAGTTTAAAACCAAATTGATGTTAATAGTTTCGTTTCACCTACTTCAACAAAATAGCACTTCAACCAAAAAAAAAGTTAGAATTTAATTGGACCACCCTGTAGAGGGGGTTTTGTCATCAACCCGCTGAGGAGAAACATCGCGAAATATATTTACGATGAATTGCCTGTTGCAGTATTCAGTCCCGTGTCATCGGCTAACGACACAAGAGACAGCAACCTTTGAGCCACGGTGCCCTGGGTGTACTATGAGCTTTGCTTGATAAGGTGAATTACTTTTCCATCATCGTTGCATGCCTTACTCGTCCATATAAGCATATAACAACTAAACATACTCCGCACATGACATTCCACGCTGTCTCATTGGCAACAGTATATTTCTAAATTGGATGTTAATCAAATAGGAAATGGGTGCATTGTAATGAGATCTGAGCAGACATGCCATATGGCTTGCTGTCCGATTGCCGGTGCAATTATTCTTATCAGAATGTTTAGTTATTAGGACCGAAGAGAGTTGCGATGCGGTGAAGAGGGGAATCCGCCAGTGACAGTATAGCACCCGAATTGACCAATTGAGCATGAGTCATTCCGTGTCTGTGAAGGAGCGAAATTGAGGGAGAAGACATTTGGAAATAGTTACGGACAAGCAATCTGTTTTGCTACTGTGGCATGATGCCTTTGTGGTTGCGTGCATTACGTCCCTCTTTTTATGCAAATTTATGCGCATGCTAAGTAGTAGGTGGTAAAAAAGGGGTGTCGATCGTTGTTCTATCTGGTGCATGGTTTTTTGATCGTTTCCAATTCATGGTAATCGTTGATGGTGTATCACCACTTTAGATGGTCTCTCTGATGTGTGTCATCTGGCAAATTGTTTTGTAATTTGTTCATTTTACTGACCGAAGTTTTAAGTTGAAGATAGGAGATCTCCTGTGTAAAAGTATGGTTATGGTGTATACTCGTATATGTAGGTACATTCGGCAATTAATTTTTAGATACGGATCAGATGTGTAATAAGAACAGTTTGCCAAAAATTAATTCAGAAATCCTACTTCCGAACTTCAGACTTTTCTACAAGAAATGCATGATATCACTCAACTTAATTAATAACAAAAAATTAAAAATGAGCCTAATGAACGGTAAGTAACTTTTTCAAATTAGAGGAGAAGGTTGGTAAAGCTGGCGATTAACAAGAAATTCTTTCAGTTTCGCACTCTCAGGTGTTACTGTTGTCAGGTTGCATTGACCAATTATGTACATATATCATCATGTCATGAGAAGCTATTAGCAACAACATCTTCACAGCCCATTTAGCAATGTGACTGTCGACGCCACCCAACAAGACGTAACATCTCCACAACATGCCTAGACAAAAGTGTAATAGCAAGCAAGTAAAACTGAAATCAAGAACAAGACAACATAATTCCAGAATTGCTGAAAGCCGACCCCCTGGTGAGTGCCCGAATTCTGCACCCTCTACAAAAAGACATATAGACATTTGAAGGATCCCAGTTGAGCTGAAAGAAGGTGTTGACACTCCTTTCCTAAGAAGGGTAATTAGTTCAAATGCGAGAATTAGAGAGGCATGATGTTCCTAAGCATGGTGAATAAAATTATAGCACACATAATCAATCAAAGATTATCCAATTCCCTGATGGCCGGCCTAAGGAAGAACAAGCCCGTTTTCGTCCACGTAGCTCGTATCAACACTTTGTGAATAATTGTGCACACCACTCTATCTTTGCTTCTTCAACTTCGAGAAGACGTTCGATACTCTTAGACATGACGCAATATGGAGAGCTCGAGCATGCAAAGAAAATCTTGTGCAAGTGTTTAGTGCCGTATGGGACATGAAAATATTTTAAGCAACGGTATTCAAGTGCAGGTGGGCTTAGGCAGGGTTGCGTATTATCGCCGTTTTTATTCAACCTGGTCTGCGCAAAACAGGGGCATATCCTAGGGAATGGGTGGCAACCTTGAGGATCTGGACTATTCGGATACATCTGCTTACTGCCTCACAAATATTGACATACATATAATATAATGTCCAAAATGAAGGCAGTTAGTCAAGCGGGCTTAAAAATCGAAAACAGAGATGATGTGCGTCAACACCAACAAATCGCATAACTTTGACATACGAAACCGAATACGAAGGGGAATACCAAGGAGTCGCGCCGCATTTGGTATGCTGGACACAGTTTGGAGATTATCTCGCATATCCAAAAGCAAGAAGATGAAAATATTCGATTCAAACGTGAAGTCAGTTCTTATGTACGGCTGCGAAACATGGAACACGACACTGCGCGAAATACAAGTGCTGCAGGTATTCATAAATCGTGACCGACCTCTGAGATTCGTCGGGGCAGGTACCCATCCACCTGGAAATTCGCCATCGTAAGTGGAAGTGGATTGGCCATACAATCCGCAATCTCCATGACGATATCACAACAGGCGCCCTAGATTGGAGCCCACAAAGCAGCTACAGAAACCGCAAAAGCGCTATAAGCAGGTCGCTCATGGCGATAGATAAAATTCCTTGCTTTAAATAAATCAAATGATAAGGCCTAGGAACTACAGGAAATACAAGGTGGCGCAAAATTAATCATCCAATTTTGTTTTTGAATTACTTTTTTACTTGATAAAAGAAATGATTTTGAGTGGTGAAAATCTATATTTGGATCTTTGTAATTTTTTCTTTTAAGTAGAAAAGATGATATCCGACAAGTGGCTGCCGTCAGTGTTAATACACATTTGTACCGGTTTTATCACATTTTCCATGACTTTCCGCAAGATTTGTGTTGATAGCTGATTGCATTCCTGTCGAATATTCTCTTAAGGCCTGCGATAGTCTGAGGCGACTTCAAGTAGCCCCAAAGAAAGAAGTCTGGGATGGTTAAATCGGGCGACTTGCTGGCCATGCCAAATCGCGAAAATAATATCCAATGTGGCTCGTGCTGTGTTTGCGTCTTGTTGATACCATAGGTTCATCAAGCTCACCTAATTCCGGCAGTGAAAAGTCGTTTATCATGGCCCTGTAGCGTTCGTCAGTGACCGTATGCCGATGGCGTCCTCAAAAATACGGCCCAATCAATTTCTCCCGCGTGAACGTCGCACCGCACAATGGTTTTTAGTTTAGGCTCTTCGTGCATCACACGCGGATTTTCAATGCCTAACCGCTTAAGTGGAAATGCACCTCGCCGCTCATGATGATTTTTGAAACAAAATCGTCCTCTTCGTTGTTAAGATTAAGAATGGTTTGACAGTAATGCGACTGACAGGCACTGTTTACACTTTACACGGGAACATGTGTAAGTCTTTCACTAAAATTCGATGTAGAGTCCGTCTGATGATGCCCAATTGCTAGGACCGTCCTCTGGTTGATGTTTCTCCGTTCTCAGCGATATCGGCAGCCACATCCGCGATATTCTCGGCCGGACGACCAGTCTGGTGGCGGCAACGCCCTGCATGATCTCCTATGGTTTGAGTCTGTGCGAGACGAGTAGCTAAACGCCGGAATGTTTGCCCAGTTGGCGCGACACGATTAGGCAATCGACGTCGAAATTCGCGCTGCGCTAACATCACCGACCTATTAGTGGTCAAAAAATCGACACAATTCCTCGCTCTTCCGGAATTTAGCGCTCAAGTTTTGTACTTTTTTGAACTAGAACTAGAGTTCACAAATGTCAAATATGATTGATGTACGACGCTATTTGCAAAAATTACAACATCTTTCGATAATGATTGACATATATACCATATTTGGCATATATCAACTTATTTGTGTTAGATGGTGCAAAGAAAGCATGCCGGATGAATGAAATACCACATCAGAATCGTTTGCCGATCTTTTTTCTTATGAGCATAATTATCTTCACTGCCGTGCTGTTCAAACGTCTGAAACGTTTATTTTATAAATTTGGATCTACTATCAAACGTCTAAGGGGGCTGGGGCTTGTAGGGCGAATTTGCGGCACTGTCTCAGGTAAAAAAGTTTTTACAACAGCTAAGTCATTCCAATTGTATCTCACGGTTTTTCCCCTTAAGTGGGGTATTGAAACATTTCTGTAATACATTTTTTTTTTGGGGAATTACGTTAGTCATTTGGGGTCGGTAACAAATAAAAGGTCCCTTTTTTGAATTCCACCAGCTAAGTACAATACATTCAATTTTCGATTTTTTTTTGTTGGTACGCATGACCCCTAAAATATTTTGACATTGTCAGTCATATCGGATATTTAGTTTGTGTTTCGCATATACAAAGGTTAGATGAGCTTTGGTGTGCTTGGCTAATGAAAAAAATAAATCACAGAAATTTCTATTAAAAATTAGATTCAGTGCTCCAACATACTTGAAATACTGACTGTCCCATTTGGCGAGTTCGCTCTGAGTAAAACAAACTGTTTGTAAGTGGTACAAGTTCTTCACAAAGTCCGCGAAGATGTTAATGACGACGCCCGCCCTGTACCCCACAGCAGCTCAACAATGAATGAAAACGTGAAGGCATTGAAAAAAAAATACTATGGAAAATGATCGAATCACTATCAGAGAAATTGCTGACGATATTGGCATATCGGTGGGCTCATGCCATGAATAAATTTTACCAAAAGAACCGCCGGCAATATCAATAGACATTGATGAACAAATAAATATTTTAAGAGAAAACTTAAAAACCATTTTATTTTTTAAACAAACCTCGTATTCATTTTAAAACGATTTTGGCAAGAGCAGAACGATGACGAAAAATATACTGTAAATGGTACAAATAGCACTTTATTCATTTAACGCGCTAAATAAGAGATCACGATAGGATTTTAGGAATCGGCGCCTGCAATGAGTACAATAAAAGCCAACGGATATACCTTAAGTTGCGCTGAAGAAATATGGTAAGTTCAGATACCTTTCAAGGAGCAAAATCCCATTATTCCAATCTGACAACGCGTATTCATCAGTGTAAAGTATGAACCTTACGTTTCGATTTTAATGTTAATGACACATTTTGTTATGCGAATTTTTTGTCTGTCTAATCGTAGGCTAAGCAAGCTCCATAATCCATTGGTAATTAACGATGAGAAAATGAAACAGAAACGATCATCATTATACTATTTCCGGTTTTGACTTAAATCCGGTGCCATAAGATGAAAGTTTGATTATCGTAAAAGAACACGATATTTTTAAGAAAATCTTTTTGGCAAACTTAACTATGGTTAACCCACAACTTAACCAGAATCGGGCATTGCAAGTTATTGTGAATCAGTAAACGATTTCACCTCCTAAACACATGCTGCATAACTACCTGAACAATTACTTGTTAGATACTGTTCTCTTGACGCCATATCTCACTTTTGGATTATAATTAATGAAATTTGATGATATATGATTTCTGTGGTACTGCGCCAAGCGGAATCAACCGCATCCGTCAAGCTATGGCTATGAGAACGACTTATTGTGGGAACTATTAACATTAAGTGGAATATTATTAATGATGGCAGCATTCTTGCCACTGAATAGGTTAATTCCATTGTTAAGAAATTATCATTATACACCTCCTCCTCGACCTGAGCTATAACCTCTTCAAAATAATTGAATTAATCATCAAAAACCGACCAAAACAAAAAACAAAAAGTAAAAATACACACATGTACCGGAATTTATTTATAAAACAGAAACTCAAACACGTGACCTTCTCTCTGTCCGAAAACAACACACAACAATCCAATCCTAGGCACTTCGTAAGTAATCAAAGATCAAACGAATCTCTTAACCTGTCCTGGCCTGGGTGTTTCCATACATACAAAGTACAATCAAAAACATATTGTCGCGCGAATAGGGTGAAGTGTTGTGGGCGTTTTTTCACCCCAAACATAGACAATTGACATTACCCGAACCGAAACTGATTTCAATGGTCTAAGATATGCGTAGAAGGAGAGACTACTGGCAATCAGGACAATGGAAATAGGGTTGGATCAATATCTATTTATCTAGGGCTTGTGAAAAGCCCTTCTGCAGTTGAAAGGCTGGCCGGATTGTGATTGTGTGTTATTGCTTTTAAGGAATCATTACCCTCGCTCGCTTACTTGTTCCTCGTAAGCCTTTTGTGTGCGTACGGTATAACATAACAATGAAACAAAACGAAAAAGAATTAGATAATCCACAAACATTAACTTAAGTTAATTGATGTTACACATCAACCAAATTTTATCTTAATCGAGTAATTAGTATCGCTTCAACAAATCTGTATCTGAAGGAGTGTGTAATTCAACAGGGGGCAAAGGGCTTTTGTTTCATGGTCTATTGTTAGATAGATAAGACCATATGAGCTCCGTTTGGGGCTTGAGCATCCAGCAATTTTTCGTTAATAGTGTTGCTACCTGAAGCCATACGACAGATACTGCAGCGACTACCGTGGGCTTTACTATGTTGATTAATTGATGAAAAAGGAAATACATATGATTCGGGGCCTATTGGCTTATCTTGTGACTGATTTTGGCCAATAGACTTATAGCAAGGCATTTGTTAAAATGTTAGATGTCACGGTTCGTTAAAATCGTTGGCATACGCACATTTGTAGAACTTGGTGCTGAATATATGTCTATAACGCAACATTAGGGGAGCCTATAGGCTTGGACAGTTTAGGTCGGGAAAATCGGAGACGGTAATTGATGACGTTATTTTGAGAGCTTGGGCACATGCTGGCCCGTTAAAATCGCTTTCTAATGGAGGAAAGGGCAAAACATTCGTATAGTACGTATTCTAGTTTCGTCCTCCTCGCTGCAGATTCTACATTCAGATTAGGAGGAAAAGTGCATTTTGTGGAGGATGTATGTCAGACCACCGAGCCCCAAAAGTTAATTGACAATTTTGCTGACATTGTCTGTGGTGAGTATTAGAACATTATTATTTTATAGCATAACATATTGTATAATATAACAATAGCAATAGCACCGATGTTGTGATATTCGATTTCGTTGCCACTGATCAACTGAGGCGGATTTTGAGTTCATTCAATGTAAGTTCAAAACTTTGAGTTCAGTTTCACTGTCGAATGGTATGTTGTACCTTTGTTGCCGGCCTCGAAATGAAGATGGCACCAAAATAACAGTGCTAACACCATCGCACATTAAACTTCCCTTTGCAGGAAAAGGTATTGTTAAAAAATAACCAGAAGTTAGTTGGCACCACGAATGTGAAATTCAGTGGATATTTCTTTTATTTCTTCACCGTAATACGAGATAATTTAGTTAACAGGTGTCACCCATCTCCGCGTACAATGTAAGTTTCATGGTCAAGAGTCGAATGCAAGCCATCTGACACTTATATGAAACAAGCTGCATTCCATTTCTTTCGGAAACAACTTGACGCGTACTAAACTTTACAAGAAGTTGCCAAGAATTCAAATATTGTGTATTGTCGGTTTCTCATTCATATTCAATCATTCAATAATTCAATAAACTAGGCAGATCATTATGCGCGGGCTTAACTCCGCTACTGAAAATTTTTGATCGAGCGAGCAAATTTGTTGTTTTATCAACCTTGCTCTCGCTCCGCATGGCACTTTTCTAAACTTTACTTCGTTATTTCTCACTATTTTTCAATCAAACAATTTCATTTGATAATTTATGGCTCATCTACAGACCTAGATCTATCGAATGACATGCTGCACACATGTGTGGTTATAGCCGATATCTACATTTAGTGCGTACAAGATTAGTCCGAAATCGTTTTCGGACCACTATATTCCCCGTACATGCACGCGCTAGGCCAAAAAGTGGGTGATTGCTCTCGCTCCGCTACGCTCCGCTCGATCAATAAAGGTATTGCCAATGATTTCAGACAAGTCTTAATAAAGGGATCACCTCTGGTTTGGCAATTTTTGCAAAATACACATTTGTGACAAGGTATCAAATACCAGCTCATAAAATTTATGAAGGATGGACATGTCGGGCACTTTCTCAGCGAAGGAAACTTAATTCACTACGTATAAATATTGTTTCAATGAATACGAACAGCCATTGGACTATATTTCTGGCAGCTGTTTTCGAAGACATGCTATTCCTTGAAGTCTAATTTTTTGATTGGTCTTGTGTTTGATTGAAGGAAAGTCATAAATGCCTAGGGATTCAATAAATTAGAAAAAATATATCGACTAAAAATATATACTTACGAGCTATTAACATGATGATGATCGCAAATCGCTATTTTAGTGTTCCCCATGTTTCACAGACCCTCATATTTCTGAGGTCAGATTTTCATTCAAATAGGAGCTGCCTCGATGAAGCAAAATTAGCAAGCACAACTTTCGTTAAAGAAAAATATAAAACCTTATGTGCTACCAGTGAGTTGATAACCTCATTGTAATGTTAAAGAAAATGTTCAGAAGCCTAGCATTTAAGAGCAAAGTCAAGAACAGTAAAGAATTAGGATTGCAGATCATCTGATCATGAAGAAATAAAAGTTGCTTGGAGGCAATATTGGTTTGAATATAATATTTTATTTTGGGTAAAAAAAAAAGTTTGTCTTAATTAAGGTAGGTCGATATAGTTACGAACAAAAAAACATTTTAACATTTTAGTTTACTTTCATATTTCCTATTGCATTCGATGAGTAAAATGTGTAATTTGAATATAGATCTGAACTTTTAACCGGTGAATACGGGCTGGACTGGCTTTCTCCTATCAATTAAGACCAGTCAATTTCATTAGCACACCACCAATAATCAACAAAATACATATATTGTGTATGAGTATATGCATATACAACTGTTTACACAATTAAAAAAAAAAAATTATTCCATTGACAACAATTAATCACAATTAATGAACTGATAGTAAAGTTCAGGAGCCTCTTAGTGCATTCTATTTACCTAAATGTACTGGCTTTCGTAGCTTTTCTGATCTCGCATATCCATCATTCGCTCATAAAATATGTATAAGATAAATTGCTCAATGATCCGAGCACTCTAATCCATAATTATTATTTTTCTTCCGAATAATATTGTATAAAAATAATTAATTACTTAACAGTCCTTTTTCTGGTTTTTATGGTTGGTTTCAAATAGTCAATCTGATACTTAACGACTTGACTTGGCTGTTAGATTTATTTTGAACATACATATGTATGTACATACTATTGCAGCAACTATTCTCTTCCGGGTTCATTTGAATTGCGTCTACCATTGAATACGTCAACTAATACATTTCCAAACAATTGGGTTATGCGGGTATCCATGCAATATTTTTTCTCTTAGATGTGCATCAACTGAATGATTTTTTTTTTTTTTTTTTTTAAACAATCAATTTGTATTGATGAATTATTATTATTATCTTTAGAACGGAGCAATAAGTTTGGTGAATTTAATGACATATTTGCTCTGCTCAAGGTAAGGAAATCCGTTTACTTAAATAAAAAATGTATTATCTAAATCCCGAAAATTAACTATTGGCTCTACAATTTTACTAAATTGTTTCTTTATTGAATTCGCGTATTTAAAGCCGAAATATGGAATCAATCAGCAACATTTAAAATTACTGAATTCATATTGTCATGAGTACGGCAACCTTGGCGCCAAAAATTGTTTTTTGTAGAGAGGTCAGAAACAAGTATTTTTTTTTGGTAGGGGAAGGCGGGTCTATCTCGCCCCATTTAGGAGGTGGGGGCAATTTTAGAAAAAAAATAAACTTGAAATGAAAAAAATAGGTTTAGAACAATTTTTTTTTTTAATTTTGAAATGAAGTGCTAAATTGGCTTTCTGTGGTCAATGCTTATATCAATTCTGAATCGAACACAAAAAACCGAATGGTTTTATGTCTTCTAGTTTTTGAGAAAATTTTAAAATTACTGTCTTTGTTTTGCTTTTGGCATTTACGTTGTCTTACTTTGAGGTAAGCGAATTAAAACATCAATGCCACTATCGTGAAATATCTCTTCTTGAGCAAAAACTCTGTGAAGCTAACGTCACTTCGACACATCATTGAACCTTTTCCTGGACGGTGAAGATGTCATTCGAGTTGGAGGACGCGTAATGAATGAGGAAATCGCGTTCGATTCTATATTCCTATTCTACAGGGTCCGCCAAATAACTTTTTTTTTTTGAAAATGCTATAAAAAAAACTACTGAATATTTTCTCAAATTTCTTTTTTTATTTGAAAGTACAATCCTTCCGGTTAATAATGGAAAATAATTTCATTCAAATGGCTGCCTCGGCTGGCCATGCAGTAGCCTACACGATCGGTCCAATTTTTAAGCACATTATCGATTGTGTGCAGCTGTATTTCACCAATGGCTTCACGAATATTGTCCTTTAAAGCGTCAATTGTCTCTGGCTTGTCGGCGTAACACTTATCTTTGACGGCACCCCACAAATAATAGTCCAACGGTGTCAAATGGCAGCTCCGAGGTGGCCAAACGACATCAGCTCTGCGGCTGATAATGCGATCTTCAAAAACAGGGCGCAAAACATCGAGTGTAGCTTCGGCTGTGTAGCACGTAGTGCCGTCCTGTTGAAACCAAATGTTACCAATATCCTCCTCTTCAATTTTTGTGAACAAAAATTCGTTCAACATGGCCCGATAACGATCGCCATTGACTGTAACGGCCACTCCTTGCTCATTTTCGAAGAAAAATGGCCCAATTATGCCTCTGGACCAAAATCCGCACCAAACAGTGGCTCGTTTTGGGTGCACCGGCTTTTCAATCTATGCGTGCGGGTTTTCTGTGCCCCAAATGCGACAATTTTGCTTGATTACATACCCGCCAAGATCAAAATGAGCTTCATCTGAAAAGATGATTTTTTTGGCAAAATCGGCATCTTCTGTAAGTCGATCGCAGGCCCATTTAGCGAAGCGTTGTTCAAGCGTATACACAACCATATTCGTTCAGCGGAAGGATAAAACTAATTATCTGTCAAATCAGACATGAGCTAAGTGTTACCATTCACGAAATAAGCACTACTTGAAAAAAAAAACGTTAGATGGCGGACCCTTTATTAGATGATAAAAAACTTTTTTATTGAAGCAATGATGCGGTACTTTCACGAACACAATCACCATTTGAGAGCTGATGATTCGCTGACGTGTAAGATGTTTTAAGGCCAACCCAAGGTCAAACTATCCCTTTATGGTAGATTTACCATTTACATTTCAGATGATGAAGAACATGTCCAGTGAAGGCCTACGTTGGTTTTCGTCTGCGCGAAGGCAGTCCATTTAGAGCTAGTTTTCTGACTTAGCTTAGTACTTGACAGTTTTCTTGGAGCTTTGAGGATTTTTTTTTTTTGAAAGAAGAGGTTTAGGCAAACTAATAGAGGTGCACGAAATGAATTAAAGGAGTTTTAATCGTACCCAGGATCTTTAGACCACCAGAAGATAATAAGGAATGCCTTGACTCACTAAGGTGTTGAATGGTATACAATACCTCCAAGGTCTCCGCACTTTGGCGGAATGTGGGAAACTGCGGTAAAGGCTGGCAAGCATCACATGAAACACATTAGGCTGCATTAGGCTCATTTAACGTATGAAGAATTAAATACGCTAATAGTGCAAATCGAAGCAATTCTCAACTCTTGTCCCCTTTCCAATGATCCTTCCGATTTCCAACCGTTCCTGGGCATTTATTACGTATCTCAGTCGATGGCAAAGAGTTCAACGGTTGATTCAATAATTTTGGCATAGATCGAAGAAGGAATATCTTCACAATCTCCAAGCATGGTACAAATGGCGTAGACATTGGGACAGTTCAAGCATTAATGACGTCGTTATGTTGAAGAACGAAAACCTGCCCCAATTGAAGTAGAAGCTTGGTCGAATAATTGCACTTCACAATTTGCCATTTAAGGCAGGGAGAATGTTCATAAATAACTTAAGTTTAGAGCTGAAGAGAATATCTCTGAGACTGGAACGCGATATAATGTACAAAAACATTATATATACATATAATGATATAAGATGAAAAAAACAAGTTTAAATGGGGTAGAACGCCACCTTCGTGCCAGGAACCATAATATTATAAGGTTACCGTGTACGACTCTCAATCAAGATCAATTGAGCCATTTAAAAGAAGCTTACGATAAAATATTTGATTCCGAGATAAAAAACAGAATTCTTACTTAGGCAAATGTGAAATTGGCAACGTTCCGATTGAAGAACTAATATATGGATCGCGAAGGTTTTAAAAAATGTACTCAGCAAGAATTAGAAGCTCTGTTAGGTTTATTAGTTTGTTCTGCAGTATTCAAGGGAACCTAGAATTTTCGCTATTCAATGGAATTTTTAATTGTAATGAAATCTTAAGATTTGATTGTTGTCGAAACTTTGAGGAAGAATAAGAGGGATATTTCAAGAGCGGTCGTAGAACGCGACATGAATGAACTGAATGCTTATATCATCCAACAGAGCCTCTGATGTTTTTAAAAGGCTTTGCAAAATTATTGTATGTAGGAGCCATATATGAAGAGAGATAGAGACCCAAAGACTTCTCGTACAAGTGAAAATGAGCATTGGTACCATTTTAAAACTCCAATCAGCAGAAGCAATTCCAGACATTGATGAAAATTGTATTAAATTGGAAAAATATCAAAAGAGAAAAAGATTTTATTTTTGTCCAATTAATAAAAGGCCCAAGACTACACACTTCTGTGCTAAGTACAAAATACCTTTTTGTTTGACTTAGTCAAAACAAGCACTTTATTCCTGCTTGTTACTTGGCTCTCTTTGACCGGTGTCAGATTTTTTTCTGGCAAGAAGGAATTTCCTTGTATGAAACCACTAATAGGGATCTAACTAAAGAGTTAAAGAGTTTTCCTTCTCGCGCACAGAAAACTTATGCTGAGAATTAATTAGCCGGGCACCGAATATGTTTTCCTTGTATTATATTTGGCAGATGAGCTGATTCTTGAGACCGACTAGACATTTATTTACTAAACTTCAGTTTCGATAATGCTATGATTCGACATCAATTGTTTTTGGCTGCGCGAACCTTTCTAGGAGCTGATAGCAACTCGGATCATTACAGTACGGATGCAGATTTCACGGAATCAAGAAAGTCGAGTAAGGTCGTCAATGTTTTGCAACGGGAAGCTGCAGGCGTATGAGATTACCAAAACCTTTTCCGATTATGTCTCCCTCCAGCTCTCTCAAGAGCCAATGAATTGCGCACAAGTTATAGCAGTGTAGACATTGTCAAAGTGCCATCATGGATGCCACCTCTGACGTGCTCGATTTCAAGCCTCATCTTAAAAGAAACATCTGCTTTGAGGCGAGTACAGATAAACTCACGTAGAGAATGCATCGGTGAACGAGAGCTACTAATCTGAAAAAGGAAGAGAGTCGTGAAATCGAAGAAATTAATGACATGTTATTGCAGAAATGTCTTTCGAAAGTTTTATTGTACTTAATAGTAAAATGAAACTCTCAAGACTATAAAGCCAGAATTTTCTTCTTTGTTATATTGAAGGTTTTTTTTCGTATTTTCCTTCAAAGATATTTGCATTACATGTTACAAGTTGTATATAGATTAAAAATAAAGTTTTGTTTTTCAGAAGTAAGATATTAAATATATCAAATCTCTGTAATAAAATACTGTGCGATAACTAAAATCATTGTAAATATATTGCTACGGAATAAATAAATATCTATCTATCTAGCTAAAGCCAGAAGGGGCCTTCCAAGGTGAACACGGACAACTTGTAGTGAAGTCACAGTCGATGCTTAGAGTATGGAAAGGCCACTTCCGTAGAATGTATAACGTTGATTATAGTAAAAACACCGCTGTCAAATAGAACGAATGGATGAAGACGAGAAAGAAATAACTCCACTTGATCTAGATGATAATGTTGATAGAGCAGGCAACTACCTAATCTGTAAGACATGCTCGGAGGAAAACATATTCCATGAATGGAATTTCAGAATCGTTTGACCGGTCCATAAGAAAGGGGGCACCCATAACTATGCTCAAAATGTGCCTATCAGTGTGATTTAATCGTAGACACACGAATTTCAGGTCGGCACACGACGAGAAACGAGCTTTATAGAGCCATGTCATGTTTTAATATACCTGTTTAGATTGTCAGGCTGTATAGGATGGCGATGGAGAATTCTCACCGCTTCATTAAGGTCATTAACAAACCAACCAGGCAGGACAACGCATTACTATATGATTTCTTTAACATGATTGGGATTCAATGGCCAATGCAAAAGTCTGACAAAAACGCTGAAATCACAGGCAGAATAACTCTTCTCAATCATTTTTTCTTTCCGTTCAAGATGCAATTGAAAAGTGGAATTATCTCTGAAAAAGCCAAGGTAACTTTTCATAAAACCGTAATCATTATCTTTCCTTTTCTATATTCGATTCGAGAAAAAAATGCTACATGAAATCTTGAGTCGCGTTTGTATTAAGAGAGAGTGGAATGGAACTGAACGATGTGTAGAGCTACATCGCCCTAATAGAGGGAATGGACACCTTCGGAGACCGTTGCAGCAGGAGACAATCACATTTAAGGTGGCGCACACAAATAGAATAGGACCTGAACCTAATGGGTGTGCAGCACTGGAAGCAGTGGGCTAAAGATGGTGCCGTTGGAAAGGTTTGTAGGTTTAAGCTCAAGTTCACTCCGAGTTGTGTCGCCATTTAAGAAAATAAGTAATCAATTCAAATTGATTGTTTTCACTCACGTATACCCTCACTAGTAGCGAGCAAAAAAATCATATAAATAGTTCACCTTTTCTGGAAGATACATTCATTCAAACACGAGCAGTCGAAGAGATCACATCAAAATGGAGAAAAATGAAGTAAGAGCCGTCATTAAGTACCTACCTCTGCCTGAAAAAAAATGTCTACGAAAGAAATTCGCGCTGACTTAGTGGAAACATTGGGGGACTCTCTCCTCCATATTCCACAGTTACAACGTGGAGTAAGGAGTTCAAACTGGGCAGAACGTGGACTGAAGACGAACATCGCTCCCGGCGTCCATCCACATCCCGCACCGAGGAAAATATCAAAAAAAATCGAAGACATCGTGCTAGATGACCGACGAGTGACCATCCAACATTTAGTTAAGATCACAGGGCTCTCATTTGGAAGCATTCAAAATATCCTGACAGATGATTTGAACATGAAGAAGGTCTCCGCAAGATGGGTCCCAAAAATGTTAACCGACGAACAAAAAGAGAAGCGACTTCGCATTTCAAGAGCGAATCTTGAAAAATATCAAAAGGATCCGGCGGCTTTTTGCACTCGTTTTGTAACGATGGACGAGACTAAACAACAGTCGATGGCCTGGAAAAGACCTTCTTCACCGACCCCTAAGAAGTTCAAGGTTTCAAGCTCGATTATGGCGTCTGTTTTTTGGGATGCCGAGGGAATTATCATGATTGATTATTTGGAGAAGGGAGCTAGAATTACAGGCTCGAACAAATAAGAAAGTTGTGGGAAGCCATTAAGGAAAAAAGATGGGGCAAACTGTGTGCGAAGGTGTTGTTTAACCAAGACAACGCACCCTCTCACAAAGCTCAAGTTGTGTTGGATGCCATACGGCAAGCGGGCTTCGAATTGGTTGAGCACCCTCCCTATTCTCCAGACCTAGCCCCCAGCGAGTTCTATCTCTTTCCTCGCCTTAAGGAACACCTCAGAGGCCAGAAATTTGGCGATGATAGTGAAGTGATGGCTGCCGTACAAGCGTTTTTCGAGCAGCAAGATAAAGATTTTTTTTTAAATGGAATACAAGCTTTAGAGAAGAGATGGACTAAATGTATAAACTTATTAGGAGATTATGTAGAAAAGTAAATTTAATTTGGAAGAATAAATGTTGTATTATACATTGATTATCATTACTTTTTGATTGCCCCTCGTATAGTGTTTGAAAAGAAAACGAGAACAAGGTAATATTCTTCTTCTTCTGTATTGCTAAATTTGCAAGTCTTTTTTTATGCTTGTGTAAAATAATTTTTCTTAGTTACTTACATGTTATGAAACCCATAAGGATGAGTCTAGCGCCAGTGTCAAATTAGTTACGCCTGACGCAGACCGCAAAGTTATGCACCGTCGAAAAATGTAAGGCAGGGCATTCGAGTATATCATTCACGTTTGCCCCAACCAAGAAAGAGAAGAGATTCGAGAAAAAAAACATATTTACCTTTTAACCGTATTGTATCACAGGCATCTTCTACCCAACGAAGATACCACAACATCCAAACTGCATAGGGTAAGCGTTTCTTCGAAGCGAAAGGCGAAATTTATAGGAATTTCTGCTATGACTTCATTGACTGATTGCAATCTCTAACATCACACTGGTTGCTTACTTGAGTTGTTCCTGTATAACACCGATGACCGCTCTCGACAATCAAATTGAATACGTAGTTCACCCCGAACATATGTAGGACTTCGGCTGAAATACACATATGTTTTGTCGAATGCATCGATGCATCTATGCATTTGGTTACGGCCGCAAAGACAATATCCACTTACTACGAGCCTATGAGTATGTATTGTACGTTAGAATATGTGAGTTGAGTTGAGACGTTGGCGCAAATAGGTATAGCCTCCCATAGAGAAGATAAGCCAGCGAGTAAGACGTAAAAGAAGTTTTAGATGACCGCGACGACTACGACGACTACGACGACGAGGACTTGGTGCAGAATTTGTAACCACGAAAACCCATAAGACTTAAATTGAAAGATATGAATTTTATGGCTTTGTTGGTATGCACGCGTGCGCTCGTTCACTTGCGCAATAGGTTACGCTTGCATCGAAGAACGTACCGATGGCCGATGCGGCCGACCATCGGTGGTGGATGTACTTAATAGGTGGGTCACAGTTGAAGTTTAACTGAAAGAATTGTATGAAATCTGTAAACACATAAATAAAAACATAATAATGGAATGCTCAGACGCGCTCCATGCTGTCGTAATATCTAACACAATCTGGCGAGAAGACACAGACCTATATGCGAATTTACTGAATCTGGATGTGGTGGAATAGTGGAGCAATTCGCATGAATGAAATCATGGTATTGCATCTTTGTGGCATCGAAATCAAAGTAAATGTGCAGTTCACAGGATCATGAAATGCGTCTTTTTGAATGTGTGAATTTATGGATTCCTGTTTTTGATTGGATATTCGAAAACGATTTATGCAGATCTGTCAATGATCTCTGATGTTTTCAACGTCAAATATTGTGTATGATTTCTTATGTCCTTCTCGAGAACTAGAGTCAAGTGAAAATGTTTGATGTTCTATAGGCAAAGTGTATGCTTCATCAATTTCGAGGAATGCAATATTGTCATTAAATTACTTGTAGGTTTGATTAAGGAGGAGAAATAGTGATATCACTCCAGAATATCCAGCCAGTGCTGATAAAGGTTCAATTCTGAACCTTCGTATACCATTAATGAAACGACTAAAAATCAATCTTATATAAATATCGGCCTAAAAGGCTAGGAAGGGAAGTGGGGAATTCATATCACGCTGTAAACAAATGTTTCTGCTGAGAATTTCAAGAATCAACAAGAAAAATAGAAACATTGCCTGAAACATTTAGAATCGTTTTGATAGGTTGTGTTCCCTAATGACCATGCCATTAATGTATGAGATTTTGTGATGGAACTGTCGAGAGATATGTGGATAAATGGCGATTTAATTCCACTCATAGGCTCCAACAAACCAGTATCAACATACATATTTGCCAAGAAACATCCTGCCGGGAAATAACGCCGAGCGAAATAACACCGAATTCTCAAATTCGGCCTTATGTATATCACTTTATGAAAGCGAAATAAGACCGACTTTCAAATTTGGCTTTATTTCGCTTTCATATAGAGAAATAAAGCCGAGCATTGTTTGTGAAATAAAGCCGAATTTCTCAGATAAAGCGAATGTCTTCCGAAATACTTAGAATTTATATCTTTCTGTTGACAAATATAAATGTTATATTTTACAACATATCTAAAAAATAAATGAAGTAGTTAGAAAAAAAAACGAATTTTTAATATGGTTATATTTTGACTGTTGATATAGGCGCCTGCCTGACGAAAAGCACCTACCCCGAGCGGAGCAACGAAATTGCGTGAGCGGGACCTGCCGCATACGAAAAGAGAGATTAAATCCCTTAATCCCGCGAAGCGGGCCACCCAGGTACGCTTTCAAGTGTGAAATAAAGGCGAGTCGGCTTTATTTCGCTTTGATTTGAACGTTTGTTTTGTTATATTCCGAATCACAAAATTCGGCTTTATTTCCAACTATGAACGCGCTCGGCGTTATTTCACGGCACCACATCCTAATAGTTTTTGAATTTATTTTGTAAAGTTTAGTTAATATTCAATAATTTGGTTGTTCAATTGTAGCCTTGATTAAATTGAAAGTGTTTTTCTACGCCCGGGCTTCGTACACTTTATTTACATTTGTTTTCAAACTTCAAATTTTCTGGTCCAAAGGTTGATGTCGTACCGTAACTGAATCAAATGCGTACTTCATCCTAAGCTCTTAATCTATCCATCTGTATTGAAACGTTTGTTTTTTATAGACAGTTGCTATCCTATCCCTCTGCCGCGGCTTGGAACGGTAGTCGTAAGAGGCGACTATGTAAATCCCTAGTGAATTTCTGCCCCATGAATCAAAATGGCGTGGTAGGCACAGAGCTGATGACTCTGCACTGCGCACACTCACATCATTATAACAATGCACCGTTCCAACCCAACACTCAAAGCAGCATGAAACATCGTTGACACACCTTAAATGCGTTTGTCTGCTTTAGGAAAAATTTTCCCGATGTATACTAGTTCCCCCATCGGATCTCCAGGTGGGAACTACCTAAAGGAGAGCGTCCATGAAAAAACATACATACAAATTAAGGATAAGCTCGAGGAACGCACGAAGCCTGTAAAGACCGGGTACCTTCTAAGCAGTACTGAATTAAATAAGTTACCTATATAATAATAATGGAACATTTTTCATCCTTCGACGAGGAAATCGACCAAGATGCCAGGAAACCGTAATAATCCAAGACTTTACCCCCTGGAAAGTACTGAAAAGAACACGCGTATGAGAAAACAAACCCTAGGAAGGGAAGTCAGCCGTCTCCTCTGGGATAAAAAAACAACAATGGCAAAGGAAACGGCTTGCGAGGGTGGTCCAATAAGTTCTTAGCCTCACCGCCAGTATCCCAAGAGCAACTTACTATCGTGTAGTACATTCTAGTAGCTTGCTACTGTCGAAATTTCAGCGGGATCGGACTCGTAGCTTTATTTTGACCGCGTGTGGAAGCGGGAGTGTCCGCGGATTTTAGAAAATGGAAAAAGAGCAATATCGGTCGGTGATTCGATTCTTGTTTTTGGAAGGGAAATCGCGCAGCGAAATCAAAGAGCGTTTGGATGCTGTGTACGGTGACTCTTCTCCTTCGATGGCGATCATCAAAATTTGGTTTAATGAGTTTCAACGTGGTCGCACGTCGGTTTTTGATGAGCCAAGTCCAGGTGCCCCGAAAACGGCTACCACGGAGGATAACGTGATAAAAATCCACGATCTCGTATTGGCAGACCGCCGATTGAAGGTGCGCGAGGTACTGAGACAGAAGGCATTTCAAAAAATCGCGTGGGTCATATCTTGCATGAAATTTTGGGTATGAAAAAGCTGTCGGCGCGATAGGTGCGCGTTTGCTCACTCCGGACAACAAGCGCAACCGTGAGACCACTTCAGAGCAGTGTTTGACCAAGGAACAGTCGAAGCAGTGCACTTCACCCGGCGAACGTGCTCCGAAGAAGGCGAAGACTGTCCCATCGGCCGGAAAGGTGATGGCCACCGTTTTCTGAGATTCACAATTGGCAAAATGGTCACAGGCTGTACTATGTCAAATTATGGGGCCGATTCGACGCCGAATTGAAGAAAAAACGGCACCACTTGGCGAAGAAAAAAGTGCTCTTCCACCATGATAACGCACCGGCTCACACCTCCGCCCTCGCCACGGCCAAATTGGTCGAATTGGGCTACGAACTGCTGTCCCATCCACCGTATTCTCCATATTTGGCCCCGTGCGACTTCTTTTTGTATCCAAACTTAAAAAAGGCACTCGCTGGGCAGAAATTTCAGTCGAATGAGGAGGTCATCGCCGCCACGGAGGCCTACTATGCAGACCTCGAGTAAACGTTGGCGCATCGCTGGATCAAGTGTATCGAGCTAAAAGGAGACTTTTTGTTTTTCTTTTGTAGGCCAAGTACTTATCGGATCACCCTCGTAAATGAAGAGAAAACCAGATATTGTATATGGTTACTGACCGATTTGGATGGATTCAAACCTCGCACCTAACTGAGCTCGATAAACGCTTTGAGAAACTGGACGTGTTCACGTACCTGATGACCGTATTAATTGCCAAAAACGACATATTGATTTAAATAAATAACCCTTTCCCTCACAACTGTGAGTTTCAGAATTTTGTCTGCCAAATGAGCTAAAATTGATTTTCTTGGTTCACTCCTGTACGATACAAATGAGATTTGTTTCCGGGTATATTGTAGTCGATTGCGACGCATTTCTGGGTATCGTTCGACCTGTTAATAGTGCAATTCGCGACTATACCGTCCCGTCATCAAACATTACCTATATAATTATAATACTTCGTTAAATAGTTTCCTAAATTTATGTTGCTAATTATTCATCTCTAAATATCAGGTATTAGTTCTAAAGTTTTGTTGATTGAGATTTTACAGTGAATAAGTGTCTTTTACATTATTAAGTTCGATTTTTACAGTTGTGAGGTTCGGCTTTATATGTATGTATAGTACCGAAGCGAGAATATCTTTCTTCTTGCAAATTTTTATTTTCATCCGTTTATTTGAATAGAATGACGCGAAGATTTGTTATCGATTAAGCTATTTTAACATCATTATCAGTGACGATGTTTTGCCTATAGAAAACGATGCAGAAAATAACGAAGCTCTTATTGGTCAAATAGAAGATGGCTTGGGATCTTACAATTTTCACTCGGAAGATGAGATTCCATTTGCTCAGCATCTTGAACTTTCCGATCAAGAAGCTTCTACTTCAGTAACAATAAGTTCACGCAAAAGAACATTTCAAAGGATAAAAGAACAATTTCAGCCTGATAGATCAGTACCTTTTAATTGACGAGCAAATGATACCATTTTTAGGTCGATGTGCTGTTCATCAATATGTTAATAAGGTATGGTATTAGACTTCGAAATCTATCAAATTGCAACAACGCCTCTTAAAAACAGAAGTCTAGGTTTAGGACCAGCAGTTGTTCTACGTCTAACGGAAACATTGCCAAGGAACTTATGTATGTGTCTACTTCGATAGATATTTTGGTACACTAGATGGGCAGGACATGTAGAACGAATGGCCAGTGGACGAACAGTAAAAAGAATAATAAGGAGGAAACTCGTACTAAAAGCACAGAAACTACCGTTAGAAGAGATGGGACAGAACAGCGAAACATTGAAGAAACATACTCGTGATAGGAAGGCTTGGCGAAAGAGCCTCTTAACTTACGAGATCCAAATGGCCGCTAATAATAAGGAGAATAATATACTGGCAGTGAGATACAATAAACTAGAGGGACTTATGAATGAGCTACTGTGGGATTTGCAATCTGCGTCAAATGCCAGGATACCAACCACTTACCATAGCCACAGTACTTCGTAAATTGAACTAGTTTTTATCCGTATACCTAAATTCATAGATCTACATACCTATAAGGTCCACTTGGCACGAAAACGTTTGCTAATTGGTTGATTTATTGTTATTAAGTTATTATGAGTGATGAGTGGCGAGACAAACAAAACTGAACTCCGAAAACAGAAAGGAACGAAAGATTATTTGTAATATAGTGGTAAAAACTTTTCATCCAGAATGATGTTACGCAACCATTGCAATGGATTGTGTTCTTGAATCTTATTAGATCATCAATGGAGGACTATAACCTAATGCAAGAAATGAAAGGACATTTGACGATATATGTTCGAAACACACTGATTTAAAAATATTCAGTTCAATTACAATATATTTATATTTATTAATTAATTTATTTATTTAATTATTTAGATCTTTATTTTATTTATTTATTTCTTTATTTATGTATCTATTTATTTATTTATTTATTTATTTACTCTTTATTGATGTTCAAAATTATAATTTTGGGTTTTTTTTTTCTCCCTTCGAATTTTATTAAAAATAAAAGTATAAAATCAACACTAATATAAAAAAATTATTCAGTTGAAAGATATATTATTCTATATCATATCTCTGTACCACGACTATTGTAAATTGTGCGATTACACACATATAATATGTTGTTGTTGTATATACGAGTAATAATAATAATAACAAAAAATATTCAGTTATACATATGTATACGCTCAAAGTATCAGTCTACGATACAGATCCTCTTGCAAGCGTAAAAAAACATCAGAAATGTTCAGATCCTATAAGAACTACGCAATCTATCCAACAAGTACAAACGATCGTTGACGAAAACCCTTCGAAGTCAATTATAGCCATTGCGAAGGACCTTAATGTTTCAAAGGGCCTAATACTTTTGATCCTTATAAAGTAACAGCTGAAAAAAAGGATCTTCCTTAATTTTCAACTTGCCTTTATAAGGTCTATCTTAAAACTGATTTCCATTTTAAATTTCCTTACTAGCTTACGATACGATAAAGCGTTATTGCTGACTCAGATGCACAAACAGGGACAGGTAATTCTACGAATTGCCATGATCCGCGGATATTCGCCAGACGCTGAGTGAGCATATTTATACAGAAGGCACAAGCTGGGGAACAGAGAACTATCCGTGCAAAGAGTCTTTCGAAGCACACTGAAGCTCACAAAATGTTGTAGTTTTTCTCTGATGGAAAAATAAAAAAAACCAAGACCAAACAACCAGCCGCAAAAAGATAGATAGCTATGTTCAGGTTGTACAGAGGTTCTCCATGTTATGCATCCGAAATTTCCAGCTACTGTCTTGGTTTCAGAAGTTGTGAACAACGAACTGTGATGCCACTTAACTTTTTACCTCATGGACTTCGGGTTAATTCAGCCGCCTACATCGAAGTTTTAGAAAACGTTGTGAAATCTTGAATTGTTACGTTCATACATATTCCAGCAGGACTCTGCTCCTTCACATAAAGCGATGGCGACACAGGATTGGATGACCGATGGGGCATAGGTAAGCATGAGATTAACAAACATTCTCACAACACCATTTATTCACTGGAGGATGCTATAACTGCCAGCATGATCAATATGAATAGAGAGCATTTAATTTGGGCATGCAATCATTTCCGACCCAGGATTGACGAGGTTATTGCCGCTAAAAGAGGTTTTATAGAATAATTTTGTAATGAAGTAATCACTCAACGTTGTATAAACATTTCATGAAAATACATATAATAAATTTTGTGAAAAACATAAGAAACTTAGTTTTCATTTCAGTTTCTCATTAAATACCATACGCACCCGGTATACATATTTGCCAAAATTGCATATCAAAACTAAAAAAAATCATTATAGTAGGAATATGTGAAGCCTAATATCTTCCTACCTTGAACAATACCTCGAAAGGTGCTTACCCTATATTCCTTCTTCTTACGACCGGCTTCAAAACTCGCCCTTGGAGATGGAAACTCTGTCTTACTATTCAAGGATTTTTTTTTTAGAAAAATTACCTAAAATAAAATAAATTCTCACGATTATGTATTTTCAGTACCGCGAATAACTTTTAATTTTGATGCTTGTCACTAGCGTATAATGGACCAGCAATAACATACGTTTGCTGTCACAGATTTCCTCCCTTAGCCTTTTTGCCTTCTCCACTCCTCACAAACCCAGAAAACACCCTTTCAAAACAAATTCACAGCTTAGGGTGAATACGACACTTTGTTGTCAAATAAGATTATTGATGTCCACATTTTCACCCTCGATCACGGCAACAGTGATTCGAATTCTCATTCGCACTAGCAGACTATAGCTGGCAAACCCGCCTAACCTTTTTGCAAAGCGTATACATAGACAAGGATCCTCTAATGAGACGATAGGTAGTGTTTTTGAAATTTCGGTTGAATGACTATGATGCTTCTTTAGTGGTATGTAATGATTTTCCATTATTTTCATCCTCGTCAATTGATTACACAGAAACCGAATGAAATCAAAATTAGGGAGTAGTGTTAGAAGAGTGAATGGTAATATTTGCAGACCTCTTTCGTTACCAGTGTCAATCGACTGGTTGCTGGGGCAATAAATCATGATTGCCTTTAGATACTCGTACCTCATTTTTAGTCAAGGACTTGTAATGCTTAGAGGTTTGATGACGTCTGTGGCGTTGAGCAGATGTTGATTGATAATTTTTATCTAAAGTCTAGTATTTATATTCAATCAAGGAAACCTCAATGCATAAAGGTATATCACTCATCAATCAAGAGCGTTCTATTCTGTTCCTATATTAGGTGTCTATTCTTCAGCATTTGTTTTAAGTGATGATATCTGTCTTGACTTGTCATGCAACGTGACTCCTTGTTTTCATATAATCGTCATTTTGACTGCAAGTCGCGTGCCACACTTCACCCCAAATTCGTTCAGAATTTAAATTGAGAGGTGCACGGCTTGGATGGAAACGCATCCATTTCGCTACAACATGCTCGAAGAATAGCTTCCGTCATCACCATAATTATCACCTACAGCGAATGAGTTTCAACTTTTATCGCACTTTAACGTCGCTTGCGTTGCGGTATAATAGTAAATTGAGAAAACCCAATTTATTATATTGCAGGCCTTGCGTTATGTCTCTAATTGAAAAACCCATAGACTAACGCAATTTGAATTCACGCAACTATTGTCGAATGCAAATGGTTTCGTATCTCTTGGGCGTTTGTTCGGCTCTTGTTGGAAGATACATATTTGCTATCGCATAATTGTATTGTACGCCTGTCTAAATGATGTGAAGGCACGCGGTCTATTTGCTCGTGTGCTTCGTTTTTATCTCAAATCATGCATATGTATGTACATAGGGGCTCTACTACTAGTGGGCACACTTTTGACGGTAGCTATTGTAATAGATATTCGTTTGTTATCCACCCTACGGTTACGGTTGCTAAGTAAAAGTTAATTTTGCCACGTACTATTGAAAATGATTAATTTGATGAAATAATTAGAACAAAATGGATGCAAAGTTTAAAGGGTTTGTATAAAAGGTATCGGAAACAATTTTTTTTTCTGAATACGCTCGACGGTGGCGGGTCTGACCTTTAAAACACATCAAGCATCAGTGCAGGCGAGCTTTCGTTCAGTCTATAACTAGTTTTTAGTAGATTCGGTGCAAGCTCCAAATTTATCGAACGACTAAACAGCAATGCGCTATCCATCAAATTTTGTTTTGGACTGGAGAAATGGGGTACGGGTGGCATGGCCCAAACTGCAATTTTAAGCGGCACAAGTTCTTGACAGACAGACGAGGAAGTATGGAGAGCAAGCTCCGTGCTGGAGGACCGTCGGTGTTATAAGCCAAAGACAACGTACCAAGAGGGTGATCCACTGCGAATTTGTATCTTAGGGGCAGGCAGTTTTTAACCTAGAACACTTTAAAAGGGGTCTACCGGGTGAGGCCAGCCTTCGCCGGAAATTTGCTGTTCGTTATACTTGGGCTTCTTTTAAGAAGCAATCACTTTATCGAGGTAAAGTTTCCAAAAAATCAAAAATTCACTCATATACGTTATCTATTCTAAAAGATGCATTTTTTTGTTAAGTAACATCCCCTCATCCTTTTTGATTCGCAGAACGAATAGCATGCAACCCTTCAGTATGAACACATTGTCAAAAGTATATGTGCTATTTTCGGGTAATTAAAACGATTATAAAAAAATACCAGCCCTAATTGACTGTTGCAAATTTGTTGATTCAATTTTTTTTTCTTTCGAAAGTCCGTGGAGCGATTTTTAAACTGCTTTCGTGATCGTTGAAGCGAATGAAGGGAATGGATGATGCCGGAAATGACAACAATCGTGTAAACACGAGTTTCGCATTTATTTCGCAGAAGACATGTTGGCACGTTTCAATTGTTCTCGATTTTACAATCGGTTGCTTGATAAGGTTTTTTGTTCGTACTCGTAATGCTGATTGAGTTAAAGTACCGTCCTTCAGGCGTTACGAATTCTGTAAAATAAAGAATTTTCCTGTGAACTCAAAATTTATAGAATTTACTTTGTGAATCCCTTCATCCTCTTTCCATATATAACTGTTACGTACTTTTGTTTTACCTGTGGAGAAATTTAAATTATTTATTGGCTTGGGGACAATATATTAAGAAAATTCTGTGACCTAGTGGCGTTTGGTGTCTTAGGTGACAGTTACATAGCAAGCGAGTAACACAAATGCGAGCTCGCGCTTTAAAATTTTCCGCTATGAATTAAATTATGATTGCAAGCGCGAGTTTGATCTAGAATAGTGAGATGGCGTTCCAATCAGTAAAAATGTATGTATGTGTTCTGCCTGGGTGCACGTGGCATTAGTTCGTATGAAAGCTTGTTAACACGAATTCTTGCGTGCTTTTCATTAAAATGAGTAAACCAGAATGCCATGCGGTCATGACCCAAAGCTTTGCACAAGATGGGTGTCGTTCTTTCTGTGGGGCTACTTGACAGGAATGCGAATAGTTATCACCGGAAATCTTGCGGAGAGTTATGGAAAATGCGGTGAAACAAGTACAAATGTGTATCAACACTGGCGGCAGCCACTTGACGGATATCATCTTTTCCACTTAACAGAATAAATTATAAAGGTCCAAATAAAGATTTCCATTACTCAAAATCATTTTTTTTATTAAGAAAAAAAGTAATTTACAAATAACATTGTAAATTACCACCTTAGTCTAAAGGATTGGCTGGCTGGCTGATTTATGGTCGGTGTATAGACATCGGCACCCACACCATTGCTTGTCCTGGATCCGTCTGTGCATATTTCCAGTGCAGTGTATTTTCTTGGAAATTCATTCCCGTCCCGATTTCTTTGCCTTTTCCTTACCAAAAAGATCCAAGAGTAGTAGGTGAAGCATCGTTTCAAGGGCTGCAGTGGGAGGTGTTTCGCAGTGCCCCTGTTATAGCTATGCACGCCACCCTTGAAACTCTGCTTAGAAGTTTACAATAGTTAGATCTGCACAGTGCCGCCCACCAGACTAAGCAGCCGTACATTAGTATAGAATTAACAACCGCGGTATACAGCCAATGGGTTTGTTACCCTATCTGGTGCCCAAGGCTTTTTTGCACGTGTATAGCGCCGGTGTTGCTTTTGTGATGCATTCTTCCGCATTCAATTTTCATTCGAGCTTCCTGTCGAGTATCACGCACGGTATTTGGCGCGGTCTGCGAATCTAAGGTATGTCCCATTGAGTTTTGATGGAGTGATTTGAGGTATTTCGTTTACAACAATTGTGGCGATAGTACTCCTCCTTGTGTTGTGCCAAGTTTTACTGCCCTTTTTGCGTTGTAGCAGCCGAATTTCGAATGAATCTTAAGAAGAAGGGAAGAGAGACTGATAGGTCTGTAGTCTTTTGCTTGTTTGTTGGAGATTTTTCCTGCTTTTGGTATAAATGTAACATTTACTTCCCTCCAGGATATAATCTAGACTAGATGAGAATAATACCAAAAGCCACGGTTCGAGAATGCCGTAAGTACAATGCATCTCTACCGGGGTAGAACTCTTCGCTAATGACCGTTGCGATGGCATCAGGTTTGTTAATTAGGGTGGGTATAATGGGAACCTTTGACAGTATTTTACTCACTCTACTGGCCTTATTATTCTCTTCTATTCCTGAGCAGAAATTACACCAGGAATGCCTTTGCGGCTTTCTTATCTAACCTTTATATAGTCTGAAGCTGTTTTTGTAACGGTTCCGCTTCTCTATTCTGTTTTGTTTTTCTGCTTTGTTGAAAAGCCTTCTGCTTTTCTTTCTAAGGGCACCAAGCTCAGCAGACCAACATGGAGGTTTGGTTCACTTTGTTGGTCTACTACTTGGGCAAGACTTTAGGAAGCTGTTGTTCATAACTCCTGTAGCCTTAGTCGCCAGACGTTCAATGTCTGCATGTGACTTGGGGTTACTTAATTGAGTGGGGTCAAGGGCGACTTTAAGGTTTGCCTCATATTTATCCCAATTTATCCATTCAGGATCCTAAAAGATTTTTTAGGTGGGATCTCAGAGTTTAGATGGAAGCAGATGTAACAGTGATCAAAGAAGGAGTTCTTTTCTGATATCGACCCGTTTGCAACCGAGATATTGGAAGAATTGGATACCAAAGTTATATCTAAAACTTCCATGTTTTTTCTTGTTACGAAGGGTGGCATATTGCCCCTTTTACAAATAACAAGGTCTGCTTCAATAATATACATAAGTAAGTGATACTTCGCCTCTTTTGTTGATGACGCTACTGCCCCAAATAGTGTGGTGAGCATTCGCGTCATATCCTAACAGAACCGGTGTTTTTGTCCGTTCTGCCTCACTGACCATGCCTATGATTGTTGTAGATAATAACGATCTGAAACATTTGACGCTTCTTGTGAAAGCTTCGTTTCGGGATCAGAAAGCGTTGGTAATCCCATGGTCTAGTCAATCCCCAGACCTCAATCCTATTAAGAATTTGTGGAACGTACTGAAGAAAAAATTAGAGGGTCAATATTTCACAAACGGAGACCAATTGTGGGAGGCTGTTAAAAAAGAGGCCACATGTCAACGGTTAATTGATTCAATGCCACGCCGAATCCGAAAAGTTTTGGACAACAATGGAGGATATTCAGATTGCTAGAGTATGGTAAAAAAAAACTGCATTAAAAAACAATTGTTTATAAAAATCCATTGATATTCGTATTTTAGGTTAGCACACCTATTTTTTTGACTACCTGTGTATGTATACGAATTTGTTAGATGATCCCACTTTAGATTAGAGTTGCAATTCTCCCTAAATTGGTCCACATGTTACATTTCGTAAATTCTTCTCTTTTATTAAAAACACATCAGTTACATTATTCATTGTGGTTTCTAATGCTGCAATTAAATCGATATCCAAGCCAAAGGTTATCCAAGCTTTACCAAACATCAGTAACACGATCACATCTTCTACGACCACTTTAAATTAACGTACAAGATACGCAAGTTACGGATTTGATTAACCAAATGGTTGGTGATTAGCCCACAAACTATCATACTACTATTTATTTCTATAATACTGCTATAATATGCAGTATCCCAAATGGAACACGGCAGAACCAATCCAAATAAACTCTGTCGGCAGATGCATATATCTCGAGATTTTCAGCTCGAAGTGTTTCATTCAACTCATTGACCTATGTTGTCGATGATGACGAGCAGAAGTAGATCTCTTGAATAGGAGAACAATTATGTAACGTTTTGTTCGGCGCCCAAAACTATCGTGTGTTCATACATAAGTACGAGGGGCTCGAATTACATTCTCTTTGAAATTAAATAATCAAATAGGATATCTGGTTCGGAATTAAAAAGGCATAGCACACGCTGCCTGTCAGTGAATGATTGTTGGGATTGTTGTTAATAGACAACAAAACATCTATCAATACGAGCATACCCTTTCGTACCAGGCGAGAATGTCTGCTCTCCAATGAGAATGAGAAGTCCTTATACTCGTATTCATTGTTAGGACACAGTGTTAAAGGATTTAAACATCAATCTTAAGGGCGTTGTCAGCCTTTTGAACGAAATGTCAATTTTCATTTATAGCCATTCAGATAGGAAAAATCAAAAATTCTTTTTTCTGTTCTATTTGTTTTGTTTTCGTATTAAAACGAAAGATGTTGGTTGGTTGGCTGACTGGTTGAATATATGGAGAATTGTGGTTACGAGGGAGAGTTTGTCAACCGGAATCCTTTGTGTGATTCTGTCATGTGGTCTGTCAGTTAATGTTGCTACTGTGGTTGCCCGAAGTAATGTGTTGTGCGCATAAGAAAATTCCACAAAACCATAAAGATACATGTGTTTTGGGTTAAAGAACACCCAAGAAAGTCAGACGTACACAGTTTTACGGGTAGAGCGCTCTTCGCTAAAAAGTCAGATTTAAGTTCAACATCGTGGTTAATATGTTGTGTATTTATTAAGTAATCTTGTCTAGTGTGGTGCGTTCCTTATTAAGCACAGGAGGAGTGTCTTGATTAAATCATCCCCGCTGTGTGGAATGAACGTTTATGTTTTGTTCTCACTGCCTCCTCCACTTGGAAACCCTTTGAATCACCACTTCAAGAATTTAAATTGCACAAACGCTTGTGAAATAATAAGGGGTGTGGGCTCGGAAGATCGAATATGTAATAACGTGTGCTTGAAATAGATTAAATACTAGCATCATAACAATTTAACATATTGTTTTAAATGGAGAGAAAAAGAAAACGATCATCTACATACATATGTAAGTTCAATCCAATATACCATACATATTTCGCTGCGGTTCACACAAGTAAGCCCATTGTTGGTAAATTGCTCGAATATGCTACTTATCGTCCTTGTCACCAGACCCTTCATGCCATTGTTCGTTCTTGTAACAAATATGAGTGCTCTCTTCACAGATTCTACTCCTTTGAGAACGAGTATCAGAAGAGGAACTCCCGGAGATTCAACCCCCAATCAAGAGGCCAGAAAATACTACGGATCATGCAATAAACTTTTCTCACGCATCACTGAGCGATACATGTTAAAGAATTAAGAAGACGATCGGTACCAGGATAGTACGCTCATATGTACACATGCATACGTATCTGCCAATGTGTAGCGATACGATTCCTTTCAATTGTATTCAATTAGAAGGCAGTTAAGGTTGAGGTTTTTTAATGTGCGACAGTACGTTCCACTTGGTTGATTATGAAGCCTTAAGTAAAACTTCTATCCCAGCTTCTATGAAGTTCATATAAAAAATGCACGATGGGATTCATTCATTCGTAGGCATGATGTTACATTTGCACTTATTCATAACCGCGGACTTGGGGTTTCTGATAAATTGAATGCTCAATGAAACAAATGTTGCCTCTTAAGTATTGTAAATTTGATATTCATTCACGTCGCATTGTTCATCTTTTGTTAGCATCGAACATAGTCTAATGAGAGTATTAAGTGACCTTTCGAAGGTTTCAATAGCATACAAAGGCGCTTCTTCAGGTACCAACGTCCTTGGTGCATTGAGTCTTCGATCATTTTTCTTTCTTCTGCCGTAGCATTTATTTTGCATTTACATATGCCAGTATGCAAATGTAGAAATCCACTCGTACGAAGTACTTGAAGTTGTTCGACATTTAAATTCTGAACAATTACAACAATAGTATCGTTTTGATTGATTAGGTCATTCAGATCGATTTCGTTTTTGTTTCTTTGAAGGATTGTGAGAAATATTATATACTGAATAAGATTGTTATCTGGGCACTCCTTCAAGATTTTGGAAATTCCATTTTGGAATGACTTTTGAATTACCCTCGACATGGTGGTCATTTCTATTTCACTTAAAATCTGAATATAATATTTCAAATGAATGAAAATGCATTAGTTTTATAGTATTTTGTTCTGGTCCGAGTGACTGTATCTAAATTGGGAATAATGATATTTATTGTACGAGTACTATCCGGCCCGAAGCCCTAAAGATTATCACGTAACGTCACGCATACATGCCAAGCAATGGGGATTCTATTATTATTTTTTTTCCATAAGAAGATATAATATTCCCTATATTCCCTCGGTTTAGACATTTTTGGAGGTTCATACATCCATACAAATATAAGCTCATAAGCAACTATTGCATTGTTTGATATCCTTAATTGATATTAATTGACGATGAATACTCCATGCATGCATGTGTTTGATTTGAAAGGAAGCGCAACACCCTTGGAGCGTGTTTAGTTTTATCATTTACAGAAAAATATCATTGAGAATCAAAATTAAATCTTTTGGGCGCTTGTTTTCTCGTAGGGCGAGCAATGCAATTGATGACAGTTTTTTTTTTTTTTTGTCGTTCCCAGTTAATTATTTTCAATTGAACACTAAGAATAATGTTAGGGACGGACTGGTGGGGAATGAACTTCAAACGTAGACGAAACTGGAAAAAACAGTCAGAATAGGGTGTTTCTGTAAGTGCATTGCTTCGTATTAATACTTCCTTCCTTTTAGTAGGTTGCTTTTATATGCAGAGTAGATCAGAAAAGGAAAAACCATATTGCCATCTTACTGGATTGTAAAAATTAGTAAAAGACGTTCGTTCTCAGTTATGTATATTATCTATAAATAAGTTGATCATCTATAAAAGAATTGATATTTTAGCCGCCTTCAGTTTCTCCATTTTCCAAAATAATTTTAAATAGACCTAAAAAAAAGGTGTGTGAATTAAATTTTTAACATATTCACTGTATTAGATACAAATTTTTGTGGTAATATATAAATTACTAAATTATCCTTTAATAACAAAAAAGATAGCATCTTTGATAATATCAAATCCGTCCAAATCGAAGTCTATAGAGTAGCGACCTCATAGTTCATTTAATATCACGGACATTTTTTTTTTCTAAAAGCACACTATAAGGCTGGGGAAGAATACATTTTTTTTGTACATTACTCGTATTGTCCTCTCCAGACTTCTTTAAGGTGTGTTCCAGAGAAACGGGTTAATTTTTAAATTGAAAAAAGCAAATTGTGTGTGAGATACTAACGTTTTTTTTAATATTAGACAATATGTATAAAATATGACATCGTTAACTGAGTGACGAACATCTGAGAGTTCCAATATTCGATGATTGGCGTATAGACAGGCTGTGTTAGAACGAATGCATGGGCTATGTTGACTTGAAGGGCACCAGTTGTTTGCGGCATATTGGCACACACCTACGATTTAAGTAAACCTCGCAAGAACAATTCTATCTAGGTCAAATCGCACGATCTCAGTTGTCAGTTTACGTTGCAACAGCGAGAGCGCTATGCCCTGCAATCGCTCGCACTAATATCAACACACGTCACGCCTTTCTGTGTGAACCACATGAAAAGGGTGTTTTATTTAGAGATTTTGTTTTTAATCTGGCAACATTGTTTCTAGAGATTGTCAACTTGAGAGTTGAAAGTTGATTTATAGTTAGTATGTTTTATCATTTTACAATGAATAAACTTACGCGGGAACGATGCATGCAAATTGTGCAAACTTATTTTCAAAACCATGGTTCGGTTTGCCAAACTTATCGGGCGCTACATCCATTTTACGGTAGACATAATCGTCCATATGACAAAGTTATTCGAAACACGATGAATTGTTTTCGCACCACGACACCCTAGTGGATAATGCGCATCCGCAAAGACGACAAATAGTGCGAATAGAATAAGTTATTGCCGTTGTGGAGCGCAGTGTTGAGGAGAATCCAAATGAGTCGATTCGGCATCGTGCATAGCAATTGGAATTATGCCTATCCACTTTGTGGAAGATTTTACGGGAAGATATTGGCTTAATAGCTTATAAGATCCAGCTTGTGCAAGAGTTGAGCGTGAGCATTATACGATCGGTGAATCAGCCGAAAACATGATTCAGCTTGATCCTCATTTTCAACAGAAAATTTTGTTCTCAGATGAGGACCATTAAATAGATATGTAAACAAACAAAATTGTCGAATTTGGAGTGAAGAAAACCCAGAAGTCTTCGTTGAGACGCCCTTACAACCACTAAAACTCACTGTTTAGTGTGCTTTAGCAGCTGGTGGAATCATCGGCCTATATTTGTTTAAGGACGATACCGGCCAGAATGTTACCCTCAATGAAGAGCGCTATAGAAATATTTATTTCTGACTTCTTCGTTCCTCAGTTGAATGGCATTGACGTGCTTTGGTTTCAACAAGATGACGCAACATGCAACATGACGCGCGCAGCACCTAGCTATATTTTGAACCAACCAGCTTAAAAGTTAGACAATTAATAGTTAAATTCAATAGAGAAGGGAAAACTGTTCCAGGGATTGCTGATTTAGTTGGAAAGTCGTTCCACTGTTCACGACATAATTCAAAATGTAGACTGTCGCATAAAAGTGAGAAGGGGTATGGCAAAATATTGATAGAAAAAGAAGTGTTGAACATTTTAATAGAAGTATAAAAGGATCCCCTTAAAACGGCACGAGAAATTCCTTAGAACACATGACTGGAAAGTAGGTGTGCTCGAACAATCTTCGAAACACGTTGCAGATGTGGCGGACCTCTGCTATGGCCATACGATCTACGTGACCAGTAGTACATTTGATTAAGTCTGATGGCGGCAAAGGTTAACATATATATATTTGATGCAGAAGTCCAAAGATAGGATCATGAAAGGCTCAAATGCTTAGGAACATGCAGTAGCATGTAATGGAGACGTATAAATTGAGGGATCGGAAATCCTTATCAAGACCCGAATGGAAAAGACAATCCAGTAACTCACTTCGGAAGTTCAAATGGGAAGCTGTTGTTTTATAATAAAGGGTCCGCCATCTAACGTTTTTTTTTTCAAGTAGTGCTTATTTCGTGAATGGTAACACTTAGCTCATGTCTGATTTGACAGATAATTAGTTTTATCCTTCCGCTGAACGAATATGGTTGTGTATACGCTTGAACAACGCTGGGAAATATTGCGACATTACTTTGAAAATCATGGTAATGTTGCAGAATGTGTGCGAAAATTGCGTACGGATTTTGGAAGAAGAGAAGCACTGTCAGCTTCGTATGTTCGTTATCTTGTGAAAAAAGTGAAAGAAACTGGCATCCTCATCGATAAACCAAAGCGTGAAAAGCCAAAAACAGTGCGTACACCCGAGAATATTGCTGCTGCGGCTGAAAGTGTGCGTGAAGCGCCATCAACATCAATTCACCGTCGTTCTCAACAATTGAACATTTCGGAGACATCATTGAGACGAATTTTGCATAAAGACCTTGGTATGACGCCATACAAAGTCCAATTGGTTCAGGAGTTGAAGCCAACTGACCATCCAATGCGTTTTCGCTTCGCTAAGTGGGCCTGCGATCGACTTACAGAAGATGCCGATTTTGCCAAAAAAATCATATTTTCAGATGAAGCTCATTTTGATCTTGGCGGGTATGTAAACAAGCAAAATTGTCGCATTTGGGACACAGAAAACCCGCACGCATACATTGATCGGTGCACCCAAAACGAGCCACTGTTTGGTGCGGATTTTGGTCCAGAGGCATAATTGGGCCATTTTTCTTCGAAAATGAGCAAGGAGTGGCCGTTACAGTCAATGGCGATCGTTATCGGGCCATGTTGAACGAATTTTTGTTCACAAAAATTGAAGAGGAGGATATTGGCAACATTTAGTTTCAACAGGAAGGCGCTACGTGCCACACAGCCGAAGCTACACTCGATGTTTTGCGCCCTGTTTTTGAAGATCGCATTATCAGCCGCAGAGCTGATGTCGTTTGGCCACCACGGAGCTGCGATTTGACACCGTTGGACTATTATTTAGACGCTTTAAAGGACAATATTCGTGAAGCCATTGGTGAAATACAGCTGCACACAATCGATAATGTGCTTAAAAATTGGACCGATCGTAGGCTACTGCATGGCCAGCCGAGGCAGCCATTTGAATGAAATTATTTTCCATTATTAACCGGAAGGATTGTACTTTCAAATAAAAAAAGAAATTTGAGAAAATATTCAGTAGTTTTTTTTATAGCATTTTCAAAAAAAAAAAATTATTTGGCGGACCCTTTAGATGGCGATAGCGGGATATTCTAGTCAAAAACATCAAATCAGAAACGTCACATGGTAAGTTTGGACATCAGTCAATAGCTCCTTATAATTATATTTGTAAATTTGCATCAGTATTACATATGCTTTGAGCGTGAAAATGTCGGCTTTCGCGCCAATAAGCGTCATTTACGAGAAGTTTTGCTTTTCCCCTTCAGTTTGGAAAAAAATCTTCAGCTGAGGTGTGTCGAATTATTATAGAAATTTATGGTGAGACTTTTATTAATGAAAAAATATGTCATGTAGTGTCCAGGTTACGAAAATGTTTTACACACGTCGAGAGGTAAGGAGCGACTGGAAAAAAAGTTTGAAGATGCTGAATTAGAGGCATTTTTGGATCAATATCTAAGTCAAATGATGCAAAAACTTGTAGACCCAATAGCTGGAACTCAACATGCTCTAGAAATGTTCCAAAAGCAAGGAAATTGAGTTTCATACGAGTTGAAGCTAAGTTACGTCGAGTGATGTTTTTTTTCATGAGCGAACTGCTGCTCCAGTGGGAGGAAAGGAAGGATTTTCTGCGTTGTAATGTGACAGCTGATAAAATGTGGATCCATAATGACAATATAAAGTAACGAAAATTGTGGAGGCGTCGCGATCATCACCATGGACGACCAAGCTAAACATTCTGGATGGAACTTCATGTTGAGTATTGGTTAGACCATCTCGTCATTATATTTTAGATCAGGAGTTTATTCTTTCTTTTTCTTTTTTGTTTTCAACCTGATTTGTAACTATTTTCAATTTCACTTATAGACAGATAAAACCAATTAAAAATAGACTTAATTACTAATTAGTCTACGATTTATTTTAAATTAACGTTATCTTATGAAGAAAATTGTAAATAAAAAAACGTACAGATATTACAGTTTTAAATTAAACTAACAAAATCCAAATTTATGAAAGTGACGACGACGGATTCACTTTCGCCAACCACCAAAAGATCTGGCATTGAAGTTCAAGGTATAAAATATTGCTCTACTAAACCAAAGGCGCTCCGCTATGTTTCGAGTTTGTGCGATGTCCGAATTAACTTCAGCCCTAAATTGTCCACGCTATTCAATTTAGCCATATTATAAAAGTAGGTAAAACCTCATTGCTATAGAATTTATTAAAATATAGAATCTTGATCCAGCCAGATGCCCAAATACTCGTATCTAACTACACTTTTGCTTACTAGTGGCTGTCAGTGTATTTCAACAACTGATCTGTATATGTACAAGCAAGTTGGCTGCCAACGTAATTACACAGTAAAGATGAAAGAGGGTGTACTTCCAATTTTTAGTGTTCATTTCAGTGTTCTAATTTCCGGTTCTTGTCTGTCAATAAACAGGGTCTTAGTCTTGAGAGCAGTTAATATTTGTGACGGTGGAGTTCATTTATGGGCGCATTTTGAAATATGTCCGCGTTGTCCGATAGGGGATGCCGGAGAATCGTGTTATCCAGGGTACGTCTTTTAGTGGCGCCTATTTGCCTTTAATTATTATCAATCTCCTTTTTTTATAAATTTCTGTTGATCGATAAAGAGAAAAAAATTGTGGAGATTTCTCTTTTTAGCGTTTCAAAATATCTTTTCCAGCGGGTCTTCTCGTAATCGTATGGACATATTTGGACAAAATCAACAATGTCAACGGGAATCGTTAATTCAGCACTGTCATACGCAAAGGTGCGAAGTCAGTTAACTATCTATTCATCTCTGTCAATCAGTCGTAATCACGCGTCAAACAACAGCAAGTCTAGGAATGAGCCACCTCTCGGAAACATTATGAGTTGTTGCAACTCGGCGGAACCATAACCGGAATTCGCTACCGAACACAACTAATGCGTTTGAGTCGACCATGGAAGTAAAAACGCCCACAATACAATCAAACACACGACAGAGTGATTTTGATGCCAACAACGCCCGAACGCATGTTGCTCATATCGTTTGAACCTACACGGAAACACTGAAATGGGCCATGGTATTCTCCAAACATCGCTCTTTCTATCTTGCTCCTGTTCCGATCAATGACGAATGGCCAATGGACAATTTTTTCAAGAAGAAACATGTAACCATTTTCCCCATATAAAGGTCAAATTTTGTTAACAAATTTGGGTAACAAGCAATGCGCCGTTGGAAGCATAGCCAATATTTTTTTTCACATCCAGAATTATGTTGGAGAATACACACATTTTTGTAAACAAAACTTAAGAAAACTTCACATCTTACATTGGAAGAAGATTTCACTTCTTCCCTCAAGCTAGAAGAAAATAACAGTTAATCGACATACACAGGAAATTTCAATGACTTTTGATATGTTTGATGAATTCTGATCCTTTACCTATCCTTTTCTGTCCATCTATTGACCAACACCAAATTTTATTAATTTGCTTTGTAACTAATAGTCAAATCGATGTAGTAAATCAAGTATAAAATCCAAGTTACGCAAGATTGGAAAAATAAGTACGCGAATGCAGAACAGGTGCAGAAACTTGTCAGCATAGATAGATAGATTTATTAATTTCGTATAATAATTTACATTAGGTTTGTTACCGAACATTTTACAGCATAATCTTTTAAAGATCTATGGGTTTTGTTACTGTATAAAACTGTTATATCCTTAGACATGTAAGCATCGCCGCCATTATGACAATATATAGTAATAGGTAGTACATTCTCTTTTATACAGATATATACCACATATCTCGAAGGTTTGTGCTTCAAGGGTTTTTTTATTTGGCTTAAAATCGATACATCTGTTCCTAAGAGAGACTTCTCCACAACTCAATTGTGCCCTTAAATCAATCAGTTTTAATTTACAGATATCCACTCATATGATTATACTTAGATATGTGCGTTCATTTATCTTTCATACTTTAATTAAATTCGAAGAGGAGGAAAGCAATTTATGTGAATTCCCACACTAAATTTCTGCGGGTGGATGTGCAACAGATTTTTTCTATCGACTTTGAATTTCTTCCTGCCCATCGAAGGATATTTGCATTACGAGTACACGAGCGTTAACCAATACATCAGTATCCGCATCAGTATTATATCTTACTCTGAACAAACTGGAACTTTACACATTCTATGCTATGTCTACTCTTCGAGTACAATGTAGCCGCCTGAAAATATAAACTGCTTAAATCACAACTCAATGCGGGTCGCAATACGAGTGCATGAATGACGTTGAACTTGAAAAAATGAGCCACAGTACTCGCACATTATACAATTAAATGCAATTACGTCTCTCTATGACACTTCTAGTATTAGGACGTTGGAAGGTTCTTCTTTAATCTGTTTATGTATGAATTTAATTTTTTTTTTCATTTCGCTTATTGTTGGTGGTTATAAACCACTAATCCATTATTTGTTAAAATGCAAAAAATCCTTGCGAAAGTAAAATCAGCGAAGGACAATTCTTCAATTCTTAAAACAGCGTTTTTCAAAAATAGTTTTTTTTTTACATTTTATCGATTCTTTAACATCAGTTTTTTCTCACCGCAGGACAACAATTATGGCCATAGATAAGGCATTGTACTTTGGATACGAGTGTTTGTAGTCCATTGCAATTTACCTATCCTGTCCTATTCTTTTCTTTTCTATTTTGTCATCAACATTGCATTATGGGATGGGATCACACACTGTAGTCGTTGATCCTAAACTATTATTTGACATGACTCATTGTGAATCATGTGCTTATCTGTTTTTGTCGATCTTCCTAACAGCGGGAAGAAACCATCCCTCTTGGGAAGAAAACGGACTACGAATGTTTTTTCCCCCGGTCGTCATGTGTAAAATACCTAGGGGGCTGTGGTTTTAATTGCGTGAAGTAAATCCGTTAAAGTTTAGTTTATTCGGTCCTAATTAAGTCGGTATTATTGATAATGTTCTGGTTTTTGATCGAAGCTGATAAGATGTCGATGGGAGCTGGTAAGAGTGACGGTTGTTCTGGGAACAATGGTTTAATAGATTGATCGGTATTGCTACACTTCAATGAGTTCGTAGTAATTCGCATAGTTCAAATATGTTTCTTTAACTCCTATAAGCCGAATGTCTAATCTGGATTTAGCATGTTAGTAGCTTGGATTTTCTTTGCAATTTTCTTTTTGATCATAGTAACGGATAAAAAAGATGACCCTTTTTTCTATAACAAAAGGATTTAATATACTTTAGTTGTGTAATAAAATCCACAGAGTCATAACCTACCTTATATATGTATATAGATACCTCTTATTAACTTCCATTTTAACGTCATAAGGAACCCCTTTGCAGTTGGATTAGAAATCTCTCAAGATTACCTTCACAAATCACATTTAATTAAAAGATCTCGCCATTTTAGTGTTGATTCCCTATTTTGTGGTCTTCCTCAAACGAACCAAAGTGTGGTCTGCCAGCATACATTTTTACAAAATCTAGAGGAAGATTTTGGCCCGGTAACACGAATTTCATAAATTCAGGCATCTCAGTCTGTTCCGGATAAATGAACTTTTGAATCCCGCCTGCCGACTAGCGCCGGGGAGATAAAAATATTTCTCAAGGAAACGTATTGGATCACAAATTTGTATTCTTTGTAATCAACAATGTGCAATCGTTTCAGCACTTTTGTGCAATAAAAATTGCACGGACAATAAGAAAGAAGTATATCTAACGATCTTGCCGGCGTTAAGAAACTGCAAGATAGTTATTCAATTGGATCACGGAAGGATGAAATATTTCTCTTAATATGTTTCCGATTTGAAAGCAAATGCTAGACGATGATTGTAATTCCGGGATGCTTCTGATTTTATTTCTGTCCAGAGTCTTGGGACAGGTTTTTCAAGGAAACCGTTTTATAGCAACCTATTTGATAGTAAAGTTAGTCTTTTGCTATATTATCTTAATTAGACTTATGATTTCCTACAGATATCCTGTCTAGTTCACCATGAGTGTAACTGTTTGGAAAGGTACTTACGAGGTATACTCGTAGTTTAACACAAGTTAAATCGGCAATAATGCTACTCATCGGTATTAGTGTGGATAGGTAAACACTCGCGTAAAATGTTCTAATGAATGAAATTCACTACCAAACGATGAAAATATGGAGGAAATGAAGCTTTTTTTTTTATAGTGAGTTTAATCAAAAAAATTGAACGCCTCCGACAGTTTAGTGATGTGTAGACATTTAACTCGTGATGAGTGAACAAAACCATAATTTTTTACATAAGAGAACTCAGAGCGATGTGGTTCATTTCCATTTATCTGTGTAACAACAACTAACAACACCCTCTGGGGCGCCAAAAACCCCAAGGGAAATAGTGGAACAACCTGTTTATTTGCAACGGGTGACAGTGTGGTGCGATTTTTGGGCAGGCAATGTCATTTGGCCATATTTTCGCAGAAATGGTGATAGTGTAGCCATTTAGGTGACTGGATTGAATTACCAAGCGATATTGGCTAAATTATGTTTTGTCTAAAATTGGTATCTAGTGTTAACGAAGTAAAATTGTGTCACATGCCAATCAGTTATTAAAACAAAGTTTTCCAGACGTAGCGATATGGAAGCTTCAATTAGCCGTTGAGATAGCCTCTTTTCCTATTCCTCTGGGCTATGATAAAGATAAAATGTTCGCCGATGCTTCACCTACTTCATCCACGATTCATACATCAAAAAACATGTAGAACGGTTATTTGCGAAATTCATACTCAATTACTCGAAAACATGATAGGAGTTCTAGGTCATCTTGGATTAACATTGTAACTGTGGACGTATTGCATAGTCACTGACTATCGCAACACAGGGACCAACAGAGAGATACATACATAGAGGCTCTACTAGAAACCGTATCGTTACTAATATTACTTAATATGGCACGAGCATTCTCCAAACTTAATATTACCTGCATAACTAGTTCCATTGCGAGAGTAGACAGATGGAGCCATAATGAATAGAGTGTAAAATAATCACACTGGACAATGAAATCTTGGTCTTATTTCTGGAGAATCTATTGGGACCTTTAATATGCTCTTGCCTTATTCCAACAGATGACGTTACAGGAATTAGATGTATCTAATAAATATGGTAAAGCATCTACAAGGAAGACTGTAGACAAATTTTAACTATATTCGAGCCAAACAAAGGTATTCCGTCAAGTGTTTTGCACTATTTTATTTAAAAAACTGCAGCTGAATCACACAGGATTCTTATGGAGACTTACAGGGAGTATGCTATGTCGCAAACGACATGCAGGAGTTGGCTTCGAAGCTTCAAAAATAATGATTTTAATGGTGAAGGTAAAGAGCTCTCTGGCGAACCGAAAAAATTTGAAGGCGAAGAAATAAAAGTAATATTTCATGAAGACGCAAGTTTAACGCCAGATGAACTTGCAAAATCAAGTAGATGACAAAGCTGTTTCGAAAAGTTTTAGAGATTAGGAATGATTCGGATGTCTTGTGAGTTTAAGACTCTAAGCGTAAAAATCGTATTGGCTACCGGCGATGTTGATGCAAATAACAATGGTTTGAAGGTTCTGCTCTGCATTTGGTGCAATCAGAAGGGTGTAGTATACTGTGAGCAGCTCAAACAAAACGAAATCATTACGGGAGATTACTATCGACTGCAACTGAATCGTTTGGGCCGAGCATTGAAAAGCCGAGCAGAGACAAGACAATGTGATTTTGATACATAACAACTGTCGATGAAAACTTACTTGATGCTTTTATGGGAAGTTCGACCCCTTCTACCGTGCTTTTATGGGAAGTCCGACCCCTTCTACCGTATTCACCAGACAATGCCCTTTCCCATTATCACTTGTTCTGTTCTTTGGCAAATAGCCGGCTACACAGAGCTTCCATTTATAGAAGCATGTGGAAAAAAAGTCAATTCTTGCATAGCATCAAAAGTTTGTAGTTTTTTTGACGTGGAATTTATATGCTACCAGGAAGATGATGTAATAGTGGCGAGCGATGGGCAATACTTTTTTTCGATTTACTTGAAATAAAGCATTAATTTTCACAAAAAAAGGGAAACTTATTCAAATCACTAATACAATAAACTCTGGATCAGCAGGACCACTGAAGTTGTTAATAAATAAAAAATAAATAAATAAACATTAAGAGAGAGCAGAGCTAGGCAGCAAGTACCACAGGGCTAAAACAATTTTCCAGTAATGCAAAGGTCTTGCCTCTGCTCTGAATTTATAAGTGCAGTATAATACCGGATATTCACAAACGTATCACAAATCACCGGATATTCAGATACGTATCACAAAGAAATCGATTTTTATCCATAAACTTCTGTTTGCTTAAACTGGAGAGAGCAAGAGAAGATGCACAGAACTTACTTTTGCAGTTTCCCCCGTTTCAGAACAAGGCGCATAGAACTAAGGGAAAGAATTGGAGAAATATGTCTACACACAATACATATATAGTCTCTTTCTAGGCCAATATTTATGGTCTAACGATCACGGCTTTTTTTTCTCTATAAAGGACCTGGACTGCAAGATTAATTCTTCTGACTGAATTTCAACAAACTTTTAATTACTAACTTGCAATACTGTACCTAAACGCGTTGTCGATAATCATGAATGGTTTCAGACAGAGACAATCCTATAAAGTACAACATTACAAATCTAATTGTATTCTATAATAAGTAAGTATACTAAAACAGATTAAGAGCAAATCAATTGGCTTGGTGGACCAGAGTAGGCCCTTCCAAGTTACTTTAATACTACTTAATTACTACGCTCAGTGAAGAGTGACTGCCCAATTTCCTAGTTCCTTGAGGTACGGTTAATCTTTTGTTAATCTAAGTTTAACTAATTAAAAAGTATTTCAAGTTAAAAGACTGTAACTGGCAGCCATACAAGAAGGCTCTCACCAATTCTAACAAAGAAATCAAATCACCCAAGAGAGATTGTGGGAAAACTATTGTGAGAACCTAAAAGAATCACCTACAACAGCAAGAGCTTTAAGGCCCTCTCCAAAGGCAACCACGACTTACTTGGGCTGCTTAAAAACCTGGATGGAAATCTGACGCATAAATTTACATACGTCTTAGAGCTACTCACTTTCATGGGTTTATTGTAAAAATTAACACTACAAACTACTGTGAAGCAAACGTTGTCTTCAACAAGGGTAGAAATCCCAACGTAAGCAAATTCATAACGTATGAAAAAGTCGACTGGGCTATTAATAGCTTCAAACCATTAAAAAGCCCTGGGCCGGATGGAGTTTTTCCAGCATTTTTAATACATCCTTCAACAAGCTGAAGCCGATTCTGGTTAAAGTAATTCGAACAGCCTCATATTATCACCAATTATAATCCACTTGAATAGAGAATGGTTAGGGTAAGATCAATACCCAACTCAAGGCGTTTCTGTTTATGTTTTACTTCAATTTATTAATATTATTATTAATTTTCTCTTTTTGCAACCCAATTATACTTGTAAAATAACTATTTCAGAAATTAGATACTAGCTATCATATCTCTCTATTGTAAAATGTATGATACGAGTAACTTCAACTTTTGTCATTATCTATCTGTTTTTACCTAAAGGTGGCAATAAACCACCTGAAAACCCCAAATCCTACCGATCAATCAGTCTCTCCTAATATTTGCTAAAAATGAGTTGATAGAACTGGTCATAAGATCAACACTGGAGAACGCACCATTCCACAAACTAAAACTTGCATATCAAAACGGTAAATTTACAGCAACTGCCCTTCACAAAGCCACGGACATTGTCGAAAAATCCCTGAAAGCTAAGAAGGTCGCGATTGGGGCCTTTATGGATATACATAGAAGGAGCATTTGATAATGCAAATCATTAACAAATACACTTGGTATTAGTATTAAAGGTAGACCGCTTTATTATCGAATGGATAAACATCATGCTGAAGGAAAGGCATGTATAAGGCACATCAGAGATAGTGATCAAAACTGTTAAAGGCGGCCCGCAGAGGAGTTTCCTATTTTCAATTCTACGGTTAACTCTAGTAGACGAAATTCTCTGGCTACTTAATAATAATGGCTTCTCAGCCATCGGATATGCTGACGATATAACCATAATCATAAAATGTAAACAATATAACTATAAAGAAATAACATTGGACCAAAAACTCTATTGGAATCCACCCATAAACAAAATATACTCAAAGGCCATCAGTTGGAACCGTTGAAAATTTTACAAAAAATTCACCATGATTGCCTTCCTCGGTATCGAAGGAGTTTTTAACAACATACAACCACTAGCCATCACCAATGCATTAAGCAAACTAGAGGGTATATAATATTTTGGATCAATCAAATGCTTTCAAGCAGGTTGATTTATTCGAAATTCGGCTGCTACCGAACAAAAAAGGCAGTAAAACGCGGCACACCACAAGGAGGAGTATTATCTCCGGGTTGTAAACGCAATACTCCTATCCCTGGAGGACAGCGGGCGCAAAGTCATTGAGTATGCAGACGATATTGCACTGGCAATTAGCAGGAAACATCTCCCAACAATGGCGGATTTGATGAAAACAGGCCTAGGCAAACTGGCCAATTGGGCAGAGAACTGCGGGCTTGGAATAAATTCCTCCAAAACGGAGCTAGTTTTATTCACAAGAAAGCAGCAGATTCCTCAAATCACTCCACCAAAACTCAATGGGACTTACCTTAGATTCGCAGACCACGCCAAATACCTTGGCGTGATACTCGACAGGAAGCTCAACTGGAAATTGAATGCGGAAGAATGCCTTAAGAAAGCAACAACTGCGCTATACATGTTTTATAGTTGATGTCCTTGCACAGATATTCAATAAAAGTATATATTCGGGTATTTTTCCTCAAGCCCTGAAATGCGCGGATATTTTGCTTTAAAAAAAGGGCAAAAATACAATATCTCCAACTATAGGCCTATTTCACTCCTACCTTCAATCAGCAAAATTTTTGAAAAGGCAATAAAAACTCGGGTTTCGAAATTTATGCGAAAAATCATTTTTTTAAATCCTATTCAATATGGCTTCCAGAAGGATAAATCAACTGAAGATGCCTTACTTCACTTTTGTTCCCATGTCTTTGCAAATGTAGATAAAAAACTGTTTTCAGCTGGTCTGTTTGTTGATATAACCAAAGCCTTTGACATGGTTAACCACAGAATTTTGTTGACAAAACTCGAAAAGGCAGGCTTTAGAGGTTTTATGCTTAAGTGGTTTCAATCTTATTTGGAAAGCAGATCACAGTGTGTTAAGATTGACGATGTGAGAAGTAATTTGGACTATATAAACCTAGGGGTGCACCAAGGATCTGTACTCGGCCCTTTGCTATTTTAAAAATTAATTAAAAATTAAATGGATTTTAAAGGTGTCGCCACAGCTTTTGCTGATGATGTTGCTTTCGCGTACGGTTCCGATAGTCCCTTAAACTTAATATCTGACATAAACTTTGATCTAAACTTGCTGAGGATTTGGTTTGCTAAGCATAATTTGTTGATTAGCTCTAAAACCAAAATTATGTACTTTAGTTTAGCAGCACAAAATAGTTTTGGGTGCGATGTTTTCTTTCATGCTTCTGAGTGTCACCAATTCAAGTTCCATTGTACCTCCTGTTGTTCTTCCTTAACCTTTTACGATAATATGAGCTGTAGTGAAAAATGCTTTTCAATTGAGGTAGTTAATGAAGTTAAATACTTGGGAATAATCATTGACAGCAGATAAAATTTTGTCAACCATGTTGCTTTACTAACAAATTATTTTCGGTCTACGCTTAGGAACTTTTTTTACCTGCGTAAAGTTTGCTCTAACAAATTGTTGAAAATAGTTTATTATGGTATTTTCCACTCCAAATTGCAATATGGTATTACAAGTTGGGGTGGTATATATTTAAATAGATTACGGCCGTTGTTGATTTTACAAAAAGCTGTTCTAAGATAAATATATGCAATAAGTTCCATATGCATCCTAGTTTTTCATTATTTCGGAATTTGAATATTCTTCCAGTTCGTCACCTCTATTGCTTTAAAGTACTAAAAGAATTTTTTTCTAAGATCAGGAAATATAAACTATAAAGTATTTGATAGTCACCGCTTGCGAAGCAATTTATTATACAAAGTATCTATACCCATTTATCATACAACTGCATTCCGAAATTTTTACTCTGTAGTTTCGTGTCGCTTATTTAATAAACTGCCTATCAACATAAAAATAGTACATTCATCTGGCACTTTTGTTAAACTTTTGAAATGCTGGCTTTTTAAATTTGAATATAATAACCTGGAGTCTATTTTAAACAACATGACTTAGTGTTTATTCTGATATTTTGCGAATTGAAGATTAAAGTTTTCTCTTGCTTTCGTTTTAGTAGTTAAAACACTTTCTTTTTAAAAGGGTCACCCCACCCATATTTTTAATATATACTATCGTATCTAACTGAAATGACATTTAACTCTATTTTGTTATAAATACCAAATGTCATTAATATTTCTCTTGAATTTGTATCATATTTATATTTATATACATATATGTATTGAGTTATGTAATGTTATGAATGAGAAATAAATAACTTACAATACAATTACAATACACCTGTAAAAAAGGCTTGGGTACCAGATGGGGTATCAAGCTCCATATTACCCACTGGTTGTATACCGCGGTTGTCAGACCTATACTACGGATGACTTGTCTGGTGGACAGCACTGTGCAGATCTAACTATTGCATACTCCTAAGCAGAGTTCAAAGGATGGCGTGCATTGCGATCACAAGGGCACTGCGAACAACGATGCTTCATTTACTCCCCTTGGACCTCTTTGGCAAGGAAAAGGCAAAGAAATCGGCGCTGCAACTTGGAAGTTTTGCGAAAAAAGGGCACGCTGGTATTCTACGCCAAAGCAATGATATAAGTGAAGTCACGGACTACTTAATTCCGACCCTTGACTTCAAGATTCTCCACAAAACAACAATTCCCAACCGACGACAATGGGAGGGGAATTAATTTCCAATAAAAGGCACTGCACTGGAAATATACACAGCCAGGTCTAGGACAGGCAATGGTGTGGGTGCCGGTGTCTATGCACCGACCCTAAAAATTAGGCCATCCTTTAAACTACCGTACCACTGCAGTATATTCCAAGCTGAATCAACGGCAATTCGTGAGGCGCCGACTTGCTGTCTGTGCGATCGATGAACAACAGAAACATCTCGATCTACGCAGATAGCCAAGGTGCAATAAAAGCACTCGAATCACCAATAATAAGATCAAAATTGGTCAGGCACTGCCGCACGTCTCTAAATCAGATATCGAGCAGATACGCTGTAACGTAAACGTACAGGTACCCAGCAACCTGGACATAGCGACATACTGTGACGCAGACGAACTAGCCAAAACAGGAAGCCAGAGCATTGGAGCTCTCAACACAAAAATATAAAATCTCGAAAAATGCACTGCAGCAGGTAAATGAGAGATTGCGGGACCTTGAAACATGCAACTATGCAAGACAAACCTGGCCCAGGTATTGTCAACGTACAACCACAAGCCTGCTAAAAACACGCAGGCAGATTATAAGCAGCCTAATCGGAGTCCTAACAGGACATTGCGCTTTGGGAAAACATGCCGAAAGATTAGGACTGCCATACAAGGACTACTGCAGTAGGTGCCATGATGAGAAAGAGGAAGAATCTCTATCCCATCTCCGCCTCAAGAAAACGATTTCTGGGAGAATATTTCTTCAAGAAACTAACGGATCTATCCGGACGGAGATCTACAAAATATCGAATTTTATTCAGCACTCAAAATGGTTCCAAGAGTAACGGTGACCAAGCCGACTCAAGTGGTAGCACAATGGACCGTTCCTGGTCTAAGTGATCCCCACCGTTTTTACGGAGGGACGCCATCTTATCTAACCTAACCTAAGGCCATTAAAGCTCTCTGGGCCCTAAAACAAATCGTAGGTAAAAAATGGGGACTTAACCCAAAAATGAGTCTGTTTGATCCACATCATGATCATGAATAAACTAAATAAAATAAAAATAAAAGTGATGGAAGCAATACTGAACATCCCACAATTACACACTGCCATACAGGCTGGGATTGCAAAACAAGCCTTAACCTTACAGAGAACCTACAAATACAAAGAAGGAGACCTTATTGGACTTCTAGAAATTCTTAAAAGAGTGGACAACATTTGCGAGCTAACCCGAGTGAGTGATCTGATGTCCCCTGAGTTAAATTTTAAAATATACTACTAAGTACTCATACCAAGCACAGAAACACGGAATAACAACTGCCCTTTGGAAGAATGATGGAGCCCAGAAATGGTATACAGTTTAAAATACGGAAACAAGCTAGGGGCTGGTGTGATAGGATCAAAATTCTACACATTCCCCTCTGCAATGAGTCAACAATATTTCAGGATGAGCTATTTGCAATCAATGAAGTACCTCACAGCATCAACGGCAGGAGACCGAGAATATCTACATATATCTACCTTTATCTTAGACAGCAAAGCGGTTCTTAAAGGACTAAACACGTACACTTTCAACTCTAAGGCTGTCTGGGAATGTCACAAAACACTAAACAAACTGGCAGTAAATAACAGACTAAAACTGATCTGGACGCCAGATTATGAAAACCATAAATGTAATGAAAAAGCTGACATAAAAGCCAAGAAAGATGCTTCGATACCTTTTAAGGGGCCGTTCCTCCTTTATGGGTTTGACAATTTGGACATAGACCTACATCTACATAAATGGGTCATTAAACAAAAGAACAAATTCTGAAACAGACAGGAGGGTAGTAAAGACTCAAGAACGTGTATGGTACAAGATTGCAGTCCCAAACGCGCCAAAGAAGCTCTTGAACTTAATAAAGCCGCGATAAAGAGTGCTATGTGAGGCACTAACAGGACACGGGGCATGCAATTACCGCCTTTATAAAACAGGTCTCAACAGCACAGAATTATGTAGGCGATGTGGGCAGGCTAAGGAACACATACTCACTGTCTGCCCGAGCCTTGCCCTAGAAAGATTTAAAATGACAAGCAAAACAACCATAACAGGGAAACACTTCCAGGAAATCCCATTGAGAGAAGTTGTCAAATTTGGGAAGGCAGCACTAGGATTCAACACCAGAGAAGGAGGTACAATAAATCTTTATGGTCGGAGTACTAATGTCTTCACGTGACAGATCCCGAGTTCTTCAATTCAATTCAATTAAGTTTAAATATTCGTACTCATATCAGGGCTAATTTATTTGGAAATGCAATATCTTTATTCGTAAGGTTGTACGATTGTTTTTATATATTTAGTCTTTAGCATAGGTTTTCTACATTATGCCAACAGTGTTGTAGTGTCCAACGCCCAACGATAATATAATTAAATAGCTAGTTGAAAATGTTAACTAATGTATGTGTTTAGACCATGTCGAATAGCAAATTACTTCTTAACTTCAGTTACTATTCACTTCAAAAAAATAGCTTAAGCTGTATAAATTGAATTCGTCTATCAAGATATGAACACACATACTTCAAGAAGTATATGCGAACAGAGAGCACAACATTAAGAACAAACGTAATAAGTTGCATCGAAGGGGTTTTTCATAACCTAACAGTTGTCCTCACACTCAGATGGAAATCTTATTTCCAACATTATGATCAGATATTTGATTAAATTTGGTACTCTATAATTTATCTCATTTATTTAAAGTCCTGCGTCCTTTTTCGATTCCGTACAAAGATCTTATTCAATGTAGCAATCAGATAAGAGCATTTAAAAAACTCAAAGTGAGAACGGGTTCCGTAACGGAAGGAAGGAATCTATCAAGAATATTCGCACATGAGGTGACAAACAACACAAAGGACACATTGTTATGTTTTTCTTTAAGGTGATTTTTTCAACACCTTAAAAACATGACCTAAGGTATGTACTCGTACAGGCAACTGGGAAACTGAAGAAACAACGTCTTCATAAGGGATGTTGTTAATGTGCCTGCGTTTAACCTTTTTCTCACAATAGCCGACAATCACATTGTCGTCGGTTGATTTGTTTTAGATACGTATCTGTCAAATAATTTGTGATACTTTTATATTCGGCAGTCTTTCGGCGTTGGTTACGAAGGCAACCCCTTAATTTGGCACACAATGCTTAGAATAATCTCATTCGGTGGTGGTGTAAAGTGTAATCGAGGTGTAGTTTATTTACATACAAAGTAGACAATGCATGAGAAAATCACGCTCAATTACCATATACGTACCATGGCGAGACCCTTTTAAAGTGATGTTTGGAATTTTTGAATGGCAACTGCTCAAAAGTCATTTCAAGGTTGACACAAATGACATCGTAAATTTGATGCGCGACGATGGGCGGTTACTATCTACGAGTAACGTGGCGCTTATAAGTTCACTAAGTGGAAATGCGAAGAATTATGTGGTCGATCGTAAATATCCGATGAATGATATTGTAATTTAAATTTAACGGCTGAAAACCAGAGAAGGTGTGGCCGAGAGCTAAATCAATGAATGAACAATATTATGTAAGATTAAATGGACTATTTTGTTCCCATATACAGTGTGTTCCAGAAGAATATGCATTGAATTACTCACAGACAAATGCTGGTAATCGAATTATTTTTTGTATTTATTTGCCGATCGCCTTTTATGCCGCAGTATCAATATATAAAACATGACTGGTGTTTTTAAAAGCGTTGTCAAAGTTTATTCCTTTATTTCAACCAAGCGAAACCTGCTAAACACTTAAAAACATTATTTGTAAGAAATTGAATTAGAGGAACTTTGGTAATATCGGCTGGAGTCTGGCATAAGGACCAAAACGGGCACATCCCGAAGGAACAATAAAATGTTTTGTGTATCGTTTGGGAATTTTGGTAACTCTGAGGAATACAAAAGAAAAATAAGAATTAGATATATCTTTTACCATGCCATTAAAATTTATAACACATTGAAAAATACTGAGCAATATAGAATTTCAATTGGAATTGGAGCAATAGTATAATAAGAAGATGACCTAGCTCAAACAGGTGAAAGGTTGCAGAAAGGAGATATTTAAGCATGGTTTTCAGCTTAAAAAATTTTAAAGTTACAGTAACGCTACAAAGAAGATCGATGCCGAATTTGTGCTAAAATTATGAAAATCCGCTGTATCGCTTGAAGGTTCAAAAAGCTGCGGGGGCTGATGGTATTAGAGCCATGGATTTGAGATTTATTAGAGATATTTTTGTCCCAATTAAAACAAAATAAAATCTTTGCTTTGACACCACAACGGTACCGAAGCAACTAAAAAAAGCAGTTATGCGACCCATATATAAAGGTGGCAGCAAAAAACACTTTAAGAACTACCGTCTGATTGCTATATTACAAGCAATTGAAAAAATGATGGAACAAATTTTGTCATAGCGAATATGGAGCTTCATACCCAAACATAATCTATTACGCAAGCACCAATATGGTTTCCAAAAGGGCAGAAGCGCCAACCGCTTTTTAGTGATCTTGCGAATGTCATGAACACCTGCTTCAGAAAACGTTCTGTTTCTAGACTTCAGTAAAGCATTTGATACCCTTGATCACCACAAACTTATTGAAACTGTTCAAAAAATTGAAATTAGAGGAAAACTGACATTATGGATAGCAGATTACTCGGCAGAGAGGACTTTTCGAGTGAAAATGAAAGACTGTTGCAGTAGAACTCTTAGAGTACAATATGGAGTTCAACAAGGCAGCAAACTTGGTCCGCCTCTCTTCATCTTGTATACTAATGAACTGCTTAAATGCCTTAAAAAAAGTTTTCCGTTCACTTAACCAGATAATAGGGCAATTGTTGTATGCCATCAAACCTTAGACCAAGCAGCAAGGATAATGCAAAACGAATTCGACGAAGCTGAAAAATGGTGCCATGACAATGGGCTAGTTATTAATACCAGAAAAACAAAACTAAACTAATGTACATCCGAGGTCATCAAGCGTCTCAAGTTTGACTGGAAAGGTACAAATGTACTAATTCATCCTCTTGTGAGGAAATTCAAATGGTGGATACGTACAAGTACCTGGGAATTGCTGTTGACTGTCATTTCCTTTGGGATGCTCATATCAATGATCTACGAAACAAATTAAATGGGTCATTATTCGCTTGCCTTCAACATAAATCTACCACATCAGTACGAAAACAAGTGTACCATGCTCTTGTAGAGTCCAGATTACGACATGGCGTCCTAGCCTGGGGAAGTCCACTGCAAACGCAAATAGAAAAACTACAACAAATTCAAAATAGGGCGAAAAAGTTTATGCTGAAAGGATGCATGTTCAGTAAGACAAATTTTTGAGATATCAACCGTTTTGGAGTACTATGATGATATGAGTCCTCGTACGCCAATAAGATAAACACATATCAACACGATGATGAACAATGGGACAATTACAACTTCCATCGATAGCGAACGAGTACGGGAGGCGGACATTAAGTTACACGATTCCATGCATGCTCAATGGTCTTCCTCAACATCTTCGTAATATGAATCCAATGAATCCAAAGGAGAAATAACGAAATATTTATTAGAATCAATACCGTAAATGTATAAAAATATAAACTTCTTATATGGAAAATTTGTTTCATTCGCCCATTGTTTTCACTTTTTTTCTTTTTACCGGGGTATGTATTTCATATTTGTATAAATAACTTCATTTCGATGGTTTTAATTGTCTAAATAATCACCTGCAGATAAGCATTAAGGCTTCACAAGTATCAATTCATATCAAAATATTATCTTCTTGTAGATTTGATAAAGTTTTTGTAAATTATAAATTAAATAAATAAAAAAAATAAGTTTCAAAGTTTCTTGAAACGTTATTAGGTTATCACTCCAATAAGTACATTACATTACAGTACATTTGTAATATTTCGTTAACAGCTTGTAAGAATGTTAGGAATCTTTATTTTATCAAAGATACAAAAGAGAATCATATCTGATATCATTATTTGCAGCAGCTGAAATATAGATTGAAACCACCGAAACCGTGTCGCTCTAGTCCGTTGAACATTCCCTCAACAATGCGGTGTAAATTCAATGTCAAAAATGGCAAGTAGTTCTCACTTCTATGTCAGAGAATTTTTTTTACACAGCTATTTCCATTAAGATATTGTACGTGAAAGCCCTACATTAAATTAGAAGAAGCCAGTTAAACTTACAGAAGATAGTCTTTTACGCTTTCCTCCGGATATTTCTCTATGAGGAGAGCCTTACCTCGTAGAAGCGTTATCATCTCACTAAATGTCATCTAATTATCATCTTACTAATGGGATCAGAGAACTGCTCAAAAGCCGTATCTGCATTCTGCATGAGATATTAGTGACAGTATCATCATTGGTGACATTGTAGTCATCGATGACTTATTTTATATGTTAACCAATTGGTTGCAATATCATTGGATTGACCGCCAACCTGATGGTCAAACAAATCTCTGGCACGTCAGAGAGGGCTTATTTATTAAGCCAAACCAAATTATTTTACCCTCTAACATAAAGGTTAGGTTAGGTTAGGTTAAGTGGCTTCACTCCGTTAAAAGCGGTTGGGATCACTTAGACCAAGATCGGTCCATTGTGCTACTACTTGAGTTGGCTTGGTCACCGCTTCTCTTGGAACCATTTTGAGTGCTGAATAAAATTCGATACTTTGTAGCTCCCTGTTTCGGGTAGGTCCGTTAGTTCATTAAAGAAATATTCTTCCAGAAATCGTCTTCTTGAGGAAGCTGGAGAACCTCAATTACATAGGAGATGGGATGGAGGTTCTTCCTCTTCCTCATCATGACACGTTATATGGCAGTCCTAATCTAGCAGCATGTTTTCCTAAAGCGCAATGTCCTCTTAGGACTCCGATTACTTTGCAGGCTAATCTGCCTGTATTTTTGGCAGGCATGTGGTTTTACATATATTGACAATATGTACCTGGGCCAGGTTTGTCTCGCGTAGTTGCATGTTTAAAGGTCACGCAATCTCTCATTTGCCTGTTAGAAATTTTTCGAAATTTTATATTTTTTGCGTTTCCATTGGTGGGTAGATTTCCTTTTTAATAGTTGAGAGCTCCAGTGTGGTGCCTATTTTGGCTAGTTCGTCTGCTTCACAATTACCTGGTATGTACATCACTATGCCCAGGTACTCTGAACGAAGTTACAGCGCATCTGTTCGATATCTCATTTAGTGGTATGCGGGAGTGCCTGACCAATTTTGATCTTATTATATGTGATTCGTGTGCTTTTATTGTCGCTTGGCTATCTGGGTAGTTGACGATGTCTAAGTTGCTCATCGATCTCACAGATAGCCAGTCGGCGGCCTCACGAATTACCGTTAGTACAGCTTGAAATACGTATGCTACAGTGGTTCGGTAGTCTAAAGGATTGGCTGATTTTTAGGGTCGAGGCATGGACACCGGAACCCACACCATTGACTGTCCTGGACCCGTCTGTGTATATTTCAAATGCAATGCCTTTTATTGGAAATTGTTTTATAAAGAATCTTGAAGTCTAGGGTTGGAATTAAGTAGCCGTACATTAGTACAGTAACATCAAAATCGATTTAATTTTATATTCAGAAAGAAGAACACAAGTTTTCGCATATTATTCAAACCGCGCGTCGATGATTACTTTTGATCTAATCTGGATCCCATTTTAAAGTCCTTTTTTCTCAAACTATAATTATAATCCGATTATTCCTCGAATTGGTGCACTTCGCCCTTGATTTTCTTTCCTTTTAACTTGACCAATTTCATTAATTTTTTAAAGACGGCTTACTGAGCTTTCCGTATTATTTTAATGCAAATAGAAACCTTTTGATATTTTGATCTGTCAATTATATCGCCTTTTCGAAAAATACATAAAAAGTAAAAGAAAACAAGTATCGAAACTCCAAAGTAATTAGCATCCTCTCAAAAAAATATTCTGCAAAGCCCCAATTTTTCCAAGTGTGAATTTAAATTTTTGTGTTGAATTTATTTGCATTGGATGTATATATATGTAGGTACATACATATGTACCTACCTTTTTATTATTTTATTTCTCGAAAAAAGTATTTTATATAGAGTTTTGTCAGTAGCTGGAATTCGAAGCTCGTGTCATCAGCATTAGAAATCGAATCACTACCCACTGACCCAAGATGCACATAAACTTTCACTTAAGATAGCTAATATTTTTGTGGAAAGGTCTTGATAGTAGAATCTAATACTTTATAATCTGGATCACATTTTTAAATGTTTAATGCTGCCGATGCCGAAATCGGCGAACCAAATTTTGGTAAGTACCAAGCTATGCAAGAAATCATACATATGGTATTCAAGGACATTCCTATCAGTGGTATTTATCTCTCAATTTTTTTTTTTTTATTATAAGATAATAAATCAAGGACTAAGTATAGTCTAATGCAAAAAAGAAAAGACATGCTGTTATCGTGCGAAACACACTGATTTAAGAATATCCAATTTCCTGAATGCATTCGATCGTTCGTACATAAAGTCGTCATGAATTAGAAGCACCAGCACTATTAGAACTACACAATTTATTCAGCTAGTATAAACGCTTGTTGATGAAACCCCTTCGAAGTCAATGAGAACTATTGCGGGGAGCCTTATAGTTTCGGATGGCCGTTCAAGAAGATCTTCGGTATATATAAATCTTACGTTTTGCGCAGAGGATAGCTTATGTCGGCACAAACTCGGCAACAAAGAAGAACTATCATCCAGCTTGAATAGCAGTGGCTTTGTAAGCGAACTTCGAATACTCTTTCCCAACAGTTTGTGTATACATACATATACATATATTCTTAGCAAATCATTCTCGTTGTGAAAAAAGTCTGTGACTTTAAAACGAGTGAAAGGGCTGGCTACTTCTGTGTTAAGGATTCAATCAGATATTTATAAACATATTTCGGCTCCATATTGCCTATGAATTATTATTGCAATATCCATATTCCCCTTAAGTCATTACTGTAATACTAACCGACAAATACAAACGCACCCTTAAACATTTTTGTGACATACTCGTATCAATGCCAAAAAGTCAGTTAAGATTTACATTTTTATCAAAATGTTCACGAACCAGCAACGTTTGGAAATTATCAAAAATTACTATTGAAATTCTGACACGGTGGCCGCAACATTTAGAACGCTTACTCAAATTTTCGGTGGTTCCATAAAAAATGATCTAAATCATTTCAGCTCCCATTTTTCTGTCCATGGACGAATTTGAAGATCTTGGCTTACATCCCTACAAGCTCAAATCAATTCAAGAACCAAGAATCAATTGAATCTTCAATTGGGCTCTACAAACGTTTGAAGGAAATCCTGAATATAATTGAAAACTAATTTTCTGGGATGAAGCTCATTTTTCTCTTAATGGCTTGGTCGATCCATTATTCGGCAGGATGATCCATTGCATCCACAAAATTGACCGCGTGGTGTCGATTCCATGCCGGTGGTGTGATTAAACCGTATTTTTTCGTCGATATATTGGGGATACCTATATTGAGTATGATTCGCTTAGGGTTCAAGAGTGAAAATATGAATATGGAGTGGCACAAGCTATTCTAAAAGGTGGCAGAGAGAAGGTGGGGGATGAGTCTCGCGCTGGAGGGCCATCGATACCAAGAACCGATGATAAGATCATCGGCGAGCGCAAGGTCAAAGATTGAATTTGCCAAATTGCAGGTCAGGCCGGCCATTGCCAGGAATTAGGAAATGCATCCCGACTATACATCCAGCCAATCCTACTTCGAGGTGACCAACTGGTCTCAAATTGATCCCAGCTGACTTTTTTCTAAAATTTCAATGCTCCCATTGAATGTTGCTCCTAAAGACATTTCGTATTTCACTTACTTGGGCGGTTGTTTCGATATAAACTTATTTCTGATCGACAAACGCGATGTACCTATCATAGCAAGAATAGTTCCCTCAGGTAAAATTGAAATTAACACTGCAGGTATTCCGTCGGGATTTAAGTTAGCTATTTTTAGCAAGGAATGATGAGTAACACCGAATGTGCGGTGGAAAAACCTGTGAAGCACCTAAATATTTTCTTGCATTTAAGCTTATCTTAATATGTGAGATACTCCTCTAGACACTTAGATAGATGTTCTTGCTACCAGAAGTACCTACATATATTCGAGATATAAAGTTATTAACATATAGATACATTTTCGCATTTGTTACATTTTGGAATGACTTGTTTAGTTCGTTGTAAATAGAAATTGCATGCTTGGTCGCTCTGAATGTATGTACATACATATATACATACATATGTATACCTATGTGGTATCCATACCTTTTTAAACGGTCCGTTAATGCTTTAAGCTTTCAACGTATTTTATATAATATGGTGAGAAATACGCCAGTGCAGAGAATACATAGGCTCTGTGGGCAAGAAGGAGAAACTTCTAACACAAAACTATATAATCAAACTTCACTACAAATTACCTACCTACAGGAAAAGACCAAATAAAGTAATTTAAATAAAGATCCAGAGACAATTATTTTGCACCTGGTTGGTTTTCTCCAAAACTCGAAACAAAGACTAAAATCTTCCAACCGTTCTCTGCAACCACCAATTGTCGCGTTCACATCATAGCTACTAATCCATGACAAAAAAAACCCTTACCCACTACCAACGCCCTCATACTCAATTGTGCCAGCCTGTTATTTGTTACACAGAAAAACATGTTAAAAGAGTTTAAGTACTTTTGACATATTACGTATGTAGCTCTCTGCTAACTTTCAATTCCATTTCAAACTCCCACCTGGAATACAGATTATACGAATAGTATTACGAGTACACCCAAGACAGCTAAATCTAAAACATTCATTTTGTTTATTTTCGAAAACATCCAAGAAAACCAGGTTAATGTTCTTTCAGTACCCCCAAGTAAATTACAAAACATTTTACTTTTCCCATACAAAACAAATAAAAGTTATTTGATGTATCCGTCCAATCAGAGTCTAGGAAGTTTCGGATAAAAGGGCGCACTGAGCGCAATAGGCAAATCCACACGAGCGCATCTAAAGTGTATGCCCACACACGACGGATAAGAACCAGCACTGAGGCGGAGTCAAGAGCATACTGCAAACGCATACATGTCTCCTTGTGTATCTACACAGCACATGTATGACGAGTATCTATTCCACAATTCTGTGAACCGTGAATGGTGTGGAAACAACCCTGGGCTAGCAACTCCAGAAAGGAACCAGGGAAAGTGACTAATGAAAAGGGATTCAGTCAATATTGCGCAGTCGTTGGGTTCGGTTGGTGTTTTATTCCTTCCTCGCCTCGCTTTGTTCGCGACCAAGTCTAGAGAGAACACACGAAATTAATCAGTCTTGCAAATAGTTATACGAAGGCGAAAACAGACAAAAAAAAATGGTGATAAGTTCAGTGTTGGGCTGTAGAGCCAGTCCACCTCCAGTGAAATCACGGGTTAACATTGATTGGGATATAAACGACACAATCGTGCCAGTGGTTAGTGAATTTGATGATTTTAATGACTGGGCCAACGGTCACTGTCGATTTGTGTATTCGTCTGCAAATGAAGACGCAAAGAAGCATGCATCCGGTTGGGCCATGAGAAACACAAACAATCACAACGTGAACATTTTGAAGAAAAGCTGCTTAGGAGTTCTATTATGTTCGGCGAAATGCAAATTACCGAATGGCGATAGTGTGCACCTTCGTCCGGCAATATGTGACAAGGCTAGAAGGAAGCAACAAGGAAAGCAGTGCCCCAATAGGTGCGTGTCATATCAAAAAGCTATCATATCCAATAAGATCGAAAAACTTGTTTCCTTATGTCAAGGTTTTTTTTTATGGTTTATTTTATTTTAATTATAGAAATTGTACTGGTCGTCTGGAAATCCAACAATGCCGAGGCCATTGCGGCTACCCAGTAACACATTTTTGGCGACAAGCAGGAAACGCGATATTCTTTCAAGCCAAAGGAACACACGATCATCCTCGACCAGAAGCCAAGGGATCAAGTGAAGCCAGGCGACTTCTAGGCGGAGGTGGTCGCCGTGTTCGCAGTCTCGCCGTTATGCTTGCAAGGGATGCTGCGGTCAATAATAAACTCTGTAGTCTACGGGCAACAAAACGTTCTTCAAAATTACCAAGTGATAACATGTCCACAAAGAAAAAGTGTCAGTGTCCTACTTCGAATTGTGTTTGCTCAACAGTATTTTCACCGAATGGTGGAATAACTTCAAATCTTCAAAACTTCACATATTCCGATATGTCAGTGTATCCGTGGCCTAATTCTAACGAGATCTATAATTCACAAAACCTCATAGGCGAGACGATTAATCAAAAAAGCAACGAAACCGGAATCATGTACTACCCCAATCCGGAATCTAATCCAAATTACTACTCAGTCAATGGCATTTGTTACCCGTCACCAACAGTGAACCAGGAGGGCATATCATCCATTCATCAAACCAACCCAAAGTGGTTGTATGAAAGTTGTGACGATACCTCAAGTCTGACAAGCACATCCTCTGCAAGTAGTTCGGAAGATTACTATCTACCAGCTACACTGACCGACGTGAACAGCAACCAAATCTGCCAAACAAACGCTAATAATTTTGCAGCAAACAACGGCGTCTTCAATACCTCGTACTTTGATGAAAACGTCTACAACACCGTATACGATAACAGTACAGCAGCAACACAAATGGTTTATGACATTCAAAATGGATCTTATTCTCAGAGTCTGTCACCTACTTCGAATTATTCCGATAATTATCAAGCCCACTTCGAGCCATCAGTCTATCAAGGCGATAATGGTCATTCCAGTCCAGACTTTTTCTACAGCAACACCGGGCGAAATAACGTTTGGAACATCCAAATGGACACAACCAACATGTACCAGAGTCATTTCCATCAACCATCGACAGATATCAATGGGGTGTTTTAAGCAACAAAAAATAAATAAAACATCCCAAGATCATCCATCAACAAATCTACGACGACGTACTTCTATCTTTGTATGATAAACTGTTTCTATTACAAAAGACTGTTAATTTCGATTTTTATAAGATTTCTTTTTTTTTTCGTTCTTAATTGATTTTTTTAAGGTTTTCCTTCACATGTCCATTCTTAAAGAGAGAAGAGTGCCTATTTATAAATTGGATTGAGAGGATGATCATATAATATTTCATATAGTCTGTTAGTCTGTTTTTGTTTCTAGTCACATTCCGTAAAGAAGAAAACTTAAATCTCGGTTTCTTGTCAAAATTAAATTAAAAAAAGAGAAGATAATCCAATTGCACATTCGATGTACTGTTTGTTTTAAATTATATTATTAAATAGAATTTAAGAATGAATTGACTTAATTGTATTTGTAAATCTTGAATGTTTTGTTTTTATGAAATAAAAAGAAATATACTCATAAGTCCTAACGACCGCTATTGTTATATGTACAATCATTGAAGTACTAATGTCTAATCGCTACCGCGCTATGTGGAAAACATAATCGTTCTCCATAGCGTTTCTGAATTAGGTGAAGAGATTTTTTATTTTAGATTTAATTTATACACATTGCATGCATTTACATGTCACTTTTAAGGGATATGGAAAAAGTACCTTAAAGCCTTAATGTCACCTACAGCTATGGCCAAAAATTATAAATATTTACCTAAAAGACCTTTAAATTGTTTTTAATAAAAGTGTTCGATGAATATTACCGAGATCTCACAATATTCGACTCCATCCTTGTGAAATTGAATATATTTTCGTATTTAATATTTTTATAATTGCGATACTCGTACACTTTGCTACCGATTAAGCAGAATTGCATGCAGTAGTACAAATTATGTCCATTCAGGAACCATGGGTTTGGAATAAACGCCTATGTGCGGTGGTATACGTGATGCTACGTTTCTTTATGGTAAGCGATCCGAAAGGCCTAGGATCTGCTTCATCATATCGAACAAACTATCGGCAACCAAACTTGTACAATTCTGTGGACAACATCTGGCAAAGCGCACAGAGAAATGGAAAACGGCCTCGTGGCGTCTGCTTACTTCCCCTACGACTCGGTACTGCCTCCGCCACCTAAGGGGGTTTCTGAACTCTACTGTCAAATCAGAAAGATTGGACTCATCATCTGTAGCGATGCTAATGTTCAAAACATTGTTTGGGCAGCAGCAAATGCAACCGGAGAGGAGACCATATTTTAAACTTCACTCTTTGGTCTGACCGCATCATCAACAATGTTGGCTCTAAGCCAACCTTTGTGACGGTGAGACGACAGGAGATGATTGACCTAATCCTGTCTAATAGGCATGTGTGGGCCATTACTAACTGAAAAGTGTTTACCAGATGCTATGTTGTCAGACCATAGTTATATCGAATTCCAATTAAAGTGTGGGACCACAGCCCAAGCGGAATCCGAGAAAGGCGGACTGAATACGGCTTAGAGAGCAGCTTGAGAAATCCACTCAAACTCTACCTAAACTCAGAACAAAGCAATTGGTGGAGGATGCCGATCATAATCTGAGTAGCGTTATAACGAACTGTCCTGTCAAAAAACCTCCTTGCAGGAAATTGGTTCCCTGGTGGAATGCTGAGGCCCAATGTCTTCATAGGAAAGGTAGAAGTCTCCTGCATACATCGCTTAAATCGAACTCGGAAAATGACTGGAATAAGTACCGATCGAAGCAAAAGGAATATAAGAAGTTTATTCGTAAATCGAAGAATGATAGCTATAAGTCGTTCTGCGAAGAGATAAAATCACTGAACGCGCCCAGCAAATTGGCTAATGTCCTCAAGCGAGGAAAATCGACAGAGCTGGATTTACTCAGACAATCCGATGGTACGTTTATTGAGTCGTAAATGGAAACTCTTAGTTTACTGCTTCAGACCCATTTCCCCGCGTGGCTAGTATATGCCTCACGCTTGGCAACGACTTTGCCATTGAATTTGCTGTGGCATCTTCTGATGGCTTCAAGTCGCCAGGTACTGATGGGATATACCCTGTTATGCTGCAAAAAGTTATAAGACAGCTGCTTCCTACTCTGAAAAGAATTTTCACAGCTAACTTGGCACTTGCCTATATACCTATTCCTTGGCGCACGGTGAAATGGTCTTTATTCCCAAAATAGGGAAAGAAGATTACTCACTCGTCAAGAGTTTTAAACCAATCAATCTAACATCCTTCTTACTGAAAAGCATGGAGAGACTAGAGTTGCACGCAGGTTTGCAAAGTTGCCCTTCGAATACATCCTCTCTCGGAGATGCAACATACTTATCATCGCGGAAAATCCTGCGAGGCTGTGCTTCAAAACCTTTTGTTGATATTGAGGGAGCTTGAAGTAGCGTTATCTACTAACGCTGCAAGACGGCATGGCGGCATGAAACACTGGTTTTGTGGATCAAAGTAATGCTTGTGCGCAGGACATTGATCGCTGATGCAGGCCTCGAACAATGTGTCAAGTCTGGCGTGAACAGGGGCTGCCCGCTGTCTCCGCTGTTATGGTGCATGGTGGTTGACTCTCTGTTCGATGCTCTCAATGCCTCTGGAATCTATGCCCAGTGTTGCTGTATGCGGTTGCTGTTCTCTCTGTCGGCTCATGTTTAGCGACTGTCTGTCTCAGAGCAAAAGCGGCGCTAAATGTGATCGATGACTGGTGCACGAGTAATGGGGTTGGTTAATCCTCTTAAGACTGATGTCGTTTTCTTCACGAGAAGGAGGAAAAATACTGGCATTACTCAGCTGGTACTAAAAGGCAAACACATCGTGGCCTCTTTCACCAAACTCTAAAGAGCGGTTTGTCTGTGCTATACGGGGGCTTCCCGCCGCACACCGGGCTATGTTCTGGATGTTATTATGAATCTTCCGCCCCTTGACATACATATATGTATATTAGAGGGTGCGCACTGAAAACTTTGTCTCGCCTCAAGAGAAATGGTTTTCGGTACAACTCGCAGTGGAGTGACAGTGTACTTGCGCGAAAAATATCCTACGACCCCTGTGTCATGGATATGCCTTCCGACGCAATGACACCTGCCATCCTATTGCGCTATAATTTCACTGTCAAATTTCCATGGCGTCAGGGCTGGCTCTGGCCAGATTCTGAACCTGGAATGGACTGTCTTCGCATTTTTGCCGATGGCTCCAGATCTGGGCGGGAGTTTTCTTTGAGCGCGAAAATATTCGACTGCACTTCTCGTTAGGAAAATATGCGTCTGTCTTTCAATCGGAGATTTACACAATCCTAATGGCCCATGCACTATGTTGTGAAGCACAGGTGGAAGGGGCTCAGAAGAGAGTTTCTTAGGACCGGACCCGCCTCAGGTCTACCTGTTTTCGCGGTCAAACCCAACATCAGTGATTGGGTCTTTAGTGCACATAGTCGTAGAGGGAGGGAATAACCAAGATGCAGGAACGCGTACGCCCTGATGTCTGTAAGAAGTTCGCAACATTCCTCTTATCAGCACAGCAGAACACTTTCTCTGCGACTTCGCTCGCGCACGGTGGCTCACCATTGAAGCCGACGTAGTGTGTGCCGAATTTCTTAGCTCTACATCACTGAAGCCCCTCCTCACTTTTCTCCGGACAAATACAATAAAGAAAGGTGTCTGTCTGATAGTACAATATACCAGTATTTGTGTCTGAGTACCCCAATAGATAGTAGAAAAAAAAAAAAAACTGTCGAAGAACCCCAGAAGTTCTCTATAGAATTAATGTCGTCCGACAAACGCTTCAAAGCTGAAGGAGTTAAAATGGGACATTCTTCTATACCCACCGTATCTCCCACACCTTGCTCCTTCTGATTTTCATCTGTTGCGATCCCTTCAGAATGCTTTGAATGGAAAGAAATTTGGTTTCCTCTGAGCTGCCGAAAACTACCTAATGACATTTTTGAAGGAAAACCACGCACAGTTTTTATAAAAACAGATTCCACAAGCTTGTACAACGTTGGGGGGCAATTGTAGAAAATAACGGGGACTATATAATCGATTAATAAAATCGTGTAATCGCTTGTGTTTCATTATCAAATCGGGCACGAACTTTTGCAATGATCCAATATGTACGTACGGCCAATGTGAAAAACAACTCTAAATCCTTAAATTACCTACACCATGTCTTTATACATGGTTTAATAAATATGCTAGAGAAAATTAACAGAAAATTTACATGGGCTCATCACGACTATATGAATCCATTAAACTATTACCGAGGAATGGAAAAACTCTGTCATCATTTCAATTACCGAAGTATATCACTGCTATCAAGTTGTTACAAGTTGTTGGCAAAAATTCTCTTAAAGAGACTATATCATACGCTAAGAAAATAGTCTGATACTACCTTAGGGAGGATCCTGATACGACAACCTTTAGAAAAGAAATTGGAATTCTACGAAACGATCCACCAACTATTCCCAGATTTTAAAAAGACGTATGACTCTATAAACTGATCTGGAATGTATCAAGTCCTTGTAAGATTGGGAATCATTAAAGATTTGGTGAGACTAATACTTCTTTGCCCAAAAGTAAACAAAGGAGAAGTTAATGTAGAAACGCCTTATCTAAAACATTCGAGATACGTGAAGGAGAAAGCTTGTCACCACTTCTTTTTAATTTGGTGCTGAAATGCATAATCAGAACCCTTCACGAAAATGGCAGAAGAATAAGATTTATTGAAATCACAGCCGCTCCAGCTTACGCTGATCAGCCTTCGCAGATATAGCAGAGAAACAGTTAAGAGAAGCGTACAAAGTCTATTAACATCAGGAAAGAAGATAGATCTAAAAGTAGTAGAAGAAAAGAGAAAACGGTCGGCTATGGTCACTGACCGTCTTGAATCGATCTAAACCTCGCACCTGACTATACCCGATAGCCTCTTTGAAAAATTGAACGAGTTCAAATGTCTGGGTACCATATTGACTGCTAAAAATGGCACAAAGACCGAAATAATTAAAAGGCTTCACATGGGCAAAGCGTTCTTCGCGACGAAGAAACTATTCAAAACAACTAATTTGTCCCACAATATCAACAACGTATGAAAACGTTGAAGGAGTGAAATTAATCATCGACATTCAGAGAAGTTGCTGAGGATATTGGCATATCGGTTGGCTTACGTCAACATTTTTTTTTTCCGGACAACAGCGAGGAGCTGCTGAATGACGATCCAGATTTGGTGACGAAACGTGTTTATATGTTATGACATACATATGTCGTACGGCCACTAAGGGATATTACCTTGAAGTTAAGCGCCGTTTGCGTGAAGCAATACGAAGATTGGGTCCGGATTTGTGGAAGAAAAACTGCATGGCTGTTGACTCACTATGCACCGTCGTTGTTTATGCGTGATTGTTTGGCTAAAAACGATGTAGTAATCATGCCTCAGCCTTCGAATCCACGCAACGTGGCTCCAACAGACTTTTCTCTTTCTCCAAAATAGGATTGAGGAGATAAAGATTGCATTTTTTGAATAGCCTTGAGCCTATAATAAGTGCTTCGAGGATTGGAAAAAGCGCTGGCGCAAATGTATTTAAGTGGAATTGAGTATGGAATTTAATTTTTACCATATGATCACTGCCAGTAAGTTTGCAGCTCGATTGCAGATCGATTCATTGAACCCAATTTCACACCACTCTCCCATACATATCGGCCCCAAAGAATTTCGTGTTCGGTATTATTTCTAAACTACTTAAATATTGTTAAGTACGACTTAACCTAACCCCATAAAAAGAAATCCAACTGATCGGACCATTTTGCCTATTTTGCTTATTGACAAAAATAAGCTTTATCTTTTCAGAAAAAAGTTTCAGTTCTTGAGTTTATTTGTTTTTAAAAGAATGTAGGCCAAGATCTGTGTGCAAAATTCGCCGCAATGTGGACTAAGAAATTCCCAGGTTCTATGAATCTAATATCGACTGATTTGATTAACATGGGCATGGTTGGAATTAAAGTCGATATTTTCCATACCTTAACCAGTTTATATTATAATATAAACAAATGATAACTGTGACAACTCTCTGCCAGAATGGGGAGAAGCTTTAAACATAAAATTTTACTCAGTTAGTACCGGAACACAAATCTTAATCTTGTATAAAGAAAAAAGGCAAATAGGAAAAAGATATATGCATACTAAACGCAGTGAGGACCTTCAACTAGTTACAAAAATCACCCAGTGCTTAAAAATCAAAGCGAGCCAATATTTTCAGCGTGAATTGCTCTCACTTATGACAGGACACCTGCCCTTGAATTAGAGTATGCACTCAAGATGCTTGCAATCGTATCTATTTATCATAAAAAGTGTTGCATTAACTTTTGTTTACCAATCGAGTAACATGTCACAGCAAATATTATCGAATGTGTTGGTTTATTTCAATTATCTTAAGAGCATTACATCCGTATATATGGTTTGTACCTACACGAATGTATTTTGGGTAACACAAATATCATATTCCACCCTTTCTACTCGAGATCCTCCCAAGCATCTTTTTTCCATTGTTCAATGCGCGCCCCCTTTGTTTGCTAAGATCTTAAGGGTATTCGATTATTAGTTCGATGCTAATATTCATGTCAGCACGGAGCAAGCGCATCCAGAGGATCAATTTTCCTTATTTATTATAGTATCTGATAGAATAAAATTCTAAATAAATCCAATGTTTGGGCTGGCTGTTTCAGAGTGGGAATCTACTGCATTTTAATCGCTTCTGCCTTCTCCAAAGTCATGTTCTATACAACATGCATGCATCGTACCAATGTATTTTCAAAAAGAGCTGAAAAGTTTTGGCATACCCTCAAATCTTTACTGCTCATCAACGAATTACAAAGGGAAATAATTCGATATACATTGCGTAGAGTAAACGAAAAACCTCCTCTTTATGAAGATGACAAGGGGCCTTAGGTCTTAGGTGAGTGTGTGTCAACATTGCACCGGGTGCTAACCGCATAGTTCATTTATTTCACAGCATTGTTTTTAATAGACGTTGCGAGCGGACCGAAGGCACTTGAAAGAGCATAACAAGCGTAAAGGAACATTCGATGTTAATTCAAGAGGGGGTCGACGAAATGCAATTCGTACACAATAGCTGGACAATAGATACCGGGTACTGACAATCTCAGGCAGTCAAACCTTTCCGAAACATCCAGCCGCTTCATTGATTATTAGATGTCGTGACAATCTCTTAAAGTAAAAACTGCTACATTAATAATATATGAAGGCTCTTGAATGTAACCGCAAAATTAACACTTTTACAATGAACTCATAGTGAGTGACAGAAACGTAGCAAACTTTTGACAAAGGATCTTCTCCAGTGATTGTGATGCCTTTTCAGTACTTAATTCCTAAAGTGTGCCGGATTTGAAAAGATTGGGTCTTAATCGGATGTACCATAATTAACCGCCTTATAATAATGAAAAGGTGAAATGACGAGTTTAAAGTGTGGTTTGCCTACAAAGTAGCAAAAAACGGATTAAAACTGGATTGAAATAAAAAATCCTACATATTATCTGAGAGGCGTTTTATTTGTACTCGTATCTATACCGCCACCCCTTTTAAACTCTGTTATTTTTCATTCAGTCTAAATAATAACATCAATGTTGCAATCTGAAGGGTTGCCATTATTTTAATCGCATCAGAATAACCGACAAAAAAGGCAGCGAAATGAGCGTTGCTTATTTGGTTCGTTAATCATTTCAAACGCTCGTGCAAGCATCGTATGCAGATAATTTTTTATGCATTCCTATAATTTGACTTTCTGTTAAGAACCATATTTGCATATTTAATTTACCGATGCATACTTTTATCATAGGGATTTTGAATCATAAGTAGTGTGTAAGGACATTGTCATCCCTTATTCAATTGATCTCATTTGCAGCACCAAAAATCGGAAGGCATGTGACATGAACTATATAATACATCAGATGCACTTGGATGATACTTATGCGAACCGGATATGCCTGAACTATTTATAATGTTTTGATTTTGTGTTTATGGTAATTTCACGTATATAAATCACAGGGAAACGTGTGCTTCCTGTCAAATGTTTAAACTGCCAGGGTGGAAGGTTGACGTTAATTACTATTTAATTGTAGGGCTGTATGAATGCAACATCTTTTGTGTACTGGATTTGCTCTGAATACCTTGTTGCGAATTACTGCAATTTGCGAATAGAGCAAATTTATGACAATCAAGTACCACTAGAATGGTAATTAGTCAATTTATACTCATCGACGTTGTCTCATATGACCCTTATCAGCATATTTTCAAAACAAATCAACAGAACCAAATAGGGCGGGATTTGGTCTCGACAGGTTAGTACTTAATTTTATTTCATCTTTATTCTTTATATTTCTATTTTTTGGAACGCTTAAGGTCATCAAGGAATTGTTGGTTAACATGAGTTCTCAAAGCAAACGTTTTACCAATAACCTACTCTTGCGAATTTTTACAAGTCTTAGTACTAACAGTCATCACCTTTCTTGGTCCTTATGGCAGAAGTTCTATCATGTCAAAGTAGATGACTTTTTGACGTGTTTTTATTTTTATTTTTTGGCTTAATGACTTTTTAGAGTTTAAAAATTAAAAGAAATCAATTTTAGTAAGCAAGTTGCTTGCTCCATTATTTAAATCAACTTTGCAAAAATATAGTCAGCCGGAACCTAGCTCAATAACAACAGCAACGTTATGTCTCGCTCTAGTATTTAAATATACCACATTCGTCGAACGAATTGGTCATATTATTTATGTGATAATTTCGTTTTGTATGCAAAGTGAATCTGTCAAGCTTACATTTTTGACGGTGTTCTTGTTTACATGCTTTGTGTTTTGTAGTTTGTTTACAAGGGTTACAACTGGATTTGTAAATTAACCAAAGAGGAATATGCTTTAACATATAACGCTTTGTAAAAAACAAGCTAAGATTTTGGGAATTTCTGCCATGGTTTTATTGTTGCTCATTGATATTTAAATCTTAAAAATCAATATAAAGGAAAATTGAACTTCGAAATAATGAAGACATATTCAAAGGAAAAAGCAGCCGTAGCTCTTAATTGGATTGAATGAAAAGGAACACAATAAGATACCTGGAGTATCCTTGAGCATCTTAAAAATATGCTAATTTGGTACCAAAATAATCATTTTAAAATAATGTGAAATCTATGATGTGCAAAAACAAAAAAAAATATTAGATACTGTTCACACACGTCGGATTCATGTAAAAAGTGCAAACATGAAAATTTCAAGACATTTATGATTGAGTTTTTCTAAAGCTACAAAGATACAGCAATGCACTATATTACGCAAGTTGCTCAGCGTTCTCCCAGCACGCACCAATTTTCCTCTTTGATGTCTTTCACACGTAAAACGTTGATATTTACACCATGATATTTACACGTTAAAAGTATACTTCTTCGTTTTTGCTAAAATTTAAAGGTTGCGTTAATTCCTTCATTTCACTAAATTCACAGGGGCTAGCTGATAAGACTTAATTGTCACTAACAAGATTTGAGTACAATGATATAGACAGCACTAGTAGTGCAGATCTTCTTCTTTACTATATTCACAACAGTAGTATAGACTCAGCAGTGTAGACTTCTGTTAAGGGGGGAAAATCATTTAAAAGCCCGAAAAATGGCAGTTTTTTGAAAGGGAAAAAATAAATTGATATTTTTAAAATTTTGGCAGTTTATTGTACATGTTTTGAGGATAACTTGTGAATTTGTTTTATTAAAAAATGGCGTTGTTGTAGCAAAATTCAGCCAGTTGGTCGCAGCGTATTTTTTTTCGGTGCCAATCCTAGCGCCGTGGAAAATCATCTGAAACAGATAGGCAAAAAGTTGTGGTTAGTACATACCTGTGGCCAATTGGTAAACCTAAATTTATATTCATAAGTCAAGATTTGGAGAAATGGCAGGCATTTAAACGAAAAGCGTTTTTTGGATTTTTTTATTTTTTTTTCTCTCCATAAAAAATAGTTTATTTTGCAAAGTTTGGGATAAATTTAGGTTCACCAATTGGACTTACATATGTGTTACGAAAACTTGTGCAAAATTTCAGCCTGATCGGTTCATTAGTCTCCGAGTAATCGTTGGCACCGAAAAAAACACAGTTAAAAAAAAGTTTCGAAAAAAACGCGTTTAAAGTTCTCTAAAGGTCTCGGAGTTGATCGGAAGAGACTGGGGAATCTGGCAGTATCTTCGAAAATTTTGAGTTTTGGCCTAAAACAGTTATTGCCTCGTATTCTACACATATTAAAATAACTTTTATGGCAAAAAAAAAAAATCGATTTTTTGAAGCTTCTAAATGGTTTTCCCTCATTAACCGGCTCTAAAGTTATGCCATACTTGCCTGTTCTCTTGTTTATTTTTTATTCTGTTTTTTTTTTTATTTCTGTTTATTATTCAGTAAGCGGGAACTCACCCATACATGTTAACGTAATATCTCCTAATTCTATTATATCCAGGGTATAAAGGTGAAAGATTAGAGTTCTGATAGAATGAAGGAAATGTGCAAGTCCTCTGGTGCGAGATATAGCGTTTATTCTTCAACCTGGCCCAATCATCCCATTACTAAATCTCGTCTAAATTCCAAAGACCCCCCAAGTGACCCTCACCAACCAATGAAAACCTTTGTTCGGTTTCGCGAGCGCTTCAGTTAGTCCAGTCAAATAAGACTTTGAAGGTTACAATAATTCCCATAGAGCTAAAAATTGGTATGAATGTTCAGAATACCATTATAAATGAATTGTGAAAAGTCCCCATCAATCCCCCTTGTGCAAAAAATTTTATCGATGGTGAAAGTTTGCAAAAATAGGTTTTTCGCGTTTTTCAGCTTAACGGTGAGTTTTACAGCAAAAATAGTTCAGACAAAAATTGTAGATCATCCGATTCTCTACAAAAAATGTATCTACACTTTTTTTCATAAGTATTGCCATTTCCGTGATATAGCGGTTGAAAGAATTGAAAAAAATATTTTATTCGTAATATGCACACGTTTCCACACCACCTATGAGGTAGTGTGCTTGGCGCTTTTTTTTTAACGTGGTTTCCCCGGTAGGCCTATTCCACGATCTATTATGATCCTATTGAATGCAAATGGAGTATTGAAAATGATGAAAGCTGCGTAAATTATGTAATACATAAATGAAAAAATAATTTGGAAAAATTATTCATCGGATTCATAATAATCCAATGGAACTTCTAGTATATTGTCTTCGTTTTCTTCTTCTTCTTTTTCTTCATCTTCTTTTTCCTCATCTTCCTGCTGGACACAAATATGTTCTAAAGGTGATGGATCATATGTCTCATCACTGATATCGTAATTATCCTCATCTAATATCGATTCAACATTGGAGCACGACTGTCCTTGACAATTGGTGCATGCTAAAGAACAAAACAGTCCAACCTTTTTACAGCCGCATTTAGCATTGCAACCTTTTTTGCAATTGCAAAAGATGGTGTTAAGGAGTTTTTCTGGTGCAGGTGGGAGTAACGTATGAATTGGTTCCAATGCATTGTCAACTAACTTCCAACCCCAGTCTTCTGGATCCATTTTATTACCAAGCCACACTTGAACTTGATAATATACCCGGAATAGATGTTGTTGAGCAGCAGCAGAGGTTGGGGGAAGACAAGCTAATTGCACTTGTTTTTTATTATAAGTTTTTTTTGCAAAAGATAAGTATCGGAGCTTATCCAATGCTACTTTTTCGAGTATAATTTTTTCGACACTGCACATGAATTTTTACAGATGTCTGGTCTTTCAGGTACTCCGAAAACTCATCACCTCTTTCAATACTTGCATCAATTAATGCTTTCATGCCGCGATCAACAGTAACAACTCCACTTTCAGTCAAAGGTTGACTACAAATAAAGCAGAATTGCGACATTTTTTTTTAAAAACAGTAAAATGCACAAACTTTGTTACAAAATATAAGCGATAGCCACGAGTTGTCACTACGAAGGAATGCTTACGACTAACAGTATTTTGTTGAGTATGAGACCTTCGAAACGGAGCAGGTATACGAGCATCGCCACGCTGACAATTGAATGGAAGACAGATGTTACTCAAGGCCATGCGACTAAATGAAAATAGGGGAGGAGTTTTTGACGTTCATTTATATTCTAAGAATTTTATAATTTGTATGTATAAGACATAGGGACTCATGTATTTACTCATATAACGGTTCAAAAATGTATATAAAAGTACATTAACGTGCATATTACGAATAAAATATTTTTTTCAATTCTTTCAACCGCTATATCACGGAAATGGCAATACTTATGAAAAAAAGTGTAGATACATTTTTTGTAGAGAATCGGATGATCTACAATTTTTGTCTGAACTATTTTTGCTGTAAAACTCACCGTTAAGCTGAAAAACGCGAAAAACCTATTTTTGCAAACTTTCACCATCGATAAAATTTTTTGCACAAGGGGGATTGATGGGGACTTTTCACAATTCATTTATAATGGTATTCTGAACATTCATACCAATTTTTAGCTCTATGGGAATTATTGTAACCTTACCTCTATTTTAAGGACTAATTTGACTGGACTAAGTGTTTCCCTCAAAACGATCTCTCCTCTATCGCTGCTACGTCAGCTCCAAACGGCTCTCTAGACCTAATCTATTTTTAAGACCTATTTTCAATCCGAATCTAAGCAATTCTCCAATTCTGCAATTCTCCACCAATCACAGGGTTCACTCAATATCTTTTCCTCTTTAATCAGCGAATCAGAGGACTGCGCAGGAAAATGTCTGCAGTTCTCCTTTATTCCCAAAAACTGCCATGAAGGCAGTGACTTATTTACTTTAGATGTCGTAATTTTTAGCCGCTACGATCTCCTATCTTTCAACTCCTGAACTTCCTGAAGCGGAAACTCTGCCTTGTTGACTGTTACAATTATCACTATTATTTCATCTTCATATTTCATACTTCATATTTGATAGCGGTGTCTCCAGTGACAACCTTCCGTACTTAAAACCAGCCAAATCCGACATGAAATTCACTTAGTCGCGACTAACCAGATTGCGATTTTTCAGATATCGTCTCTCTGACTTTGATCTCCTCCAACTCAGTAACAGCACCAATAACATGACTAGACAACTTAACCCGATCCTCTAACTCTTATCGAGAAGATTTTTACACGAAAATCCACCTCAGAAATATTAAGTTAAATGTTCTCCTGAAACCTAGCACGAACATGTTTTTTAATTTGTTAAATATCGAATCTAATGATTTGAAAATATTTGCCAACTTTTTGTTATATTCCTATATTCCAGCCAACCGTTCACCGGCCAGGACTTTCAACCCGGTCATGAACATTTTCGTTACACAAATGAGTGCACCCCTCCCCCTCACCATCCCCTCTCCCACCCTGACCCGCGATCCAAACCCTAATAGCCATATTTCAGAGTTCCCTTCACAAGGATTCTTTCTTTCATACAGCCAACTATAGAGAAATGCTCATTCTTATCCACAAAAATGGACTGAAAAATGAGGTGCCCAACTATTGCCCCATTGCCTAACTCTCATGCATACCCAAACTCTTCGACAGTATCGTCAAATCAACATGGTTTCCTAAAGTTTCCTAATTGAATTTCTCACACAATCCTTGTCTAAACTAAACGCTTTCACCGGCTTCAGAAAAGCCTCGAAGAAATTTCGCATAAACTTATACTTCTTAAATTTACTGCTCTTGGCTTACCCCCGGGCTTACCCATGGATCAAATCCTATATAGAAGATCGCAGTATACTACTTTAGATCATATATTTCTGACTCAGTTGAAGCCCCTCTGGAGTCCTTTAAGGTAGCCATCTGCGCCCACTGATATCTATCCTAACTATTTACGCTGATGATATGAAAAAATATATCAAACGTATATTTTTCCCTGCTCGCTCTAATCTCAGGTAACACGTAAACTATTGTCAAAAAAACTAGTACCCAATGTTAGCAAATGTCAAGCTATCACTGACTCCTGTAAGCGCTTCCTTCCATCGCCAAGAACCTACATTACCTGTCATGAATTTGTTTGTGTTGACTTTTTGGTTAACTTCGGTGTTATCTTTGACCGGTAACTTAATTTTCGTCTTTATATCGACAACATTATCAAGCGCGCCGCTCGGTTTTGTGAAACCAAAGAGTTTTCGATTTCTTAAATTTCGAAATTAATTCACATTACCTCCGTTAGGCCCCTCTTGACTATACTAGTCAAGTCTAGTCCTCCTCTTACGGAATCAAAATTTCGATTATTGATGTCTTTCAACGTAGGCTTATTGGTTTGAGATTATCATGGACTGATGCATATAATTTACCAGTTTATAAGGATCACTCAGAACTAATTAACCTATAACCTCTGGTGGAACGAGATTGCAGACATATTGTACTTAATATTCATGACCTATTTAGCGGTAAAATGTACTGCCCCACCTGCTTCAAATAATTCTCCTCAACAGAAAACTCCGAAACCTTTGGTCTGTACCCTCTTCCGTATCAACTCCCTCCGAACGAACTATTGGTGCCATGAGCCGAGCCAATGTCCAGAATGCTGCGCGAAGAGAATTCCACTGTTTCCGAACTATATCTCAGTAGTTTTAGGAATGTCCTCCACCGTTGCCATTCACCCTCTCCGCAATTGTTTCCCCTTTATACTTTGGGACATTAACATTATTATACGTTTAGATTGTTTAAGCCGTTGTTTATTTGTCAAAGCTTGCATTAAACTAATAAAGCTGTGGTGGGCGTCAAATGAAATCTTCATCTTTAACTAAGATTTTTGCTTCAAGAAATGCTTAACAAGACTCCGTTAGAGTTCCATACTTTCTTTGTTGGTATTTCAAACCCACATTGAAATTGGGAGTGTGATACCCAAACGATCCTTTTTCAGTCGATTTTCCTGAGAATGAGGATCTTCTCTCTGATCTTGATCATGACCAAGGCCGTTAAGGTAAGGTTAATAATAAACATCTGGTAAGAGAAAGTAATGGTCTTAATCGCACTGAATCCCATCAGAGTAATAATCACAGAATCAAGTTTTCCATACGCCTTATATAGGTCCTTAAAATGTAAAGAACAGGCTGGTTTTTTGCACATATTGCAAGGTAACTTGATCTGGTAAACCGAAGCAAACAAATGTAGTTTTACCTTTTACCATCTTCATACGATTCCCACCTTCGACTGCCAAGGAATTGTGATCATACAAGCATTATTGAAATTTAACTGACTCGCCAGTGGCGATATTGAAATTCTAAAAAATCTCCTAATCGAAGCTTGTGGAAAAAAAAATTATGAACTCGCACAAATCTTAGTGAACTCTATATAAGTTTTCAAATAATTATTGAACTTCCGGAAATATTTACATTTCTTTATATTTCAAATTTATATTTCACCGGCTTTTCCGAACCCCCTTTCGATAATATTGAAATGCCTCGTAGTGTTAGAAGAAAGTCATCCACCATGGATTTGTCCAAAATGGCAAGAAGACAAAGCACCCATCCCTACAACTTACGAAGGCGAAAACGCCATATAAATTACAATGAAATACACACAGGAGTGCCGCTTTCTCAAAAGAAACATCAAACCAAACATCAATCCTCTATGAAACCAGTGGATACTTCTGTTCAAAATGACACAAAAAGACGTTATCATAAAAACTCGAATGAAATCCCGAGCTCTAGTAGTAACCAAGAACGTAGACATCCTGCTTCATCGTACGACCGAGTGTATCCGGATACGACTACTCTCTATGTAAACGAGGACTTTGGGAAGTCTGCTGAGGGCTCATCGAATGCATTAAATGAGGAAGAGGTCGAACCAGAGACTGAAGAAGACTTACATTCTGCGAACATGGCTGAAGAAGAAGATTGTGTAATTAACTTATCAGATGATGCTGAGTTCAGTGATTCTAGCTACAGGCGAAATTATTCTGCTAGCGCGTATGGCTACCAGGAACTGGTTGGACACTCGATCGGCTTTGAAGTTACCCGGTCGGCTAGTCAGTCGAGAGTGCGTAATGAAGTCGACTTGGTAGAGAGTATAAGAGGTTTTGACGCTCTGGCAACAGGAGATGGTGGCCATAATGATCCAAATATATTAGAATTTTCCGTACGGATATTAGACAATAATGAAAATTATCGTTACTTTCAGATATGAATAAAATTAAAACGTTTACATGTGGTATCGTAATTGTGTAGAAATTCAATTAGAACAAAATTTTAACCAATTATTTCACGCAGCCCATGTAAAGTGCTAAAGTTCGAGGCGTGAGGGAACATTTAATACTTTGGATTCATTGCAGTCAGAACTAATATACCGTATGGAAGTTTTGAGTGATAATTCAATTTAGCTAAACTTACTGTATTGTTTATTGTTTATACTGCAAACTGGAAGATCCTGTGTGAAATACTCATAACTTCATCCACATCAATAAGATCAGCCTAATCATCTGTTGCGATTGTAATGCTCAAAACAAGGTTTGAAAATCCAACAACTACAACCAACGAGAAGACGGCTTCTTTGATGTCGTTGTACCGCTGAAAATATACATAGGTTCATAATGGATAGTCTCACAGCCGAGGGCACACTGTCACACCATAGATGCATACAATTCCAAATGAATTGTGAGTCTTCTTTTCGTTCTAGATCGAAGCTTGAGCAACTCAAAGGGTTCAGAACTCCTTTTACAAATCCAAACGTGATATCACCAATTGTCTTAAGCCAGCGTATCCTATCACTCAGCGCCCCCTCTGTAGGAAATAAGTTTCCTGGTGGAATTCCAAGCTCCAGCGTATACGCAGGGGATCCAAGAGTTTTCAGAACAAAGATTAATTAAAGCAAAAGGAATGTAAGGAACTAGTTAGGAAACCCAAAAGTAATCTTATAGACATTTTTGTAAAAAAAAAAATCACTAAGCTCGAAAAGCAGGTGTGTTAAAGTCCTCCAACGAGCCAGACCGATAAAACTGTAGTATTATTATTATTATTATTATTACCGTCCATTTGGAACTCGGAAAATTCAGAGCCGAGTTGAAAACCCTTCGCCAAGCTTCTCTTCGATGAGTGTGTTTTTCCCTAGTTTCGCTTTTCTGTCCCATCTCTACAAGGTCCATCTTTTTCCCCTCGGGGTTTCCACTCACTATTCTTTTCATTGTCTTCCTATCTCTTCGTTCTACGTGTCCTGCCCATCTTGGTCTTCACGATTTTAATACTCGGACAATGCTTGGAGTTGAATAGTTTGCTCCATCCGCCTGTTTCTTCGTTCTGTTTTCCACCATAGGTTCTCCTTAATACTTTGTTTTCATATACCTATTTTGCTCCTTCTTAGTCCGAGACCAAGTTTCACATCCCTGTCCCTGGGTTAATTATAGTTTCATAAGTATAGATTTTCACATTGCGGAAAAAAAGTTGTTTTGAGTAATTCTTTCGTCGCGAAGAACCCCGTAAGCAACCTTTCATTTATTTCATTCTTTATGCTATTTTTTTGCAGTCCCAGATGGTTCCCAGATATTTGTAGATAGTCGTCCACTTTCTCAAAGCTTTATATCGAGCATAGAGATTTATGAGATTTGGATCGATCCAAGTCGGTTCCGTGCAGGGACGGGTTAAGAATATCCCTGCAGCGATACCTCTCGCTTGTCGTAAAAGGCGACTAAAACAAAGGTAAACACAAATCACATCTAGGCAATTTAGAAAACACCAAGGTGAGCCTAGGGACACATATACCACCATTAAACTGCCCCACAAGTGTACATGCAAATCAGTGGGTTAACACGACTGGAGATCACCGGTGTTGTAAGAGTAAGATCAAACAAAAAAAAATCTGGAGCATGTCCGTGTCACAAAAAAAAAAAAAAAAAAAAAAAGGCAGGCCGAAAAACAATTGGTGCAAACAGATGCAAAAACACCAGCATTTGATTGGCCTCAGCGATGAAGTAATCCCAAACCGGGAAGCCTGCCGCTACTTTCTGAGGTCAAACCGGCGGACCTCACAAGCGGACCAGTAGGAATGCAGTTAAGTGGGAAGGTTATGGTCCTACACTTCTGACCATAACAACGCCGGAAAAAGGAAAAGAAGAAGGATCGATCCAAGTCGGTCGGTATTTACCTTACCTAACCTTATTCCTTTCCTTACGTTATTAGACTTTCTCTTGGCTGTTTCTTTTCCCCACAAGGTCCAGATTGTCATTATAAGCTAAAGCAGCTGCGAATCTATTGAGGTCATCCTCCTATCATTTTCTTGAAGCCAAACCAAATAAAAAAGAAGCGGTGGCAAGGCATCTCCGTTTTTAATCCTTCAAGTCTTTCTTATAAGGCGTTATCTACTTTAACTTGTCCTTTGTTTCCCTTCAGACATACTTGTATATGTTTCATCAACTTTTTCCGGGTTCCCAACCTTACAAGTACAAGCTACATTTTCGATCTTTAGATCGAGGCATATATAGAGTCATACGCTTTTTTAAAATCGAAGAATAACTGAATAATAACTTTCGTATGACTTCCATTCCTTTTCTAAAAGCTCCTGTATAGTGAAAACTGGTCGCTCGTCGATTGATTCCTCATGAAGCCACACTGGTAGTCTCCGATTATTTCCTTTGCGTATAATGTCTTTAAGAGAACACTGGACAGCATGTCATAACTTGGTAGCAGAGATATTCCTCGGTAATTGTTGCATTGTGTTCGGTCACCCTTTTAATACGGGAATGATGACGTTTTATCATTCCTTGGGGATGGTTTCCTGCGGCCTTGTTATTCTTAACCCGATGGATTTCTTCTTTATGGATAACATCGTTTTCCACTGCTGCTGGCTCTCCATGTACATTTAGTAGTTTATCGAAATATCTCATCCATTGGACTTCAATTCCTTTGTTGTCCTAAACGTGTTTAGCCCTGCATATATTGTTAACGTGTTTTTGGCGCACATTCTTCTTGAATCTTAGCAAACTTTTTCCTTTGCCATTGTGCTTATTTTATTCCGAAAGAGATGACTGACTTCCATTCGTAGGGTTTGATATCTTATACGCATGATCTCTTCACTATTTCCGGGGCTTGAGGTCTTAGAACATTTCAGGTTTTTACTTTCTCCTTACATTCTTCGTCGAACCAAAGTTTCCTTTGGTGGCTCTGCAATACTCCAGTTTGTTTTCCGCTGCCTCCTTTACATTCCTTTTTATTATTGACCATACCGTTTTTACCTGCCTTGTTTCGTTGTTAGTTTCTACGCCATCAAGTAGGGCGAACCGGTTATCAATCTCGTCTTGGTATTTATGCTGCATACAAGGATCCTTTAACTTTTCAACATTTAATTCTGTGAATTCGGATTCAGCTTTTAATTTTGGCAATGATTAGGATGTGGTCTGAATCGCAATTCGCTTCCCTGTATGCTTTAACCTCTAGTACATTGGTATGGTGTTTTCTATCAAAAAATCAGAAAATGATCAGTTTAGTTGCGCGTAACTTCATCCAGTGATATCCATCTAGCCTTGTGTATTTTACTATGTTTAAATGTTTTAGTTTTCACGATCATATTTGTTGAATTGGTGAAATTTATTATCCTTAGACCATTACCATTTGATGAGGCATGAAGACTTCCTTCTCCTATTGTTGACCTATGTATATGATATCGCGTCTTCTCCTATTTTGCCTTAAATCCCCGATTACGATTTTCACGTTGAAGGATGAGAAAATGCCAAATATTTCATCCATTGTGCTGTAAAACGCGTCCTTTACCTCTTCATCCTTATCTTCCGTAGGACATTCTACGTTCAGAAGTATTGTACATGTATTTTTTTTTAATTGGGGGCTAGTGCTAACCGATAGGAGTACATGGAGCACTGCGTCCAGAGTAGATCTATTGTTACTGCTGGACTATTAGACGAGGAGTTCCTCTACTTTCTTAATAAAGCTGAGGATGTCCCTCGTAGGAGCTGAGTTGATCCCCTCAGGAGTCATGATTTCTCTGAGGAGGATACACACAGGATACTACAAACAACAAAGGGCAACAAAATCGCCGGTCAACTCGGTTCCAGGGAAGGTCATAGGTGCTGAACCTTTCTGCGGAATCCCCAAGTCAAAGATTAATTTTCTCTTAGACAAGTGGGAAAAATCGAAACACCTACGCCTTTGGAACAGTGTTCAAGGACTCCGGCAAGATTCGTACGGCCCATGAACAATATAATAGAGTCAATATCAGAAGACTGGTCTGCTACCTTTTGGGACACTGTAATCTGAGATATCATCTTAACAAAATGAACCTCTCATCTGAAACCGAGTGTCGACTCTGTCTAGAGGAGGAGAAAACTGCAGAACACATACTATACAAGTGTGCATAGTATCCTGCGTCTGTGAGTATATTGATGGTTATACCTCTTATGCCAATCTCTAAGTTTAGATTGACGCAAGTCGGGGTGGCTTATAGTTCGGAAGACACTAGAACTCGTTCTCTTCGGGGCTTCGATATTTTTCCATATTTTTGGTTCAAAGATAGGGCCAACACCGGAGCTATCTGTGTACCACCTGAGACCTGTGACATTTAGCAAGGGACCGGTATCTCAATTCTTTTTTCAAAGGTGAACGTGTGTGATAATCCGTCCCAAACTGTGGTAATCATATCCAGCTCAGAAAGGTGATGTAGGATGGACATTTGTCTGTTTCCGAGCCGAGGAATCTAATTGCACTACGTATTGCAACCTGTGGAGTAATTCCGATCAGTGCCTCTTGGGCTGCTGTCGGGCAAGTTGGCATGGCGCCTGTAATGCCGAAACATGCTAGTGTCTGAAGGAGCTTAACTGTTGTAGTTTTCTGTTCAACTTTTGTACACCATACGCCAGACGCATAAGTGATGATAGGTCTTACTATCGCGGTCTATACCGGGTTACGCGGTTTCAATCCCCAGGTTTTACCGTTGGTGCGTTGACAGGCCCGGGACTGCCTTAGTCGCCTTTGCAAATTTGCTTTTGATGTTGGAATTCCTGTTAAGTTTTCGATCAAGGTCAATACCTAGTTATTTGACTTCTTCTGAAAATCAAATGTTTGTACCGTTTAGGGAGACGGGGCAAAGTTGCATTTCCTCCTTTTAGTGAACGGGACTAAGGTTGTCTTATTTGGGTTTATCGATAAACCATCTCTACTACACCAGTCAGAGATAAATTGAAGCACAAGTTACATGCGTTCACAGACAGAAATTTCGCTTTTACCTGTAACAATAACTACAAGGTCATCGGCGTATCATATGACTTCATAACCGAGGTTGGTTAACTTGTAGAGCAGATTATCGATGACTATCGACCAGAGAAGTGGTTAAAGGACTCCACCTTGTGGACACTCTTTAGCTGCCGATGTAGCTGTAGTAGCTGATATGCTGATGTAGCTGATATAATACTGCTCTCAAGCATCCCTCTTCGTTTGACTTCCCTCCAGATTTGAGAAATGTATCCCAAGTTGAAACTTGACCTAAAGAGACATATGTGTGGTGCTAGAATGATGTCTAGGCCTCTCTGGAGGATAGCAGGAAAGACACCGTCTTTACCTGGAGCTTTGTAGGGTTTAAATGTGCCAATTGCCCATTTAATTCTATTAGGGCTGAAGAGTCTACCAGAGAGACTATCGATGTAATTTGTGACGCTCATTAGAACATCGAGAGTTGTTAGCTGGGTAGGAGAACGAGAGAAATGTACCTTAAGCTAGGTCTCCAAGGTTTTCCTGAAAACCTGAAAAAACAATGAAATTGCCATCTGATTTGGGAAGCAACCCGAGTCCATTTGTGTGCTCCTGGGATAGGAGTTTATAGAGTCAGGCCGTGGTTAGTAGTGAGTCTACACTTTCGCAATGTTACCTCCAAGACCTGCTCTTGGATTTCCTCAATTCAAGATTGTATTTTGTTAGAGCAAATCTATAATCAGTCCCGTTTAGCTCTGCTGAACAGAGATCTCACCTGTTTCCTCAAATTTTCGAGCTGTGCATTCTACTAAGGTACGCACCGCTTGTGTGTATGTATTTTGGTGCACAGCTCTTTTTGAAGGATTCAAAATGTCATCCGTCAATTTGATGGATTTAAGAAGCGTGTCTTCCTTGGCGGCAAGTTGAGTCTGGAAGAGAATCCAATTGGTTTTTTTGAATCCAATTTTGGTTTATATTTGAGACAAAAGAGCTAGAGATTGTAAGGTCAAGCACCTCGTTTCCAGAAGCGGAAACGCACACGATCTCCAACTTCTATGGGAACTTCCGCGATGACGGCTGCAAAGTCTACTGTTCAGAAGTACATAGTTATAGCGATGATCCCGGATTTTGGTCATTATAAAATACTACGCCCATTACGTTCTGTAGAATTTTGTTGTTGAGAGAGTAAAGTATATCCGTCCTTAATGGTTGTTTCGTTTGAAAGTCGAGCTTCTTGTACTGCTGCAATGTCCAATTTATACCTACTACATTGAGTGGTGTTTGGAAAGTACCGGGTCTGTACAAGTTGCGTACGTTCAACGGGTCCTTCCTTAATTTTTCTGCATTCTTTTTCATGGATGCTAGTGGAACTAGTTTATCTCCGGAATATTTTACCCAAGGAAAAACAGCCATATTTAACAACTAGGTATGCGCCTACATCTGTAATTTTTTTTATGTGGCAGGGATCCGACTGGCACTCCGAGCTATGTTTATATTCTAACCCCTTTCCCTCAGGGAGATACGTCGGATGTTAGTTAACTTTTTTGTCCAGCAAGCCATTATCAGTACATTCTCTTTTATATTGTTAAGGAATACTTAAAGAAAAGTTCGGATGAAACAGAAGCTTTCAACGAGATAATGATTCAAAACATACGGCTCACAGTGAACGAATGCGGATAGCTTACAATCATGCACACTTTCTGCCAACTCCCCCTCAATTACCCGACCATTACCCTGCCGAATACGTCTGGAGTAAACTGGAAAATCGCGTCCGAAATCATCAAACTTAGAATATACAGCAATTAAAATAAATCCTTCAACGCAACTCACGACACAAAAAAAAAACTTGTCGAGTCCATGCAAAGGATAAATGTTAATTTATTATTATTTATAATTTATTAACATTTATCATTGTGAACACTTTTGTCCGTCACTGTAGCTTAAAAATTTGCTGCTGAATTTGGCACCCGCTTAAGGCCAATAAGTAGTTTTAATTATTTAAGATAGTGGAGTCAGATTTAAGGATATCTATCTCGACTAAGATCTATTGAAATAAATAATAATACATAAAATAAAACGTCTTGGAAAGTAGGAAAAGACAAATCCACCGTCATCGAGGCGGTAAGAGGAAAGTGCTGCGAAACACGATCTGTTGCTAAGTTTTTGTAAAAAAATATTCTCTTAGCTTTAATTGTTTCTTTTTTTTAATTAATATAAGTTAATCATAAGGCCGAAAGCACAGTTTAAGTCGTTCTGTAAGGCCAGTAAGGTATTTTAAGTTTGTTAAGTTATTTAAGGTTATTTTAAGTATTTTTGTCTAGCTCAAGATAGTTTTAAGATATATGAAATAAAAATGGAAAAGAAGAAAAGTGCTGCGGACATAGCCAGATGATAGTCAATAATCTTGCCTCCTATCGGCCAAGCGAATCCTGTTGGCGAATCACTGCAACTCTTATGTAAATTAGATCTCCAAACCAGGAAATGTACAATATATACATCAAAATCTTCAGATTGAGAACGTACGAAATTCCACCCTTCGTATACAAACAATTGTTTAAAATTAAAAATAGTTGAAATAGTATTTCCATACGTTCCCACTGGTACAGCGGGAGGTAAACACGACACCCTCCCAGGCTATATAGACAATCACTGCGCCATCTATGAGCCACATATACCAAGCAGAATAACAACCCTGTAAATAAATCCCGATAAAACCGCATGACGACGCATGAACAGCAATTTAACAGAACAAGTATTGAGCATACTTTTTTCCGCTATCGCATTCTTAAAATCAACCTCGCACGGAGTGGCTGCAGAGTATTTTTAAATTATTTATTAATTTTGTATTTATCGCTCGCTAATTGAATAAAATGGTGTACCAAGTTAAGAGCAAGGTAAGGTTGCAAATAACTTCACATCCACCTGTCGTTTTCTTCGAATTGTGCGGATTGTTGCCATATTATCCATTATTCCCATTGAATCTCATAGAAAGTCTAAATTCCATTCAATTTCGAATAGCAGACCACCAAGGGTATACAAAGTGACCTCACCGTCGAAAAAAACCGATATATCGGGCCTTCATGCTGCTCCATTCTAATATTCATATAACAAGACTTTGATCCATTAGTTTAGTGGTCCTAACAAATCAAATATATTGGTCTGCTGCGTAACCCGATTCTCCGGCTGCTTTCATTTTATTTATTTATTTTTTATTATCTATTCAACTTGGATTGCTTCGAAATTTTTTGTGTAGTGTAATGTTGGTTCGCGTCATGACGTAATTACTCTTTCGATTGTGTATACCACAAGCTTGTCATATTAATATTTGATTCCATCTTTGTGACTATGTAACGTATAAGTATATCTGAGTGACTGGGTTTTCTTGTTGATTCAACCTGTTCCATGCATCACTGCGACTACAACTGCTAACTATCGACGAATGTGTACCTACGTATGTTTTATGTGACTCAATCTGATTGGTCACGGCTGCATAAATTATATCTTCTCACTTCAAAGTGATAAATTCGTAATTGCTTTTTACGGGAAATTTTCAATGAATCACAAATGAAAAAATATTCAATCGGATGTCAAATACTCGTCTCAAACAAATACTTATAATCAGCGTTTAGTTCCCAAGCAAACAATGATTTTCTCTTTGTAAATATTCCTCTGTGTGTTATAGCTAAATATAATTTAATAATCGCAGAGATAACATACCTAGTTTGTTGTAGAATAAAAAACATTGGTGTATTGGCGGGTCTCGCAGAGGCAGTCTTGATAGCTTATCAGAACACGAACATATATGTACCACTATGATAAGGAATCAAAATCAAACCCTTTGCACATCAACCGCTTGAGTTTGTGGTAATTTTTGAATAAACTCGTGTTTTATTGAGTTCACTCAATAAAATGACCGACCTAATACCATTCGCAAACCGCAATCGATAATTTTAGATTCGAAATATTCTTGCAAGCACGTAATTTATATCATGAACGTTTCTAATTTGTATTTACTTTCAGTCTGATTTTGAAGGTCAACTCAGCGCGGCTGGAGAGAAACTGGTCGTGGTCGACTTTTTTGCCCCTTGGTGCGGGCCATGCAGAATGATAGCTCCCAAACTTGAGGAATTGGCCACACAATATGCCGACAAAGTAGTGGTTCTTAAGGCAAGTTAATCACTTAAAAATGCCGTCAAAATCCACATTTTATTGATCATGTCATTTACACCTTGTTTACAGGTTGATGTTGATGAATGCGAAGACATTGCCGTGGAATACGACGTTTCCAGCATGCCCACCTTCATTTTCATAAAAAAATCGGTTAGGATCGATAGCTTCTCTGGTGCTAATGTAGAAAACTTGACTAAGCAGTTCGCTCAGCATTCATAATTTGATCCTTTATTAGGATACTTTGTAAAACACTAACAGCAAAAACGAAAAATTTGTTCTCATATTATTCATCTCTGTATTTTATATAAAACTTCGTCGTGTTGTAGCTTAACAATTGATAATGTAAGAACAAGACAAAAGAAATCGGTGGTCAAAGATAAATTGTTTTATTTACTTAATCGTAATGGTATGTTGCAACACAGTGTGCTTCATTGTAGCACAAATGTTTTAAATTTAATATGTTTATGAGCAAAATTCCATAGCTAGTAGAATTGTGAAAATACGTGAGCAAATAATTAAAATTTGAGTTGCCTTAACGAAACTATCAGAAATTATTGTTAAAGAAACGCTTTATTACGAAAAATACATGAGCTAACAGTTTTCTATCCATCTGTTCGTTTTCTTTTGTCAATTAGTAATTCTTGGCGCTAAAATCTGCGAATATGGGCTTTAAACCGGATGGTGTATTTTCGTAAAACGAGAAGATACCTCGGAAGTTGGTTTAGACGATAATCATCAGCACAACATGAACTGGGTGTTTAGACGTTTTCTACGAGTTTAGTGCCAGGACGAATATATTGCAAACCTTCCAATGGGATTACGACATCTGATTTCTATGACACATCCGACTCAAATGTGCAAATTAAAACACTAATGGGTTAACAACACTCGTTGCATAAGTAAACCCAGTTTTCCCCAACCGGCACCAGCAAATGTCAATGAATGTTTTCATAGAAAAATTAAATCTATCAACGGACATGCGATCAAGCAATCAGCAAATGGGATTGAATAAATATATTTTATGTGTGTTTATGGAGCAGAAACCCATGGGCGCCAGAGTCAGATTTTCTTAAAATCACCTATTCTGTGTGTGGTTTGAGAGGGTGTTCTCAGCGAGTCCAAGCCTCGGCGTTGTTTTGCAAAGTTTAGAAATAACAATTTTTATCCAAAGGAAGAACCTCGTTCGGGTATACCATAAGAGCTAGATGATGAGCTTCGGATGTCCACTCGCAAGCAAACTCAATAAGCCATATGACCATCCGCCGACACCTTACAAAAATGGAAAGTCATAAAGCTAGGAAAATGGGTACCACAGGTTTGCACTGCGCTTCTGTCGGGTTACAATCAAAAACCGTTTTTGAATTGTATCGTTACCGAAGATGAGAAATGGATTCTTCACAAATACATTTAACGTCACCACCACTGGCTTAGTCTAAAAGACCGACCAGCACAACTTTCCAGAGATTAGTTTATATGGTGGGATGCAGAGGGAATAATCCATTCTGAGCCTCATAACCTGACTGTCATTGCAGAAATCTCCTATCAACTGCTGGCCAATCCTATGCCAAAACGGTATAGAGATAGAATAAACCTTGCTGATCTTCGATCAATTTGTTTCCTTTCGATTGTTGGAAAGGTTTTTGAAAAGGTAATAAACAGAGCTATGATCAAATGTGTTGAGGAAAAGAAAATAAAACTGGACAACCAGTTTAGTTTTAAGGCGAGACATGATACTATTTATGCTGCGTCAAAACTGATTGCCGACATTCAGTGGAATAAAGCAAAAAATCAATGTACGCTTGCTTCCCTGGTCGACTTTGAAAAACTCCTTCTACACCGTATGCTTAGAAGGTCTGTTCTTTAAGTCCAATAGGCAAGGCACCCAAATTACGCTCTGTACATGATGTACGTATTGAGTATTTGAAAGAAGTTTGTTGTTAAATGCGACAACATTACTTCGAGCAGAACCTTTGACATTAAAAGCGGTTTACAACAGGGAGCGGTTAACTCACCAATACTGTTTAACATCTATACAAGCGATTTTATAGGTTTTCTTAGCTTTCAATAGCGTTTGCAAATGATTTAGTCACGTACAGATCAGATCCAAAACTTAGGTCATCGATACCATGCTGCAGTGTGAATTCGATCAAAGTTAAAAATGATTTTAAAAAGTCAGAATACTGTTTAGATCTCCGTTGTACATAGCCTCGAGGAAATAACTTGAGGTAATTCGCAATCATTGGACAACATGGACAACCATTAGCGTTTAAATATCTTGGTATCTGGCTTGACCAGTATCTACATATATTTCAATTGACATATAAACGCTTGTCTTGCTGGAGGTAAGAATGCCTTCGGTTTGACAAGGAGTCTGTTTCACTGCGGTCAACTTGACCGTATGTTAAAAAATAATAACGAACATCATCGCGTCTGGTTGTCCAGTATAGTTTAACATAGTGCCATCTTAAATAGAAAATATTAGTGTATTCGAAGAGCAGTGCCTTAGGGTCTGTCCTAGAATGTGTAGAACACCAGAGTCCCAGTTCATTAAATATTACCCCAACAAGGTCGTTAGGAGCAGGCCTAAATAGAATTGGACAATTTTCCTGTTGAAATGATCTAAAAGCACTCAGCAAGGGCGATGACTTACGAAAATAATTTGATCTTCGGGGCTTACTACCCCAATTATAGATATGACGAGCGCACATTCGGGTCGGGCTTTATTCGTCCAGAAGCATTTCTCCATATCGATTCCGAAAGGTTAGTGCAAAATAGAGATGGTATCTCGGTAATTTACCACCGCCACCGGGACAAATAGCTCATCCACAATGGGTACGTTGACGGTGCTCATGAGTTAATTCGTCGTATCGCAATGACGGACTAGGGTCTCGCCGATGTTGCCAAACAGCACAACAGTTGTCGGGTGAAAACGCTTCCCAGAGCGGTTAGGTCCTCCTCACTCCATAGTTTGTAAGTTAGATTAGGGTTAGTTAAGGGATCATTTGAAGGCTGGGTGCGTTATCAAGCTTATATGAGTCAGAAAACTGACTGAGGCCTATCGGTTAGGTCTTGGTCATACAGAATGAGCGAAATGGCGAAGCCCAGTCGCTGAAAGACGCAATCAGGAGAGTGACCACTTGGAACGCAACATACAAGTGCGACTACAAAACGTAGGCTAGGTAAAGCTTTAGGAGAAGAAAAAAAAACTAAATCTAGGTTTTTGAACAACCTTCCCTATAAGCCCCAAATCTGAAATGCAGTTATACGAAAATAAAATAGATAGATGTAAGCCTAAAGCAATTAGCAATTAAGAAATATGTATATAGATAGAAAAATATTTAAGACACTGTACGAGTACACTTCTCATACATATCAATAGATTTGAATACAAGTCTTATTGGAGCAGTATTATTTTCACCGGTGACATATCATAAACATATTACGAGCATTACGGCCAATGAAATGATATACCTTAATCGACAAGCCTTGTTACTCATTTGTTTGATTGGATGAGTAATAATAAAATTACAGATTTTCCCATGGTTACGATATTCGAAGCAACCAAATGGCTCATCATTCGTCATATTTTCAAAATGACCTCACCTCTTCATATCATCTCAACTTGGAACAGAGATGAGATACACTATTCAATACCAATTACATAATGGGGCTATAAATACTTACCAACAAAACAGATATTTAGAAAACTCAAATGATTCCATACCTTAACCCAGAAAATATTTATATTTAAATAAGAAAATCTTTAATTTCGTCATCATCTAAAAGTAACATGTGATCTCGACTATCATCGTAGTGCTACTTGAATAAGATTTAACAGAACTAAAAAATTCAGAAACTTTTTTCTTACAGTCGCTGGAATAGGATCGCAAAGTCTTGAATACGAATTCACATCTTTATGGACCTGAATGTGATCGATAAGTACTCACTACTTACGAGTAGTAGGAGTAAGAACTTCTTACGAGTTCCATAAAGCAAAATTCGCCTTATTAACAAATACCTCAACAGAGTTCCCCCTAATATTAACACCCTACTGACTTTTCTATCTTAATATATTAGTCTATTATTGTTATTTGCACTATAAACGTCCTCAAGGTTTTCATCTCCAGATTATCTCTAGCAGATTTCCCCAGACATACAAAATGTCTTGCACCTATACAAAAAACGATTGTCAACAATTTTTTTTACTTCCAATTCTCTAATTATTCCTAGACACCCGGAATTTCTTAAATGCAAATCTAAAATACAACCACTAACCTTGTTGTATTTGTTCTTAGGCCTCTCAACCGCAGAAACGGGCAAGGAAGTCAGCGCAATTTCAATCGATTATAATCTGGTCTTTGATAAAATTTCCCATTTGAAAAGTCATAGTTCAAATTGTTTACTCTCGGTTTTGAACCTATTTTATTAAGAAGGATATCTTCTTACCGAGATAATTGCTTTCTGCTCTGTCCCGCATGGTGTACTTTTTATTAATTTTTCAGTTACAATTTTGTATATATGTATGTAAATACAAAATAAAGGGTGTATTTTATAGAGGTACAAAACTTTGAAATGGAATAAAACAAAGATGATTTTTTTAAATTGACATGAAATTGACTTTATTCGAAAGATAATCTTCTAACATTATAATTTAAATATAATTTCTGGCATATGACCGCCCAAAACAAGATTGCCGTTGATCCCAATTTTCATAAGTGAATTTTGTTTAGCGATGAAGCTCACTTTTGGTTGAATGGATACGTCAATAAACAAAACTGCAGTATTTGGAGTGATGATAATCCTTAAGTGTATGTTGAGGCCCCGTTACATCCACAAAAACTGACTGTTTGGTGTGCTTTATGGGTTGGTCCGTATTTCTTTAAAAACGATGCTGGCCAGAACGTTACAGTCAATGGTGACCGCTATATGGTAGAGCCATGATTACTGATTTTTTCGTTCATCAATTGAACAACCATGATGTGCAGGAGCTGTGGTTTCAACAAGACGGCGCAACATGTCACACAGCTCGTGTCACAATTGATTACAGACCCGTGAATTGGCCTCCAAGATCGTGCGATTTAACGCCGCTTAACTTTTTTCTGTGGGGATATGTGAAGTCGCTAGTCTACGCCGATAAACTCGAAACGATTGACCACTTGGAGGACAACATTCGCCGCGTTATTGCCGATATACGGCCACAAATGTTGGAAAAAATCATTGAAAATTGGACCTCCAGATTAGACTACGTGCGAGCCAGCTGTGGCGGTCATATGCCAGAAATTATATTTAAATTATAATGTTAGAAGACTATCTTTCGAATAAAGTCAATTTAAAAAAATCATCTTTGTTTTATTCCATTTCAAAGTTCTATACCTCTATAAAATACACCCTTTACAAAGGATAATTAACCTATCGAGCTGAAACTTATTCTAAGTTTAGCACACATACATATGACTACCGTGAGCACGTTTACAGGGATCGATTCTTTGAAGCCAATTTTACACCACTCCTCCACATATAAGGGTCGGAACGATGGCAATTTCGTTCGATATTGTTTCTGAGTTTCTTAAACCTTGTTGGCTTGTGATATAGGCCAACCACTTATCACACCTAAATAAAAAGAAATCTAACGGTTTTAAATCACATACGTCGGACCATCGATCGATCAGACCATTTGACCGAAATTACAACCCGAACTTACCCTTCAATAGATCAATTGTGTGGCATGTAGTACCATCTTGTTGGAACCACATATCACTTATGTTAAGTTGGTTAATTCTGACCAAAAAATAGTGTGCCCTAATAGTATGATAGCAAACTCCATTGAGTTCATTCATGAACAATAATTTCCATTGACAAAAAACTACGATCGAGTCACACCTCCGGCATGAAATCCACGCACACAGTCATTTGTGCTTGTTTAGAAACCCATATTTTGCTTATTGACAAAGCTATTAAGCCAAAAATGAACTTCATCACTGAAGATGATGTTTCAATAAAATTCAGGATCATCTTCAAATCTCTGCAAAGCGCAATCGGATTCGGGGCTTCAAATGATCAAGGGTCTTCACTTCTTGATATAATTTGATTTAATAAGGGTGAAGTTCTATAATAAATATATTGACTCGATTTTATTTACCATAACACGCACAGCCTATCTGGTAGAATGATGGTTACGACCGAAAATTGGTATAAACGCTCTTAGACCGACCACCGATTTAGTGTTTTGGTAGTAATTTTTTAGTTTTCAAAGGTTGCCCGTTCGGTAAATTCGCTCTTTTACGTTAACGCATTAAATCTCATCCCCACCTTTACTGTCTTCTTCCCTTCAAAGGGAAAACAAGTGAAGTTTGAAACCGACGGGATCTCGAGAATTGCTATGATATACACAAAAGTTTTACAAGAAAAAAAAAACAAACAAAATGTAGTGGAGTCAAAGTTGGTGTTAAAAATATGGAAAAACCACTTCTGCCACTGTAACATGGCGATGATAATGAGATCGATAGAGAATTCCCTACACCTGATTGAGCCGAATTATGTTTGATAAAATCGTCGGCTCTGACAGAACGTTTGGTGAGCTTTTAAGTTGATTGGGATTATGTGCCAACGCATCTGTAAGATATAGTTGGTAGAATGCATGCGTGAATGACATTTTGAAATTTTAACATATAGAACCAACGCCAACTATAGGGCAACACCTCAACATCGTGTATTATTGAATCCCATGGAGCAGATCTCGGCAACCAATCAGCCGATTTTCATATTTTTTTTTGTCTAAATAAACAACAAACAAAACTCTAGGTCGCGACGAAGCCGAAATTTTAATTTTTGCTCGACAAAAAAAAATATATTTTCAAAACACAATGTTACGTCTATGGGAAAAATATCATGTGTTTTATATTTCGAAATAAAATTAATTCAGTTTAATACGAATCAAATTTACTATATTTAAATTTTCCAATAACTGTTTTAGATTAAGAAATAGCAATATAAATATATTCTGACATCTTATTGTGTGAAAAATATATAGTTTGCATAGAAAGGTATATTGTGAATCTCTGAATTTTGAAGTCAATTTGTGGCCAAGCATTAACTTAGTGGTTTAAAAAAATCCATTCTCAAATAAGTCAGGTGTTACAGTAAGTATGATTTTTCGAAATTTTGCGATAACCAGTTTTGTTGGCCCACCCTTAGCTTACTTATTCGGGCAAGTAATAATTTAAAATGTATTTTCCGTGAACTTCAACGTTCATAGAAGACTCATTCAGGCTCAAAAATGTTGATTTAATGATTCAAACCTTAGAAATCACATAGGAATTCATCGATATTTCAGTATCATTTAATAAAATGTGCCACCTACGCAACCCATTGACATTAAATAGGCCGTTTGACTGCTCGAACTGCCACATACTACTAACGGTGAAGGTCCTGATGCTCGTGACGCGCATCGTCAACACTATGTCCGCCAACAGTTTTTGAAGATTTGACGTCTATTAAACAAATGTTGATCAGCCTGATTCAACCAGTTATGCGTGTGTTGTGTACCAATGCGAGCATGTAGAGGGGAAGGACAATTTAACTGCCTGAAGGACAAATAAGAACTCCCGAGAATTTTTATGTCATTGTCCTTCGCAAGGCTGGAATGAAAGGTTACAGCGACTTTCATGTTCGACATGCAAAAGTTTTAAACAAATTAACTTGGCTGATGTTGCCTTTCGACATATTTTGTACGAATTGGGAAAGAAAGGTACAATCTTCTTCTTCTTAAATGGCGTTATAGCTCACGGAGAGCCAGAGCCAAGCTTCTCTCATTCACTTATGTTGTGTTCGATTTATTTTAAACACAATTGAACGGGACCTACAATTTAATGCCGATTCCGAATGGAGGGCGCCGAGAAGCTTTCTCATGACAAGTGTACTACGGGGGGTTTTGCCAGTAACCCGCCGAGGAGAGGAGCCGCGAAATGAACATTCGATTATCGGGATCCGAGCTTGCTCATCGTGGGTCAAAGGCCGACCGACACACTACCTGCTGATGCATTAGAAATTGAAAAATCTCAAGTTGTCGAATTTCCACTCTACTACTCTCTACTACTGTTATATCTATATATTATACTCTATACTCTATACTGTTATATCTGTTATATATACTGACATGTGTTGATTTGTTTAATAAAATTGGTCTTTGGAAAAAAATGTAGTACATTCAAACTTCGATCCACTATGCTGCTGCGAAGCCTTACAGCTAGCACTGCGGCCGCCTAGTATAAGACGTTGCAACAGATGAGCAAAATCTATGAAAATTCAGTAAATGGTGATACACGCTATCTTTCTGTCGACTTCAAATCCGCAAATGATATTTGGAATGAGGATGAGTCACATACTCGTGCTGACAATTCCCAATCTTCAGGTTGTGCATAATGCAAAGGCTGAATTGTAACGAATAATAGTTATATGACGTTATACACTAATAACGGACACCGTCATAAAAATAAAATCAATCATGCATTAATCGTATCTAGTAGTTGGGTTATTTCCAAATCAATGGAAAATAAAACCTGTTTCCGAAGAGAATAAGCCAAATGGTGAGATACTGGATTAAATAGTATACAATCGAATGATGTCATAAGAATGATTAGTAAAGTAGTAAAGGCTATACGAGTACTGTGAAACATAATGTACTCGTATAATACGACTTCCACTCAAAGTCTTTAGCGAATATGTTATTGTTATCGTCACGAAGCTCAGCTCAGAAGAAATATTGATAAAAATTGCCTATGAAAAGAAAGCAATGACTGGATTAGGAGCATAGTATTCCCTGTCTGTCTTAACTACAATATAATAGTGAAAATGAAGATGTGCAACATGCTTGCAACGTGTGTTCTCCGGATAACCGCATTTCCAGGAGCATAGAAGAAAAGAAAATCAAAAAAACTCTAACCCCAGAAACTCACTGAACATAGTATCAAATGCGGTCATAGTAGCTCCCATATAAAGCTTCGGCGGTTGGAAAGCCAGAAGCAGATTGAAATGTCCAAAGAGCCGCATCCAAAGAGGGACATTGATTGTTCACTAGCCTCGCGAATGCCTATGTTAAGAGATCACGGCGTGCTAAGATCGTGCTTTAAAGGCTACACATGGCGGAACTAAAAAGAAGACAAAAGTGCTTCGGGACAAAACTGACTCCACCTGCTAAGGAGATTATCGAATTAAAGGGTGCTTAACAGAACTACAACAACATCGAGACTTGATGCCCGTACATTAGCTGTAAAAATGTTTCGAACAGGTTTCTCCATCAGTTCTGTCGTGCGTTTTACAGGACCAGGTCTTGATGTTTACTTTACAACAATGTGATCATTACCTTTGTACTGTCTCTTAGGGGTCCTACACCCAACGTAAAAAAAATTGGAATTTTATTATAGTTTTTTTGCAATTCGTAGCTTGAAGCAATAGTATTATTATTACCAGCCATCTGAAACTCAAAAGTTCGGAGCCTCGTTCACCACCCTTCGCCTAGCCTTGTGTTCCTTCCATGTTTCGCTCTTCTATCCCATTATTTCTAGATTCATCCTTACATTGTCCTCTCATCTACAACGTGGCCTTCCTGGTGGTATTTTTCTTACGAATTTCATTATTCGGTTGATTCTTCGTCCATTGTCCATTCGCTCTAAGTGTCCTACACGTCTTTGTCTTCGCGATGTAATTTCTTCGTCCTGTTTTTCACAATAGATTCTCCTTAAGATCCAATTTTTAAAGACCCGAAGTCTATTTTCCTCCTTCTTAGTTAGGGACCAGGTTTCACATCCATAAAGTGTCACTGGCATTATTATGGTTTTATAAATGGGGATTTTAACATGTCGAGACAAAAGAGTTGTTTTGAATTATTCCTTCATCACGAGGAAGCACGAGTTGCCCATATTCAGCCTTTTATTAATTTTTCTCTTTTTGTGGTTTTTGGCAGTCAATATGGTACTCAGATATTTGAATTTGTAATTGTCCACTTTCTCAAAGCGCTTATCGAGTACAGTCAGGTGCGAGACTTGGATCGATCCAAGTCTATCAGTGACCATTTGGCTTTCTCTTCATTTACTTCTAAGCCTAGTTGTTTTCCTGCCATTATTAGACTTTCTACATTTCTTCTAACTGTTAATAAATAAAATAAAATAAATAAACATATTCTTTATTTTATAACTTCAATGAATTGTTACATTATTAATAAGTAAAAAAATACAAATACATGTTATTATTTTTTATTTAAAAGAAAGTTATGTAGGATTTTAAAATCCTATTCTATCATATCCTATCCTAAAAATCTATATCGCGGGCGCCTCTAAGGCGCACATTATCTTTCTAGGGTTAATGGTTGGAAGTTCTACCTGAAACTCTGCTATTCTATTGCTGCTGGCTCTTCATTTACATTCAGCAGTTTATATAAATATATCCTCCATTGCACTGCAACTCTCTCATTGTCCGAATCGAGCTCCCCATAACGTTGCGAATAAAACCTGATCTGGCCTTTTCGTACAGCCTTTAGCCTTTTTTCATTACATTCTTTTTCAGTACATTCTTCCCGATCTCTAGCAATTTTTTTCCTTTGCCATCGTCGTGTTTTATTCCGAAGGAGATGGATGACTTCCTTTCGTAAGGTTTGATATCCTGTACGAGTGATCACTTAGCTATTTTCCAGGGCTTGAAGGCTTAGAACATTACGGGTTTTTACTTTCCCTTGCATTTTTCGTCGAACCAAGGCATCCCTTTGGGGGTTTTGCAATAACCTAGTTTGCTTTCCTCTGCCTCCTTTACAATACTTTTTATTGTTGACCATACTGCTTCTACTTGTCTTGTTTCGTCGTTATTTTCTATGCCATCTCGTAGGGCGAACCGATTATTAATTTCGTCCTACATATTTATTGATGCTATATACGAGGGCCCTTTAACTTAAAACATTATTTTTTTTTTATTTATTGCTGTGTTCCACTTCTGTGAATTTGATTTCGACTTTCAATTTTAGCAATGATTAGGATGTGGTCTGAATCGCAATCTGTTCCTTTGTATGCTTTGTATGGTGTCTTCTACCTATCAGAAAATGATCAATTTGGTGTGTGTTACTTCATCCGGAAATATTCATCTAGCCTTGTGTATCTTCCTGTGCTTGAATGTTGTAGTTTTCACGATCATATTTTATTCTCCTCAGACCATTATCCTTTCTGACATGGAGGCTTTTTTCTCCTATTGTTGACCTACATACTGCTTCTTTTCTCATTTTCGTGATGAAGTCGATACGATTACGATACGATACGATTTTCAAGTCGGAGGATGAAAAATTGTCAAATATTTCATCCATTGTTTCATAAAACGCGTCCCTTAGCTTTTCATCCTTATCTTCTGTCCCTGATTTTGGCCATCGACATTCGGTCGTTGTAAAATACTACGTCCATTTCGTTCTGCAGAATAGTGTTCCTGATGAAGAATTCTGATCCAAGACTGTGGGTGTCCATACCGCCACAAACGAAAGTATCAATTTTTGAAAGTCGGCCAATTTATAATTTATAATTTCTTAAATCCGTAAAATAAAAGAAAACAAATATCTAAGAGAACAATTACCAGCTCTTCAATACAATAGATTTGTTCGTATACCCTCCCAAAACATCGCATTTCTACTAACATTCACGAAATTCTTTTCGAGTACTCAACATTTTCGTAGTTTTTTGTAAAATATGGAACTTCCCAGAGAGTAAGAACGCCACGTGTCACACAGCAGACGCCACGATTGACATTCTGCATGATTTGAAGTCTTGCAGAGGTGACGTGAATTGGCTACCAAGATCATGCGATTTGACGCCGATAGAATTTTGCCTGTGGGATTTCCCAAAGTCGCAGGTCAATGCGAATAAACCACAATTGACCGATGCCGAAGGTAATCATAAGTCAAGTCTTTAAAAATCGGACAACTTGGATCCGTTCGACCGTAAGAAGCCGAGGCGGACATTTGAGCGGTGTTATATTTCATATGTAATGACATAAGTACATGTTCCGTGCAGGGACGGGTTAAGAATATCCCTGCAGCGATACCTCTCGCTTGTCGTAAAAGGCGACTAAAACAAAGGTAAACAAAAATCACATCTAGGCAATTTAGAAAACACCAAAGTGAGCCTAGGGACACATATACCACCATTAAACTGCCCCACAAGTGTACATGCATATCAGTGGGTTGACACGACTGGAGATCACCGGTGTTGTAAAAGTAAGATCAAACAAAAAAAAATCTGGAGCATGCCCGTGTCACAAAAAAAAAAAAAAAAGGCAGGGCGAAAAATAATTGGTGCAAACAAATGCAAAAACACCAGCATTTGATTGGCCTCAGCGATGAGGTAATCCCAAACCGGAAAACCTGCCGCTACTTTCTGAGGTCAAGCCGGCGGACCCCACAAGCGGACCAGTAGGAATGCAGCTAAGTGGGAAGGTTATGGTCACACACTTCTGACCATAACAACGCCGGAAAAAGGAAAAGAAGAAGAAGAATGACATAAGTACATGGGTTAAGTTCTTAAATAAAACTAATTTTTCTTAGCTTAAGATATTACAAGGTACATATGATGTTTTATATATTGTAGTTGACGAAAGACATAGATTTAAGTAGTTCAATTAATTGTACAGTGTCCGCCTAGGGTCAGTGAGATATTTAGAGTTGTTAAGATAGTTAGGCTAGTTTTCGGCATTTTTATAAAATAGATACATATAAGGTATGTCTGATAAAAGTGAATTTAAATTTTAAAAAAAGGCATACATGGCCTACAGCATACAGGCCTTTCAAATAAAAAAAGAATTTTGTAAATTTCCCACACACAACAAACATAGATACAGATTTAGAATGTTCAACACTTGCAGAGGACAGAGTCTAAGGACTAAAATTGTTGAACTGATAAACATTACTTAAAAGATAAATAGTCACAGCTTACGAATTGAAAGAAGAACTCATGTCCCTAATTATAAAACTGACGGTTGTAAATGGCTACCTTCCAAGTGACAGCCTAAATACAGACCTAAACGAAGACCTAAAGCAAAGAAGATAACTAAAGCGTAGGGAGTAGCAAATTTTTGTAGAAGAAGCAAAATCCAGTTTTGACAACATTTATTTTTCAGTCATTTTAGGAAGTCTTGACAATAGCGGGTTCCCGTTGACGGTCTAAATTTCCTCTCAAACGCATTGATGGAAGTTTCGATCATTGGATAACATTCTGGGAACAAATTCAGTGTACAGTTCATGAGAATTCAAGCCTATCTCGTTCCGAAAAGTTCACAGCTATGAAGGGGCTGTCTTTATGTTACAAGAGCAATATGGAAATACTGAAAAATTTAACTTTCAACTACTGATAATCTCAATGCTGATACAGATCGAGCTGATGTTTCTGGCAAGAATATTTCACAACAGCATCAAGCTTATAGCTTTTTACGGGGATATTGCTTGTCTCTATTGAATCTAAAAGTCATGCCACGAAAGACCACGAAAGCAAATTACATGGAAAACCTTGCAAAAGTTAGTGTCAAGCATGACAAGAAGATTGAGGTTTAGATTAGCTGACGTTTGCCCTGAAGGCGTTGATCCTATAGACTGGCTGAGATTTCTGGTCGAAGATTGTTAGTGACTCATCATAATAGGAAAACCACATCGTCCTAGAAGGCGGTTAAAACCGGTATCTGAGGTTCCTAGTGTCTTCACCTTTGAATGTGTTACCGATGTAGAAGTTATTAAAGCGATCGTGTCAGTTAAATCAAACGCAACAGGTCCAGACGGATGCACACATTTTCAATTTTTCTATATATGTATACATGTCAATTTCTCAATCAAGGAAAATGGCGAATATAATTGCGCTACCAAAGAGCAATTGCCCTGAAAACCCTTCTGATTTCAGACCAATCAGTATGCTCTGTTTTCTGGCGAAAGCATTTGAAAAAATACTTGCTACACAAATACAACAACATCTTGACGTAAATAATTTGTTGTCGAAATGGCAGTCGGGAATTGGGGATTTCGATCAAAACACAGTTGTGAATCTGCGGTCATGAAGGTAACAAGCGACCTTAGATTCTCATTGGATGCCGATAACATAGGAGTATTAGTATTGCTTGATTTCTCCAAAGTTTTTGACTATATTGAACACTCAATACTTCTTATAAAGTTTAAACAATATTTCAGTTTCTCCTCCTCTTCAATAGGGTTACTCCAAGCTTACCTAAATGACCGTACTCAAACTATAATTACCGAACTGGCTGTCAATTCCTTTGGTTATTTTGGGACCACTTCCATTCACATTTTATATAATAATGATCTCCCACAAGTGATACGGAACTGTAAATTTCTTATGTAAGTGGACGATGTCTTAATAAAGGGTCCGCCATCTAACGTTTTTTTTTTTCAAGTAGTGCTTATTTCGTGAATGGTAACACTTAGCTCATGTCTGATTTGACAGATAATTAGTTTTATCCTTCCGCTGAACGAATATGGTTGTGTATACGCTTGAACAACGCTGGGAAATATTGCGACATTACTTTGAAAATCATGGTAATGTTGCAGAATGTGTGCGAAAATTGCGTACGGATTTTGGAAGAAGAGAAGCACCGTCAGCTCCGTATGTTCGTTATCTTGTGAAAAAAGTGAAAGAAACTGGCATCCTCATCGATAAACCAAAGCGTGAAAAGCCAAAAACAGTGCGTACACCCGAGAATATTGCTGCTGCGGCAGAAAGTGTGCGTGAAGCGCCATCAACATCAATTCTCAACAATTGAACATTTCGGAGACATCATTGAGACGAATTTTGCATAAAGACCTTGGTATGACGCCATACAAAGTCCAATTGGTTCTGGAGTTGAAGCCAACTGACCATCCAATGCGTTTTCGCTTCGCTAAGTGGGCCTGCGATCGAAGATGCCGATTTTGCCAAAAAAATCATCTTTTCAGATGAAGCTCATTTTGATCTTGGCGGGTATGTAAACAAGCAAAATTGTCGCATTTGGGGCACAGAAAACCCGCACGCATACATTGAAAAGCCGGTGCACCCAAAACGAGCCACTGTTTGGTGCGGATTTTGGTCCAGAGGCATAATTGGGCCATTTTTCTTCGAAAATGAGCAAGGAGTGGCCGTTACAGTCAATGGCGATCGTTATCGGGTCATGTTGAACGAATTTTTGTTCACAAAAATTGAAGAGGAGGATATTGGCAACATTTGGTTTCAACAGGACGGCGCTACGTGCCACACAGCCGAAGCTACACTCGATGTTTTGCGCCCTGTTTTTGAAGATCGCATTATCAGCCGCAGAGCTGATGTCGTTTGGCCACCTCGGAGCTGCGATTTGACACTGTTGGACTATTATTTGTGGGGTGCCGTCAAAGATAAGTGTTACGCCGACAAGCCAGAGACAATTGACGCTTTAAAGGACAATATTCGTGAAGCCATTGGTGAAATACAGCTGCACACAATCGATAATGTGCTTAAAAATTGGACCGATCGTGTAGGCTACTGCATGGCCAGCCGAGGCAGCCATTTGAATGAAATTATTTTCCATTATTAACCGGAAGGATTGTACTTTCAAATAAAAAAAGAAATTTGAGAAAATATTCGGTAGTTTTTTTTTATAGCATTTTCAAAAAAAAAAAAATTATTTGGCGGACCCTTTACATATATGTATGTACAATATATCTCACACCCAATCGGATTAAGTGAAAATTGTATAAGGAAAGTCAATAAAGATTTTTGCAGCATTGCATTGTTTTCATGGCAGAACAAACTATAACTAAACTACGAGTGTTATCCGTTTAAGAAGTACTTTTGACCTACATACTTTTCCACCAATAATTCTAGATAATGATATAATACTCGTACCTGTTGCAAATAATGTGGAATATCTCGGGTACCAAATTAATTCGTTACTAACATGTTGTAATGCTATAACTGACACCATTAAAAAGATTTATACCAGCTTGCGATACTTACGACACTCCGCTACCGTGTTAAATTTATCAATAAAGCTGCATCTCTTTAAAAATGTAATCGTGCCGTTCTTTACCTATAATTGCTCTGTCTACTCTCATCTGTGGATGTAAAAGAAGATTAAATGTTGCTTTTAATGACTGTGTTCGTTTTATGTACAATGTTCCTAGGTGCTTTAGTGTGTCTCATCTTAATGCTGGAGTCATAGGTCTGAAACTGGATGTGTTTCTAGACTTTCGTAATATTTTGAAATTATATAAAATTATTCGTCACATGTGTCCAGAGTACCTACACGACATGCTAACATTTGAACGTTCGGCTCGCGGTCTAAGCTTCATTTTACCGCGATTTACACATTGCATTGGAGAACAGTTCTTCCTCGTATCTGCAATTCGCCGTCGGAACCACCTCCCGCACGAAGTGCAGACAATACAAACATTCGCCGAATTCCGAAGGAAACTTTTTATATTTCCTTCTGAAAACAGTGCATTAATTAGAAATTATAGTTATAATTACAATCTCCATAACTTTTTTTTCTCTTCAAATTTATGCTATTTTAGATTTTTTTTGATTATTAATCCTTTACGTTCCGATTTTATTTTATTTTGTAATTTAATTTAAAACTCTGTGACATTATTTCTTTTCGCTGTCAAAAGACCACGGCGTCTTGTAGCATTTTGTTAAATCCAAAGAAATGCAAATAAAATGAAATAAATAAATGAAAAAAGACCACTCCACAACTTCAAAGTGAAAATATATGCATACATTAGTTGAGGTGAAAACTTCTTCTAAGATTAGCGTACATATGTAAAGCCTGTGGATTCACATTATTTCTGTTCGTTGGAAACCATTGGAGTAAAGAACGAAGTTCATGAAAATATTGCACATACTAATACACTGATTAACAAATATATCACTAGAACATTCACGCTAAGTCGCCTAGTTGCCCAGGAAAGACCGTGGTTCTAGCTTGTATAACAAGAAAGCTAAATCATGCAGGCGCTTTGACGTACTTTATCATCGTTTATCTTTTCAAGCTGATGGATATGATGCTGTAATACAAACCAGTTCGGAGTTTGAAGGAAAACCGAATCAATGAATTTTTCACTCACCATATCAACTCATTTTTAAAAAAGAAAGTCCTTTATGTGGTTTTTGACGCCTCTGCCCATGAAGAGGTTACGCCCTATGCAATATTTGCGGACAAACAAAAGGTTTTCCGTAATAGCCATCGCTTTTTTCTTTGCTGACGATCACCCACGGCTATGCTCACGCGAGCTGAATTCAGGATGACCAATGTAATATTTGGTACAAATAGTAACACATACCTCTTACGTGCTACTATTCGACATCATCTCGAAAATGAAAAACATCAGGTTACGGACACATTTCACCGAAGTCGAAATGTTGTAGACTTGTTGAAGCTAGAAGCATTTTCAAAAGAGCACCATTGAATTTATGTACGAAGTCGAATACCAACAACAGTAAAGTCCAAAGTGTAATAAAATCCTCGGCCTTTCCCGGTTCGTTTATAATAAGTTGACCGTGACCGATGAATTCTGTAGAGGCTGTGATGGAATCAAATCTGAGTGACCAAACGCAATGTTTTCAAGCCATTGTCAAGATCTTCGACCGTCTAGGTATTCTTTGTCCTGCTATCGTTAAGTTGAAGATTATTTTTCTTATGGAAAAACGATTATCTTTGGGATCAAATGCTTATGGGCATTTCACATAGAAAACCTGTTACGTCAGTCCAAAGAACTATCATCCACATTCACATCCTTGCAGTCGCCAATACTAAGGCCTTTAGTACTGTTGCATTCTTAAACAACTGTCCAATAAGTGACCAGGTCCAAGACCTGTTTTTATGCGCTTTAAACCGTATTACGGTTCTCAATGGAAATGGAAACAGCGAATTGACACTGCCCAAGCAATGGGGATATCAATAAAGGCTGGTAAAGGTGAAATATGTACGTTCGGTTAAATGAAGACGATCTGCAAAGATGGAAGCCATGTATCTAATACGCAAATGCAAGCAGGTAAAACAATTCCAACAGAACTCCTAATCAGGAGGTATTCGGTGATACTCTTTGATAATCTTCTTCATGAGTTTGTGGAGCTCAGTGCCTTTACTTTGCTTTTGGCAGATGCTTTATTTTCAATAGCCATTGAAGAGAATCCACATTTAACGAAGTCTCTCCTTTGCACAAGGAAAAAGCCCTATAAGCAGCAAAAATAAGAAGACTCACAGACTTCCTAATACAAGATAGGATTCTGAGGTTAGGTGATCGTCTTCAAGTACTTGATGAATTAATGGATGTCAAACACGCGTATTGTCAATTTAATTTTTGACGGCTGTCATTGACGTGTTCTTCAGTATTCTCTTGACTGAACTCCAAGAAGGTATTTGGTTTACCAAAGGCTAAAAAGTCATCAAGAGACGCAAAAAGGGATGCATTATATGTAAGGAGCCTTGGAGCCCGCATGCTTCCCAACTCCTTGCCCCACTGCCTAAAGAAAGGATTGTTTTGTCACGACCATTCGTCAAAGTTGGGGTAGGTTTTGCTAGCCCCCTCTATTGTTATAGTGAGAAGCGAGAAGCAGCCAAGTTATACGTTCCAATTTGTAGATGTCCTGTGATACGAGCCATCCATTTGGAATGGAACATTTTCTGATGGTCTTTAGCAGAAGAGGTGTGCCATCATTGCCTGATAACACACAGACTTTCCGAGGAGTCCCTATGGAATTGAAAAGTCATGACTGCTTTCTGAATGAGGAAATTGTCCAAGGGCATCAGTGAAACTCGAGTTCCGTCAACTGTTGCGGTAATCTCATCTTCGCCTGATACTTCTTCCTGAAAACAGGTAATGTGATATTATTCTGCCATCCTCCGAGTTCGCAGATTGAAAAACTCGTCAATAAAGATCGATTTGGATAAATTTTTATGTTTTATTTGTTTATTTTTCACGAGCTCTCTTTTTTTCCCACACACCTTCTTCTACTTTACAGGTCTTAAATTATCTGTCATATTTTGATTAAATATTAAATACTAAAAAACGCATAGTGCTTAAACATACTATAGAAAGAACCTAAATAAAATATAATTCTATTAAAAAGTGTAAAATGTAAAGACAACATCTCCAGCTAATGATTATGAACACACACTATACATTAAGAGACAAAAACGTTTTTGAAACTTAGTTACAAGGAATAAACCAAGTGGAACCATAAAGACTTGGTAATAGTGAGTCTTTAAGATCTCATTTGAAATACCTATCGAATACAGATTTTATTTTCTCCACCCCTCCTCGACAGAAACTCTCAACGACCAACGAGTTATAAACAAATACGTAGGTTGGCGTTTCGGTAATCCCAAACTGCTCCGCCACATCTGGACATTCTTCTAGAGTAACCTGAGAAGTTAATGATAGTAATATACAAGTCACATTACTCCTATGATAGAAGAAATATAACAGTTACCTTTAACACTATTACCTTTGTCACGTAGTCTTTTATCATTTCGTCAAACAGGGGGCCGACATTGCGACAATTAGGGCACCATAATGAGACAAAGTTTATGAGAATCATTCTATTTCCCGCCCACCGAATTTTTACATTAAAGTCAGCCTAGAATGTAAAATTGAGAAAACTGTCAGTCGTTAACTAGGAACTTATTAAAAGGTAGGCCTCACGACTAAATGTGTTTGACGGGTAAATACACTAGAGAAGCAATAAACACACAAATATGACTTATTTTATTTTTGCCGAATAGCACTTTCCCTTTCGATTTTCTGTTTACTGAACCTCCTTAATTCCCTTGCGCGGATAAATGTACGTTAATCATTACAAATGAATGTAACTCACAGTGTCTTTTATTATATACGCCATGATTTTAGGAAATTATAAAATAAACAATCACTTCGGGCGGCTAGTGTTAGATCCGATAAGGGCAAACAGAAACTAGCATACCGAAAATGAGTAGCATATACCACATACATTCATACATACATATATTAACATTTATTTTGAGTGTAAAAACATTAACAACTGAGTTGATTGCACTTGTGTTTTTTGATGTTGTGCCGATGGGCTGTGAAAGACATATGTGGCAAACAATATTTACCCGAAGACCGAAAACAAAACCAAAAATACAGAAATACGTCAGTAGCTGAGTTTTTTGTTCTTGATCAAGGAGTAATGTAGAAACGAATTAATCTGAATTTTGGTAGTGTCATATCCTTGTCAGATGTTCATGCTGCTAACAAAGTCCAAAAGTGAACTCTATAAAAAGTGGATATTTAACAAAATATAAGTTGAAATCCAGGTTCCTTGTTAACTAATGTGCTAAGCATATATATAAGTACCGTTTAGTACATACATATATGAAGTGTCTTTCTGAACGCAAATTAATTAATCAGCAATAGCTAGCAAACGCAGAGGTTTTGGTAGGTGTTAAGGCTCAGGCGGCAATAACAAACTTAACCTTAAACAAAACAGCAAAACAAAAGGACATTGTCATCAAAAACAAACGTTTTATTAGAATGCGTGGTCGATAATTAGTACTTTCCTATATTTTAAAATTTGTTTTTCATTTGCAAACCACGAAGTGACCCTTTCCAACTTCATTTTGTTCATAATTATTTTGTTTCCAATCGTTGTGTTTTTTGTAAAAAATAATATTAAACAAGTTTGTTCAAGTGCCAATGATGCTTTTAAATATAAGTACATTTAAGTGCCATAACATACGAGGGTGGTCCGATAAGTACTTAGCCTACAAAAGAAAAACAAACATTTTGGAGAAATGGCGATTTATTTTTCATTATAGTCTCCTTTTAGCTCGATACACTTGACCCAGCGATGCTCCAACTTCTTTAACCCGTCTGAAAAAAAAGTTTTCTCGAGGTCTGCATCTCCGTGGCGGCGATGACCTCCTCATTTGACTGAAATTTCTGCCCGGCGAGTGACTTTTTCAAGTTCGGAAACAAAAAGAAGTCACACGGGGCCAAATCAGGAGAATACGGTGGATGGGGCAGCAGTTCGTAGCCCAATTCGACCAATTTGGCCGTCTCGAGGGCGGAGGTATGAGCCGGTGCGTTATCATGGTGAAAGAACACTTTTTTCTTCGCCAAGTGGGGCCGTTTTTTCTTCAATTCGGCGTCGAATCGGCCCAATAATTTGGCAAAGTACAGCCCTGTGACCGTTTTGCCCTTCTCCAGGTAGTCGATGTGGATCACACCTTGTGAATCCCAGAAAACGGTGGCCATCACCTTTCCGGCCGATAGGACAGCCTTCGCCTTCGTCGGAGCACTTGATCTCTGGTGTGTACCAGTGGATCCATGTTTCGTCGACTGTCACGAAACGACGCAGAAACTCCTTCGGGTTGCGCTTAAACAGCGCAAACACTGCTCTGAAGTGGTCTCACGGTTGCGCTTGTTGTCCGGAGTGAGCCAACGCGGCACCCATCGCGTCGACAGCTTTCTCATGCCCAAAATTTCATGCAGTATATGACCCATGCGATCTTTTGAAATGCCTACTGTCCTATCTCGCGCACCTTCAATCGGCGGTCTGCCAATACGAGATCGTGGATTTTCGTCACGTTATCCTACGTGGTAGCGGTTTTCAGGGCACCTGGACGTGGCTCATCAAAAATCGACGTGCGACCACGTTGAAACTCGTTAAACCAATTTTTGATGGTCGCCATCGAAGGAGAAAAGTCACCGTACACAGCATCCAAACGCTCTTTGATTTCGCTGCGCGATTTCCCTTCCAAAAACAAGAGTCGAATCACCGACCGATATTGCTCTTTTTCCATTTTTCTAAAATCCGCGGACACTCCCGCTTCCACACGCGGTCAAAACAAAACTACGAGTGCGATCCGGCTGAAATTTCGACAGTAGCCGTCTACTAAACTCTGGTTGATCCATTTGCTTTAATGCGTGCTGTCGATTAAATCACCGTAACAGATTATTTAATAACAAATATCAATTTATTTCATAATAGTCTTATTTCAGGTTAGCTCAAATGGACATCTTTAAGTAAGGAAACGAACTTTTTTAATGGACTTACCCAATAAACAAGTTAGTGAGAATAACTAGAAAAACAAGTCGTTATCATTAAATGTTGCAATCTCTGTAATTCAACAAATTCAAAGACCGAAGATCTCGAATGAAGTACTCGTTTATATAACAATAAACCAACTCTAAATTTGCAGAATAGATAATGATTGTACTTGCAAATTTAAATGTCTTACTAGTCCTAGAGAGACAATTCTTGTAATGGAGTCGGACAGTGCATCGAACTCGGTAAAAGTCGATTTACTGTCCAGATTTGGACTTCTATAAATGTAAAAGTTGTGAATTACGAACATGGAATTTAAACCACATGAAATTTAATTCTGGATTCGAACAGTAGCCATATTGTGATTGAAGTTGGTAAGCTACATCACTACGGACATAAATGGCAAGATCGCGGTGCATAAATAATAATGGCAGGAAGTTATATCCAAGGAGGCTCAAGTCCGAAAAGTCGATTTTTCGCCCACTTGTGTTTTACTTAGTGCCACAACAGATGATTTGTAACGAGAAAGATTCGCTTTTAGCCCTCTTCTGCTAAAGGCCATTGGCGATTGTTTAAATGTTTAAATGTTGCTTAATGGCAAACAAACCATGTATACTTTTATCACGATACATATCTTGTAAACCGTAAAGTTATTTCAGTGTTTTGTTTTAATGTGAGTATGTTAGTCTTATTAAACTATTTATTAGTAAATGTAACAAGTACTTAGTTTTATTAATTTGTTTGTTTATAGCTCATGGTAGAAATGACTTCCCAAAAAAAGTTTTTTTTTTGACTTATCAAAACCGGATGATATGTCGGAGATACACAAAATTCTCTGTGATTCTGATTCCAATGATTTTCATGACGAAAGTGATGAGGACGATTCCATCTTACCTGATTTTAGAGATGACTTAGAAGTGAACGAGGAATGCGATATTGAAGACATTCGTTACTATTCTTATTAGCCCAGATCAAAATCGGCTTACATCGTTGACCGAGAACGAAGACCACCCAATTTCTTATACTCCAGTTTGCTTCCAGGATTCCTTTCCATCCTCTAATTCTGAAGTTTGTGTAGCGCTGGCACAAATATACCATGCCGAACAAGCCAAAGTTAAAATGTAGAAGGTTCCTACTAAACTAAGAGGAAAAAATAGGTTAAAATGGTCAGGGGTTAAAGTACAGTACATCGTACACCAAAAAGAAATCTGGTTCTATATTTGCCTGGAAATAAAAATTAATCCAGAGAAAAACTTGAAAAAATTAATTATACAAACAAAGAAATAAAATCCAAAGATTAACATATGCCAAAAAAGTGGACGATGAAGATAACAATGATACCGAAACAACTAATAAACCTTCTTTCACTAAACACACGGATTCTGCTGAAATGCAGGTACTCATTGGCTTATTCTATTATGCCGGCGTAATGAAAATGAATGTGATCAGCTGTCCTCGATTTGATGACAAAGACACCAGAGATCAGAGAAAAACGACGGACAAACTTGCAGAATTCTAGAAGTGTTCGCGAGATCCATAAATAAGATGAAAGAATTATATGTTCCATCGGAATACAGCATGATTGATGATAAATTACTTGGTTTCCGAGGTCGTTGTCCATTTAAGATGTACATTCCATGAAAACCTGACAAGTATGCAATCAAGATAGTGATGTGTGATGCTAAAGCGGCCTTTGTACTTGACGCTGAAGTTTACATAGGCAAGGATTCCACACCATGCGATGTTTCGGTCGCCCAGTACTATTGTGCAAATTTACTAGTTCTTTTCCTGGTACCAACAGGAATTTGACTATGGATAACTGGTTTACATCAGTGCAGACTGCCCAATATCTTTTAAACAAAAACATACTCGTTGTGGGCACCCTGAGGAAAAATAAAAAGGAAATACCCCCATCATTTTGGGAATTCAAGGATAGACAGGTAAACTCTTCCATTGCTTCTTTCTTCTTTTCCTTTTTCCGGCGTTGTTATGGTCAGAAGTGTAGGACCATAACCTTCCCACTGAACTGCATTCCTACTGGTCCGCTTGTGGGGTCCGCCGGTTTGACCTCAGAAAGTAGCGGCAGGCTTCCCGGTTTGGGATTACTTCATCGCTGAGGCCAATCAAATGCTGGTGTTTTTGCATTTGTTTGCATCAATTGTTTTTCGGCCTGCCTTTTTTTTTTTTTTTGTGACACGGGCATGCTCCAGATTTTTTTGTTTGATCTTACTCTTACAATACCGGTGATCTCCAGTCGTGTCAACCCACTGATTTGCATGCACACTTGTGGGGCAGTTTAATGGTGGTATATGTGTCCCTAGGCTCACCTTGGTGTTTTCTAAATTGCCTAGATGTGATTTTTGTTTACCTTTGTTTTAGTCGCCTTTTACGACAAGCGAGAGGTATCGCTGCAGGGATATTCTTAACCCGTCCCTGCACGGAATAAACTCTTCCATTGCTACAGTATTCAATTCACTCTGTTGTCGTATTGTTAAACAAAAAAGAAAAAAAAATGTATTTATGCTTTCTACAATGCATCAATAAGGTGATGAGCCAAATTCCAACGAATTACCAGGATAATAAAATTCTATAATTCAACAAAGGGCAGAGTTGACACCATGGACCAATTGTGTCACACTTATTCTATTGGTCGAAAGACGCGACGCTTGCTATTTTGTTTGTTTCGTAATTTGCTCAATATTGTGGGATACAACTCAATGATCCTTTTACGAGGTTCTGGCCCAAAAAGTAAAGAAAATTGGAAAACAGAAGATACTTTGAAAAAACTAGCACTACATTTAGTAAAACCGCATATGAAACGTCGTTTACAAACTCCAGCTTTGAGGCGTGAACTCTGGGAGACAATATGCAGTATACTAAAAATAACCCCAGCAGCAGTGGAGCAAACAAAGCCAACTACTACCGCGGGTAGATGTGCATTTTGCCCAAGAAGCCGGGATAAAAAATCAAGGATCAACTGCGCTCTATGCAAAAATAATATTATTTCATTTTCTTTTTTTTGCAAAAAGCTACTATTATTCTGTATTCTAAACTTCTTTAATGAATTCGCTGAATAAATTATTTTTTCATATAAGTGTCCTTTCTTTTTTTGTGTGGCTTAGTAAGTTTCGCAAATAAATGTACCTTTATTTCTGTAGCTTCATTTATCAAAGGAGGAAATCTTTGTAGTTTAAGTTTGATATGTGATTGTATGCACTAAGCTCACGAAATGCAAAAGGTTACCTTACTTTTTGAAATTTCCTCGTATATACAAATTAATTTCAACTCAAATTACTTGATTACAATCATAAACAAAACCAAACCAAGTAATTATTAAGTTCTTATTTTATTTTACTTGCAAAGCATGACAAATTACACACATACAAATTATCGAAATTATTAAAATACATATTGATCTCCATTTTGTTTTTGTATTTGTTTTCTTTTTTTTTGTTATCCATTTTTCTTCAGTTTCTTTTTATTTTATTTGATATATTATTTCCAAAAGTCTTATTCAACTTTTTTGTTCATTTTTACTTAATTTTAACATTAGTCGTTAGAAATTAAAAACAGTAAATATATATAGATTTACGCAACATGTACGTATAAATATATATTTATAAATGTGCCTATTTTCTTTACCGGAAATGTATATTTAAATACAAAATTATTTAAAACCTGAATATATGCAAATGCCTTAAACTAAGTGTTGAAGAAAAATGTTCATCGGGAATACAGTGTAAAAGCACAATGTCTTCCCAAAATCGTTCCGTGTAATAATATTCGCGCAGTTGCCATAAAATACGTGGATGAGCACGTTCCTTAATTACAATGTATTTTTATTAAAATTAATTAAATCGAAAATAACGGAAAAATGATTACCGGAAACAGATTGCACTCAATAGACAATTGGTTAAATTGCGTACATACATAAGAAATTAAAGAAATTCTAAACTAGAAATACGCAATGCGGAAAACAGAACGGTTTATGATGACTCTTTAAATCAAACATGTCCTTTCTTTCATAAGCCCTAAACTGCTTTGTGCTCACTGCATTACTTTATAATAGTTAAACAGAACCTAATTCTCAATTACTTAGCATTATGAATAATTTAAATAGCGGTTTTGAATGGTTTACTGCAGAAGTTTGAAAACAAAAAATTGATGTAAACTGTGTAAAATAAATAAGTGTTTTATCAAGTTCTATTCAAATGAGGTGTTGAACATGTTTATGTTGAGATCCTCGAAGGTGGTGGTTCCGCTTTGATCTAGCATTTGCAACATATCAGATAGTTCTTGGCCTTGTGGTTGTCCTTGGACGTGAGGTGGATGATGTGCTTGGCTGCCGACAGGTGCCGGATGACCGCCAGTTGACCCGCTTGAACCTGGACCAGGATCAGCAGTTTGTCCAGAGTTCTGCCAACCCCAAATGCCTATAAAGTGAATATAATTGTAATCAATAATCACATAGAAATATGCCGTGAAAATGTTACATACTAGCATTAGATTGAGGTGTTTGAGCGCCAGAATGGTACGCAGTTGTTTGACGAGAATTACCAGTACTTAGTTGGGTATATGTTGGACCACTTGGCGATCTTGACGGGCTCATCTGATTATACTGGTATCCTTCTGTAACAGGTTGTTGTTGTCGAAGCGACCATGCCGCTGCGGCTGGAGTGGGCGATGTATTAGATTTTGGTATTCTTGCGAGGTGCGCCGCATTGGCTTGAGGAGCATCCGGTGACCCATAACTAATTTAAAATTATGCATTTAAAAAATAAATAAGTATTAACCTATTAGGCGCACAGTACTAACCCCAAAGGCGAATGTGTTGCTGCTTCATAGTTATAAGGTACTGGATTCTGAGCACTCCCAGGACGTTGTACATTGTTCGGTCCTTGTTGTATATGACCACCAATCATACTATGGGTATTATACACAACCTGAGCAGTACCACTAGCTGTAACATTTGGTGTCTGGTCCCTTCGGCCACCTTGGGGCAATGTATAATCTACTCCTGGCGTCACGTAAACATGTTCCGAATGATCTGGTGTTGCATCCTCATGACCGGCGGAATGAATTGTTCTAAGAAAAAAAAAAAAAACTCGTCACAAATGCACATTTGTATGTATTGCATGTAAGCCTTATCTAACCTTGCAGAACTATTTGTGCAAACAATGTACTCCACCTCATCAGAGTAAGGATTTAGAAATGCATATGCTTGAGTTCGTAACCAAACGTAGTCTCGATTTTTCGCTCGGAAACGATACATTAGTGAAAACATTTGACCTTTCTGTTTCAGCACTTGTTCAAAACTCTCTTTCATATGACTATGATCTTCTGGATGAAAGAAATCGTAACAACTTTTCCCCAAAAGATCGGTCGGAGTGTAGCCGAGAATATTTAATACACGTTGATCTACAAATGTAAATTTTCCATCCATGGCATGGCGCGAAATGAATTCTGATTGATTGTTTGCCGCCGATAAATCAGTTGATGCAGTTGAAGTTACTTGCAGGCGACCTATCGCAACTAAGCAGCAATGCGATGAATGTACGTCATCGTCACCCGAACGATCCAAATGAACAGCAGGAAACACGTCCGTTGGTGGCCAATTCTTTATATAGCCCGTACAATGAACAACAGCAAAATTTTGACCATCACGCGATGGACCTAAAGAATTTCGTTGCTTTAATCGATTCAAATGTCCAGCCACCATTGATTCCGGATTCACATTGCCGACACGCATCCGACAGATAAAACCACGTCGTGCCCCCATACTAAGTCGCATCGATGCTATAGGAAAAAACAATGTTTCTTCCATACCGATCAATACCATTTTGTATAAATACTCACATTGATGGCCTTCTTTCTTTACAGTGCCCGTTTTAAGGTCTAAAATCCGTCCCGTATTTTGAGGCTCTTGTGTCGAAAGTTGTTCTCGAATTTTCTCTCGATCATCGGGATGAATATGATCATAAAGGCTTGTACCGTACCAGTCAGATTGAGTGTAATTCAAAACGGGTGTAACTGAATCGGATACATAAATTACTCTCCCAGAATCACATGACACAACAAACAGAAATCCATCGGCTGCTTCTAATATTAAATGCTTTAGCTCCTGATCTGTGAGGAATGATGGCTTATAAGCACCATCACTACTCGTATTTCCAGTACCTAAAATATAATATAATAATTAAAAACCAATTCATTTTAATGTAGAGAAAAAAAAACAGTTAATGTACAATATTTTCTCAAATTTTGGATTTTTAAATGTTCAGGGCATATTGTTAATGAAATTCGTTTATGATCAAATTAAATCTTGAGTTTTTACAACATTCTAGTGTCACATTGAAGTAGACACTAAACTTCTAACGCATCAAATACATATGTTGATTGTTGACATTTCCAGAACAGTATTGGTAAGTTTTTTGTAATGCTGTTGAAAAGACATGCACCTCAACGGACTAATAACAGTCACCGCTTCCGATCAACCCACTTTCAGCTATCGCTGATGATTAATCATATCATTATTATCATTATTATTATAATTATTAATATTTTTAACTACCATTTAGAGCCCGGAAGTCCAGAGCCTCGTTAACCACTATTCACTAAGCCTCTCTCCCGTGAGTGTGTTCCTTCCATCTTTGGCTGTTCTGTTCCATCTCCTCTAGATTAATCCTTACATTATCCTCCCATCCACGATGCGGCCTTCCTGGCGGTCTTTATTCTATTGGTTTTCCACTCATTATTCGTTTGACTATTCGTACACTGTCCGTTCGCGATTTATTTACTCGGACAATGTTTGGGGCTGAATAAAGTTCCTCGAGTTCTTGATTGTATAGTTTTCGCCATTCGCTTGTTTCTTCATCCCGTTTTCCACAATAGATTCTCCTTAAGATCCAATTTTTAGAGACCCAAAATCTATTTTATTCCTTCTTAGTACCAGCTTTCACATCCATGAGTCCCTGGCATTATTATGGATTCATAAATGCGGATTTTAACATTGCGAGACAAGAGAATTTTTTTGAAAAATTCCTTCATCACGGATAAGCACAAGTTCCTCATATGCAGCAGCCTTTTATTAATTCATCTTTACGTGGTTTATAGCAGTCGTATCGTACCCAGATATTTGAATCTATTCACTTACTCAAAGAGTTTATCAAGTCTTTTATATAAGTCAGGTGCGAGTTTTGGTTCGATTCAAGCCGACCAGTGACCATTAAATTGGACTTGTCTTAATTAACTTCTAAGTCTACATCCTTTCCTGACATTGTTATACTTTCTACATTTCTCTCAACAGCAGGTCTAGATGGACAGCGTAAGCTAGAACGGATGTGATTCCATTTACGAATTTCCGCACCAAATTAAAAAGAAGTGGTGACATGGAATTTCCTTGTTTTAATCCTTTAAGTATCTGAATGTTTGCGATAAAACATTTTCTACTTCAACTTGCCCCTTGTTACGCTTTAGGCATACTTGTATTAGTTTTACCACCTTTTTTGGGATTCCCAGCCTTACAAGGATGTGATACATTTCCGATCGAATTATAGTTATATGCCCTTTAGTCTTCTACCTTGCAAAACTGGGGTAGGGAAGACATGCAAAGGCTTTCTTGTCTGTCCTCTACCCGTACGCACATATTTTTTTTATAGGGTTTGCGCAGGTTCAAGTGTGTACGCTTGTCAATATGTTCGTTCACTATTTTTCGGGGGAGGTTGTCCCAAATAGGATTCGAGAGATTTGACTGAATTTTACGCGTTAGTTCACAGTAATTTTTTTGTTTCCATGCCAAAGGTGTTATATTGGAAATGCACACACAGGATATGAATTTTGAAGTGATCTTATATTGCGAGTGTTATGCCTTCATCAGCATTTTTTTTATCAACTCTCATTCACAACTGATGTTGTTGCACAATGTGTCCATATAGGAATTGTTATTGTCGATGAAAGGACCTGAACTACAGACCTACCGCTCAACAGTCAGTGATGATAACCATTGCACCACCACAACCCCAAATCCCACGACTCAAACCAGACTTGGCGAGTAGCTATAAGTCTGAAATTTGACTGATCATAGTTCATAGCTAGCGGTTTTAGAACCCTAGCTACTGTGGTTCCTGAGATTCAGGTAAAAGTTAGCAAAATTCAAGATAGAACACCTGGAATTGTAACTTGGCTCCCGGCGATGGGATCATCTTGTTTAAAATCTACGAAGAAAGGGTGGACCCATTCATGAAAGTCCAATTAATTTTCTAAAAACTGTCGCATAGTGAAAATCCGGTCACTCGTCCTAAAGCTACTCTGGTAGTTTCCCATTATTCCCTTTGTGTTTGAGATCAGTCTCTTTAAGGGGTTACATGGGTTTCACGGCTTTAAAAAATCGAATGTTTTTTCATTCTTATTAAATAACTACAACATTCTAGACTATTGTCTGAAATTTTCAAGTTGATCCGAGTAATAGTTTCGAAGATACAGCCTTGAGAATTTGCCGCTCAAGGTCAGCGAGGCTTAGCGCTCAAAACTTTAAACACGTTTTTCTCAAAACTGTGTTTTCAAAGTCGGTTGTCAAGATTTCTTGAGAACTACTCAACGGATCTTAATGAAATTTTACACAGGTCTTCGAGATACAATTCACAAGAAGTTGGACAAAGGATTTTTATATTTTTTTCGATTATAACTATTTAAAAAAAAAATGTAGAGAAATTTTTACCAAAATTGTCATTTTTTTGTATAAAGGTCTGCCAAAAATCAAATTTTCACTTTTTTTTTCCTTCTGCCAATTTCTAGTTCATAATATTAACTAAAACACTATTTTTTTTTTATCAGTTCTAATGATCCTGTAAGGAGATCTGCTGTGAACGCGGACGCACCTTTTTTTTCTGAGGGGTCGCCGGATTTGACTTCGCAATGGCAAAGTTTTAAATATTTTTTTTTATGAAAACTTCAGAAATTCTTTGCCAAAAGTGTGTAAGATAATAAAAAGTTTGAGTGAAATATTTTATTTTTTATATGAAAAAAAAATTGTTGAAAATAGGCCGTTTTTTTCCTCGAGAAAACCCATGTAACCCCTTAAGAGAATAAATAAGGTGACAGCACCTTTAACTACTTGGTAGCAGATAGACATATTTATCCGTAATTAGTGCATTGTGTTCGGTCAGCCTTGATGACAGATGTTTTTTCATTCCTCGGGGATGATTCCATTGTTCCCTATAGTCGTGAAAAGCCCATGTAATTTCTCTGTTCATTTTTCTCCTGCATATTTTATTGATTCTAATGATATTAGGTCGATTCCTGCAGAGTTGTTATTCTTAAGTCAATGGAATGCTTGTTTTACTTACTTCCTTAATGGTTGGCAGTTCTAGCTGAATCTCTGCTGTGTGGATAACGCCGCTTTCCATTGCTGCTGGCTCCCCATGTACATTCGGAAATTTATCGAAATATTTCCTCATTTTGCTGCAACTTTTTCGTTGTCCGAAACGAGTTCCTCGTTATCAATGCGGATAAATCCTGATCTAGCCTGGTATCCTTTTGGTATCGCGTTCATCCCTGCTTACATTGCTCTCGTGCTTTTCCTGAATATTAGCATTTTTTTCCTTTGCCATTGTCGTTTATTAAACGGAGGGAGATGTCTGACTTTAGTTCATAGGCTATGATATCTCGTAACCGTGATCTGTTCACTATTTTCCAGGGCTTTAGGTCCGAACATTACGGGCTTTTACTTTTTCCGCGTATTCCCCGTCGAACCAAGTCTTTCCTGTAGAGGCTATTGTTATTTCAAGCCTAGTTTGCTTTCCGCTGCCTCCTTTACAACACATTTAATTGTTGACCATACTGCTTCTACCTGTCTTGTTTCATCATTAATTTCTATGCTATCTAGCAGAGCGATAATTGAAATGTGATCTGAATTGCTAACCGCTCCTCTGTATGCTTTAACGTCTAGTACACTGGTATAGTGTCTTCTATCTATCAGAAAATTATCAATTTGGTTGCACGTTACTCCATCCGGTTATATCCATGAAACCTTCCTTGCGTATTCTCTTTATTTATTGAGTTGGCGAAACTTATTTTCCTACGACCATTATCATTTAATGAGATATGGACACTTTCTTCTCCTATTGTTGACCTATACGAGTTTACCATAGCTTTTCCTATTTTCGCATTGAAGCCTCCGAGTGTATTAATCAAATCAGAGAATTTTGTTGTTGGCATTTCTTTTTGATAATATATTTTAATGTAGTACAATCTACATGGTGTAACTGGTGTTCATTGAATCTGAACCGACGTACGAAATTCAGCCCCATCTTCTTTACATCTTCTCCACGCATCCACTGTACGTACTAGATACCGTCAAATGAATTAAAGTCATCCAGTTCATTCAGTTTTTGATATATTTTATTGTAGAAAATCGTTAATTTGCAGCTCTCATTTTGTGGCAAAAGATGGCAACAAATCCGAATTAATTAACCTTTTCTTTGACCGTGCTTCAAAAAACTCCGAATTCACTTGATTTGCTGATTATTTTCGGTTTGCGTAAGACGGGCGTCCCCTTAGTCGTCTTCACAAATTCTAATCACAATAATTCTACTTGGGTAACGCCCCTAATGTCCCTTTGGTGGCAAATTGTTTACTATTTTTGTTTTGATGGAGTTAAAGATGGCCGAAAAATCACAGATTTAGCTGCCACAAAGATATCTATTTCTAATTGAAGCTATCTGCAATGAAATAATAGAATCAGCTATACACCGAGGTTCATACGAGCATAATGAAAGTATTTCGCTTGGTTGTCACTTGACAAACTTTATTGCTTAAGTGGTGATCTGCAAAACTGTCAGTTCAAAACACTTTTTATTGTAAGTTGTTGTTCTTCGCAAGTTTGCACACTAAGTTGTTCTAATTTTATTATCGCTGAATAATTTGTTCTGTATTTGGAGAGAAGTGGATCCTCCGCTGTTTTCTTTTTGAATTACATGTAATTTTGACATTAGCGGCACTGATTTATACAATTAATTTGATTATTATTAAATGACCCCACAATACGAAACAAATCGATGTACACTTGGACAACGCTGAGAATTATGTACTGAAAATTTGTTTCCAAAGTGTATTGCAAAAAAATGAGAATTTCAAAAAGAAAATCCCACAACTAATCAGGAAGGCTACTATTTTCAATAAAACATTAAACTGATTTTATAGCAATTTTTTGGAAGAGAAACCAGTTGATGGCTCACCGTTTGTATACTAAAGACATTAAAAAAACAATCACCCACTAGAATTTCTCGGCCGATTTTTGATGAAAAAACAGATTGATCATTTCACTTGTGTCCAAGCCACCCATTAACCATTTCTCATAGATGTTGACACATAATATGGTAAAATACAATAAAATAAGACTGTCTGCGAACTTGTCTCGGATTAGACAGAACACCTGAATTCCAGTACATGAAATTTTACACGGATAAAGTCCTTTACAATGGGATTTAGGCTTGGACAATGACTCCGGTCAATAACCTGGTCTCCGGGGGAACTACTCAAACTGTTCGTACAACGTGAGGGTGTAACTTAACGTCCTTGTCTCCCTAGAAGTATTTCTCTATTTGGATCAATGAAGGCTGGTCCAGAGCAGATTAGAGGTGCCACTAATGTTCCACGTATCATTTTTTATATTCACATTTTAATAAAAATAAAAAGCTCAATAACATGCGAACGTACCCACACACAAAGACTATAGCTTCGGAATGTAGTCCTTTATAAAAAAAAACAAATTGTCAATTAAAACGTCTTGCTAATCCAACCAGCAACAAGGTGACGAATTACATGGCTCAAAGTTGAAATTATTATTTGCTCTCCAGGTACACGAGGTGAAAAAACGCTTACGGTCATTCGTCCGTATGTATATACACAAAGCACAAATGGATTCGAGTTCCAGGACCCTAAAACGTGAAGATATATCAACATTTTTTTTTTCGGAAAATCGGGCTCATTGCAATTACTTTAAAATGGGAAGTTAATAAGATCATAATGGAATATTATTGTAGTCAAAGTTAAGCTAAAAAGGAGACATGTTCCCTTCTCCTTTAAATATATTTTTAAAAGCAAAGAAATTAACCGCTTAGACCTTTGTTTATATTATTGCGATAGAAATGTTGAAAGAGGTCTGGCATTAAAAATTAATTTGATTTTCCATACGGACAAAAAGAACCTACTCTATATTGCCGACAATAAATGATGGCTTCCGAAAAGCTTTTACTAGATAACTATGCTACCCTTGACGAGAAACAGTTTAAGATTTCGATCCCTGTGTTATAAACGTTAAGGGCTTCTTCTATTTTAAATCAGTCGCGCGATACCGATTGATCTACTCTTGTCTGGTTTATGAAATATAACGTTATTTCAAATTCGTACTACTTAATGAGGAAGATAGTGAGATTTCGAAATCTGACGCACACGTAAGATTGTAAAATATATTTTAGTGGACCAGTATTTAAAGTGATACGTGTGTTTGACTTGATAGACTTTTACAGTTTGTTGCAGCTATTTTCTTCTATATTTTTTTTTGTTTATCACGCTTTCGGGGGGCTCAAATTCTGACTTTCTTCCTTTATGAATTTAAACGTATTATGACGTAATACGTCTCTGGCAATTAACGAGGCATTCGAAGTTGAAGAGGTAAACGAAAGTAAATTCCGTTCAGGAGATCTTAGCCTCGAAAACAAAGCATTTGGGAAACCGAAAATGGCAGTTGACGACAATATTTCAAAATCAATGATAGATACAGACTCGATGAAAACGGTAGAGGACATTGCCATGACATGACATGAGACATGAGGGTATCCTTCATGGCAATAAGTCAACACTTATCTTTAATAGGAAAGTTACAAAATCGTTCCATGATTAAACGAGGGAGAAAAGCGACGACATTTTTTTATACTATTATACATATATGCATCGTTGAGCTTATGGCGCCAAAATGGGCCGTTTCAAAATGGACCCATTTTCACAAATGAATTTTTATGACAACCGTAAAAAATCTTATTTGTCAACTATCCTATTACTGCGACGAGATCGATAGTATAGGTATATTTAAGTGATTATTGAAGTGATTAAGTGCATTTAAAAATGGTTATGGCATGGAATTTATGGGGCGAGAGAGGCGCTTAATATGACTAATGTTAAGGAGCCCAACAATAGCAAAATTGCCTGGAACATGTATTTTTTACGCCAAAAATTGTAACACGCTATAAAATACTATGAAGTCTTTGGCACGTTTGCGAATAAAAGACGTAACAAACAACCGAATGAAAGGATTACAATTTAGTTTCGACATGTTCTTAAAAATCCTACTACCTCTTCTTTCGAAATTAAAGCACGCCTAGAGGAAGAATACAAAGCAACTATACTAGGACGATGCGATAATGGTTTTTATAAAACAATCTTTGAGTATGCCAGGGCTCTCGAAGGCGTGATAATATTAAATCGTACCATATGGAAGCAAAATGATTGCTTTGGCGTAAGGATAAGCAAACATGAGCATAACCACAGCTCGTGAAGCTGTGATAAAAAATAGAAGCACTTGTCACATTTCGACTCCAACTTCCATAGCCCCATTTGCTTGGGAAATTTTTACTTCCGAGATCGCCAATCAGCGTAAACAAAAAAAAGTTTAACAATCCATAGAAGAAGCAGAACAAAATTTAAAACACACGGTAAGGTGCATGTTGATAATTTTATTAATATTTCTTGGAATAAAAGTTTTTTTTTTTTATAAATCCGTTAACCCAGTTTGGCTTGCGGCATGTTTTAAAAGAAATAGCTCCTCATACCTGCTGAAGAAATCTCTAAGATCTTCCTTACTTTTGAGGTGAGGGTTTTTTGTATTAGGGGCTGTAAGACGACGTATGTATGTAAATAGTTCCTCCAATCCGAAAAAAAAATTATTTTCGTTTCATCACTCCATAGTATGTTTAGCCATCCTTGTTTTGCTTTTAAGGGATCGTGTGTTAAAGATGTGTTTTTTTTTTTAAGACCAGTACTTTTCTTTGCTGGTAGGTTTGCATTCCAAAGAACATGGCAGATTGTAATGGGGCTGACCTCAAGCCCGGGACCGTCTTAAAGCTCCTTGGAGGATAAAAAAGGATTCGCTTTACGCTTTCACACGAGCCTTTTTCTTATTAAAGAATATCTATCATTAAAGACTCTTTTTAGAGGTCATCCTGATATATCCGCGTCCATTATATGTAGCTCTGATGGTCTTGCCCTCACCGAAATAGTTCCCTTTCTGCTTCAGTGCAATGACCTTTAGCCATATTTTCTGTACAATCAACCGGAAAAAAAAGAATAAATAATCGAAAAAAGATAATGTAGGATAGCGTTGCTCAAAAGAATATCATCCCCAACTACTACAGTAATATGGTTGATTTCACCCTGAATATCTTAAATAACGATTTATAGAAAATCCAAAAAGTTTTTATTTTTTTGACCAACACGATGACTGTCAGTGTAGCCGCTACTAATCCTGTTTTATTTGGTTTTCGTTTTAACTATTGCGCTTTTTGCACACAATACACAATATAAATATACCGTTAGGCCTAGTAGGGAAAGAGGATATCTTTCTCAGGAATTAGTTTACCTCTGACAGTTTTTTATCAAAGTGTGTACGTGTAGTTAGATAACAAATCGATATTGGTTAATCAAATCCGGCGAAAGGATTGTCCACTAGAAAATAAACTTGGAAGTAGATATGATTAATGATAATACGAAACTTGCAGTAGCTCTTTAAAAAAAAATCCAGCGAACTGTTTAGCCTTGCTGCGAGGTTCAAAGCTTCAACTGCAACCATAAGTCATCTCCTTTCAGCCATCAGTAAGATAAAAGACTAGAGAGATGGGTGACTCCATGTCAAATGCCAGCAAATATGCTTCGGCGATTTGTGGTTGAAATATCTTTGACTAACGGATATTGGAGGGAGCGCCGTGGCGCAGTGGGTAGTGTGTCGGCCGCTGACGCAAGATGAGCGAGTTCAGATCCCGATAACACCAACGCCATCGAATGATTATTTCGCGGCGTCCCTCCTCGGCGGGGTACTGGCAAAACCCCCCGTTGTATACTTGCCATGAAAAAGCTTCTCGGCTCTCGCCGTTCGGAATCGGCATTAAGCTTTAGGTTCCGTTCACTTATGTGAAAAAACGAATCGCACACAACATAAGTGAGTAAAAAGAAGCTTGGCTCTGGCTCCACTTGAGCTCCAACGCCATCTAAGGTGTCTGTCTGGCAGTACAATGGACCAGTATTTGTGCCTGAGTGCTCCAACAAATGCAGAAGCCTCCAACAAAAAAAAAAAAAACGGATATTGGCGCAAAATGATATATTTTCAAATGATAGAGATATTTTCAAAAGAAACTTGGATTTAGTAGAACTTTAAAAAACTGATATAATTGTAGAAATGGAAATTAAATTTTTGGAATAAACTTGGGTAATTTTGAAAAAAAAAACGTTGTTTAACTTTTCACATGAAAACTTTTCATCGAAAGAAATGAATTGTATTTGCAAAAGGCCATTTTTGGAATTTAGTGATATGGAGCAAATCAAAGTTCAATCTCTGTGGTTCCAATGGAAGATCTTTTGTCCGATGACAACCAAATAATAAGATAGCAGCATAATGGTATATGGTGGTTTTAGCGATCATGGTGTTGATCTTTTAATCTTTTAATTATAAGAGACACATAAAATGCAAGAGTATGTAATTGAACCACCCCATACCTTATCTGAATGCTTTACGTAGGTAGGTAAGGTGGAAAGTTTTCAGCCTGACAGAGATGGCGTTCCAATCAGCACAAAATGTATATTTCCTGCATGGATGCACGTGTCATCAGTTCGTATGGCGAGTACAAATTTGTTTTCTAAGTCATTTATTTACACGAATTTTTGCAGTAGACGTCTTGCGTTTTTTTCGTTAAAATGGATAAACTTGAATAATAATATTCTTCGTTTTCGATTGATTAACTCCTAAGAAAATTTAACCGAAGTTGACAAAAGTTTACCGGGAGTCTACTCCTTCGATGTCGACGGTTAAAAAGTAGGCTACTGAATGTACTACTAATCTTGCATTGCGCAAGATGGGTTCAGCATTTGCTGAATGCAGATCAAAAAAAAGAAACGCACCTGTATAGAAAGATACGTTGGCAATGGGAAAACTGCGGGATATTTGATGCGATTTGTTTGGAGAATGGGGAGATATTCTCCTGATTTAGCACCTTCAGACTCCGCGATTCGCATCCAATGAAGAAGTTGAGAGGGCCGTAGATGAATATTTTCACAGCCCACAGACTCCTACTTCCGGGAAGGAATACTAAGTTTGGATAAACGCTGGGCCAAGTGCGTAGAAGTCAAGGGAGTTTATGTAGAAAAATAAAATAACTTTCAAACTGAAAATCGCGGTCTTTCATTGTCAGGTCGAGAACTTTTTATTTTACCCTCGTACCTCTAATATTGTACTGGCTGGCTGCAATTTAATACAAGTAGTAATATTAGCAGGAACCATTACCATGAGGCAAGATCCGTATAGGATTTGTCTTCAAAACATCAAAAATGCCGGTAATGGATTGGACCTCCAGCGATAGGATCCTAGTTCGGTGGAAAGTTTGTGAGTAATTAATAAGAAGATTTCCATGGTCTTAAAACAGAGAATAAGAAGCAATTGTGAGGATCAGAATGGTAAAAAATTGAATGTAGCCAACAAATTAATAATAAATAAATAAATTTTTACCGCAAACCAGGCTTTTTATGTGGTACAACCTAATACAATCCATGAATTCGATATTGCGTGGATTAAGGGTATTAGAGCCCAAAACATTAATCTAACCTTTACCCAATTCACTCTAGGATAAAAGGCTTAACACCCCATATTTATATTTTATTTTAAACACACGTTGCAGCCGATGATTAAATCCCGCAATTGAACAGATGGCTAGAAATGGCAATGAGATCACAATAAATGAAAACCACAAACTATTTAAAACAGAAAAAAAAGAACCTAAATTGAAACTGATAAAACAAAGCAACGAAACAAACTATAGAATGAATGAGGTAGAAGCAAAGGGAATGAGTAAAGATAACTTCTAGTTAACAATTCAAATCAGGTGCGGCGAGTATCCGGTAAAAATAAATTCATTACATTTTTATCGTATAATTGTATAGTCAGGCAGCAGTGGCAATAACAGCAGCAACAACAACCGTCTATTAGCAATGTGGCAAGATTTCTGCTTACTTTATTTGTCCCCGTACAATATTATTGGCATTATGCATGCATGAGCCAATAATAAAATAAAAAATATAGTTTTTTTTTGTTTTCTTCTTTAAGTGGGCTTTAGTAATTTTTCGCCGTTAAATATACACTTCGAATTGTTATTGGAAAAAAATGAGGAGGGGCTTGGCAATTGTAACAGTAGCGCCAGTTTCGTATACTTAGTTTGAAAGTATAAAAAAGAAATCAATGTCAACTGATGTACACTCCTAAATTTCGTAGGTATTTAACTGACTGAAAACTGTTAAATATCACTATTTAGATTCAACTATTTTAACGGCGTACTTTTATGTAAATAACTGATTTTGCTTCGGGCTATTCTAGTGGCATAACGATTCTGTACTTATTTTACCCGATAACTTACGAACTTAGGTATAATTTTTAACTCCCTCAAGTAAAAACGCAATACGCGATTCTTTCTTCATGAACTTCGTGTTTCTTGCTTTGCATAGTTAAGCGAATGAGTTATTGTCAAAAGGGATATTATACGTACATATATAATGTAAGAGGCACAACAACCTGAGCGTGCAATGCTAGCAGCGGCGCAAAAACGCGGTAACACAGGCAAAAGAAACTTTTTAATCAGATAATACGATATTTCTTTTCTTCATTTTGCGTCTTTATCGTATTTGTGGTACTGGATTCTCTTCTAGCTTCAATGCTGCTGCAGGTAATTAACATAAGCGCGCAATTCGTTACAAACTTCAAACTTTACCGTCTCTTTACCTTATAAGATTTAAGCCAGTGGAAGGGTCGGAGTGATATCGTATGATTTATGTCGTTTTTTTCTATTCCCTTGCTAAGCTCGCTATTTAAACATCGGTTGACTTAACTTGCTTTAACTTTCTTTAAATTAACCTACAAACAAACACGCGAAGTAAACACAAATATTGCTGAAAGAAATCATTCAAAGTTAATGGAAATATAATTAGGTTTTTGAAAGCCTCCTTTTCTGGCTCTTCGAGTAATGATAAACTCATAAATGATATATTTGGTTTACTTTTCGCTTATATTATGACTCCTTTTAGTAATATTTCCTTCTAGCGTCACGTCTTTTCCGCTTATGGTTCCTTTAGACTGAATAGATTTCTTCACCGAACTACCACTAAGTACCCCTATATCTGTTGGGCTGCTTGTTCTCAGTGCACCAAATGGCACCTCTTAAGGGAGACATTACCGAAAGCTCTTAGAGATTTCCACCCCATTATGTGCTTGAAAAAGTTTCAACGTACTGCTCGTGTACCTGCAACATTCTTTTTCTTTTCTTTATCCACCTCCTAGTAACAAACAAGAATTATTCTTGAAAGTTAAAAAATTTACTTACATACATACCGTTATACGAGTAAATGTATGTTAAATAAAACAAAGAACAAGCAGATGCACGGACAAATAAAGCGAGCAAAGGAAAGAAAGTTTAACAACGAACAAATATATTGTACGTATACAAACAACAACGAGTCGACTTCTTTATACCAGCAAACAGCATAGAACTTATACACACGTGCTTAGTTACAGGCGTAGAAGAATCCCAAGACGCAATGCATGAATAACCTACGCGCCAGGTACTACCTCATCTCATCCTCCTTCCCCATTTGTACATCAAAAACCAAGCAAAACTCTTCCGAGAGCCAAAGGGAATTTCTACTTTCTGTATTTCCACCTCAATATTTAAGTGCAGGCGAGAGTATCATCATGCCTGGGTCGCTTCTTCTTTTTATTTATTATATTTTATTCCTTTTTTACACTCCACATCATCTGCTTTTTCTCAGTTTCCACTGTTGTTCCTATTATAAGCTTTAATCCTTTACCATTTCACTTCAATGCAATAGTTTTAAATTTTATACGAATCGCCTGGGACTCTTAATGCACTAGTTACTTTCGAGGATTCAACGATGTCAGAGTTAAGGAGCCCTTGGAAGTCGCCAAGCACTTATCCCTTAAAGGTGAAATTCGGAAAATTCACTTTAAATATATGCTTAATCAACGTCACTGACATAAAGATCGCATAAGTATAGCAGGGCATACCATTAAGTTTTCCCATGTGTAGACGAGTTCACGTAACTACTTAGCATTAATTTTAAACAAACTTCTACTCGTATACATGCTCGAATGTGCGAGAGACAAATTCCTTTTTAAGTACATGGAATGTGTTTTTAAGTTGGGCGACTTTAGATTAAGCAGACTCCCACCTTCATTAATTTTCATTCGATTTTCTAATAAAACTGAAAATTATACTCTAGCATCCAGCATGCTAATGTTTAACGCAAAATATTGTACAAACAAGTCAAATGATATATTATAAAGGAAATTTTTTTTCTTTCAAACCATTTCTAATAGGTCTCATGACATGAAAGCCTACACTCCTTTAATTTTTACATAACAGCGTGGTACCTATATAGTTTAGAGGCTTAGGAAGTAAACAATAACTTTATACAAGTTTAGGTAAAAATGTACCTAAACAGATCAATAAGTCAAACAGGTGTTCTCGCGAGTTCCTGCATACAACACTGGGCATAATTTTCGTACCTTCAAATTATTCTGGAACAAACCTGTAGAAAGGTAGGCACATTGTTGATTCAATTAATGGAATGGGTGTGTGAAATATCGATTAGAATAGAAGATGGCATAACTATTACATATGGTTAGTGTCAATGATAACACATAAAGGCCAATCCTGTCACTTACGGCGGTAAGTCCCAATAACCATATTCGTTAAACTTGCATCAGTACCCCAGAAAAACAATTAATAGCATTCATAACGACAACGTTCTTGCAATAAGCGTCATCCTCGTTGTTTTAATTTCTACAATTGTCACATTAAAGTAGTCTATGTGTGTAACCGCAAATAAACGTTTGCTTTCCTAATCATTTTTTTAAGCTCTTCTGCTTACTTTCGTTATTTTCAAGTCTGACTCTCATCAGCCAATCTAATTACAATTACACATGATTTTTATACTTTTTCATTCTTCTTCTTCCTATGCTTCTTTCCTCAACGATGAACTTTGCCGAGTGCCGGGACCATTTTCAACAGCGGCGAGATTTTTTTGTTGAAAGTTTTCTATATTTAAAACGCGTCTCGAATTTCAATTAATCATTTACAGCAATGGTTAAAATAAAACAAAGAATGCCGACAATGACATTGATATGAAGAGACAGGGAACAAACCTAGAAAATACGACCAACGACCGTTAGAGGCTTGGACCGTTGTCAGAGCTAGCAAAGGTGAAAATGAACACTAAGTACTCGAGAACGTTGATGGTACGAGTGCGACGCACGATATTAAAAAGTTTATAAATTTAACTTACCTCTGAGAGCCTTCATATGTGCAACTGCCATTCGCAGTATTGTCAGTTTGTCAGGTTTTCTTGCTAAAGCACTACATGTTGGCACCATATCCGATAGTTCTGTTATATACGCAGTCATCTTATTTCTACGCCTTCTTTCGATTTCACAATGATTCTCTCGGCTGAAACCAGAAATTGAAGTGAAAAAGAATTTAATAATTTGGGCGGAACTAGAACAAATAAACAATGCAGTTGAGAAAATTAAGTAAATATATAGCCTTGAGTCTGCAGTAATATCGAATCATCCGCGATTTGGCAAATTCCCGAAATAGTTCTCGAAATTTAAAGATTTTGTTCGAACCGAATAAGCAATGCATTAGCAGGAGTTTTAGTGGAAGATTTAAATTTATTAGCTTTGAGTATGTGTTATGAGTATACAGCACCATTTAGTGATTGTTTTCTTTTCTTTCTCAAAAATAGAAATTATGACGTATGTAACTGCATACCAGATTCTGATACATTCCAATCTAACGTGTATAGTGTAAAATGGATAAAAAGAAGGACATTATCGGCTGCTAAACCGATTATCAAGAAATGAATCACATGGAAAAACCAAAACAATTGCAATTTTCTAGATCGTTTATTTGATGACTACCAAATGATTTGATGATTGCTAAAATAACCTAAAAAAACTTCTACTCTATAAAGGAATAACCTTATGTTTCCCCTACAAATCCACTCGATAAGCTCGACACTGAAACATACCTGACCGTAATTAAAATTGGGAATTCAAGCAGTCAATAAAAAACTAACATCTACTTTTCCCTTCCAATTAGTAGAATATCAATATTACCTTTCCTTTCCAAAGTTTTTGAGAAAGCTATTCTTTAGCAGATTCAAACAAATCTCTCTTTGAAACAGTTGAGTCCTTGCCAATCCGGTTTTCCGAAGAAACCGTAGTTATAAAACTGCGCTATTACATATCGCTGACGAAATAAGAAATGTATTGGAGAAAAAAAAACTCAGCTTTTTAGGCCTTCTCGACTTTACCAAAGCGTTTTATGTTTAAAATTCAGGAAACATTTTTATTTTTGCAGTCAATCGACAAAGCTAATTTTCTCATACTCGACTGGAAGACAGCAATCGACGATTTGAATTACTACCATTGATGAATGGTGTGCCCCAAAGATCAATACTCGGATTGATTCTTTTTTCGATCTATGTCAACGAGCTTCCTGGCATAGTAAAATATTGCAGCTTTATTTTACTATATATCCTACTAACTCATTCGATCTAACATCCGATAGAGTCAATGAAGATCTAAAACTGATTTTAAGCTGGGCGCAGACAAACTATCTTAGTTTGAATCCCATACAACAAATGCTCTTATTATTAAATAAGAAACTTTGAAATAATATTCAACCACACTTTAACTTGGGATGACTCTATGGTGGCCTCCGCCTTCTAAAATGCTGCTTGCCAACATTTTGTTGTTGTCTATTATTCTCAATTGCTTGAAGTTTTTGGTAAACTTGATAATAGGTGCAAAAGATTTATATTTATATTTATGACCTTAAATAATACGACCTTATTTCTCTGGACTCAAAAACCATATTCAGCTGCGCATTCGAAAAAGAACTAAAATTTTTCCCATTGGCGTGTGTTCACAAAATTATGACGACACAGGAACCTGACTATCTGTACAATAAGCTAAGACTTTCAATCTTACAAAGGAGTTCTATATTAATTCAACCTAGGCATTGGCTTAAATGTCAATTGACTAGTTGAAGAGCTTCGAGACAATATCTACTGGACATTTAATGAGTCAGAAACCCAAGGGTGAAGCTATGTTCTTCTAAAATGGAACTAGTTTTTTGTCATCTACCGGTCCCTTTCAATTGTGGTTGTAATAGCAATAAAATCTATTGCTACCACCTTGTCCTTCAACCCTGTTTAAAAGAATGAAAATATTGAAATATGTAACATGAGACGTGTAAGATTTTTTTTTTTGTGGGGAATGTTTTTAGACCGTGTTCCAAATCATGGAGAAACAATTTTTTTAATATAAGTAATACAATTACGATAGTTTGGTCCGAGAAGATCTTTTATGCGACGTTGAGGAGACTTATTCCCGTATAATTGGCGCAATTATAGAGGTCTCCTTTCTTGTGGACCGCGCAAACGATGCTGAGATTCCATTCGTCGGGCATGCTTGCCTCCGACCATATTTTACAGATAAGTTAGTGCATGCGCCTTACCAACACATCTCCAGCCGCCTTGAAAAGCTCAGCAGACAGGCGCCATCGGCTTTATTAGACTTAAGTCTCGATATCGCTATTTTGACTTCGTCTATGTCGGGTGGACGGGATTCTCTTACGTCATCGTCCGTGGCGAATGGATCATTCTGCCTGACAGCGGTATCTTGTCTATCATCGCCGTTATACAGTCTGCAGAAGTGGTCCTGCCATATTCTCAGCATCGACTGTGATTCTACTACTAGATCGCCGTTTTCATCCCGGCAGGCTTCTGCTCTGGCTTTGTAGCCCTGACATGTTCGTTTTACATTTTGGTAAAACTTTCGAGCTTCATTCCTGTTATGACATCTCTCCATTTCCTCGATCTCACGCTTTTCGTGCTCCTTTTTTTTCTTTCTGAAAAGCGCATGTTCTTCCCTTCTTTTCTGCTTGTAGAGCTCACAAGCAGCTCTCGTCCGTCTATGCAGCATGGCTTTGTATGCGTCTTGCTTTGCTGCATGGGCTCGTTCGCATTGCAGTTCAAACCAGGGGTTTCTAGGCGGTCTCGATTTGAAACCCAGCACATCAGAGGCAACGTCTCTGATTGCGTTCTGGCAATGTTCCCACTGCTGGTCTGTGGATAGTGTCGTCGTTGTTGGGGTTTGAGAGAGCTTGAGGGAAACGCGATCGGCAAAGATTCTAGCGGTCTCTTGCGATTGTAGCTTTCCGACGTCAAACTTGCCTTGTCCTACTCGACTCCGTAGCATTCACGATATCCTCATTCGTACCCTGGCTACAACAAGGTAGTGATCTGAGTCGATGTTAGCTCCTCGGAAAATTCGCACGTCGAGAATGATGGAGGAGTGTCTGGCGTCGATCGCAATATGATCAATCTGGTTGGTAGTCGATTGATCAGGGGACCGCCAGGTTCCCTTGTGAATGTTGAGATGTGGGAATCATGAGATTATGCCCTGCTAGAAAATCAATTAGCCTGAGTCCATTATCGGACGTGGTGTTATGTAGGCTATGCTTTCCTATGATTGACTCAAAGGTGTCCCCTTTGCCCAGTTTTGCGTTAAAATCTCCTAGTACGATTTTGGTGCCGTAACTGGGGCATTGTGCGTACGTTCGGTCTAGGAGGTCGTAGAAATCATCTTTGAGTCGATCATCTTTTTCTTCCGTAGTGGTATGAACGCATATGAGGCTAATGTTGTCGAAAGTGCCTTTGATGCGGATTGTTATGAGGCGTTCGCTTACATGTCGAAAGCTTAAGACTTTTTGCCTAAGTCTACCTCGAATAACAAATCCGCATCCAAATAAGCGTTGCCTATTTTCCTTGTAGCAGTCACCGTAGTAAATATCACAGTTTCTTATCCGCTTTTTGCCTGGTCCATCCCATCGCACTTCTTGGAGTGACGTTATGATTATACTCGTAATCCTAAATCTTCTCCCATGCACATGAAGTGTATAGTCGCAAACAAAGCGATTAAACTCTACTTGATCTCTATAATTATTAACTTCAAGGAAAATTACGCAATCTCAATAGCATTTTCAGGCGGTCACACGAAATGTTAAAAATATTCCGCAAGGTGCGGATAGCAGTTTTTTTCTAAAAATCTTAAATAGTCGCCTTCTTCAGGCTTCGTATTGTAACCAGCCTTATTGGGAGATGAGAACTGATGTGGTATACCACCAACACCTTTGGTGGCTTCGATATTTTTTTTTTAATGCAGACGAGACACCTGCTTGAAATACGTCGAAAGGTAAAGAAGGTGCCGATGCACATTAGTTTTAAATGTTTGTGGGCTGTAATGAATGGGAAAAGTTGAACTGAGGAGAGCATTCCATATTCATGTAGTTCGGCTGAAAAACGAGTCTCTAAATTAAACTGTGCGTCGGAAGACAAGCTTGAGGGCGAGACTCTGTTCTTAAGTTCTAGCTCACTTGAGTATTTTTTGGTAAATAAAACAGAAAGAGGAAGTAGACTTTGCGTCGATGATCGAGTGAGTCAAACGACTTCACAATATTGTTGTCTCCTATGACTTTTGTGGCTCGATTTTCTATTCAATCTAGTAAGAGAAGTCTTGGGAACACCAGACTAGATATGAGCATTATACTCATGCTTGGGGCGAATGTAGGCCTTATAAATTGAAGCCACTTCAGAGGGGATGAAATATTTTTGGCATCGTTTGAGAAAACCGAGACATTTCACAGCGTTCTTGGGGAATACGTGGTCATTCCAAATAAGAGTTTTATTAACACACATACCAAGGATGGAAAGTCTTTCGCTTTCATCGACACTAGTGCCTTTCAAGGATAATTACTTATTATTGATGATTAGCTTGAGCGACAGTAGACAGCATTGTGTTTTGGAAGCATTAAATTCCACTCTATTGTTTATACTCCATTTAATTATGCTGTTAAGTTCGGAATTGAATGTGCTTAACATACGATGCCTTTCCAGTTCTATGGCCGAAGAGCAGGGACGTGAATCCTGGAGCGAATATGAAAAGCTAAGAGTACTGTTATCAACGTTGGAGTATATTGGATTAAAATCAGCAGTTAACAGATAATTTGTTAAAATGAGGAAGAGTGTCAATAACCGAACAGAGCCCTGGAGACCACCAGCATTTATTTGATGAATATCAGACATGAACCCGTCCAAAACAACTTGAATTGAACGGCCCGAAAGTTAATTTCTAATCCATAGAAGAGACTCATCGATACTCTAAGTACGCATTTTCGACAAAAGAGCCTGATGCCAAACTCTGTCAAGTGCTTTTGAAATATCGAGCGCAATAATCTTGCCTTCGCCGAAATGGTGCAAATATTGGTTCTACTTTTCGGTGAGATATGCCATCGAATCACCAGTGGATCTGCTACTGCGGAAACCATATTGCCGGTCATTAAGAAGTTTCCGCGTTTCAAGATGTTTCATACGCTGACGATTTATCAGCGTTTTCATTACCTTAGAAAGAAGGGACGTTAGTGCTATGGGTCGGTAACAGGTGGGAGACGAAGACTCGCCCTTTTTAGGGACGGGCTGGACAAATGCTCTTTTCCATCTACTCGGGCAGAGGCCAGGAAAGATGAGTAGGAAAGATGAAAAAGCTTACGCAGTGGATTTGCCAGCGTGGAAGTACACCTCTTCAGAAGTATTGGGGGAATACCACCAGGGCCAGCGGATTTGTGCGCGTTGAGATCCTTAAGTACTCCTGCAACTGTACGAGTGAGAATGTGGATTCGTGCAATGGAAGATTATACGCTCAAGAGACAAAGTGTAATCTAGGAATGTTGAGCTGGCTGCAAAATTTTTTGGCTTTCTCGTAGAGCCATACTGTTCTTTTAGGAAACCGTTCTCTAACTGCTTGGTTTGAATACGAGAAATTAGCTGAAACGACACAGTGGCCTGACGAGCCTAGAGGTGACAATATATCGACAGATGAGGATGAGAGGTGAGGAAGAAGTCCAGGGTGATGACTCATTTACTAGTTGGTTCAGAATGTTTACCGCAGCAAAGATCTCTACATACCTTCCTGTGGGTGCTGTCTGAATTAGAACTGAGTACATTGAAATCGCCCGCAACAGCAATTTCAGTGCCAGAAAACAGGGATACAATTCTTGTAATGGAGTCGGACAGCGCATCGAATTCAGTAAAAGTCGAATTACTGTCCAGGTTTGGACTTCTGTAAATGAAATGGTAGTGACTTAAATACTTACGGATATGGAATTTAAACCACATGAAATTAAATTCCGGATTGGAAAAGTGGCCATATTATGGTTGAAGTTGTTAAGCTACATCACTACGGTCATAAATGGCAAGACCACGGTGTAGAAAGAATAATGGCACCAAGCTACATATATCCAGGCAGGCTTAAATCCGAAAAGTCGGTATTTTCGCCCACTGCATTCACTTAGTTCCAAAACAGCTGGTTTGTAACGAGAAAGGTGGACGTACACAGCAACATTTCTCCCGACCTCTAAAATTTCCTATGCAGACAAAACACAAACATCAAAATAATCTAAACCCGACGCTACGTCCGGTAAGCGGAGTTGAGAAGTGCAAATTTGGCGTTAGTTTGCCAATAGCAAATCGATGTAGGTGTTATGCCTATATCTCAATTTGCATTGGTCCACCAACAGATACTCTCAGTCATTGCCCAACCCGTGTGAATATATCAAACGGGAGTTGCGACCGAGAGTGCACAACATTGGCTAGTGAGGAACAGACCACACCATTTTCCTTATTATGAGAATGTCCTTGCGTTTCGAGAAGACTTAACAAAGCTTAGTCAACAATTCTTCGATGAATTGATGATCGCCATATCAAAGCTAGTCAAATTACTAAACTAGACCAAATCTACTTAAATCCATCTGCTCTCTAATTATCTGCTGTAAAACTTTTAGAATCTCAGCTTACGGAATTTTTAAAAAATCACTACTTCTAGCTAAAAGAAACCTAATAAAATATGTAGTTTAATCTCACATAAAGTATGGCTCATCGGAAGCCACTACTATTTTCCCATATTTCTGGCAGTATTTGAGGCTAACTAAAATTCGACCCATTTGTTGGTATCTTAATAAGAACGGAAGGACTGCTTAGGTAGTAGGTACACCATGTGATATCGAACGAAACAAGTGATAATCAGAAGAAACAATGTCTGGTGAATACAGCAGGTTTTGATTGGGAGTTTTTCTTTCGATACTCGGCTCAAACGCATCAATCTCCTATGGTTATATCGCTCGGTTTGAGCAGATCAAAATAAACTACAGCCTGCTGATTTCATCCAATGAATTTTCGAACCATGAATACTTGCCTTTGTCAACCCCCACGATCTTTTACACTAAAGTTTTCGTACAGTTTCCACTTTTAATTGCCAGTCACAATATGATTCAAAAAAAAATCATGCCTTGCTTCCAAACGATTCGAAACTCTTGTGTCATCTGCTTGTAATGACTTTGCAAGTTCAGCTAGCGTCTGACATGAGTCTTCATGTTCAAGTAATTGCTCCATTTATTCGCCTGCAAACAGTTTCCGCGTGCCAGAGAGTTCTTTATCTTTAACATTAAAATCATTATTTTTGGAGAGTTAGAACCAATACCTGCACGTTATTTCCGGAAGAGCATGTTCACCGTAAGTCTTAGCAAAAATTATATGTATTTCAGCTGCAGATCTTTCTTTAAATAAAGTAGTGCAGTCAAACTTCCCTTTTCTTGGCACGATAATCGAGATGTTTAAAACGATGAAAAAAAGTTATTTGCGTTCGGAGAACAAACATAAGCTGAAGTTCAAGCTTGCACGTAACATTCTGGTAACATCATCCATTGGGATACAGCGGGAATTTATTCAGTTATTCGATGATGACCCAACTCAAACCCAACGACAATTAGCAGAAGCATTACATGTGTCAGAAGAAACAATTAGCAGACGTTTACGGGCAATGGGGAAGATCAATAAACTCGGTAAATGGGTCCAATTGAATGAACGTCAAATGGAAAATCGCAAAATCACTTGTGAAATGCTGCCTCAATGCCACGAAAGGAAATCATTTTTGCATCGAATTGTGACGGGTGACGAAAAATGGATTTATGTATTTTAAAAACCCGAAGCCGAAAAATCGTGGCTTTCACTTGGCGAAGCCGGTTCTTCTACATCAAGGCCAAATCGATTCCGCAAGAAGACCATGCTCTATGTCTGGTGGGACCAGAGCGGTATTGTGTATTATGAACTCTTGAAGCCCGGCGAAACAGTTAATGCACAACACTATCATCAACAAATGGTTAATTTAAACCAGGCATTCACCGAAAGACGTCCGTAATGGGCCGGAAGGTATGGCACGTGCTCGCAGAACAGCACTTCAGCGATTTCCAGGAAGTTGGAAAATTGCTCGACGAATGGTTTGCCGAGGCATGGTATACACAAATTACCTGAAAGATGATCGAAATGTGTAGAAGCCGGTGGCCAATATTTTGAATAAAAAAAAAATTAATTTCATTAGAAAATTACGTATTTTCCCACAAAAAAAAAAACGGAAAAAACTTATGCATACACCTGGTAAACATAGGCTTTACAAAGGCTTTCAAAACCGACAGTTGCAAATAATACTCAGTACTAGGTTTCTCTTACCCAAGCTTTTTTTATTATTATAATTTACTCGTATTAACATAAAATTGAATATTATACTAACTTAGCAGCGCACTATCTGCAAGGGCTTACGGTTCTATGGCGTGTGTAAAGTTAAATATGTATCTATGTATATTTAGGCTCCTAATAAATTTGTGAATAAATGCCTTCTTTATTCTTCGGCTTTAAAGAGAGTTCTATATTGGCTTGCACAAATAAGTACGTACCTGTTTGATTAGAGCCAATATCGCCCGTGCTTCTTTAATTGTAGTCAGTGGACTACAATTGTAGTCACGTTTCTATTTAAATACATATTTGACAAATAATTCGCACTTTTGAACCATGATTGTAGCAATCCATTACATATGTATATGTACATATGTATGTCTTTTCGCGATAGCATCTGCATTTCCTAGTTTTGATTAAAGTTTTCCTATTTTTCTACTTTCTTTCTTAAACTCATACAAAAGCCGTCGTAATTTATTCCAAATAATTAACCCTACATGTGGTATCACGATGCTGGGAACTTCTAATATACCTATGCCTCTACAAAATACATATGTACATACTTATACGGTGTATACATATAATCCAGGAAAACCCGGATAGGCAAACGAATGATGATTAATACCATGAAAGAGAGGGAAAACAAATAGGATCTAATAGAAGTTTAATTGTTGAATATTTGCTATGTGAATGGAGATAGAGTAACTCATCTCGGCCGGGACATGATTACCTTAACTGACTTCGCAAAATAAAGGCAAACGTGTTTCGTTACCATCAGCTTATTTGGTTTAGTCCATCCTATACTCGAATTGTTTACAGAAACTTCCGCACATATACTTGCCACTATCAAGAAACTTTGGAAAGAAAACAATTCGGAATAAAAACTTCCTGTTATTGGAAAGGTTCTTCCTTGAGTTATTCGACTACACTAATATTTCCTTTCATTAAAGTATCCGCGAATATTTAGTTAATGCTAGTTAAGAAGTAACCTATCAATTCTTAATAGAATGTAAAAAAACAATGGCTTAAAATACATAATAACCCCTAGAGACTCGGTGCATAGACACAAAATAACTAGCCATTCCTCCTTGCAGATGGCAGAACAGCCTGCAACGGAAATTCAAACGAGCACATGAAACTGTATACATCCATGTGTACTGTGTACATATTCAGACCCAAGCACAAATCAAATTGTGTAACAATGCTCTAGTCAAAACAAAGTATTGTACATGCGAGTAGCAAATACTATGTTTAATGTTTGTTTATTATTTTCTTGCCTTCTTTCCTGCAGCTGACAACATTTTGTTCCTTGTCGTGACCAATACTCAACATTACCATACATCATTAAGCCCAATGCATATCCAAGTACGAGTGCTTACATTAGCTATGTATTTTATATATATTGAGTACGGACTGGAAGGTTTGTATGATTAAAATCACAACTGCGCTCTTTCTACCTACATATATGCCAGTAGTTGTTTCAAACTCAGTGTGTAATTATAAAATCTTCTCCCATAAAAGGTTCTATAGAAACAAAAATATATTATTGAAAGACCTGTTAATATAGCATTAGTATAAGGAGTATAAAAACTGAAAGGATTTTTAAGTATTCAAAACGTTTCTAAATTTAGCCTTTTAACTGACAACTGCGGAGCGCAGGATAATCCACGATGTTTGCACTACGGCACATCGTGGATAACTCACGAATATGAGGTCGCAAATATTGTAGAATAGAATGGGTTGAGCACAGTAAAATCATTACGGATAACCAATTTGGCTTCAGACCGAGGCATAACGCTATTCTTGCCGCGTCGAAACCCATGTCAGATATCCAGTGAAACAAATGCAAGAACTAATCTACAGGTGCCTGTCTGATTGATTTGAAAAAAGAGCTCGACTGCGTATAGTTAGAAGGTCTTTATTAAAAGTTCGGTCGGCTGGGTATAATTAAACCACTGCTATATATGATTTTTGATATGTAAGTCGATAGAAAGTTGGATGTGAAAACTTGACTTCTATTAACTTTTGAAATTAACAATGGACTTCAACAGGGTAAGGTGAAGTCGCCGATCCTTTTTAGCATTTACCACAGTGATTAGATAGCTTATCTTCACCATTCAATAATGTACGCGGACGATTCAATTGCGTACAGATCAGTTCCAATGAAAGACGTTGCAGATTACTGCAACGTACCTTTTTTAGAAATTTTGCGATTGAAAAACAATTTCCAGAAAGCAAAAAATATTTTATTTAGAAAACATTTGTATAGGACCTCTAGGGAAACTAGACAAACATGGCGTAGGTTATCCTACTTTGATTTGGCGGGCATCCACTGGCAAAACAACGTGTAGGCAGATACTTTAAGATCTATCTTTAGTATCTTTATTTTGCCAAATTCTTTGTTAATTTGGTTCAGCAAGTTGTAGGCTAGGCGAATTAAAGTTTTATTTTAAACAGTTTCAAGCTGGTAAAAAACAAATTGAAATCGCAAAAATGTTAAAAATCCCAACCTGGTCCAATGTGAGAGCCAGCTTAACATTCAGATTTTTAAGAAATAATATTATATGTAGAACACTCTATTGCACAAAGCACCCGAATCTTATACAATAGGGCTATGGTTTTACGGATGGACAATTTTCTGACAAAACTGATTCGAAGCCACGATGCAGGGCCATGACTTCGGGCAGTAGTATGATCTTCGGGTTTTACTATCCGACCTGCTTGTACCACGGGAAAGTACCTTAGAAGCATTTCACTATTTAGATCAATTTGGGCTGATCCAGGATAGAGCGGCTGTAACCAAGATCTGAGAAACGTAGTCCAACAGCATCAACCCTTGTGGTGGCTTGGGCGGACGCCGCCAGCGATCAATTTTAATAGGTCTCTTTAACGCAAAGCCTGCCACACGCCAATGGCGTTACTCATAGGCTATCTTAGGATAGCAGGTAGGTTTAGTTTAGTTTATTTTTAGTTTTAATTAATATAAAAAATAAGAAACAAAAACAAAAAAAAAGGATATACACACATGTGTGTACATATTTTTGGTAAGTTTCTTAAAATGTATGTAATTTTTCTTAGCCTTAATTGTTCATTTTTTTAAATTATTTTAAGTTTATCGTATAGCCGAAAGGCATAGTCGTAAGTTGTCCGCAAGGTATTTTATTTTAACATTCAAGCAGGCGCGGCGTCGAATTAACCGCACTCGAAATAAAGGTTTCAAACTCTCATTCAGGTTTAGAAATATAAAACTAACGTAACACCAAGATGGTAGCATTGGGTTTTTTAATGAGAACCTAAAAATTAAAAACATTTGAACATTTTGTCAGGTGTAATACATATGTTAGATTTCTCTCATTCAAATAAAATTTCGCGGCAGTCACGTTTTCGTTATGATGCTATGCATCAAGCAATCCAATTTCCAACATATATCGACCGGACTGTTGATAACTCCTGAGTTCTTCTAACGTTGTAAGCTTGCTGACATAAACAAACAACTTAACGTCTTAACCCCACAAAAATAGTCAAACGGCGTTAAATCGAGTGAGATGGTCATTTGATCACGAGATTTCACGATTACCGTACTTCAATAGATCAATTGTTTGACCAGCTATGTGGCTTATAGTACTATCTTGTTGGAATGACATATCACTGATCCAATTCAGTTCGAAAATAGTCTTCCAACATGGCACGATAACGAAGAACAATGACCGTGACATAGCGATAATTTTCATCGAAGAAAAAATACGTTCCAATCACATCCTCAACATGTAATCCGCACTAGGAGTTCAATTTTTGTGGTGGATTTATTACTGTCAAATAACTTATATTTTGCATAATGACAAAGCTACTAGGCCAAAAATGAGTTTTATCTCTGAAGATGATTTTTCGATGAATTTCTGGGTTTTCTTTAAAACTTCGCAGAGCCCAATCTAAGAAGTTTCGATGCTTGAACCAATTAAGAGACTTCATTTCCAGTGTAAATTCGATCTTGCAAGAGTGTAGGATACAAATTTACTTCCATTCTGACTGAGAGATTCCCAATTCCGAGTCAACAAATATGTTGACCCGATTTTATCCACTATAGCATGCACAACATGTCTCTACAACTACTACGACCGAAAATTGTAATAAGCGCTCTTGAAATTGCGACCACCGGCTCAGAATTTCGGTAATAATTTTTACCGTAATCAATTGTAAGTTCATTAACTTCATGAGCATGATAAATTTGACTGACATTTCGACATTTGGAGATCATGGGATAAAGTTTATAGATAGATAGATAGATATTTTATTTGCGTCAAAAGTATTATATGTATGTATACATTTCTGCTATTACACAATTTACATACAGAGATTGATACGAACTAAATATCATACAACTGAAGCAATATTTAATAACGAAGAAATAATATTGATAAAGTTTAAATGTACGTTTGAACCAAGGAACTTTATTCAGCCCCAAGCAGAGACTGAATAACAAAATCGCCAAGACTATGATGGATAGTGGACGAGTAGTCAAAAGAATAGTGAATGGAGAACGCAAGGGAAAAGACCGCCATAAAAAGACGCACTGAAGATAGGAGGAAAATATAAGAAATGAAACAGAACAGCGGATTGGTTGTCAACGAGGCTCTGAACTTCCGAGTTACAAATGGTAATAATTAAAAAATAAATACAGCCTTGAAGATGATCCACGGGAAGGACGTTCATCAACGCCAGAAAACATAGCAAAAAGACAGGATATTATTATGAAAGATCGTCTGTTAACCAAGAGAGATTTAATAGAAGCCCTAGGCAGCTTATTAGCCAGTTTGAGCAATATTTTGATTGACATTTTTGGTTACGGAAAGATGAGTGCAAAATGGGTGCACCATGCGCTGTCAATGGAACAAAAACAAACTCGTATGCATCTTTCAAGAAAACGTTTTAGAAAAGATAAAAAGGATGTTGTGCCTCATTTACACTTGGGCCTACCATTATGGTTCTGTATAAAACGAAATGCTAACAAGGATCCAGAAATCGGCTAAGATGAACAGTCTTTTGAAATTTCATGTAAAACTCTTATATATTTTACATATTGGGATAGATTAAATGCACATATCTTGTTTTGTACATCTGCTGTTCTATCAGACAACCAGTTTAGTTTTAAAGCGAAGCATGATACTACTCGTATTCACCCCGCGTCAAAACTCGCTTTCGACATTCAGTGGAATAAAGCAAAAAACCAATGTACGGATACAATTCTAGTCGAATTTGAAAAAGCCTTCGACACCATAAAGTCAGCAAGTCTGTTCTATAAGCTCACCAGACTAATTATGCTAATTCACCTTCTGCATATGATTTACATAATGACTATGGGAATGAAGTTTGTTGTTAAATGTGGCAGTGTTAATTCGAGCAGGATCTTTGACGTTAAAAATGGCTAACAAAAGGGAGCGGTTAATTCCCAGATACTATTTAACATCTAGACAAGATTTTATAGGTTTTCTCAGCCAATTAATAGCGTATGCAGATGATTTAGTAGTATGAAAATCAGGTCAAATTGAGCTCATCAATGAAATAGGTACTGCAGTATGACTTCAATCATATTAAGAGATATTGCGAAGGTTGGAAGTTAGGTAAGAAAGCCTTCGGTATGCTCTTTATCATACCTGTACTTGTCATCTGTTTCACAGCAGTCAACTTGGCCGCTATATGCGGTCCTAATAAGGCCCAACATAGCGTTTGATTGTACGGTGGTTTAATTTAGCGTCAGGATGAAAATAGAGAGCCCTCGATCGCGACGCATTGCTATGCAATTTTATCGGCATCACTGCCCAATACAAGAGTTATGATGCTTCAAATTTGCACATATGCTTGCGTTCATAGATCACATTGTTGTGAACACAGCGGGGCGCGGGTTAAAATTTGGGTGAATCGAAGTTGCGGATAAACTGGATCTGAAGTTAAACGACGTGCAACACCGACCTATTAGCCAGAAAGTCATGGTTGAGACCTTATCGAAAGCGCTTGAATAACGCCTTGGTCGTTTCAAGAGGAAAAGTCTGTGTTTAGCGACTTCAATCGGGGAGTAGAGAAGACACAACCACGAGCTGCATGGGCTGTACACTCGCATCGGTTTAATCTGCAACCTTTCTAACGTCAAGGTTACTGGGTAATGTAGACTGAATAGAGTCCACTGCTCCGGCTCGCAGAATATTCGATTGCAACCCCGAGACACGAAGCAACAGAGGTCGGTTGTATCTAAAGTGGCTCACACTTGAAAAGGTGAAAAGGGACCACAACCAACTGGGCATGTTGCACTGAAATCAGCTGGCCAAATTACCGCCGGCTGGGGCAGCGTCATTAAGGCCCACGTCATTCCCAAATTGTAGTGTTATTTTAGTAAAAAGGTGTGGGTATGAAACGTGCGGTAGCAAACAAAAGCGAATGGAAGTTGCTCAAGAGCAGCAAAATAATTCATTCAATAAAGCCCCAAGATTCACTAGATAGGGCACCGCATGCTTTTTGTATATAGTTGAAAATAATCGGAAAGAACCGTGATTTCGCAAGCAAGGACGAAACTACAGAATGTCCCATAACACTTAAAATGAAATGACATGATTTAATTTTCAGAGAGCACACTCCGAACGAGCTTTATTCCCCCAGGAAGCTATTCTTCATATCGATTCCAAAAGGTTAATGCAAAATAGACGGACAATCCGCGACAATGACGGTGCTTATGAGCTAATTCGATATAAGTAGTACCGCAAAGGTAAACTGGGATCTCGCCGATGTTACTAAACGGTGCTTGTCGGTGTGTGTCCTCCTCACCCCTTAGTCGGTAAGTTTGATTAGGGTTAGTTAGTGGATATTTTGGAGGCTGGACGCGTCATCATGCTTGGATCATCCTGAGAATTGATTAAGGTTTGGGGGATACAGAGTGAGTGAGATGGCGAAGCCAAATTTCTGACAGACATAATGAGGAGACTGACCACCTGGAACGAAACACAAATTCTAGACTACTTGATTATATTAGACGTGCAACTAACTTCTCGCTGTTTATAAAGAGATGACTGGTCGATTGTTACGGATCCAAAACAAGACATATGGTAAACAAACCACTTTGACACATTAGTGATTTTGTTTTTGCGTCATATACTTTAGTTATGTGAAAATGTCTGATTTTGTGCCAAATAATCTTCATTTGCGACAAGTGTTGCTTTTCTTCTTTCATTCGAAGAAAAAGGCAGCTGAAGCGCATCGAGAACTCCAAAAAGTTTTCGGAGATGCTGCTCTAAGTGAAACAACCGTGATTGGTTCCGTCGCTTCAAAGACGGTGATTTCGATGTTGACGATCGTTCGCGAGAAGAAAAGCTAACAACACCTTCGAAGACGCTAAATTGGAGGCATTGCTCGATGAGGATCCATACCAAATGAAAGAAAAGAGCTTGCTTCAGTATTAGGATTGCATGCGGCAAGCTATTTCCAAGCGATTGCATGCGTTGGGAATGCTTCAAAAGCAAGGAACTTGGGTTCCTTATAATTTGAAGCCAAGAGTGTTGAGAGTCGTTTTTTTTCGCCTGTGAACAACTGCTCCAGCGGCAAAAAAGTAAGGGTTTTCTTCACCGCATCGTTGCGGGTGATGAAAAATGGATTCATTACAGCAACCCAAAGAGAAAAAAATCATGGGGACAGCCCGGTCATGCTTCTACGTCGTCGGCTCGGCCGAATATTCACGCTTCGGAGGTTATGCTGTGTATTTGGTGGGATCAGGGCGGTGTTATTTATTATGAGCTGTTGAAACCAAACAAAACCATCACTGGGGAACGGTATCGAACTCAATTGATGCGTATGAGCCGAAAGGCGGCCGCTCCTAATATTTAAGACTAGAATAAAGCAGCTTAGGGTAGGTTAAGGTTTAGGATAAGAAAAAAAAATGAATCTAGGTTTTTAAAAAAAAAACTTTTCCTGGAATATCCAATTCTGAAATTTAGTCATATGAAAATATAATATATAGGTTTAAACCGAAAGGCATAAGCAATCAAGAAACATATATAGTTAGACTTAGAGTGCCGGCACAGGAACGTAAAAAAAATTAAATATTAAGAGGTTTTTAAGTTAGATAGAAACAAGTGCAACGTAGCACTATACACTCTATTAACTAAGAAAATCGTTCGTTGTAAGTATACATTTCATTATACAAAATTAAACTATACACAACAAAACGGACATGTACATACATACGTGAAATATGTATCTGATTAAAAGCAAGAAAAAAGGGTTTCGTGATTGTTCTGTGATTCCAATCCCATATTAATTAAATAAATCATAAGTCCTAACAGCTCGTTAAAATATTAAGCTTCTTACCTAGCGAACCGCTCCTTATCTTGAATGTTTTCGTCGTCCATTCTGTTGTATTTATTAGCACTTGGCTCTTCTTCATCTGATCTAGAAATAAAGAACGAAAAGAGAGAGAACAAACAATACATATTAATTACGAGTTATACGAATTATTCTTGCACAAGTGTGAATGTATATCTAAGAAGAAAAATTCAATGCAAATTCAAGACAAAGTAACAACCAATAATATGAATTTTGAATATATAAAAATAAAGGTTTATATCTATAGGTCGGTATATCTGAAGTTATAATACTTCGCAGTTTTCATTTGGGCGTCGTGGTTGCAATACGTGATTGTAAATTGTAAACAAGCACACAATATAGAGCAGCGAAAATAAAACAAGATTACATGTACATACATATAAACGAATATAACTACTTAAATAAGTATTAAAATATCAACAGCATGAATCAGAAAATATTCAAAGTACTTTTAATCGTATAAATAATAACGCAGTCTGGTAAATCAACTACCCTACGCACGTAAGCAAGCCTGAGAAAAGTTCCTGAACAATGTTTACTTTCGAATGCCAAAACACTTTATGTATATCCTCCGCGGTAGACGACAACAAAGCTGCTGGTACTAAACACCGGCATGGGAATTTTTTCGAGATTGCCTTAAAAAAAACACATTTTTTAAAATACTAAAATGAGTTATGCGGAAGAACTTCCGATATCTTACAATAGTCAGTGGTTTTATTCCGCTACGGATCATGAACCGGATATTGAAATCTATTCATTGGGGACTTCCATGTTACCACGACGACGCTTTCGAGTTTGCTCTTTTAATGCGGGTCAGTCGTATAATATGTTCTTTTCTTTATTTGAAGAGTCGACCTAGGTTTATTACGTATAATAGGAAGAGTATAAAATCAACCCTTAAGTGACTAAGCCAGGGAAACACCGCTTCCGTGCTTATTTACAAAATTTGGAAAGGTAATTGCCCAATGAACAAGGGTCGTAATTAATGGGTTTAATTAAAGAAATTTATACTATTGTTCCCGTGTTATTCCTTTAGCTATATTGATGGTGTAACTTAGGCACTCAAGAGACAAAAAGGCTGTTTCTACCTTCTTTTCATTTTATATTTACTATATACATATTCGTATGTACGTAGATGGTTCGTTTAATGTTTTTATATTGCAAAATTGTGCGACGCACATAGCCTAACCTGTCACTGTTTCAATGAATCAGAATTTTTATTGTGTTATCCCTTTTGTTTCTTCCATTCATTTTGCAAACGAGTAACAATATGAATAATTTTATGCGATAAAGAAATGTGAAAGAACCTTCTTTATGCATGCAGTCGTATCATACATAAGACGTACTAGGTGTTTCAATTTTTTTTTGACTAAGTACATAGCATTATTCAACATGAAGCCTCAGGATATGTAGACACAATTGTTGATGAGTTAACAACTGACAATCCAGAAAGAGAGCCAAATGCTTTTATTGATAAAAGTTAAAAAAATCACTGGCGGTTTCAACGGATATTACACTGTTTGACTGCCAAGCCTATCATCATGAAATTCCGGCTTTAAACAACTAAATCGAATGGGATACGGAAAAAAAACATAATCCTGATATATAATTTCTGCTAATTTCTTACAGACCGTAAGGTGCATTAGACAAATTGCACATCAGCTCAACTTTGTTAGCGTTCTTTTATCCTCTTGTTTTGGTTTTCTTCTTTCTGATTTCCTTTTAGGACCCTAAACATAATGACAGCAAGGCACATAACATATACATATGTACATATAAGCCATTAAAGACCGCTGCTAATTTTCTAATCCTAACTTATGTTTGATTCGATTCCAAGAGCCTAAACTGAATGACTCTAGGCATTGCCCTTAAAGTGAACAATACCTTCACATGTTGTCTTTTTCGAAATATAGAGACAAAATAGCAGGATGTAGTGAGGTGAACACTGAGTTTGATGTATTCACCTTACTTTTTTTTTCTTCTGTACCGTTTTCTTTTGTGTCGATGGATGGGCTCAGAATAATTTTTTTGTTTTTGCTTTCTCTCATTATGAGCAAATAGTCCTTTACAAAATATTAAATTCAGGGAAGAGACAAACACAATATACTCGTTTATTCTTTGTCTTTTAGAATCGATGCATTTTGCCGATATGTTTGTACTGAGATGCAGTAAACCCAATTGTGGGGTTTTCCGCCACATGTGCACTTTTCCTTTTCTTTTGAGAATATGTGTAGCCATAGCTAGAAAGCAAGTATGGTCTGGCATTTTATACCCCCATTGGAAATAACTCAAATTCACCTCTTTTTTATAAACACTTTTCAATTTCCAGGAGACTTCTAAATTATTAGATTCAATGGTTTGGTCACCTTTTCCAGCAATTTAATATATCCTTCCAATCCTTCCACCCTAATAAAATTATTGATAAAATTATTAAGAAATTCAACAAATACCTTTTTTTTCGAGACGTTTGCTATCCAGTACTCAGTCAAGAATACTGGTCCAATGTACTGCTAGTAGATTGTATTATCAGCATTTCCCGGAGCAATTAAGAAGCTTCAAGGATGTAAAGTCAAGATATTCGAAACATACAGCGTGATGGAGAAAATGTTTCAATATGCCGTCCGCCTCATCTTATAAAGTAGTGCTCGAGTCACTTATGCCAATTACATTGAGGTACTTAGAAAAAGTGAAGTGGCCCGTAATGATACTTGCAATTGGTCTGCAGTCAATTCTTCCTAATGGCAAGAGGAAAACCCCAGACTTCTTGCAGACATAAAGAACTGTTTTGCCATTTGACTGTGTGCCTGGATGAGAAATTGATGATGAGCGACCCTACCTCCTCTGAGTCCATTGTGGCCAACTCATAAGAGATCTTGTATTCGAGGATCGCCAAATGATCTGGGACCCAAACGAAGTTCAATGAGTTTAGTCTTCCGATTTTGTTCAAAGAAATCTTAAGTACATATCTATCATATCTCATGCATTACTCAATATGATTCATTTAGCATAACATTCAAACCAGAGACAGGAGTACCTGAGCAGAGATTGGGAAAAAAGGTTATAGCCTACTTGTGCATCAGCCTGATTATGAGATTATAGGTCTGTCAAAAGCGCCCTTGTATTGCCATGAATCCGAAATGCTTTCATATTTTTATTCGACGTGTTTTGAGTTGTGACGGAAAGATTTACAGAAATTTGACTTTTCTTAGCAGGAGCTGCGTCATTCCCGTGATTTTCCTCCTACTAGTAAGAAGAACTTCCGTTTTGAGATGGTTAACTAATACTCCATTTATCACGTATAATAATATTTGAGCCTTTCGACAAACAATCAACAAACATGTGCCGTTAAAGAGAACGGCAACATTAAACGCACAGGCGCGGCCCAAAACAGTGGAGATATAAAGAATATTTTACTAAATTATGGTATTACTTAAGAGGACAATTGTTTGTTTGTTTGCTATAAAGTACTCTCCAGACAAAACTACGGTTTCTTTTGGGTTATCTACATTAAGTAACTTATTCAGAAAACTCCATGAGAGTCGAAGATGAGCCCTTTGGAATCTATTATTATCAATTTAAACATGTATAGCTTGAAGAATTACAGTTACAGTGGCTCTACGATGAAAGGATACTATTCAGTTTGATGGCTAATGCATTCGATTTTGGTCATTACATAACATGCCTCAAATAGTGGGGAAAAAAACCTGGAACACATCAAAAACTTTAAACTTTGCAGGGAAATTCATAATTTTAATTTTCTTCTCAATGACAAGAGAATATATATTTCTAGTTTGAAAAGGATGAAAGTTTAGCATTTCTCTAATTTGTATTCTATTCAGAATGGTTTTTGTGAATACATATTTAGATTTTAACTATTATTAGGTTGTACCACATAAAATGTCCCGAGCTTTTTGTAAAAAAATTTAATGTCAGTACATATTACTTTTTTATAAAATTGTATTTAGTCAAAATATGAACCACATCTATAGCCTTCTTCCACAGTGATTAGAGGTCCATTATTCGTTTTTTAAAGAAGGCTTGATTTTTTGATGCTAAAAAGTTTTCAAAGGCTTCTATGACTTCTACTCGGTCTGGGAACACCTTTTACCGATAAAATGACACCAGACTGCGGCAAAGGTGATAATCCGTTGGTGAAATATCAGGAGAGTACGGTGGATTGGGAAGAATTTCGAATTCCAATTGTAGCAGCTTTTGCACCGTTACGTGTGAGATATGGGGTCTAGATTTGTAATGCAACAGGATCGGACCATGCCTATTGACCAATGGAGGTTACTTTTCAGCAAATTTCGTATGCATTATGTCGATTTCCCTAACAATATTTGACTGCATTTATCGTTTCCCCTGATTGAAGAAATGAAAAGTGGATTGCTCCTTTCGATGTCCACCAGATTGTCACCATAACCTTTTCTAGATGGAGACCAAGTTTGGGGGTGTGCTTTGAGTTTTCGTCTGCGTCCAACCACCAGATCTTTTACGGTTTTCATACAAAATCCACTTTTCGTCACATGTGATTATATGGTGCAAAAACGGTGCCATAGACTCAGCGATGCACAGGTTTCTAAACGGCGTAGTTTTTGAGTCTCGTTCAATTCATGAGATACCCACTTGTCGAGTTTTTTTACTTTTCCTATTTGAGATAGGTGTCGACTTATTATCATGGTAGATATTCCTATGTTGTGTGCAATGCCCCGCACCGGTTTTGGTGGGTCTGAATCCACCGTTTCTCGTAAAATGGCGTCGTCAATTACCGTTTCCGATTTCCCACGCGGTTCTTTTTCAAGGCTTAAATCTCCCGAACGAAACTTACCAAACCAACGCCGAATGGTGCGTTCGTTCACCGCTATATTCTCAAATGCTTCATTTATGTTTTTGGTTGTCAGAGACGCATTACGTCTCAGTTTGAACTAGTAAAGGAAAAGAGTACGAATTTGAACCGTCGACAGTATGATAAAAAAAATTCATAGAAAAAAATAACTATACTTGAAACGGACCCTAAAAGTCGCACACATCAAACACACATACCACTTTATCTTATTAAAAAAACAAGATCACTGTGTTGTACAGATGTTCACTCTACAGTTTCTAATTGAGGACTAAGTGAAAAATTCATGTGGACTCATGTGGCAAGTGATCATATTTTCGAATTGAAATGTTATTCCAATTATTGAATTATGATTCTCACCCTTTAATATTGAATGGCCTCTCTATAACATCTATTTTTAGGAACTTATTCTTTTACTTAATAAACCGAGATGAATGTGTTGAAATATTATGGGATATGGGATGGAGATTCTTCATCTTCCTCATCGTGGCACCTACCTACTGCAGTAGACGTTATATGGCAGTCCTAATCTTGGGGCATGTTTTCCTAAAGCGCAGTGTACTTTTAGGCTCTGATAAGACTACTTATAATCTGCCTGCGTATTTTTAGCAGGCTTGTGGTTTTTCGTTAACAATACCTGGGCCAGGATTCAAGGTCACGCCATCACTCATTAGTCTGTTGCAGTACATTTTTCGAGATTACATATTTTTGCGTTTCCATTGGTGGGAAAGCTCCATTATGGTGCCTATTTTGGCTAGTTCGGCTTCTTCACAATTATTTGGTATATCACTATGCCCAGGTACTCAGAACGAAGTTACAACACATCTGTTCGATATCTCATTTAGAGACAGGCGGCAGTGCCTGATCAATTTTGATCTTATTATTGGTGATTCGAGTGCTTTTATTGTCGCTTGACTATCTGTGTAGATGACGATGTCTCTGTTGTTCATCAATCTCACAGACAGCCAGTAGGCGGCCTCACGAATTGCCGTTAGTTCAGCTTGAAATATACTACAGTGGTTCGGTAGTTTAAAGGATTGGCTGATTTTTAGATACCGGCAGCCATACCAATGCCTGTCCTGGAACCGTCTGTATATATTTTCAGGGCAGTGCTTTTTCTTGGAAATTCATTCCCATTGCATTGTCGTCAGTTGGAAATTATTGTTTTATAAAGATTATTAAAGGCTAGGGTCGGGATTAAGTAGTCCGTGACTTCACTCATTGGTTCTTGCCTTTTCCTTACCAAAAAGATCCCAGAATAGTAGGTGAAGCATCGTTTCGATTCGAGGGCTGCAATGAGGGTTGTTCGCGATGCACGCCATCCCTTGAACTACTTAGAAGTTTGCAATAATTAGATCTGCACAGTGCCGGCCACTAGACTAAGCAGCCGCACATAACAATCGGGTCTGCAATATAGGGTTTGATACCACACCTGGTGCCCAAGGCTTTTTTGCAGGTGTACAGCGCAGTTGCTGCTTTTTTGATATGTTCTCCCGCATTCACCAGTTGAGCTTTCTGTCGAGTATCACGCCAAGGTATTTGGCGTAGTCTGTGAATCTAAGGTAAGCCCCACTGAGTTTTGGTTGAGTGATTTGAGGAACCTGCCGTTTTCTTGTGAATAAAACTAGCTCCGTTTTGGAGGGATTTATTACAAGCCCGCAGTTCTCTGCCTAACTGGCAGTTTGCCTAAGCCTGTTTCCATCAAATCTTTGATTGTTAGGAGATGTTTCCCGCTGATTGCTAGTGCAATATCGTCTGCATACGCAATGACTTTGCAAGCGCTGTACTCCAGAGATAAGAGTATTTCGCTTACAACCAGCACCCACAATTGCGGCGATAATACTCCTCCTTGTAGTGTGCCACATTTTACTGCCCTTTTTGTGTGGTAGCAGCCGAATTTCGAATGAATCAACCTGATTGAAAGCATTTGTTCGAACCAAAGAATTATATTACCATAAACCTCTAGTTGCTTAATGCATTGGTGCTGGCTAGTGGTTTTAGGTTTTTGAAAGCTCCTTCAATATCGAGGAAGGCAATCATAGTGAATTCTTTGTTGGAAAGTTATTTTGCAACGGTTCCAACTATGTGTAAAGCTGTGTCTATGACTTCCTCTCGCAAAAAACATGTTGCGATTTCGAAAGCATATTTTTTTGTAGGTTTTCGCGAATGTACAGGTCCACCAGTCTCTCTCGCGCGTTAACAAAGGAAGAGAGAATGATGGAACCAGAAAGGAATGGTGTACTCCTAAAACCGGGTAAAATGATTAGTGGACATCGCTACCGTCAACAACTGATAAAATCAAGTATTGAAGTAAAACCGACCATAAAGAAATCATGACATTGCTGGTCCACTTTTTTTTTAAACCAAGTAAATAACTACATATTTGGTAAATATTAATTGACAACTTCTTCCCTATTCGCCATCTTCATCAGAACTAGTCTCCGCTGATTACTATTTGTTTCGATCGATGACGCATGGACTTTCGGAAATCGAATAATAGTTGCCCTCAGAAAACAAACAGACCTATCGGCACGGAGTCCACCAATTGCAAGAAAAATGGGAAAAAGTACTAGCTAACGATACTTTGATTATTTAATTCAGACATTTACACATCAGGCAATAAGTTCTTGAGACCAAGGTAGCGCTAGCATGGACAAATTCATGATTTTTAGCAAGTATCAATCGATATGTGTCAATACCTGACAAATATTATCCGACGCTTGGTTACAGGTTACACTGGTTTTACTAACGTAACTTTTGTCATTTTTCGATACCAAGCAAAACAATTATTATTCAGACTCTGCTCCATTGAGACAAGTGAAGTGATTTGCTGATTTTAGGCGCGGCCACACAAACACTAATGTTGAACGCTCTGGTCGCAGAAAATCAGCAATTGCTCTAGAAAACATAGAAGAATCCACAAAATGATTTTGGGCGATCGTAAAATATCAGAAGGCGGGGAATATTTCGCATAAACATTTGAGCATGCGAAAGCCCTATAAAAATGGGTTGAGCGTTTGCACACAGTCGTCTGCTGTTTGGAGCTGTTTCAGCGAAATAAAGAAATTGTTTTCCCTGCGGTATGTGAAAATGGATGAAACATAAGTCGTTTACTACCATCCGGAGTCAAATAGGTAGTCAGCTGAGTGTGACAGAGAGGTTGAAAGGCGACCAAAAAAGCGGAATGCCTCCGTATTCTGGAATGCACACCGTGCACAGAACCATTAATAGCGAATATTACAATATATGTCATTATTGATGCGTTTGGTGGAAGAAATTGTGGAAAAAACGACCCCGAATGCACCATGTTACAAATCGATCACAAAACGAATTTAACTTTGAGTTGCTTCCAAGTCTAACGTATTCTCCGGATCCCAGCGACTATCTAACAGAATGTTCCACAGAAATAAAAATTGGCTCAAACGAAGAAGTGATTGACGGAACCGAAGGATATTATAAGGCCAAAGATGAATCGTTTTACGAAAAAGGCATCAAAATGTTAAAGAAGCATTGGAATGAATGTATCACTCTTGAAGGAGATTATGTTGATGTACAAAGTCAAATTTCACCTAAAAATTGATTTGTTAGTCATCCAATAAACTGATTGATTGAATATAAATAAATGATTTTGTTTTGAACAAAAAAAAAAAATGTTACGTTTCACATACAGTGAGCGTCAAAAGTGAGTTAACAGTCATCTTTCTCAAGTTCATTCCCTTATTAAAATGTACCCACGTGGGCTACTGCAAATACTTATACATACAATTAAAGCCCTCAAATCATACTTTTAAATGCACCATTTCATAAAACATAAACATAAAGTAACAAATTCAATTTATACAATAAGAAAAAAGGGCTAAAAACAAGCGTCAAAAGTGAGTAAAGACCAGATTCATTTTAATGAAATAATAGTCAAAACAACGTGAAAACAAAAAATCAATACTTTGTTTGTCCAAATTTCGATTTTATGACTTCTTTAATTCTACGTGGCATAGAGGCTACAAGTTTATGTGTCACATCTGATGATATCTTGGACCACTCTTCAGTCAAAGCCATTTTGAGGTCTTCCTTGTTCTTTATATGTATCTCTTTTCCGAATTTGGCGGTCCAAATGATCCCATAAATGCTCAATTGGATTAAGTCCGGTGATTGGGGAGGGTGATCGGGTTGTTTTGGCGTGCTATAAAAAAGCCATTTCTTAACAAGCCGCGCGGTATGCTTAGGGTCATTGTCTTGCTGAAAGATCAAATTCCCAGGCAAATTTAATTTATCTACAATCGGCTGCAAATTTGTATTGAGAATGTTCAGATAATCTTGTTTCTTCATTGTGCTTTCAATGAAAACAAGATTTCCGACCCCAGAGGCAGCCATACACCCCCACACCATCACCGAACCTCCGCCATGCTTTACAGTACTCCTTATGTTCTGTATTTTTTAGCGATATTCAAACATTTCACTTTATTCACTTTTGAAATAAAAGGCTTTTTAAAAGCTTTTTTTCTAGCTATTCTGCCATGCAATCCCGATTTGTGCAGTGTTCTTCGTATGGTACTAACGCTAACTGTTTTTTCTGATGTCGTTGAAATTATTTTTGCAATTTCCACTGCACTTAAACTGAGATTTTTCTTTACTTCAGCCACAATTCGTCTTTCGTCTCTTGAATTTAGCTTTTTTGGTCTACCCGTGCGTAGAGCTTTAAATTGATCATATTTGTCTGATTTTTTTTACAGGAACATGGTTTCTCTTAACAATTTCACCAATTTCCCGATACGGTTTTCCTTTTTTTCTCAAGTCCACTATATTTTTCCGAGTTTCCAACGAAATTTCACGTCTCATTATGGAAATCAATATACCGAAGAGGAATTAACGCTTTAAATGCAACCAAATTACACACTGCACTAAATATAGAAGCAGCTTTTAGTATTCGCGATCAAATCTTTGAACAATTCTAACTGTAAAACATAACTGATTCATCTAAACATGAGGTAGTTGCATGCTGTTTACTCACTTTTGACGCTTGTTTTTAGCCCTTTTTTCTTATAAATTGAATTTGTTACTATACTTTATGTTAATGTTTTATGAATTGGAATATAATGCATTTTAAAGTATGATTTGAGGGCTTTAATTTTATGTATAAATATTTGCAGTAGCTCACGTGGATACATTTTAATAAGGGAATGAACTTGAGAAAGATGACTGTTTACTCACTTTTGACGCCCACTGTATCTATTAAATGATAATTTAACCCCTGCTTAAATAATTTAAACCCTAAAAGTTACCCTAAAAATAATACTGAGTTCGGCCTAAAATTGCACAAATCCTTTGATTATTTTATAAGTCTTACAGCAATATACTATCATAAACTATCTTTAAACATATATGTATGTACCTATAAATATCATTAAAATCACTCCAATAAACGACCGAGAAAAACCAATGATAAATTTATTACTCGTTAACAACTTGGCATACACCTACAGAGCTAGTGTCACATTATGTGACTGAGTTAATCCCTTAAACGTGATTTGCGCCATTCGATGAGGACTCATTCATTAGTACTTTCATCCGGCAAATACTAGGCGGTACGCAAAGTTGGATTATTGCACATACGTACCTGACCTGTAGGATTGCGTTGGAGCAAGGGTAGAAAAGAGCAAATACCGGCACGATTTGCGAGTGTCGACAACCCTGTCTTCAATTTTTAAACGATTTTCCTATGATCGAATTTTTAGGTCCCGTATTAATACAAGACTAATATCTCTCATTACTACGTTTTATATATGTATATATTTTTTTTATTTACATAGCTAAGGATAATATTTATAGAATTCAATTCTGAGCAACTCATTCGAAGACATTTTTTAGTTTAGATTTACTCAAATCGTATTTTGGATGTCATTCCTCCTCCTTCCCTTTTCTACATACTTTCTTTTCTCTCCCCAATTCGACGAAATTCCCTCAATACCCACACTCGAAACATTGTTTTTTTTTCTTTTCATTTTGTTGCACGAGTGTTTGTTCAGTTGATGCTTAAATTATTACCCTAAACACACTTAGATTTAGATACCAAATAAAATAGACATCGGGAATGAATGAAACCAGAAACAACAAGAAGAGCACCGAATAATCTTTGATATCTTTACAATTTTTTTTTTCTTATGGTCTTCTTAGTAATCATTGTCACCGTCGGAGTATAGGTATACAGTAAATGTACATATAAGTGTACTTGGATTGAAAACTTTTCATTAATATTCGAAGAGTGTCTGCGAACATTATAAGACCAAAGCAAAATACGATAAAGAACTACAAGGTGTATGCGCCCCGATGATGTTCAGGTAATGATGATGATGACGACGACGGTATTAAGGCCCAATGTAACAGGGCTTGGGGATTTAAAAAGTATACCCGCACATACATTTGAAGCACATAAAAAACGTCTTCTCATAAAAAGAAAAAACAACAAACGGATGAAAAGTAAAAAAGAAGTCATAAACTAGGTACAATCTATTTCGTTTTGTTGAAACGGGGCGTTATCAAATCAACAAATCAAAGATTCGTCGAAACAAGACCGAGTATGCCATCCAAGGGCTGTTTTATTGAATTGTTTCATTTTTTTTTATGTGCATGTTCTTGTAAACTGTGGGCACTATAGACAGTAGACAAAGACATATTTAAATAATAAAGAAGAATCAAATGATATGAAAGCGAAAGGAACTCAATTAATGCGACTCTTAAGTCTTAGAACGACTTAAATTATGTTCTTAACATGGTCGCTGGCGCCAACATAGTCATCTCATTAAAACAATATATTCGCCCATATGCATACATAAGCAGTGAATTGCCATCACAAATGGCCAAGCATTTTCTATAACAAACGCGAAAAAAAAAATTAATTCACCCCCTACTAACTTTGCTAGAGGGCATCTTATAACTATAGTTGTATGATATAAAAGAAATGACATGCAATTGTTACCTTCTTCGTTTCGATTGTGAGGCAGTTAATTCAGTTAATTGTGACTCGGCATGATGATGCAAGTCAACATCTACATGTACGTTCGATCTTAAACTAGTCAAATCACCAGAAGTCCCTGATAAATTCGAGGAAGATGATGTAGGAGGCGGTGCCGATACAATATTGATATGCGAATGATTTGGGGCAACCATTGTTGTCGAAAGCCCGCCAACAACGGCTGCCCCAATTGTTGATATTGGCGTAGATGTAGAGTTGGGGCTATTTAAAATCTGATGAGTTGGTTGATCGTGGGGTGATGACGATGTTATATATGCCGGAGCTATCCCATAATGATGTGCAGGTATTGGTAGACCATCTGGAGGGGGCGGCGGCGATGCATAGGTGTACATCGTACTTATTTCATGCGGTTCCAGCTTGCTTATGATTTTTATTCTTTCTTATTTCTATTTTAACCAATCACTTAAATGAGGTAGAGCCTCTTTTTCTCTAATTCTTTAATATTTTCACGAAAGAGGTCACTGCACATATTCCACTTTACATGCACTTTCTAAGAAAAAGAACAGCGTTTAAAACAAAACTACGACAAAAAAAAAAAAACTCCACGAACAAAACAAATGCATTAGGCAAAATATTTCATTTTCTTTTACTTTTCTGTCTACACGAGTACCGACTACGGGCAGTATGCACTTACAACAGATTTGCTTTTACTGACTTCATATATTTCTGTTCCATGGAATAGAATACTCTCATTTAATTGTTTATGGATGCATTAAAATACAATAATAAATATACACATGAACACGATATTGAAGCGCACACATTGGCAGTCTATCACCTTGAAATTCGTAGCCGATGCCATTCCCATGTTACCACACCACTTATGCCGTATTGTTTACTGTGTTGGTTGTTGCATTTTCACGTAATGTTCAATGCAATTGTGCATTTTTCTTTTACTCTTCACTCTTTGTTATAGATTAATAATATGTCAGAGGAGCATAAGCACTACGATATCAAATCAAGGTTTCATCTGAGTTCTTATGTTTACGTTTTCCACTCTGTTATCTTTTTTACTTGACTCGTATACAGACTAATTTTAATATAGATTTAGAATTTAAGTAGCGATTCAAACTGGTATTCCTTGTTTACTTAATCCTTTTGATTTTGTTTTCTATTTACACGTGTAACTTGGAAAAACACAATACAATCAATTCACAGTCAACCCACTGCAACCGGTACATGCCACAACTAAAAACTCACTGACGGACAAAGCGGTGGAAGAAAGCATCAGAAGAGTGGAAAACGTAAATGCGATAAAAGAACTCACTTTGAGCAATCCGTTGAGTGGGGGTGAATAAATTTGAGTGAGATTGTCGTCTTCAAATTTTGAACCTCATTTTACAGGGTGATACGTAAGGAAATACGAGGGAAATAGACTCGATGAACATTCTTCTCATTAAGTTCAATTCTATTTATTTTAATTCATTTCCCAAAGACGTAGTTCATAGGGTAGACAATCTGCTAACCACCACAAAAAAATACTTGATAATTCACTATGCTAATCAATATCTCTTCCAAGAATAAAATTCGTTATGGGAGATTACAATTCCAACCAAGATGCTATATTTTCTTAACTAAATCAGATGAAGGCGATTTTGGTTTCGAAGTCGATTTTGATAAAAATGCCACAAAATTAAGATCGATCATTCTTGATCTTTTTAAACTCATGATGTTTGGAACACATAAAATTAGAAATAATGTTTACAACTTGATCTAACTACTTTAAAGCCGAATTGTTTATCGGCATGTGGTCATCACTACATTGACGATATTTCAAATTGAAATTTCTTGGCCTCATATTTTCATATTAGACACGTTGGCACTATAGTATACTATTATGTTGCTTCACATTATTATGATCCTTGATTCAATGCCTTTTTTTTTAATTTCGTTAACGTGATTGGCAATTTCTTTCATATACTTCACGCAGAATTTATTTTTTATCCTAAGATTATCGTCAATCGCCAAAAAATTGTTATTAGGGACGCAGATAAGTGACTGTTAAAAGTGTTTTTAAATAATTTGATTAGTTCGATTCAATATGTTTTTATGTCATGATACCACCATTGATTAAATCTTGTTATTAAGAGAGATCTCAAATGCAACCCATAGCATGGATTGAAATACACTTAACATGGATTTTATGAAATTTATAAAATGAAATCTTACATAATACACTGGGAATCAGAAGAAGTGCAACCTATCACCTGGGCACCCCAGCTCTTAATAAATGGATGAAATGTTAAAGCAGTGAAAAAAATAATGAAGAATTGTCGAACCACTATTTTAGGAGTTGCTGAGGAAATTTATTTATTTAATTCAGAATCAATCAAATGAGTACATTTACTGTCCACGTCTCATACGAAGGCATTTCAATATTCCATCGCAGTCTACGAACAGCTACTCTAGTAGACACTTTTGGATCTTTTCAATTATAATAGAATGATCTCCATAAGATGGCTCCCAAACCATACTGCAGTACTTGAGATGAGATCTGACAAATGCGAAAAATAGACATTTAAGAGTATGACGGTCTTGGATTTCCTTTGGATTACACTGTATGAGACTTAACATCTGATTACCTTTGGCAACCAAAAACTCAATGTGCTTTAAAAAGCTAAGATTTGCGTCAAAAATAATTCCTAGATTTTTTTTGAAGGAAATAATGTACAGAGGGGTATTATGGATTATGTATGTACGTAAAGGGAAAAGAAGAAAGGTTTCGATAAAAAGAAAGGCTTTGATATTTAGAGATGACATTGAGATGAAGGTCATTATTATGACACCATTTAGAATGTCGTTCAAATTTCTCTTGTAAGAAGATACAGTTGTGCATTAAGCGTATAGGAAGGAACACTTTCAAACTTAAAAACAAATCTGGAATGTCATTAATAAATAAAAGGAAGAGCAGAGGGCCCATGTGACTACCTTGAAGTACCCCAGAGATAACATAAACTGTTGAGGTGACATTGGAGGGGACACCCGAGTATGAACCAAGGACCTCTTGGGATATCGATTGGCTTATGCCATGAAATTTTTTTCAGATAATTTGAGCATGAAACGTGTGTCATTGAAGTTTGTTCCGAAATTGCCAAATTTTGATAAAAAAAACCATCGCATAGCCAACCAAACTGTTGGTTGGAATGGCGTGAATGACATCCCAAATTCTAATTATCCCATTGAAAGCGGACAGGAGTACCAGTACCGAAAAAATCACGCCATTCGGTCAAATGTTAAAGTTTTGTTCACTGTTTTTTTTTATAACAATTTTGATTTTGAGTTCTTGCCGGAAGGAATATTATCTTGAGATGATGCGCCGTTTGCATGAAGCAATACAGAGAAAACGTCGGAACTTGGATAATCCACTTGTTCATTCATGGTTGCTTGTGTGTATTTTGTTGGCCAAAAACAAAACCATAATCTTGCTTCAGCGCCGGACTTGGTCCCTGTGTCTATTTTTCCTTCCTAAAACCAAAAAGACCCATGAAAAGGAAGATTTGGGATGATTAAAAAGATAAGGATGGCACCGCTGGAAGAGTTCAAGTCTATACCCAAAAGGGCACATCAGAAGTGCTTAGAGGATGTATATCTGAGGACGATTACTTTGAAGGGGATAAAATAGATATAAATGAATAAGTATTTTCCGAGAAATCACCTTACTTTTTGAACAGACCCCGTACCTCCTTTCCTATACATATTACATTGACACAATTAGGCTCATTATGGAGTAGCCACTAATGAAGTTCCTCAGCGATATTAAGTAAACGAAGAAGTCCTTAACCGTCCTGAATGAATTGTGTAAGATCCATTGTCCCGTTTCTATCAAAGAAGAAACATCATTTGCTTAGTTAGGTCTTCACGGATGCAAGAATCTGGGACGTTACCCTAGGTAGAGCACGCGACATAATAGCCCCAGGCTGCAGTCTTCAAATATGTTACAACTTACTTGCCTGAAGAACCTTCTTGGTGGACCCTGCTGCATCGGTCATTAGTGTCTTAAAAGAAAGACCGTGATATACCAAGGGAAAGCCGTTTTTAAACGTCTTTCAGATGCTGAGTTCGAGATTATAGAATGTTAAGGCTCAAATATAGAGAAACTATGGACCGCATGAAGTACCTCTATTAAGATGAATATCGTACATATAAAGAAATTAGTAGTTTAGTCTCCAAGACCACTGGCAAAACGATTATGTACATACATCTCATCTGAATGTCAAAACGTACAGAATAGCCAATCAGAAGAAGATAAAACATCGTCCGAGAGCAAACTCGAAGTAGATTAAGTTCTAGAATTCATATTTCAACTCTCTATAAAAGACCATGAACTCGTTAAGACGTGGGGGTGCGAATTATGAACGAGGACACATAAAAAAAACTAAACCAAGCGCCTGGTTCAAATGAATCTCTAACCAAGTTCGTACCGCCGGCACGGTCATGTTATTGAAATTTGCACACATTGGTCGAGCAAATGGAAACATATCAAATGACCAAGCCAACTATATCAAGAGACAAGAATATTTACAACAGATGATTCCCACATTTAATGAATACATACATTTTTGTGGTCTATTGATAACAGAAACACTTGTACATGTTTGTTAAAACATGAAAAGACTTGGTTTGACATTTCAAAGCCAATAGTAAACTAGTCGAACGAGAATAAGCCTGATTTTCAACAGCACAAAATAGGCATTTTACTTGAAGATCAGTCCAAGTTGTACCTATAGTAATATTAATATTTCCTTTTCAAAAAGATGTACTCACCCAGGGAAAGATCTGTGCCTTTTTTGTATGACCGTCGAATTTGGGTCAGTTCCTACAGAGAGAAAATAAAAAAACATTCATTATACGAACCATAATTATAGTAACAATTAGTTGCAGTGAATACATTGCCGTATATTTATTAAGTTCACTGTATTTAATGTATCATTTGAAAGCCAAAAGAAAACGATTTACCAGAAAAAGGGTGCGCTAACGTTGACATGTGTAACCAACCGACATTTGATGTAAACTTAATTTCAATACGATCAACTGTTATTTGCTTTAACAAATTATATTGAAGAATTGTTTTTCAAACAAATGCAACACGTATTATTGCTCTTTTATAAATAATTGTATTTTCCAGCCCGAATAGAAAACGATTTCACTGTTTACAACACTATTGTCAACCATTTTGTTTTATTGGGCGAATATATTTTCGACCAATCCATCAAAATTTTATTGACCATCAGAAACACATCGAAATACATAGCGATTGCAGCGCTAACTTGAGGGAGAATTTGATATGAAATTGTAGTAGATTATAGATTATCGTCCTTGGTAGCGGTTTTCGGGGCACTTGGACGTGGCTCATCAAAAACCGACGTGCGACCACATTGAAACTCGTTAAACAAATTTTTGATAGTCGCCATCGGAGGAGAAGAGTCACCGTATACAGCATCCAAACGCTCTTTGATTTCGCTACGCGATTGTCCTTCCAAAAACAAGAATCGAATAACCGACCGATATTGCTCTTTTTCCACGCGGTCAAAACAAAACCAGAAACCACCAATGTTTTGAACAAAACTACCAGAAACCAGAATGAGACGTGCGTCTTCCGTACGTCTTCCCCCGTGACACCCTGAGATTTTGAAAGAAGTCCAGGTTCGTAGCGACAAAACCAGTTACAAACAAACTCTATTCGGGAAGACGTCTGTAGCCGTCTACTACACGATAGTAAATTGCTCTTGCGATACTGGCGCCATCTGGCGGCGAGGCTAAGTACTTATCGGACCACCCTCGTAGTTTAAATCACTTTATTCTCAGACAACAATCTGAAATTATTTTCAAATTTCAAATGCAAAATAAAAACATGATTTTTCTAATAACTGAAATCAAACTTATTAATATTCCTACGTCACGCTTTCTTCAGTGAATCGGTTCGAAAGCGCACATCTGACAGCCGCTGTCCGACGTCAAATACTGAACGAAAGCACACACAACCAAAACAAAACCTTTCATCTCCCCCGAGCAGCCGCTGTGAGATGCAGAGCATACGGACTCCTGCCTCCATGTCCATACCAATGCAATGCGAAAAGCCCCATTCCGACTATAAGCTTTGAGTAATACTGAATTTAGCTACCTACAGATTTCGCTGTGTGGTATAGTTTATTTATCGCAGTGAGGTGAACTAGTAGTTATTTTTATTTTCACTCATTAATGCATCTTTTTTTTTACTTGTGCTTTCCTTGATTTTCTTTCTCCGAAAACAAGAGAAAAAAGCGATTCTCCAATTGATTATTAATAAAATCCTAAATAAATGCTTGATCGAAAAGGCAAGGGAAGCAGTGTAAATGTTAGAAAATAGCCATACACGAATTTTGCCGCAAAGGAAAAAAATCGATTCCAGACATTTCAAATCACAAGCGGTGGTAGAGTTTTGTCCCAAGGAGGTCCTGTCGTAACTCGTCCACTTTCTTATTTGAATAGGCATTTGGCACCGTCGAATATGAGCTGTGTGTAGGTATAGACTAATTTTTCAATTTTGTTAAATGGTTTTTTTTTGTTGTGTTGTATTTTCTTGCTTTCGACATCCGAAGGTGATGAAGATGATGGGGGAGAAGAAGAAGACTTGTGTATAAGTTTAGATCTGTGGCTTTATTTTGCAGGCCTCACGTAACCTATTGTGGAGGATGGATTTAGAGAGAGAGAAATTCCAAAACAATGGCAGACCACTCCACTAATCTCGACAACAATGCAGAATCTAAACTAGAGTAAGTTGATTGCTATTACAGTCGCGTGTACCTACCAATGCCTGTATGTATGTATATATTGTATGTACATATATTATTTCCTTCCCACATCAAATTGAGTAAAGCAATTTCATTAATAGGATTTTTTTTTGGTCTAATATATGTACATATGTATGTATGTCGGTATGTATCCAATTCCAGTATTTTGAAAACAAAACAAAGCACGAGATGACGTTGTCGGGCAATATACATATGTAGATATGTATGTCAGCACGCATTAGGTAGTTTATTAACTCATGTGTATGAGTATAATTTGAACAAGAAATTGCGCAATTGCACAATTCTTCTATTTGTATGTGATGCTTAATTGCCGGATCGCGCTGAAAGTAAATATTTGCAATATTAGCCGTGTTAGTTACGGTTCAATGAAGCTTGAAATATAAGTCGTGGATTGTTTGTACATATATGTAGATAAGGTTCGGTCTTAATTAAGCCAGGACAACATGGATATCTCGATCGTTCCTATGAAGAGTTATACCATTCTGGGAATCTGTAACGATTCTCGGCTAGCCGAGATTAAACGTCAAAAGCGCTTTTTAGTAATAAATTTCCATTTCTCAATAGATCGATTGTCTTAACTCATTTCGAATATACATTGTACTTGCAGGGCTGTTGACGATGAGATCCCCGAACCAATTCAAGTTCTGGATGAGATTTTATCAGAATTCGAAGAACCAGAATCTCTTCCGCTGATACAGGATCAGGGAAGCCCACTGCAAGGCAATCAATCTGAAGACGATGGATACATGAGCATGAATGGAAGACGGTGAGTTGTAAATACCGATAAATTCATTTGGAAAATTCGATCAATTTTCCTTTTTTTTCTGAATTATAGAGCAACAAAGGTTACAACGCCTCAGCAGCAGCAAATATTTGGAACACTTGCGGAATCGACAGACTGTGGACACAGCGAAATTATTGAAAATACGGGAATACACGAAGAAATAATTCTAAACCAAACGTAAGATTTATTTAAGACAAGGAACATTGTGATCTTGGGAGCCCATAAAAAAATTGTTCTGTTAAATAGGTGAAATGAAATAGAATAGTGTGGGACTATGTCACCGATCATTCATACAAGAAGCTAATCTTTTAGTGTAGTGTATGCATTAATTTTATACGATTTATAATAGAAAGCGCTACTAGTACTATACGTTCCCTACCATACTGCAACGGTGTCATATCAAAGATGCGTCATCTGGCTTCAGCTTGTAGTATGTATTCATTTTGTCAATGTGTAAGCAACGTATCTTTTTTGATCTGCGAATATTTCGAAATATGCCAACATGCAGACAAAAGAGCATTTGTGGGAAGTTTGTTACTGAGAGTAATCGATTGCTATTGAGAAACTTGTGGTGATCATACTCCATCGGTTTCGGCTTGAGAGTAATGGCTTCGCCGCTTTAAAAGTTTTGATTTTGACACAGAAGATAAGAAACGTCTGAGACAGCCAAAAAATCAATCAAAAGGAAGAGGATTAGGTACCATACCGAGTTTTTCCTGTCCGAAATGCTGCTTCATCGCCATAAAAAAAAGTCTTTTTTGCATAGCATTATTACTGGCGACGAAAAGTGGATCTGATAATCCCAAGCGCAGAAAAACATATGTCAAACCGAATCGGCTAGAAAGCTATCAGAAGGAAGTGGTCTATTATGAGCTGGTAAGAAGTGAAACAATCGATGGAACTCTTAACCGAAAACAATTCATGCGTTTGAACCAAGCAATAAAGAAAAAAGGCCAATATAGGTACGATAAATTGATTCATGATGACATGATTTCATCACAACAATGCTCGACATGTTGTGCAACCCTAACTCTCTTTGAAAATATCGAATGGAAAGTGTTGCTCCACCGGCCATATAGTACAGATCTTACGCCATCCGATCCATGCAGAAGGCCCTTCCTGAAATACGCCTCACTTCAGTCGAAGGTATAAAAAAATTGATTAATTCGTTCTTAAGCTCAAAAAGTGAGGAGTTTTTTTGGGCCGGAATCCATGAATTGCCGGAACGATGGGAAAAAGTCAAAAGAATTATTTTGAATCCATTTTATTTGAATGAAATCTGTTTCATACCAAAAAATTAATGCAAACATATCTTGAGGGGGAGAAGATCTAAGGCCACATTGTTAGTTACTCAGTTGAGAAGAACAACTTCCGAGAAATGATCCTCCACACACAATATTTGTTAAGCTAATGACAATACGCTGTATTATGCTTCTAGCACAAACTATATTATATCTTTTCTTAATTATATTTTTGCCCCTCTTTCAGCAATGACGAAAAAAGGGAAAATGTAGAAAAAGAACCATTACCCGATTCTCCATCGAAAACCAGTGATAAAAATATTGGGCCAATCATAATCGAAGAGACTGGCGTTGAAATCGATTCGCTTCAAGAAAATAAGCATTCTAACGATTCGACCATCAGCCAAACCACTCTGGTAGGTTTTTTCCTTTTCAAATAAATCTTCATAACATTAATAAAAAAAAAATGATTTTCTCTATTAGCCAAAAGCGCGGGCGGCCGCAGGTATTCCATCCAAATATTCAAGTCTTCCATGTTCAGGAGCTCATAAACTAGGCGACAGAGGTATATCGAGCAGCAGCTTCGATGGGGAGCGAAATATTCTTGGCATTGATATCAGCGCGGTACATAACGCGGTAATCCGCGGTGGTGTCGCTAGGTTGCCTGGTAATTTTTGCCCGAAATGATTCGTCTACATGATTTCATTCTTTCGTTGTCGTATAGAAACAATTGTAAATGAACATCCTGTAACTATATACCCCGGGAGAGTGTCGCCGCCAAGAAATCGTTTACCCCCACGGACTTTAACGAATTCGGTTGAAAAACATCGAGAAGTTTGCCGTAACATTCAGTTATTAAATCACAATGAAGCCGACATTTTACCAATAGCTATAACAAACTTACATTCTCCTCTTAAACACCTCTTTGCCTCACCACCATTAGAATCCTTTGATCAGCAACGGATTGTAATAAACGACAGTCTAAAGAATTTCGAGAAATTTGAAAATAGCATTGCTCTGAAGTGCAATAATGGCTCTAATAAAAAGCATCATCGGGCAGGTTCATCCGATGAAGACTTTTCAGATGATTCACTTGAAGAACAATCATTACCACCTCCACCAGCTCCACCGACCGTGCCGCCAACTCCTTCACTTTCAGCACCTGCTACACCAAGAAAACGGATAAGCATCTCATGGGAAATCAATTTAGATGACATGAATGATGCACCAAGCAACTTCTCTAGTAGCAAAAGCAATCCCAATCACAAGCTTAAAAAGAACACTACCAAGGAGAAACCAAATCACAGTGTTGATATCTTTAGATCATTGGTGAGTGCACATATGGAATGCGGTTGCTTATTCATTTATTTGCATTGTATTCCTTTGATTTTAGAATGAACGCAGTAGTACGAGTATTTCGGAATCTCAGTCTAGTGTTACATCCACTAGCGATAATGGACAAGACCACAATGCAGCGATTCAACATCAAATCCAACCCTATAGCACGGAAGATGAGGCAACATCGTTGTATTCAGACGCAGAAGATATTATCCCAGCTTTTCCTGCAAATATGGTAGGTAAGGGCACGTTTGTTATACGCAAAGGCAGAAAGGATCGTCAGCAATTGCCAGAATTGTTTGGATTAAAGTCAGCGTCAGTGAACTCTCATCTTAGCTCGGAGAGCAATTCAAATTATAATAGCCAAAGCCTTATGATGCCAAATTCCAGACACAGTATAGATCTCGGCATGTCACATAATTTTTCCAACTCACGAGAACAAGTTGGCTTATCTCCACGGTAAATATTAATTGCTAAATTCACGAGTAGCAACATTATATCGTTCTTCTTGTTTAGATCACGGCTCTCACTTGATTTGGGCTCACCAACTTTGGAAGTACCCAATCAACATCAACACTATTCGGGTAAGCCAGTCGCAAATTCAGACACAAGCAGTCCGAAATGAGCAATATTTTTATTTCTTCGTGTAGAAAACCGGCTTTTCAACAAAAACTCAACATCCAGTTTGCCTTTCGATCATTCACTACAATCAATGCGTTCGAACGAATACAAAATGGATAAAGACAAAAAAACTGTGAAAAACGGAAGTGATGGTTGCCTTACCGACATGATGGACAATAGTGGGAACACATATTCTACGGGATTTTATTCACTTAGTAACAGTAACCCTAATGTTTCTTCATCTTCAATTATTCGCCAACAAGCTAACTCGGGTAAGAATAGGAATTTATACTTTTATTTTGGCTTTTTTAAATATTGAATTGTTCAGGGGATCTTCATGTTTCTAATACCACGACTCCTCGTCGCGAACTGGCACCGCCGTTAGAAGAAGACGAAGAACAATATAGCGAATCTCAATCAGGCTGTGCACCATTGCGGCAAATCGAAAGCAATATTAGTGCGCTGTTACGTGGTGATATGCCCGTGGCTAGGGTAAGTGACATAACACAGCCCAGGCGATCCTTAGCTTTCCGACCTGGTGTACATAAATCTGAAAGTGCTAAGGAGATGCTTTTGTCCCAAAATGCATTTGGCCCACTACCGCCTACGCCAACTTCGTCCAGTCCAGAATTAGTGGTCTGTACTGTTTGAATGGAATTAAAAAATGTTCATCATCTTATCTTTTTATGTTGCCTAGGATTCTGATGGCCTTCCTCCCTTACCGCCTTCACCAACGGATATAGAGGATAATATCGACTCTGACCATATTGCACCTGAAATCCCCGGTCTTAAATTTCATCCGCAAGCTAATCACTTTGGTAAATACATTCCAAATGGATCTCCGCCTCCACCTGCTATTCCACCACACCGCAGTCCCATGCCATCAAACACAATAACGACACGGTCAATGGATAGTGGTTATTCAAAAAAATGTGGAAAAAACTACGGGCATGGAAGTGTTCCAGGAACATTGCCCTGCGAGATGCCCAATTATGGTTCAGCGAAACGTAACCTGCCTGGATCATATTCGAGAAGAACCCCACCAACCCAGACGCCCCGAGAGGAGATTCGTCTTCAAACGTCATGTAGTTTGCCAGAGACACCTATTTTCGCTAGAGGGCAAGCAAACACATTTCAATATACCATTGACTCTTATTTATTAAATAAATTATTGTAGGTGTGATATTGCTCGCACGCCCCATCGGCGTCCTACTGAGCCAGCTGTTGGAAGTGTTTCGCGAACGGCGCCCAGATCAAGTACGAACAACCAAAATACGAACTTTGGTTCTTCGATTGTTGGCATTGGTGAGGAAATGTCAATAAATTACATAAAATCGTGTCTACGACTTTTACTTTTTACTTTTTTCTTTAAGGTGCCGGCAATACTCTTACCGGTTGTAGGCAGCGTACAATAAGTCAAGCTTTTCAGACCGGCGAAATGCTACGACTGACAGGTGGACCAGCCAGAGGATGGTATCCAAAACAAAGGTCTATGCGACCTGCATCTACCGAAAATCTGGATCACTTACACAGAGTACAACAATCTGCAACCATGCTAGCTTGGGATGGCACCACTGGAATGTCTGGAACTGGAGCTAGTCGAAAGCCGTTAACTTTGCCACCAAACCTTACTCCGACATTTTTAAATAAATCACCTCGGGAGGCTTTGCGTAGAGTCACCAGTCTACTCATCAAAAAAGGTATATTTGCCTATTATATGGTTATTCATTTGATATTGTAAACCTTAGTGGTGCTTTTTATTTGAAAAGCACGCCATAGTATTGATTTATCGATTTCTGTAGATAAAAAAATTGGCAACACTTGACTGATTGGTAGGTTTTTCTTGTCTGCTAATGCTTACCAGAAATGTATCCTTAGACTAATGGAAGCAAATATGATATCTTCACTTACACCGCAAAAATGTCATATTTCAGCAAACTGCACACCCAAAATCTGATCCATTACTTGAGAACTCTACTAGAGTTGCTTAGTTGTCCGTAAAATTATATTCCATCACAAGCTATAATAGCTAGCTCTGTCACCGATCTATTGAAATCAAAAACCATATTTCTTACCTTCTCTGCCTGTGAAATTTATTAAGTTGTAACAATTATTGCACGTTTTTTTCCGGGGGATATTTGCCAATTGCCATAAAATGCAAAAAAACCTTTTAATACTGAAACTGTTATTGAATTTTGTTATTCAATTAATATCCGAAAAAACAGAATGGATGTAAAGCCATTAGAGAAATACAAAATGTGTGTGAGGAAGGGGTTCTCAACGAGTCCAAATGTCGGCGATGATTTGCAAAGTTTAGAAATGGAAATTTTGAGCTGGGCCAAAAAAGCTAGACGATGAGCTTCTGAAGTCCACCGTCGAAAGAAATCCCACTGTTACTTTAGGTGAACTCATAAGCGAACTCAGCGCACATCTACCGACACCGAACAAAAATTGTGTCTCCTACAGCTACGAACACAGCTACGGCAGTTCGGTTGGGAAAATGCTGAATCCTTCTTATACTTCAGATTTAGCACCTTCAGATCTCCACTTGTTCCGAAGTTTCCAAAACTTCCTGGATGGAAAAAATGATATTCAAGTAGACCTTGGGGTGTTTTTATTCGTCAAAACCAAAAAATTGACATTGACATTTGGTGCAAATTATTTAACGTTAAAATTACATTAAAAAATTCCGCTCATGTAACAACCTGATACGTTGTGCTTTCTACTCTTAATTTGGGAGAAGAGATAAACTATCCGTAAGGCTTTTTTTTTTCAAATAGCACAAAACCGATTTAAATCTCATCGAAATTAGACATATTTATTACGTTTTCAGAATATGAATAATTTTTTTTATTATTTAAAAATTAAAAGATCCAATATGTATGCTCCATTAGAATTTTTATTTATTGTCAACGCTTAGCCAAAGCACGGGTGCCACACTCGTAAAACTCTTTCGGATTTTCACTGAAGAAGTTCAGTTTTAAGACTCTCTTCACCATAAAACTTTTTCTCTGCCAAATACTGAGACAGCTAAAAAGGTGCTAATCTGCTGGCCCAAGGCCAGTGAACACAGGAGTCATGTAAATAATATGACCAAGCTCTAAGTTTTTTCATAGATTGGCGTAACAACATTGTGGCAACAGATTCTGCTCTGATTTCCTTTTAATGTTTCTGCCACTCAATCAAGCTTCGCACGCAATATCATAATTAAGCAGTCATGCGCTTACATTTTTTTTTCAGATTCTTGCTTGATTGGCTAAGCCATTGGAGTTTGCGTGTATGATTTACATAGCAAATTCACTTCTTATCGCCAGTAATTAGGTAGCACAATTTGTCAAAGTTTCTATGTAAGCATATGTGTAAGTCAATCCTAATTTTTTTGTTTGGTTTTTCTAAGAATTCATGAAGATGTTAAGCCACCGTATTGTGGGAGCCGCTCTGCAAGATAACGAACAGTTGAATGGGGTACCTCTTCCAACTGTTTTTTTTTTAAAGATTTTAAATCGACCGCCAGTGGTCTTCTCTGATGTGGTTTATCTTCAAGGAGAAACTTGTCTTAAATCACTGGAACCAAAGTTTGTGGTTTACATATATCAAAGCACCGTTTCGGCCGCGTATATTACATACGGCTTTCGATGTTTTGACAGGACTCATGTAGCAATAAAATTATATGTCTCTGCGAGAAACGTACATTTTTGAAATAGCGCAACATGTATCGGAAATTACAGCCCGAATGCTGGCCTTTATAAAGGCGCGACGAGAATGTTTTCAGAAAATTCTATATTACCCTAGAAATCGTTAGCAAAAATAGCCAACACGTAGTTCAGTAAGAGGTATGTTGGCCTCCGACACCGATAACGTGGGGTTCCAATCCCAAGCAAAATCATCTAAATCATAGTGATCATTTTCATTGCGGTTTTTAAACAAACAAAACCTCTACAATATAATTCTCGGCAAAAGACAGTAAGTCTCGTATAACCCAAATTACACACAACATAGCTTCAATTCCGGCCATCCATGTTGCAAGTGTTTTTTTGTTGAAGGCTTCTACCTTTTGGAGCACTCCGACGCAAATACTGGTCCATTGTACTACCAGACAGACACCTTTCCTTATTTTATTTTCCCCGCTTTCCGGAGAAAAGTGAAGAGGAGCATAAGTGATGTATAGCTAAGACATTCGCAACATTCAGCACAAACGTCTCAATGATGCTAACCATGTAGAGATGCTTAGCAAAAGTGTAATGACCCGTAATGACGCTCGCAAGCCTTCTACAATAATCTCTTCTTAAGGATAAGAAGAATGTTGCGGACTTCTTGCAGACATCAGGGCGTACACGATTAGCCATCCTGCATCCTGTATATTCCCTCCATCTACGACAGTGTGCTTTAAAGACCCAATAGCACTAATTTGGAAGTGGATAGAGGGGTGCGCACAGCTTTGAGTGCAGCTTGGCTGTCACTGCAGATGCATTAGCTTTATCCCTTCCACTTATACTTCGTTGTACATCGTGCATGGCCATTAGGATTGTGTATAGGATTGAGAGACCGACGCTTGTTTTCCTAACGAGAAGTGCAGTCGAATGTTTTCGCATGCAAAGAAAACTCGAGCACCCCCGCCCAGTTCTGGAGCAATCTGTAATGCCAGTATTTTCCCTCCTTTTCGTGAAGAGATCGCTATCAGTCTTAAGAGGATTAAATGACAGCCCATTACTCATGCACCAGTCATCGATCACATTGAGCGCCGCCTGTGCTTTGAGACAGACAGTCGCTAAATATGAGCCGACAGAGAGAACGCAACATCATCCTCATAGGCCTGGGCATAGACTCCAGAGGCATTGAGAGGATCGAGCAGAGAGTCGACCACCATGCATCATAATAGCGGAGACAGCGGAGACCACCTTGCCTGCAGCCTCTGTTTACCCCAAACTTGACACATTTTTCGAGGCCTGCATCAGCGATAAATGTCCTGTGCACAAGCATTGCTATGATCCACAAAACCAGAGCTTCATCTACGCTATGCGGCCTAGCAGCGTTACACATGCTGTCGAAAGTAGCGTTATCAAAAGCTCCCTCTATGTCAACGAAAATGCCTAGTACGTACTCTTTCCTTTCGAGTGCGCATTCAATTCCCCCAATTAGGTTTTGAAGCGCAGTCTCGATTTTCCGCGCTGATAAGCATGTTGCATCTCCGAGAGAGATTGCATTCGAAGGGCAACTTTGCGCACTTGCAACTCTACTAGCCTCTCCAAGCTTTTCAGCAAGGAAGATGTTTAGATGATTGGCCTAAAACTCTTGGTGAGTGAGTAATCTTCTTTCCCTATTTTTAGAATAAAGATCATTTTCACCGCCAAGGAATAGTTATATATGCAAGTGCCAAGTTAGCAGTGAAAATTATTTTCAGAGTAGGAACCAGCCTGCATAACACCATAAGTATCTGGCGACTTGAAGCCATCGAAAGATGCCACAGCAAATTCAATGGCCTCAATAGTTGCCACGCATGATGCAATACACCAGCTACGCCGAGTATTTTTCATCGTTGCAGTTACCATTGAAGGGGTGTGCAACGAGCCGGTGACAGTCTGATTTCCCGGGAAACGGGTCTGAAGCAGTAAACTAAGAGTTTCCGCTTTAGACTCAGTAAAGGTACCATCTGAGTACATCCAGCTCTGTTGATATTCCTCGTTTGAGGACATTAACCAATCCAACCAACTGTTCGTGCGCAGGGATTTGATCTCTTCGCAGAAGAACTTATAGGATTTTTTCTACGATTTACGAATAAGCTTCTTATATTCCTTTTGCTTCGATCGATATTTATTCTAGTCATCTTTCGAGTTCGATTTAAGCGAATCTATTCAGGAGACTTCTGGCTTCTCTGCGAAGACATTGGAGCTCAGCGCTCCACCAGGGTACCAATTTCCTGCAGGGAGTTTTTGGACAGCATATGTGAGTTCAAAACAGTTGGTGATGACGCTAGTCAGATTATGAACGGCATCCAATAGCCTTGTTTGAGTTTAGGTAGGGCTGGATTTCTCAAGCCCCTCTCTAAACCGTACCCAGTCCGTCTTTCTCGGATTCCGCTTGGGCTGCGAAGGGGAGGTCCCACACTTCAATTGGAATTCGATATATATATGGTCTGACAACGTAGCATCTGGTAAGACTTTCCAGTTAGTGATGGCCTTCACATGCCATTATATAGATACAGGGTTAGGTCAATCACCTTCTGTCGTCTCGCCGTCACAAAGGTTGTTAATGATAAGGTCAGCCGAAAGAAATAAAAGATGGTCTCCTCTCCGGTTGCATTTGCTACTGCCCCAAACAGTGTTTTGAGCATTAGCATCGCAACAGATGACGAGTCCAATCTTTCTGGTTTAACAGTACTCTACGTTCAGTTGGAAGTGTTGCTATTGATGAAACAGGATCATTACCAAATCATCTGTCTCTGCTGGAGATTTTTTACGAAAAAAAAATACCGATTTTTACGTGAATAGTTAATAACCGCTATTTAACAATCTTTAAAGTCCTGTTTTGTATCATCTGATTTTATGAACCGTCCAGCGGGTCGGCGATAAGTTTGGTGAGGTAAAGCTTTATATCCGACCCAGTTTCAAGAACTTCGATTGTGCTGTATGTGGTTTTGCATTATCACACAACAGCATGGGGGCACCTACTTACTAGTGGCCACCCACCTCTTTAGTTTTGTTTACCTTTCCACTGAATGGTGAAGACTTATGGTCCTTTTCCGATTTTTTTAAACCAGTTTCGAACTACTTTTTCGCTAAACGTGCCCATATCAAAACTACCGCCGAATTTCTTTGGCTGCATTTAGGATATGATGTTTTCTCAACTGAAAAAGAAATTGCCCTTAAATGTATTGATACAATCATACTCTATCTAAGGAAAAGCGTTAATTCAATGCCTAATAATGTAAATATATTTTTACCGACAGGTGATTAAACTGCACTTTTAGAAAAACAACTTAATTACCAAGTTCTCTGTGCAACCTCGCGCCACAACGATTACTCATATGTCTTCTTCTTCTTCTTTTCCTTTTTCCGGCGTTGTTATGGTCAGAAGTGTAGGACCATAACCTTCCCACTTAACTGCATTCCTACTGGTCCGCTTGTGGGGTCCGCCGGTTTGACCTCAGAAAGTAGCGGCAGGCTTCCCGGTTTGGGATTACTTCATCGCTGAGGCCAATGAAATGCTGGTGTTTTTGCATTTGTTTACACCAATTGTTTTTCGGCCTGCCTTTTTTTTTTTTTTGTGACACGGGCCTGCTCCAGATTTTTTTGTTTGATCTTACTCTTACAACACCGGTGATCTCCAGTCGTGTCAACCCACTGATTTGCATGTACACTTGTGGGGCAGTTTAATGGTGGTATATGTGTCCCTAGGCTCACTTTGGTGTTTTCTAAATTGCCTAGATGTGATTTTTGTTTACCTTTGTTTTAGTCGCCTTTTACGACAAGCGAGAGGTATCGCTGCAGGGATATTCTTAACCCGTCCCTGCACGGAAAAACTATTACTCATATGTTGTGACCTAATATCCTTTATTACATACTTCGATTCAATTATGATATCTTTGATCTGAGATTATAACTCCTGTTGAACTCACTCAATCAATCATTGTAATTATTCTTAACCAATGTGATACCATTCTATAAAAGGTTTGTTCAAAAAATAACGTGACTTTTTGAATTTCGCGCGAAGAAGGAATATTCCATTTTTGATTTTGTTTTTTTTTTAATTTAATCATGATGACTGGGCGCCCCAGCCCTAGACAATTGAAGCAGTGAGGAAAATTGTCGAATCATTTTCAGAGAAGTTACTGTGGATATTGGTACATCTGTTCGTGCCATTTTAAATATTTATTTAAATATTTTGGGCATGAAACTTGTGTCATCGACGTTTGTTCCGAAATTGCTGAATCTTGATTAAAAGAACCGTCGCATGAATAGCGCTCAGAAGCTTCTGAATGACGAGAATCACGATGCAGATTTGCTGAAAAGGGTCATCACTGATGACGAAACATGGGTATATGGTTATGTCGACCAAACCAAAACCCAATCGCCCCATGGAGGCGACCAGATTCAATTTGAGGAAAAAAAATTCATAGCTGTTGCATCACGATAATTCACCTACTCATTCATTGTTGCTCGCGCGTAATTTTTTGACCAAAAAAAATCGTAATCATGCCTTACCTACCGTGTTCACCGAACTTGGGCCCCTGCGAGTTTTTTCTCTTCCCAAAACTGAAAAGACAATTGAAAGGACGGAGATTTTGCCACGATTCGCTGGATGAGCTCAGGCTTGGTGCAGCCTTACAAAGCTTATATCATAAGTACCGCGAGGATTGAAAAAAGCGCTGGCGCAGGTGCATTATATCTGAGGGAATTACTTTGAAGAGGACCAAATAGATATACATAGATGTATACATTTTTTTCGAGAAATATAAAACATCACCAAGTATTTTTTGGGCAAACCTTATTTCATTAATATTATTAATATATTTTATTAATAAGACACCGATTAACACTTTCAAGAAGTTTAAGGTTCTTTTCTAGAAAAATTACTCCAGGCGTTACGCTGGAATTACCCGGCCCTTTGAAACTCGGAAGTACAGAGTCTCGTTGACAACTCTTCGCCAAAAATCTTTGTAATTAGTGTGTTCCTTTCATGTTTCGCTATTCTGTTCCATCCTTCGAGGTCCATCCTTACATTGTCTCTACATCTACAAAGTGATTTTTCCACTCATTATTCATTTGACTTTTCTTCCATTGTCCATCCGCTTTACTTGTCCATCTTAGTGTTCCAGCTTTTATTACTCGGACAATGCTTGTGGCTAAATAAAGTTCCCGAGTTCTTGATTATGTAGTTTTCTCAATTCGCCTGTTTTTTTTCCACCAATTTTCCTTAATATCTTTTTTTCAAGGACTCGAAATTTATTTTCCTCCTTTTTTAGTCACTTCTTACTTCCACGCAAGTTTTACATCCGTAAATTGTCAGTGGCATTATTATGGATTTATAAATACGGATTTTGACAAAAGAGTTGTTTTGAATAGTTCCTTTATCGCGAAAAAGAACACGTTAGACAAATTTAATTAATTATTCAGTTTTTAAAGAAATATTTATTTATTTTAGCAGCATCCTTCCGACTTGCAACTGAGCTCACAAAAAAGATTCTTACGTTTTAAATAGTAAATGTAAAGCTATTTCTACAGGTGACCTCGAGTCGCGACTGCTTATTCGGTGTTGGAAAGTAGTAGTAAAGTTAGGCGTTAACTTGTAGCGTTTTATTTATTTAAATTTTTATGTTGCTTTTGATAGTCAATATGATTTCAAGATATTTAAACTCATTCTCTTTCTCAAAACGTTTATCGAGTAAAGTCAGGTGATATGTAGGTTTGCATAGATCCAAGTCGACCAGTGACCATATGTTTGGTTTTCTCTTCATTTATTTCTATACCTACTTCCTTTCCTGCCACTTTTGGACTTTTTGCTGCTCTCAATGGTTTCCTCACTATCTTCTTGCTTGATTTAATTCGTTTTTTAATTGATTTTTCATTTCGACTTAGGAAACACAAAAGAACGTGACAGCAAGAAAAATAAGGATACAGTATCGCCACAATCAGGAGATCATCATGGCTTTGATTGTTCAAGTAAGACAACATAAAAAATAATGCATCGAACCCTATCCCTAAAATAATTAATAAATAACTTCCAGATATTATATCAAAAGAGAGCACATCGAATTTCAATAACAACTTACACAAGTCACAGAAGAAAAAGGGTTTTTTCAAGAACTTCTGGAAAAAATCCAAGCACTATTCACTGGATCAATAAAACACAATACAAAATGGAAAGAAAAGCACATACAGTTTTCTACAACAAATTACTACTGCGTAAGAAATATCACCTAGCATTTACTATAAATCGACATTTTTTGGCCATATTTAACTAAATTAACTGCAAAGTAAAGTGGAAAATTTGAAAATAAATAAAAAAGAAACGAAATCTCTTCGTGCATAACCAAAAAAAAGGAAGAACAATTTATAATAACGATTTTTTACGAGAAAAGAAACGACTGAAACTTTGAAAAAAAAAAATACATAACAAAAAAACGTTTTCCTAAAATGATAAAAATGAGATTAAGGATGATTTTTCGGTAGGGGGATATAGAAATAATAAACAATAACAATTATAAAGTGCACAAATTTATAAGCATTCTCTAAAAGAAAACTATACATTTTTACACTCATACCCGTGTGTACACCTCTGTATGGATATATTATATAAATGAACACATAGACACATAAATATTTATTTATTTTTGCACTTATCGTTCCCACACACACCACTCGGACTAATAATATTGTTAATAAATTTAATATAAAATGAGATTAGAGGAAGGAGAACGAGCAAAGCAAGATGTTTATCTCTTGGTTATTCTTCTTTATATTTTCTTTTTCTGTAAAGGGTGAACGTATATTTTTCTCGTTTCTAATAATTTGATAAAAGGAAACTGAGGAAATATGTCAATTTATTATCTCATTGCATTGATTGAATCTCGGAACTTTTAACATAAGAAAGAAACTTTTTTACTCTGATCTTTTTTTAATACTGTTCATTAAGGGTAGGCACTTGCACTTATACCACAAATGAGCCATTTAAAATAAAAGTCAGTAATTCATTTTGTTTTTGTATTGGAAATCTTATCCTTACACTCACTTCCCGGGATACCATGTCAATGGACTGACATTACGCACAAATGCAAAAGAACACATATTCAGTGTATTCACCGTTATCCGATATACACATATATGCCTATATTTGAAAAAAGAGAGATCATGATAGTCGAAATCGAATTTAAACTTTATCTTCTGTCATACTAATAGTAAACAAAAAAAAATCAATTTCATCCAGTACCTAACGTAAATTATGTAGCCTTTCCATTGATATTGTTACACATCTCTACGAGATATCCTTTTATATTATCTTTATTATTTACCTAGCCGATCTCTTGATAGGATTTTCTACCTGGTCGTTAAATAATTTGCAAGCAAACTGTAGCATTTTAATTAGCTGAATGTACCATAAACTGCAAAAGTCTCCGAAAGATATCGTAATGCTCTCGTTGCCAGGAGTTACTTTATATTCAAGTAAATTGTTGCTGTTAAATTTGCTTATCAAATGCAGATTAAAGAAAGTGACAATGTTACGAATTGGTAAAATAATACTCATTTTAGATTCCATATGGCTTGGAACAGATCTTTTTATACATCTATCGTTAACAAGGTGGTAAGAGATTGTATCGAACAGCAGCGGATATGCACTTCGATTTTAATGATAGCTTCAGAGCATTTGCTGAAAATATTTTCGAATTTCTATTTTACTAATTTTACGATCATATATAAACCTGCAATAAGAAGAAGCTGATAATAAGCAGAAAATTAATTTAATGACTGGTTTCTTGTTTTCCCAACTATTGATTTGGTAATTTTGTGCCATTTCTGTGACTAAGTGCGGTTTTATTACAGACAAAATCAATGGTTTGGCTTTGACACATTTGTGGTATAATCAAAAGTCAAATTTATCATGCAAACAGATATATGCATACATGAATGACTATTTAATTATAAGACATCAACTAAAAACAAAAAATGATAAAGACAGAAATATATTTACGATTATGATGAAAACCAAACCAATAAATTGATTCAAAGCGAAAGGGAAGCGAAGACTTTCGATGTTGTTTCAAAGATGTGCGCACAGGCACAAGACAATGTTAGGTCTGGTTTCACCAAGCACGTGATATTGCGGTCAAATTTGTGTTATAGCACTAGCTAGCATGAGGGAAACATGCGAGAAAATTGGCAGCCAAATATATAAAAAACTATGGTATTAAGTAGAAAGTATTATATTGTTGTGAAAACTGTCTCTATTATTATTTATACATATACACGTATAGTATATAACGGTTTAGAAGTCAAACAAAAAATAATAATGCACGAAATGGGGAAAAAAGAAATGGAAATATCTATTGTAGAAGTTCGTGTGTTTTGTTTTAATTTTGTTTATTTTTTTTTTCTGTAGGACTTAGTTGCAACGAGAAATACCTTTATTGTTTCACATATATACAAACACATATATCTACACTATAGATTTTAATGATATGATATATATTTATAGTTATGTTTTTTTTTTTTAATTTATTTGAACGCTTTGCGAATTGTGGTGATGGTGGTTAATTGCAAATGTACAATAGAACAATAAAGTTAAAACAAAACATAAAAGATCTAGTCAAGCAGCTTTTGTTTTATTTATATACAAACATACATACATACATACACGTATTATACTTTGTTTTTGTTTTCGAACAGAAGCAACATGAAATTCACAACAAATGAGAAAATGAAAAAAGGTAAAACACGGATTTAAATTATGTTAAATGGAATTGCAACAAAGAGCAAATTTTCAATAAAAAATATTTATTTTTCTGTGTGAAACCAGACAAATTGACAAAAAAATAATGTAATGAAAATAAAAACAAAAAAAAAAAAACATTTAAACAACAAAAAAAATAAATATATATTTAACAATGATTGCAATAAGCCGGTTATTTTTGTATGTTTATATAAATAAATATTTAGTATTATCACTGAATTAAAACATAAATAAAATAATATAGAATTGAATAGATTTTAACTATTTATATTGGTAATTCATTAACCTTGTTTTCTGTTTTGTTATTTGAATTAAACGACAATTATTAAAAGAAAGAAAAAAAAGAAAAACAAGTGAAATGTATACAGTCGCTAAAGAAAGTATTAAACCAAACGTTTATTCAATTTACTTAAATGAACATATGCAATCTCTCAAGTGGAAAAAGTGCATTAAGACAACATGTTAAGTTACATAATACATTAACGCTAATTGTAGTTAACAATTTATTATTGAATATAAAATAATAAAAATACCGATAATTCGCATTATTCTCTTTTTATTGAATAAATATAATGTGAACTCCTTAACAAAAATATTTAGGTCTTTTGTAAAAAATCGGAGAAGGAAGCTTTGAAAAGAAGAAACCAATTAAATCTTACATAAAAAAAAAATATTTTTTACATACTCAGGTTCCCTACGGCAATAGGACATTTCCTTTAACTGTTCGTTAATAACTCTAGAGCAAAATGCCCAAAGGTAAATACCCATCAGAGTTGTAAAAAGTACAGTCTTTTTAGTACTGCAGTTAAGTGACTAAAACGACTAATTTTCGTTAGTCATTTTACTTACAAAAGTACTTAACTGCAAAAGAGCTAGTCATCAGTTAGTACTCATTTTTTAACTTATCAGTGACTAAAAGCAGTTAATTTACTTTTAGTCAATTAACTGCAGTACTTTTAACTTATTCCAGTACTTTAAGTCAACTGAAAGTTTTTGTACTGGAATAGGTTTGTAAGTTAGTCAGCAAGTCATTTAACTATAGTCAATTAACTAGAAATCAGTTTTACTAAAACAATTCTGAAACCACGACTTAGTCGTGCACTTAGCAGTGTATTAACTTACATTCAAAAGAAAGGTTAATTAACTGTTACTGGATTGACTGCATTACTAAGTGACTGCATTCTTTTACAACTCTAATACCCATCTAGGATAAATAGTCAGGACTATAACGGCGCGGCCTTCTTAGGGTGAGTTTTTTTCTCACGGATTTTCGGCTTTTTCATTCACTATTAAACTACTTCGACTACTATATTTAGTCTACTGTCCATTCATTCTACGTGTCTTTATCATCTAGGTCTTCGCGATTTTATTACTGAATAAAGATTCTCGAGTTCTTTATGGTGTAGTTTTCCCCACTCACCTGTTTCTTCTTCCTGTCTTTTTTTTTATTTTTTTAATTTTTAATTTTTATTTACTTATTGCATAAATTGACTTACGCTAGACAATATGACTCAAACTAGCTTAAATATTTAAATTATCTTAAATGTCTTACTGGCCCTATGCGGAGACTCTAAAATAAACAGAACAACTTAAACCTATGCCTTTCGACTACTAAACGTACAATTAATAACTTAAGCTAAGAAAAAACAAAATGTTTTACTAAAAAACTTAGCATATGATCGCTTTTTGATTATATATATGTCAAACTTGATCCTACCTTAAGGGGGCTTAAGGGGGGGACCATTTAGAATTCCGAAAAATGGCATTTTTTTCGGAAGTTTTTTGAAAGGGAAAAAATAAACTGATATTTTTAAAATTTTGGCAGTTTATTGTATGTACATGTTTTGAGGATAATTTGTGATTTTGTTTTATTGAAAAATATTAAAAAATGGCGTTGTTGTAGCAAAATTCAGCCAGAGTATTTTTTTTCGGTGCCAATCCTAGCGCCGTGGAAAAACATTTGAAACAGATAGGCAAAAGGTTGTGGTTAGTACATACCTGTGGCCAATTGGTAAACCTAAATTTATATTCATAAGTCAAGATTTTGAGAAATGGCAGGCATTTAAACGAAAAATCGCGCTTTTTTGAATTTCTTACTTTTTTTCTCTTCATAAAAAAATAGTTTATTTTGCAAAATTTGGGGTAAATTTAGGTTCATTAATTGGACTTATGTGTTACGAAACGGTGTGCTGATCGGTTCATTAGTCTTCGAGTAATCGTTGGCACCGAAAAAAAAACAGTGAAAAAAAAAGTTTGGAGAAAAACGCGTTTAAAGTTCTCGGAAGTCTCTAAAGGTCTCGGAGTTGATCGCATGGGACTGGGGAAACTGGCAGTATCTTAAAATGTTGAGTTTTGGCCTAAACCATTTACTGCCTCGTATTCTACACATATTAAAGTAACTTTTAAAGCAAAAAAAAAAAATCGATTTTTTTAAGTTTTCCCCCCTTAAGATAATAACATAAACATTTGATTTTTGAATTTAATTTTTTTTTGTCGTAGCCTATTCTAACATACCCTATTCCACCTGTTAAGCAGGCTTTACCTTGAAGAGACTGCACTTATTAAAGTATCTGTTGACGAAGTCGCCGAGCCATAAAGGCATCGCCGCTCCAGGGAATTGCGGCCTAAGTGAATCTATCCTAGATCAGCCCATATCTTTCTAGATAGAGGAACGCTTCTCACAAGACAACACCGTTAAGACGCACCCTCTCGGGTGCAGTCAATGCTGACTGTTCGTAAAAGGCGTTCATTGTCCGACGTTCTCGGAAGCTTTAAATCCAGAATGTCATTTTGATTGTTTCTCCGAAATATTTTTTTTTATTTGCGGGAACGTATTCGCGTTATTGGATTTAAAAGCTCGAATTCTGTTGGTCCAATGCAAACTTACAGATATCCTTTCCTAAATCACCCGTTGGAAATTTTTAATCAGTGACTTTGATGTCCCGACCTCCGTGTTTTATCTGTCAGTAAACTGCCTGTGCGAGAACTTGAGTCTCGATGGGAGTTTACTTTTTTGTCTGTGCAGTGCGTCGATTGTCATTTTGAATGGCCACCGACGTTTGCCCACAAGCTGTGGCGAGCACGTGGGCACCCGGGGTTCGTAAAAATTATGTCAACAATCACGCACATTGTAACTCCAAGAGTGTGTACACTGCTTTAAAAGGATTCACGGATAGAAGCTATTTGTAACGGGTTTTGTCGCTACGAACCCGGACATGACTCAAAATAAGAGGGTGTCGCCAGGAAAGACGTACGAAAGAGGTAGGTCTCATTCTGATCTCTGGTACTGTCCATCATCCGTTTAGTTATATTATCCATTTGTTTGAAGTACCTGCTATCAGCCGGGAAGGAGACGCTCAAAGTGAGCGCTCTCGTTATGGAATCGGCAAAACGTGGCCATCGCGTCCTACTGCAATCGTGGGACGTTCCATCTCCACGAATTCGTCTGGTACTTTGATTACGGCACAATAGTCATTGTCGTATACAATAGAGCGTGGACTGATAAAAGACCATTTCGTGTCAGCCAGTCTCAGTCGACAGTCTATCAGCATGAGATCCAGATAGGAGCCGCTTCCAGGATGCTACAGACTACCCGTTGTGAGCAACTTGACTCTTCATTCAGTGTTGCGTAGAACTAACCAATGATTTAGTAGGATCTCCATTGTGTTGGGTGTGTTGTTTCCCCAATCATTATGTTTGTCGTTTAAATCGCCGGCCAGAACGCAGAAGTTTTCTACCGGGTCATGGCGAAAATATTAGGTTGAGATACTTCAGGTGTAAATGTCAGTGACATTTTTATGGTATTATACGAGGGTGGTCCGATAAGTACTTAGCCTCACCACCAAATGGCGCCAGTATCGCAAGAGCAACTTACTATCGTGTAGTACATTCTAGTAGACGGCTACTGTCGAAATTTCAGGGATCATACTCGTAGTTCCGCGGATTTTAGAAAAATGGAAAAAGAGCAATATCAATCGGTGATTCGATTCTTGTTTTTGGAAGGGAAATCGTGCAGCGAAATCAAAGAGCGTTTGGATGCTGTGTACGGTGACACTTCTCCTTCGATGGCGACGATCAAAAATTGGTTTAACGAGTTTCAACGTGGTCCCACGTCAGTTTTTGATGAGCCGCGTCCAGGTGCCCCGAAAACGGCTACCACGGAGGATAACGTGACAAAAATCCACGATCTCGTATTGGCAGACCGCCGATTGAAGGTGCGCGAGATAGCTGAGACAGTAGGCATTTCAAAAGATCGCGTGGGTCATAACCTGCATGAAATTTGGGCATGAGAAAGCTGTCGGCGCGATGGGTGCCGCGTTTGCTCACTCCGGACAACAAGCGCAACCGTGAGACCACTTCAGAGCAGTGTTTGACCCTGTTTAAGCGCAATCCGAAGGAGTTTCTGCGTCGTTTCGTTTCGTGACAGTCGACGAAACATGGATCCACTGGTACACACCAGAGACCAAGGAACAATCAAAACAGTGGACTTCACCCGGCGAACGTGCTCCGAAGAAGGCGAAGACTGTCCAATCGGCCGGAAAGGTGATGGCCACCGTTTTCACAAGGTGTGATCCACATCGACTACCTGAAGAAGGGCAAAACGGCCACATGCCAAATTATTGGGCCGATTCGACGCCGAATTGAAGAAAAAACGGTCTCACTTGGCGAAGAAAAAAGTGCTCTTCCACCATGATAACGCACCGGCTCACACCACCGCCCTCGCCACGGCCAAATTGGTCGAATTGGGCTACGAACTGCTGTCCCATCCACCGTATTCTCCAGATTTGGCCCCGTGCGACTTCTTTTTGTTTGCAAACTTGAAAAATTCACTCGCCGGGCAGAAATTTCAGTCGAATGAGGAGGTCATCGCCGCCACGGAGGTCTACTTTGCAGACCTCGAGAAAACGTATTTTTCAGACGGGTTAAGGAAGTTGGAGCATCGCTGGGTCAAGTGTATCGAGCTAAAAGGAGATTATATTGAAAAATAAATCGCAATTTCTCCAAAAAAAATTTTTTTTTGTAGGCTAAGTACTTATCGGACCACCCTCGTATGGTTGTCGCTTGTCTGGGTTTGTAGGCTGAGTTTTTGCCAGGATAGTTTGTTTGATACATATATGTATATTATTTATTGTTATAAGATGGCGTTACAGCTCATAAAGAGCCAGAGCCAAGTTATTCTCATTCACTTCTGTTTGTGCGATTGTTTTTCACACAAGTGGAATATATATTTTTTTAATTTACACGTGCACAAGGGGTTATGACTACCCTTAAGGGTCATAAAGTCAAGACACAGCACGGGCCGAAGATATAGAGGGAGAGTGGAAAAAGAGGAACCGGTGCACATTGGTTTTAAATGTTTGTGGATTGCAATGAGTCTAAAAAGTTGAGCTAGGAAGTGCATTCCATAATCGTGTGGTTCGGCTACAAAACGAGTCTCTAAATTGAACTCTGCGTCCGAAAATAGGCTCGAGGGTGAACTGTTCAGCATTTCGGATAAGACGTCTATTGCGGTTAGGTTCTTGAGGGGAGGAATGCAACTGGTTAGCTCAATTGAGAATTTTTTGTTAAAATAACAATAAAACAGAGAGAGGGGTGACATTATGTCGATGGTCGAGTGAGTCGATCGACTTCGCGATATTGTTGTCTCCTATGATTTTATCGCTCGCTTTTGTATTCTATCTAGCAGGTCCAAAGAGGTCTTGGGAGCACCAGACCATATATGAGCGTTATACTCAAGTTTAGGGCGGATGTAGACCTTGTAAATTGAAGCCAGATCAGAGGGGGTGAAATACAGTGGCTCACAGCTTATTTGACCCACCCCACATTTACAAATTCAAACGAGTATGGCTCCTAAACGAAAAAATCTATCAAAAAATTAAAAACGCAGACAGGTTGATTGAGATTTAAACTTAGACAAAGCAGTCAAATAATTTGGTTTTAACCTAAAACGTCGTTTCACACTTAAGAAAAGCAAAATAAATTCAATTTTTAATATCACAGCTTATTTGACCCACTGTGTTTTATGAACAGCTACGATCACATGCAACTGAGGATAACGGTCCTTGTTGCGTCTGCCTCTTGGTTGTTACATTCGCATATAGAATTATCAGTTTTGGTTAGTTTTCATGAAGGAAGCACGTATTACGACGATGGGAAAGCGGACGACAATTGAGCAGCGTGAGATCGTTCTCCATCACTACAGAAACGGGCTATCTCGTAGGAAAATAGCCGAAATTGTGAATATACCAGATGGCACGGTCAAGGCTATAATACAACGATTTGTATTAGAGAATCGGGTTGAAAATAAGGGAAGAAACGCTCCCAATAAAATATTTAGTGCCTCGGATGAACGGTATATCGTTCAAAAAGTCAAACAAAACCCCAAGTTATCGGCACCAAAACTAGCTATTGAGATGGAGAATATGATTGGGAGGTCTTGTTCTGCAGAAGCAATCCGAAGAGTTCTCAGAAATAACGATTTGCATGGAAGAGTCGCACGCAAAAAGCCTTTCATCAATAAAAAAAATCGAGATTGCCGCCTTAAGTTTGCAAAGGAGCATATTACGAAGGATTCAAGCTTCTGGGACCAAGTCATTTTTGCTGATGAATCCAAATTCAACATCTTTGGATCCGATGGACGATCTTATGTATGGCGCAAGCCAAATACAGAGCTGCAGGACAAGCATTTAAAGCCAACAGTAAAGCATGGAGGTGGTCATGTCATGGTATGGGCCTGTATGTCAGCAGCAGGAGTCGGAAAATTAGAGTTTATTGAGGGCACTATGGACAAAATGATTTATCTCAAAATTCTAAAAGATAACTTGCTCCAAAGTGCAGATCAATTGGGCATAAGAGACACTTTTCGCTTTTACCAAGACAATGACCCGAAACATACTTCGGGAATCGTCCAAACTTGGCTGATTTATAACTGCCCTCATGTTATGAAACCGCCCCCGCAGTCTCCAGATCTCAATGTCATTGAAAATCTGTGGTCCGTTTTGGACACAAATATTCGTAAACGCAACATTTCGAATAAAAATGACCTGAAGACTGCATTAATTGAAGAATGGGCAAAAATTCCTACAGAAACGACCAAAAAATTAGTGGAATCATATCCTAACCGGCTCAGAACCGTTATAGAGCAAAAGGGGGGACATACCAAATATTAATTTCATTAAAAATATGTGTTATACTTGTTTCATTTACTTTTTTTTATAAGTGGGTCAAATAAGCTGTGACATTGAATTATTGAGTTTATTTTGTTTTTGTTAATTTGTTACGTAATTTTAAGCTAAAATTAATAAATGAAGATCTTTTATTTATGTTCAAAACTCTATTGAACTTTCTGTGTTTTTATTTTGTTGATAACTTTCTTCGTTAAAAAGTTGTACTCGTTTGAATTTGTAAATGTGGGGTGGGTCAAATAAGCTGTGAGCCACTGTATTTCTTGCATCGTTTGAGGAAATCTAGACATTTCGCATCGTTCTTGGCGACCTCGTATTAGAGGTCATTCCAACTAAGAGTTTTATTAGCATACATACCAAAGATGGAAAGTCTTTCGGTTTCATCGACACAAGTGCCATTCAAGGATAATGGCTGATTATTGATGGTTAGCTTGAGTGACAGGGGACAGCATTGTGTTTTGGAAGTATTAAATTCCACTCAATTGTTTATACCCTATTAAATGATGCTATCAAGGTCGGAATTTAATGTGCTTAACATATATTGCTGTTTCGAACGAATATGAAATACTAACAGTACTGTCGTCAGCGAAGGAGTGTATTGTATTAGAAGTAGCAGTTGAGAAATCATTTATAAAAATGAGGAAGAGTGTCGGTGACAGAACAGAGCCCTGGGGAACACCAGCGTTTATTTGGTGAATATCAGATTTGAAACCGTCCAAAACTTGAATTGAACGGCCCGAAAGATTCATAGAAGAGACTCATCGATACCATAAGCACGCATTTTCGATAAAAGAGCTTGATGCCAAACTCTGTCAAATGCTTTTGAAATATTGAGCGCAATAAACTTTCATTCGCCGAAATAGTGCAAATATTGGTTCCACTTGTCGGTGAGATATGTAATCAAATCACCAATGGACCTGTTTCTGCGGAAACCGTACTGCCGGTCATTAAGAAGTTTCCGCGATTCAAGATGTTTCAAATGCTGACCATTTATCAGCGTTTTCATGACCTTAGAAGGAAGGGACGTTAGTGCTATGGGTCAATAGGAGGTGGGAGACGAAGATTTGCCCTTTTTAGGGACGGGTTGGGCAAATGCTGTTTTCCATCTACTAGGACAGAGACTAGAAGAGTAGGAAAGATGAGAAAGTTTACGCAGTGGTTTTGCCATCGTGGTTGTGGCTAGCAGATTGGCTTTGTCTAAAGAGCTCCAGCTGTCAGCTCTTTAGACAAAGCCAATCTGTCATTCTTTGTTTTTCATAAATGACCAACAAATTTGGTTCCTTTGGGAATATTTAGCACTTTTTGTCTCAACTTTTGTTCATGGGAGAATTTGGAACGTCGAATCAATGCACTACAGTCATTTCTGGCTTCTTTTAACTTATTATGGTTTGCCCCAGGGGAGTTGGCTTTGTAAGTCCGGAAACTCAGCTCTCTCAATTTGATAGCCTTGTTACAGGTCGACTCATACCACGCATTTGCTTGAGGTTTAAATGAGTCTTTGTAGAAACTTCAAATCGTTTGCGTGCTGCTGAAATCCGTTAACGTTCTAAATAACAATTTTTATTTGATCCATATTCATTCTTATTTATTAAATTTTTGTTATTAATATTGTAAAGCATACATCATGTCAGCGATTTGCGTCACTAGTCGTACCATTCTTTTTAGTTCATTAAGGTCAGTTGGGGATGCGTTTGCTGTGGTAAGTGGTAAGTGTTATGGGAGCAAGTTGTTTGGATGTTGTAGCTTCATTGATTATGATTTTTATTTTTATTTATTTAATAAGGCTAACAGTGTAATAACTAAAATTACAAGCTAGCTGGGGTAAGCCAGAGCAACGGAGGCCTTCGGCAGTCTTGATTACAGGCGTTTTATAAATTTATATAAATTTGTGATTTTAAGGAAGTTGATTACAGTTTTTATGTTTTTCGTGTTAGGGTTAGAAAGGAGGTTGATTAAGTTGTTATGGGAGGGGAGTTGGAGTCTGGATGAGTGGATGGCGGAACACTGATTGAGGATGTGGTGGATGTTGAGTTGGGTTTGGTTACAATAGGTGCAAGTGGAGGGTTTGTTTTTGTCGAGGTAGTGTTCGTGGGTAACTTTGGTGTGTCCAAGTCGTAGTCTGATTATTTTAGTAAGGTTTTTTATGATTTTTAAAAATATCGCATTTTATTATATTATATTTAGTTACACTATTCTTTACAGTTTAAATGTACACTCTAACGTGCCAGACATTAGAGATTCAAGTAGCAAAAATACAATTGTACACAATTTAAAAGTAAAAATATTATTTTCAACAATCAATTTGAGGGTGTTCGTTAAACAATAACACTTTATAGTCAGGATGCCACCATGGATATATCTTATACTTTAGTATTGAAAAGTACACTACGTCGACAGAGAGAACGGAAGACTGCCGAAATGGGATAAATTTCAATTCTAGATTTGTACTCTTTAGGTCTGATGCGATTGGCTGACGTGTAGAATATAATATCATATCATTGCTATGCAAGGCAGGAAACGGAATATATCTTTTAGAGTAAATGACTAGTAGACATATACCCTCATGAGGATTTTCGAACACATTATTTAATTTGTTCAAAACCTTAGAAAGTCCATCAGCATCTTCGCTATCGCTTTCATCCAGATCCTCCCTTGGTCTCCTAGGTACGACCGAATTCCAAAGTTTATAGCAAAACAACCATATATTCGATTCCTTTCTATACCAGCTATTTGCATACCTGTAGCCGTTCAGGAAGGAAAGATCATAGCCGATTCTAATGCGCTCTATTAAAGGAGGATGTAGATAAAACAGAGCGCGAATAACTTTACTTCGAAGTGATCCAACATGATTTAAACAGTGCTTTTCCAATTGATCTGGCAAGTTACTACCTCGTCTATAGAATCGTCGATACAGACTTAACCAAAATTTGGCCGTAGTTACAATAAACGCAGTTTCGCGGCAAATAAGAGCAAAATTTCGAACATCCTCCGGATCAATGAATTCAGCTATACTAAACCAGATATCTGTGCTTATATGGTCATAGGCAGGTTCTATTTTCCTGTTTTTAAGCGCATTTGGTCTAGATGATTGCCATTTCGACGGGTTCTTTCGGTCTGATTTAACGTCCACTATAATAGCATCAGCGAGATCTTGTAAAATAATACCTAGAAATAAATTTATAAAATAAAAATAAATTGTCTGAAACTATGATAAAAGATACTGAGTTCTAGTATTTAGAGATAGTCTTATACAATTCTTATGAATTTGTCGTGAAGACTTGAAATTAATCTTATAAATATGGTAATAAAGAATGGATAAAGAGTAGGATAAAGATGAGGCTGACCTTCTCTTTACATAAGATTCTTCTTATCGAACCATGTATTACTCCCTGCTGCCCCCCAAACACACTTATCAATGAAAACTTTTAAGTTTTTCTCTATTCAGAATAATGCAATAAGCAGTAGGCTCTCCCTCTTACTTATTGGGAATTACAAAATATAATTAATTGACCTAGCGCGTGCATGTACGGGGAATATAGTGGTCCGAAAACGATTTCGGACTAATCTTGTACGCACTAAATGTAGATATCGGCTATAACCACACATGTGTGCAGCATGTCATTCGATAGATCTAGGTCTGTAGATGAGCCATAAATTATCAAATGAAATTGTTTGATTGAAAAATAGTGAGAAATAACGAAGTAAAGTTTAGAAAAGTGCCATGCGGAGCGAGAGCAAGGTTGATAAAACAACAAATTTGCTCGCTCGATCAAAAATTTTCAGTAGCGGAGTTAAGCCCGCGCATACTGATCTGCCTAGTACGTTATGTGTGCAGCTTCAAAGTGGTATATTTCCTGTTCTTATTCAAACGATTAAGACGCATTTTTCGTGAACAATTCATACAATATATTGTGTAATAGAAGAGTAGAATTTAAAAAATGTGGTCACAATTCTGGATAGGGGACACAGCCATCACCATGAAGCTGATGCAGCTGCTGCTATGGTTTCGTATAGAGTTTAGGATTTTCCTTAATAGATTGCTCCCATTATGCATGTTCTCGTGCAGGGACGGGTTAAGAATATCCCTGCAGCGATACCTATCGCTTGTCGTAAAAGGCGACTAAACAAAGGTAAACAAAACTCACATCTAGGCAATTTAGAAAACACCAAGGTGAGCCTAGGGACACATATACCACCATTAAACTGCCCCACAAGTGTGCATGCAAATCAGTGGGTTGACACGACTGGAGATCACCGGTGTTGTAAGAGTAAGATCAATCAAAAAAAAAAAATAAAAAATCTGGAGCATGCCCGTGTCAAAAAGGAAGGGAAGAATGAAAACGGTCAAACCGTAGCATTATGGAAAAGAACGCTAAAAGGAAAAGCACTACCCCGCCAGGCACTACTAATGGTCGTGATCCTGGGACGAGCAGCAATGCTCGGGTCAGAGCTATAGGATTTCCGGGGGATAGCAAAGTAATGCAACGGCGTAAGCCACATTTAAGAGTCGCGAGTTGGAACGTTGGAAGCATGAGTGGGCGCAGCTATGAGCTTGAAGAAATGATGGTTAGAAGGCGAGTAGACATCCTGTGCGTACAAGAGACGAAATGGCGAAACACCGGTAATCGGGCACGTTTCTTGGACGTTAAAACAAAAGCCTACAAGATGTTTTACTATGGATTGGAACAAGGAAAAAACGGAATCGCCATCATCCTTGCGGCAGAGTTACTTGGCAACGTCTTAACCATTTCAAAGTCCAGTGACCGTTTGATGGCTCTCAAATTGGTGATGCATGGTGAGGTGTGGAACATCGTAAGCGCATATGCCCCTCAAGTAGGATGCGAACAAAAAGAAAAAGATGCATTCTGGCTAGATTTCCACAACCTTGTCAAAATCATCCTAAAGGAAGAGCTTTTGTTTGTTGGGGGAGATTTAAACGGACATGTCGGGAAGACAAGCGAAGACTATGAAGGCTACCACGGAGGGCTGGGATACGGCACCAGGAACTCTTCAGGTGAAGATATCCTAAACATGTGCAAGTCGTACGGTCTTATAGTGCTAAATACCATGTTCGTCAAACAAAGCCGGCACCTGATCACTTATAGCAGCGGCGGAAATGAAACTCAAATAGACTATCATTTGGTATCCAGTTTCATGAAGCCACGAGCTAAAGATTGCAAAGTGATCCTGGGAGACACGATCGCCCCTCAACACCGTCTCCTCCTGACTGAATTTTTTATGGATGCGAGAAAGAAGTCAAAGCAGCAAACGAAGGTGTCTGAGAGAATCAAGTGGTATAAGCTGGATAAATCTTCCATTATCGATGAGGTCGGTAATGAGGAGTGCAGAGCACAAGACATGTGGGATTCCCTACAACAATCTGGCCTGGAGAAAGCCAAATCACTGCTCGGAACATCTAAAGGCCCCTGCCAACACGCAAAAGAAACCTGGTGGTGGACAGACGAAGCCAAAGCAGTGATACACGAAAAGAAAATGGCTTTCCAAGCTTGGTCAAAGTGCTCTTCTACTAATAGAGAGGAAAAAGCTCGCCGTGAAAAGGTATATAGATGTTGCAAAGGTATCGCGAAGAAAAAATGCGCCGAATTCAAAGCGAAAAGCATGGAAGGCCTCTATCAGGAGTTGGAAGAAATATCGTCTTCCGCGTCTGACAGGAACCAGGCTACCCAGGAGCTTCGACAAAACAATTTGAACAAAAGAGCAAATATCTTTAAGATAGCCGCCCAGAGAAGAAGAAATGCTCAGGAGATTCGTTTCCCAAAGTTTATTAACAATGCTGAAGGCCAACTCCTTGTGGAAGACGAAAAAATTCTCCACAGATGGCGACAGTATTGCGAGGAACTTCTGAACGAACAGTTTCCCCGAGTGTACTTTCCAAGAGCCGCCCGAAATACCCGACATCACAGTCGAAGAAGTTCCGTACGCGGTTAAAAACTCCAAGAAAAGAAAAGCTGTTGGGCCGGACGGGATACCCTCTGAGTTCTGGAAAAAGATGGGAGACATCGGGTCTAGATGGCTCATGGTTCTTATCTCCAAACTTATGAGAGGCGACACTATGCCTAATCAATGGAGGGAAAGCTATCTTCTTCCTTTGCACAAAGGAAAGGGTGATACGCGAAATTGTGATAACTACCGTTCTGTCATGCTGATGTCGCACACCATGAAGATCGTTGAACGGGTATTAGATAGCCGACTACGGAAAATAATACGACTATCTGATGACCAGTGCGGGTTTGTCTCGGGTAAATCAACAACAGATGCAACCCAAAGTATAAGGATCATGATGGAAAAGCATCGTGATTCTTCAAAGGACTTGCATATGGTGTTGGTTGATTTCGAGAAGGCCTTTGACCGGCAACCAAGAGATCTTTTATGGGTAGCGCTAAGACAAAAAGGAGTTCCAGAAACCTACGTGCGAGTGATTATGGACATGTACGAGAGAGCAACGACAAGAGTAAGATGCACCGCAGGAGTCACCGAAGAGTTCGCAATCAAAGTCGGTGTACACCAAGGGAGCATCCTCAGCCCACTGCTTTTTATAGCAGTCCTTGATTGCTTGCTTGAAGGAAAAGTGACGGACCCCAATGTGCACCAGCTATTCTTTGCTGACGATGGGGCCATTATAAGTGATGATCAGGCGTCCCTACAACGAGCACCCCTACAGTGGGTGGACATTTTTGGGGGACACGGGTATCGTATTAGTTCAAAGAAGACAGAGTATCTGTGCTGCCCGTTCTCTGACCCTCATCAGCCTATTCCAGACATTTACTTGAATGGAAGAGTGCTTCCCAAGTGTGAAAAGTTTAAATATCTAGGATCTATGATTAATAAAGAAGCAACTTGTGATGACGACATCAAACATCGCGTAAGCGTAGGGTGGATGAAGTGGCGGGAAAACTCCGCCATCTTCTGTGATCGAAAAATGCCCCCTAAGCTGAAAGGAAGGCTCTACACTTCAGTTGTACGTCCGGCGCTCACATACGGTTCACAATGCTGGACAATGCACAAAAAGTATGAGAGCAAATTAACGGCAGCTGAGATGAAGATGCTTCGCATGACAGCGGGAGTAACAAAGCGTGACAGAATTAGAAGTTCAAAGATCCGAGGAAGCCTCCACGTAAAAGAAACCATCACAAGAAATATAGAGCGCGACCGACTCAGTTGGTATTGCCATGTTCAAAGGAGAGATCCTTTGAACCCCGTCCAAAAGGCGTTATCAATCAACATTCCAATTTCAACACGCAAAAAAGGCAGGCCGAAAAACAATTGGTGCAAACAAATGCAAAAACACCAGCATTTGATTGGCCTCAGCGATGAAGTAATCCCAAACCGGGAAGCCTGCCGCTACTTTCTGAGGTCAAACCGGCGGACCCCACAAGCGGACCAGTAGGAATGCAGTTAAGTGGGAAGGTTATGGTCCTACACTTCTGACCATAACGACGCCGGGATAAAAAGGAAAAGAAGAAGAAGAAGAAGATTGCTCCCATTATTCCGAATTGATTAAATACAATTCCCCTCTAGAAAACAATTCCTCTTTAATCAGGATGAAGGGAATAATCTCTCCATATTATATTAGGCTCAGAACAAGGCATTCCCAGCTTTATATAGAAATATATAATGTCTATGCAATAATGTGATAGATTACATCAAATGGGCGAATCAGTAGTTTAATCAATCCATTCAAAGTATAAAGTCCAGCTTTTCAAATCAACGGGTTCAACATCCGATGTTCCTTATAGAAGCCTGATAAGTGTACCCCGTATCGCCTAGAAAGCCCGTATGAAATGTTAAAAACGACAACTTTTATGCATTTCTCTCCGAAAAAAAAAATTAATCAAGAATATAACTCTACTGAGTATGCGAAATTTATATGTTTAATGCTCTGAAGATTGCCAGAATCATTTCAATATCCATAATGTAACATTGACATATCAATGTGAAAGCAGATGGGCAGAAGCCAGTTTTCCGATATAAGGAAGGTATCCAAAGTTATTCCCGAGCACGACCCAATCAATTAGGAAATGGTAGTGACTTCTCTTCTTGGCAAATTATTTCCCAAGAAAGCACAATTCGTGCACTGACTGATTCTGTTTCTTTGTGGCAACCGATGAAGGTTATTTGATGAGATGGAGCGTTTAACAGTTCTAGTTTTCTTAGAAGCAAGCTCTCTACAGTTAGCTTGAAAATAAGGTGGATCTTGTGTATGGGAACTAATGATTTCGATTTGGCTATGTTAAACCCAATAGCAACCGATAAGAGGAGAATTCACTTTTGCAATAAACTCCATACCTCTTCTAGATCTTAAAAACAAGTCACTTATTAAATATACATATAAACACAATAATCCATTACCGTCCTTTGCTCGCATTTTCTTTCGAAAAACCAATCTCGGGGACATCGCACAGCAAAACGAACTTAAATCAACTTAAATCTGCCGCTGTCATTTGCCTACATGATATATCAGCCTCGACGGAACTTCAAACTTGTCAAATTCACAAATGTCAAATATTACATGTCATTTATTAGCTGTGTTCAATGACGAAAAGATCAGAACAGAACAGGACAGGACAGCACAGATTCGTGAAAACTGTCAGATCAAGTTAGAACAGAAAAGTACAGCCGTATGTTAGTTGTCAAAAAGCGGAAAACATCTTATATGTCAGATTGTAATAAACATGGCTTAGAAATATGTAAATAATAAAGAAAAGTGAAAAAGAGTTGTGGTGGGCACTGATAGTGAAATTAGTGTGATTAGTGACTCGTCAACAACATTTTTCAGTGATGATATGTATGTTTTAGCCTTAACTTTGGGTTGACAGCTGCTTTTGACACTTTTCACGAATCTGTTCTGACTCCAGAGTAGGTGCAGAAAATCGTGTTCTGAAGTGTCGGGAAAACCGTCACTGAACACAAATCAGAACACTTTCGGACAGAAATTTTTGTCACTGAACAGCAAAAGTTGTACTTTTCTGTCCAGAACAGTCCAGAATAGCGTCACTGAACAGACTAGATATGTAGGTTTTAGCCTGAACTTTGGGCTGACAGTTGCTTTTGACACTTCTCACGAATCTGTTCTGACTCCACAGTAGGTGCAGAATTTCGTGTTCTGAATTGTCCGAAACACCGTCACTGAACACCAAGCAGAACACTTTCGGACAGACATTTTTCCGACTGAACAGCAAAAGGTGTACTTTTCTGTCCGGAACAGTACAGAACAGCGTCATTGAACAGACTAATTTAAACAGTCAAATAGGATTGTTTGGTACGTTTTTTTTTAATTTGAATTCAATCTTCTTCTTCTTTTCCTTTTTTTCCGGCGTTGTTATGGTCAGAAATGTAGGACCATGACCTTCTCACTTAACTGCATTCCTTTTAATTTGATTTTTTTTAAATTTATAACCGTCATTGAATTTGAATACAATGACGGTTATAAATTCAAAAAAAAAAACACTTTACCCACTTCGTTCTTAGTCTTTGCTATTTTAGTATGCGGACAATGCCTTGGGCTGAATAGTTTACTTCATTCGCCCGTTTTTTCTTTCGAATCTTTTTAGTCAGAGGTCAAGTTTTACATCCGTCAAGTGTGAGTGGCATTATTATGGTTCTACAAATATTGAATCTTATATTGAGGGGGAAATATTATAGTTATCTTCTTTAATTCCTTCATCACGAAGAAATACGGGTTGTCTGTATGCGGTTTTTGACAGACACGCGTTCCCAGATATTTGTATTCGTCCATTATACCTGTAGTTAGTGATGGTCCATATTCGGATGGAAAAAACTTCATTATCTTCTTCTTCTTCTTTTCCTTTTTCCGGCGTTGTTATGGTCAGAAGTGTAGGACCATAACCTTCCCACTTAACTGCATTCCTACTGGTCCGCTTGTGGGGTCCGCCGGTTTGACTTCAGAAAGTAGCGGCAGGCTTCCCGGTTTGGGATTACTTCATCGCTGAGGCCAATCAAATCCTGGTGTTTTTGCATTTGTTTGCACCAATTGTTTTCCGGCCTGCCTTTTTTTTTTTGTGACACGGGCATGCTCCAGATTTTTTTGTTTGATCTTACTCTTACAACACCGGTGATCTCCAGTCGTGTCAACCCACTGATTTGCATGTACACTTGTGGGGCAGTTTAATGGTGGTATATGTGTCCCTAGGCTCACCTTTGTTTTAGTCGCCTTTTACGACAAGCGAGAGGTATCGCTGCAGGGATATTCTTAACCCGTCTCTGCACGGAGGAGGACAAAAAAAAACTTGATTATACACCATTAAAAAATGCGAGGTTTGTTCAAGAAGTGAGGTGACTTTATTTATTTTTCCTTCAAAAATATTTATTTGATCATCCATCTTTTTCGAGAGTTGAAAGTAATCCCCATTAAATAAAAATTCCAATCCTCGAATCACTTATGTATGACACATATGCGGTTTTCTAGTGATGCTAACTTTATCTCCCCCAATCGTGACAAATGTTCGTCCTTTCATGTGTCAAGAGAAACAAATCGCAGGGGACTTGATTGAATATGAATTTAGTACGGTGGCTGATACATGATTACGGAATTGTTTTTGGCCAAAACATTGTGCACAAGCAGCGATAAGTGAGCAGGTAAATTATCGTGATACAACAGACACAACTATTTTTCTCACAAATCCGGACGTTTCCCCTTTTATTGCTTCACGCAATCAGCGTATTACTTTAAGGTAATATTCCTTAGTGATTGTACCATCTTCCGACAAGAACTCAAAATGAACCACGCCATTGTAATTGAAGAAATCAGTGAGTAAAACGTTCACATTCGACCGAGTTGTTCGGTTTTGGCTATTCAGGTCTGTTCCATTTGAATGTCTGGGGTCTGGTTTTTGCGTCATATGTTTCATCACCAGTGATGACCCTTTTCAGCAAACCTGTATCATCCATTGAGCCTGCACACACGGGAGTAATCCAACCGGCTGAAAATTGAGTTTATGGGAGAGGGAGCTGAAGTATGAAGTATGAAACGGAGTAAAATCTGCAACCGCGTATCGAGTGGTTGAAGAGAGCGCAAAACTAATACATACACAACTCTTAACTTTTCGAGTCGGCACGTTTTTTGTCTCGTGTTACGTCTCAATCGTAATTTGCCCTTCAAGCAGTGAACACTGTATAAACCAAATGGAGAGGAGACGTCTTTTGCGAAATATCTCTGTCAAATGAAATGTCAGAAAGACGAGAAAACACTAACTCAATGAAACGAGGTTCACATATACATTTTTTTCAGTTGGATTAATTCATTCCGTGTAAGCTTAGAGCAGAGCATTACACCAGTTTTACTCCTGATAAAATTACTCCCGTGTGTGCAGGCCCATTCACATTCACATTCACATTCAGCCACGCTCATGCGACAGTTCTTTTGGTCAAAATTTAGGAACTTCAAAACAAACTTCGCTGTCACAAATTTCAGGCCCAAAATATCTATCAAAATATATTCATGTCACAAAACCTGTGCACAGCTAACGGAAATCTATATTAATAATAACACGATAGTTTTGCAACAAACCTATACAACACGTACAACAATGTAAGCAAAAAACCTGAAGCGGGGAGGACTGAAAATTGTTTGTCTCTCTTGTCTCTGACTGAATAACACAACGAATCTGTCACATTTAGAATGACATTTAGCTGTCATCCAGTTGGAGAAAAAAAAAAAAAAAAAACTTAACGTACTGGGCAGATTTGGGCAAAACTTTCGTCATCCGAAAGAGACGACTAGTCGTGCAGTTGGAAAAATCTTGACATATCATAAATCCATTTTTTGACAAACATGGCGACCGGGTTGTATAGATTCCTGTGAACTCTTCAATAAAAACGCGAAAATATCCGAAAATCTGTTTGCGCTTTACAATGATGTTTTAATTAATTGTGACATCACATCAATTCTGCAACACGACAAATACCAATTATCATCATGTGCCGCGGATTATGCAAATAATCACGCTACCATCGAAAAAAATCGCAATACACATTTGCGGGCGGCTGTGGTTTTCTTTTCAAATCATTTTCTTACCACAATCCGAAAAAATTCTTCATGTAAAAACTACATAACTCGCGTCGTCGTATAATCCACGTTAAATTCAGTGAAAATGAAATGAAGTGCTCGCGTTTTAAATGTTGCAAATGCGAAAATATACATTTATACAAAACTGACTTTTCAAGTGTACAGCGGGGTGTGAGTGGACAATTTTTTTTTAGTTTTATGATTTTGAAAAGCGGGAGGGGGTTGAGAATGAAAAAAATGTTGAATGAAAAAAGCGGTGTTAACAAATTTAAACTTGTATGACAACTAACAGCTTTACCAAATATTTTTTTACTACTATTCATACATATCGATTAAGCACGGCCCCCTTAATTCTAATTACATAAAAACAAAAAAAAAAAAAAAAGGAGATCATCAAATAATAAAAGTGGAGGAAGAATTGGCAAGGAAAGCCGTTTCTATCGAATAAGAATAAAGATTCATGTAAATGTGAAAATCAAAAAGGAATTTCCGTAAAAAAATTCTCGTCGTCGGTCTGCTGGATGTTGGGGAGTGGGCTGATGCTACTGTTACATACTCGCTAGTGTGGCAGTTTAGGGAGTTTTTTTGTTTCATTTTTCTCCTACAATTTTGGTTTTTTTTTGTTTTTTTGTTTTTTTTTTTTTAATTTTTTTCTGTTTCCTTTCGGATTTGCTGCTTCTCCACACTTTATATTCTGTATTGCTATCGCTTAAGTTGTATATTTGCATTTTAAAATCCTTCTTATTAAAAAAACGAAAGAAAAGAAAAATTAAAACATACACGAGCCGGTTGTGTTGCTTCTGCATCCAGGATAAAAATCATTTTTTCGCTGCTCCGCGAATTAATATATAATGTGGAGCATGATGTGTGACGTGATGCCGACTATATCCGAGGACAGCATCTCGCAGCGGTCCTCACAGTTCAGCGGTGAAGATGCTAATTTTGAACAACTCATGGTATCGATGCTGGACGAGAGGGACAAGCTTATGGATAGCCTACGAGAGGCTCAGGAACGTCTAAGTGAATCCGAAATGAAACTACACGATGTGGAGAAAGAGCGTGATAGTTTACATCGACAGATTAATGCAAATCTCCCCCAGGTATGTACATAATCCAATTTTCTAAGTTTGTAAATTCAAACAAATAATGCCCATAAACAAATGTTTGTTATTTGCACCAATTATAGTCGATACCAAAATATGATAGATAGGTACAACTGAAATCATTTTTTGTATCTAGGTCAAGATATTTTAGCAACATGGCTTGTCAACATGGACATAGTTTGAATGTGCGTATACACATAAGCATACGTTTGTAAGAAATCAATGATTCCAATTTTCATATACTCAGTTCACAGGATGACATTGTTATCACGTTCTATTGCCTGACAGTATGTATCGAAAGTTCCGACAGATTTCCATTAAACCGTTTAGGACAAGTCGAACATAGTGTATTAGTATATGTGCACACGTTTTTACACACTCCATCGTGGCTAACTCAACTTCAGTGACACACCTCCTGATATATTTCATAAATGTTTCGGTTATGCTGCTCGTGTACAGATCTTAAGTGCACACCATAGTCTGAATAATTCTCAGTGATTCAGCAATCCACTTGGAAACCAAAACAATACATAGATCACAAGGACAAGGAATTATGGTCAGTTGATTTCGTTTGAATCAATTCACAATTTTTTTCTAATGGGAAAAATGTATACAGGCATTAGCTTAATAGATGTCGTAAAGTCTCGAATGAACCTGGCAAGAAGAACGCATTGCTTGTAATGTAGTGATGGTCGGCAAATGCTTGGTATTTTATGCTTACATTTTTGCGCATGTACACAGCACAGTACTTGAGTTTTCTCCTTAATTTCAAGCATGTCTGCGGAATAAAAGTCACTCAAATGCAAGGCTTCTGTAGGTTTAGGCATTCAATCGCCAACCTGTAGGTAAACGCAAGGGCCACCGTTTGGCTGCGATTGCATTTGTTTTCGCGGCGTTATTGGTTATAGTTCGCTTTAAAAACACACTTCCATTCATAAATACGTTTGTAAATACTCAAATGTGTAAATGTTTATGCCATCCACCTGCCACCTAAAATTATGTAAAAGTGAAATGATGTTAAGTAAAATCCTACTTTAGTATGTGCATATCGCCGACGCTTTTATGAAGTGTTTTGTATAACCCACGTGTTGTTACTTTTTCATTCATAAAACGATATACATATTTGCTCATTTATACATGAATTCAACGCCACGCAGAGAAAAGTCGGAGTAAAAAAATACAAAAAAAAGTGGTTAGAGGGCAAGCCGGTTCGCCTTCTTGATTTCAATTTGACCTTAATTTATAATAGCAATGTTGGTGATTAATTTGCTTAAAAACATGGCACCGCCAAAGATAAAACGTGTTATCTCTTCATTTGGATAAATATTTACCTCCTTCTGTTGATGTTCACTAAGGGCAACTTGATGAGTTTATCTTATCATAGATTTCAATTAGAACGATTGGCAGATAATTATCTCTTCGTAACCGTGTTTTGTAGAACAATTATGTATATGCAAATTTTTTTCCAAATGCTACCTCGCGAGGACATCGCAACCGATGAGGATAACTACAAGAGTTTGAGATCAAATGAAGGAAAGTGCCTTTTGGATGACGTGTTATGTTTTCTCCATTAAGATTTAAGAAAATAAAAGTGCTCAACACTCTCACCATCATTAGTGCCTTCACATAATTTGTGCCTTGAAAGCAGAAACAAAGAAATGCCATCATCCTCGTCCAAGAAATCAGAAAACAGCAATCGACAGACAAATGGAATTGAAACGCTGCAAGACATCCGAAAGGATTCGTCTGTGGAGAAATCATCTCCGGCTAAAGGACCCTTTCATTTTAGCACAGGGTCTTTTTCAAAGATTTTTAAAACATCTGCAGCGTTTGTTCAAAACCCCCTTAACATCTCTTCAAGCAGTAGCAGCAGTAACAGCAAAAACACCGTCAAGAACAGTGCAAATAATATTACCAATGAAAATATGAAACTGTCTGCTAAAGAAAAGCGAAACAGTCCCAAAAAAGCCGGAAAAAAATCAATACAATCGAAAATAGGTGATGCTCCGTCCCCTACTATTGCAGATAAAACGAAGGAACGTAATCGAACGTCGCAAAGTCCATCGACGTCTGTACGAAAATCGGAAAAATCGCAATCAATCCAGAAGGCTGAGTGTACCGTGAATTCTTATTCGTCTGTAATGTTAAGAAGACATTGTAAAGAGAAGAAGGAAAATAATGTGATCAATAATAATTTAAACATGGATAACGACCTGGAAGTAGAGAAGACCATTGATCATTTCGAACAAGTTCTGAAACAAATGGAAACATCGACAAGCCATTACAATGAAAACAATGAACCCAATGTCTTTCAAAAACAATCGCCAAACAAGACCAGGTTCCTATGTTCGTCAACGAACAACAACAATATGGAACTGGACTCGAACCAGGCGCACTATCTTCCTTTTAGATATTTGTCTCCCTCGGAATTACCAGGAATTAAAGAAGAATCTCCGATACACAAGCTGAATCATAACAATAATAATAATAACAGCGTTTTTATGGCATTTATTGAGGATGATTTGGCTTACATTGAAGATGGTGTCACCGTTGATTATACAAATCCAATATATTCGAATGATTCTGCTGTATTCAGTAAGTTATCGACCAACTGTCGCTATCCATCTAGTTCGGATCTTACTATAGTTTCGAAAGTATATCCCGAACTGCAGCTCCAGAAACTAAGACAAAAGGATAATGTCAACAATTTACTTTCTCCCGTTGAGTTTTCCAAGCGATTCATCAGCGAATGCGATGAGTTTGCCAATGACGCAAGTATTTTTATGACAGCAGAATATCACGACAAATATTTTAAGACCAACCCAAAGGCCAGCGTAATCGGAGAATGTACGTTTGCGGAAGATTCTAATAAATGGTCATTTTTAAGAAGTGAACAAATTTTACCAATAGCCGTGCAGGAAGTTAACCAGTCTTTAGCTGAGAACGTCAATGTTCCCGTAAAGGAATGCGTGCAGGTAATTGCAGAGGACTGGTATGTTATTGTTTTAGGCAACCGTTCCATCACTAAGATAACACTTTATTTGAGTTAAATGATAGCGCGCCATTATTTTGGATGCAAACACAAATTTTCTCATTTTCTTTTCCATGCCAAATATTATGTGAATATTATTTCTAGGTGTATGTAAGTTAAATATTTCACTTATGAATGAAAGAGTATAGAAAACAGTATATGGGGGGCATTCCTTACCACAATCCTAAACTTCTGCTGAGGCATAATTTAATATTGGTTACGTTGATCTACAAGCATTTTTTTTGCCAAACCAAAATAGTGAGACGTTACGTTTCTTTAAAGGGTACATTGAAAACTATTCGATATTTTTGCACTACATGCGGATGATGTGTGCATTTTAAAATGTGTACTCACAATGACTTTCATTTTTCTTGTAACAAACTCGGAGCTACCACATCCATATATTAAATTTCTAAACGAATGCTTGCTTTCCCTCAAAGTGTAAAATGCAATTTTTTTATTCCATATAGGCGGAAGTGGTTTTGGAGATGTTTTTTTTTCTCACTTACCTATAGTAGTCACGTTCTAAACAAAAAAAAAAGTAAGTAGAGTCTTTTGAGTGGGATTTTTCTTTGCGTCCTTTCAATGATATATTGTATTTGTAAACGTGCTCTATGTAAAAAAAAAAAAGAAGAAGAACCTAGTTCGTTCTTCTCGTCGCCAATGAGGTTGAATACAACATAATAAAGAAGACGTTGACATCATGCAGCAAAATGTTAAACTATAGAAGTTCAAGCAAACAGCTATGTGTGCAGACATATGCTTACATACTTATGTGCTTATGTGTGTTTTATCCTTTTACACTTTTTGATGAGATAAGCAACTAAAGTATTGTTTCTTTTTTTTTTATTCGTTGCACTGCACATTCGAGGTGGCTGTTAATTTTGCATGTGTCTGTTTATTTGTTTTTATTTTCATTTAAGAGCTTTTGTATACAAACAGACCAAGCGTGGAAGAAGCCCCTAAGTGAATTTCATTCGCAATTGGGGTAACTAATTGTCGTTGCAATTAAAGCGTTTTGTAATTTGATTTTATTTTCATTTCACCGGGACCCCATTTGTATGTTTCTACCTTTTGCTTTCAAGGTTTATATTATCTAGATTATAATGATACAATACACAAGTTAAGGGGTGTACAAGAGTATTTTTTGTGTTATAAGGGTTTGATTGATTGCACCAAATTCCATCCATGACGCTCTTCTCCAGTTAAGTGTGTTTTTTAAGAGGGAAGAACTTATTTATAAAATATTTCTCTCAGTAAGGGAAGATGAACCGGATGTGAAACTATTTTTGTTTGCCCATATGTTCCCAAGTGGAACTTAAAGGAGTTCTATTATAAAAGCCTGTAGAGAGCCTTGAAATTATTTTAGTTCAAAATAGAGACTTAGTTCGCACAGCATATGAGTTGAAATGTAATTTATATGGTATGTTGCAAGTAAAAGAAATACGGGGGTAAGGTAGGAAGTTCTCGGCCTGACAATCAAAGACTGCAATTTGCAGTTAAAAATGATTTTATTTTTCTATGCAGAGAGTGGTTTCGACGCTTCAAAAGTGGTGATTTTAGCGTCGATGACAAAGAGCGTCTTGGCCAGCCCAAAAGGTTTGAAGATGAGGAATTGGAGGCGTTACTGGATCAAGATCCGTGCCAAACGCAAAGTGAACTCGCAGAATCTTTGGGAGTGACTCAGCAAACAATTTCCGTTCGGTTAAAGAAATTTGGATTTATTCAAAAGCAAGGAAATTGGGTGCCGTACGAGTTGAAACCGAGAGATGTCGAAAGGCGATTTTTCACCTCGGAACTGCTTCTTGAAAGACATCAAAGGAAGGGATTTTTGCACCGGATCGTGACTGGAGATGAAAAGTGGATATACCCCAAGAAGAAAAAATACTATGCAAAGCCTGGTGAACCCGTTCCATCATCGTCTACATCGACGCCAAAGAAAAACATCCACGGTTCAAAGGTCATGCTCTGCATATGGTGGGACCAGACGGGTGTGGTGTACTATGAGCTGCTAAAACCAGGCGAAACCATTGAGGGGGAATGTTATCGACTACAACTAATGCGTTTGAGCCGTGCATTGCGTGAAAAACGGCCAGAAGCGACCGAAAGGCATGACAAGGTGATTTTGCAACATGATAACGCTCGGCCCCACGTGGCTGTAGCGGTCAAAAACTACCTGGAAACGCTGAAATGGAAGGTCTTACCCCACCCGCCGTATTCTTCAGACCTTGTTTCTTCCGACTACTAGCTTTTTCGACGGATGCAAAACGATTTGGGGGGTCACCGGTTCGGGTCTTTTGAAGAAATCGAAGAATGGCTCAATGATTGGATCGATGCCAGGGAGGACTCATTTTTTAGAGATGGTATTCGAAAATTACCAGAGAGATGGGAAAAAGTAGTCGCTTCCGACGGACAAAACTTTGAGTGATGTATTTTTTACGTTTTTTCAATAAAAAAAAATTATGAACACAAAAAAACGGACCGAATTAATTTGTACTCCAGTACATAATCTCCCTTGAGTTCAAAACAATTGGTTCAGTGTTCAGTTCAGTGTCTCCAATATCAGTATTCCTCTCGGTAGTGAGAATCTGGAAGTCTGAAAATATTCAGCTCCGGCACCAACTTCTCCATTGAATGCGAAACGCTTGCATCAACAATTCCTCAGGATAGAAGTCAGAGAGTGCCAAATAGTACTCCGAATTTCGCAATTTTTCCATTGCCAACGCACCCCCATTGTTGTTTTTTTTAATAACTATTTTTATTTAACATTCTAAACTTAGCTATTAAAATTACCGTAATAGCCCTACACGGACACTCTAAAGCATCTATAGCAGATAGCATCTTAAAACTATGTACATACATACATATATCCTTCGACTTAATTATTAATTTAATCAAAATTGATGAGTAATGAAAGTTGAAAAAAATTGGCAAAAAAGCATAGCATCTTATTGTGATTTTCCGATTCAATTTTTTAAGTTTTTTTTCTTCGATTTTTTGGTTTTATGTAAATTGACGAAAACTAAGCCTAAAAACTACACCCCCACCCGTACCTTAATCTAAACCAGCTTAACCTATGTAAGCTAGCTAGGCCAGCCATTGGTGTTGGGCTGGCTTTGCCTTAAGGAATCGGAACGATGAAGCAATCGACAACCTACCTTGCTCCAGCTACCAAAAGCGTTAGTGCTGTCGTGTAACTACTGAATCTCAGGCGCTCCGGCACACAGGTCACGACATGTGTTCGTAGAGAAATCGCCGCTCTGCCAATGCACCCGGGTGTACAAGTGTGTTGTCCTGGTGAAAGATGACTTTTTTCTTTTTGAAGCCAGGTCTCTTCTTGGGAATTTTGTCAAAACATTATTATTTGTAAGTTTTCTGGTTGAATCACCTGTTTTCCACTGCTCGGACTGCAGTTTCACGCGTGTAGAGGTGGATCTATGTCTCATCCATGGTGACAAATCACTGCACAAAATCGATCGGATCCCAATTGAATCGGTCCAAAGAATATTACTTTTTATCGGCATTGAGCAAATGCGGCCCCTATCTCGCGCAGGGCTTTTGCACGCCTAATTCTTTGTGTATCCTTCTTCCGATAACCCCACAACCTCAGTTATCTTAATCACCTTAACTTGGCTACCGTCCAACCCGATATCATGCACTTTCTCGACGGCTTCCCGCATGGTTACGGTGTTGGTAGTTCTTCTCGTGGGTAATCTTTGAGGGATGTGAGACCACGTTTAAACTCAGATGCCCACTATTTAACGATTGATATCTAAGGAGCAGAGTCTCCGTAAACTTTTATCAATTTACTTGGGGGCTCATCCATCTAATACGAAGAATTTTATGACCGCACAATATTCAAGTTTATCCATTTTAATGAAAAAACAGGCAAGATGTCTACTGCTAAAACTCGTTTTAACAAGCCACTTGAAAAAATAAGTTGGAACTTATAAAAAATCAACTAATGACAGGTGCACCCAGGCAGAAAACATAAATTTTTGCTGATTAGAACGCCATCTTTGCGTCACGCTGAAAACGTTTACCTTTCCCCTAGTAAATAGGTACAAACTTATATTAAAGGAGGAAATAAACATTCACAAAAGGTAAATTTACAAAAATCCAATTTCTGAACGAATTAGCCTCGACTATTCGTCGTTTTTATAGTTTTGTCATAGATAAAAAGCTTCGTGGATTTTTGGGGGTTTTCTGCGTGACATAAAAAAGTGCGGGATATCGCTCGATATATGCGGTGTTTAGAAGCTTAATCAGAAGGTACTATTGCATAACACTTAGTGCCCTTCAATTACATTTTTAAAATCAAGTTGTTATGACCTTTTCATTTTCAATATAACTATTTTGTGATCAAAACACTCGCCTTGACAACTAAACACTTAACAAATTTACAATTTTCAACTTAACCAATTGTTCCTTTTTATTTAATAAAATGCAAAATTTTAATTGTAGAAAAGTCATAGAATTGCCATGAAATACAGTTTCTATGTGTACAAGCGGGCGGGCAAAATTGATCACGCTAACAGATTTGTGATTTTTTGAAGCGTTTAGTTTTTAATTATAAACAAAACACAGGAAATTGCGATTTTTGAATTTTTATTTATGAATTTTTATTTGAGTTGATAAATCAATGCTTGCCCTTTAATTCTAAAATATTATTTCTTGTAAATGTTGACCACGACTAAGTTTTAAGAAGTCCATACGGAGAGGCCAATTTTGAGTTATTTTTTCGACCACATTGGTTTCTTTCAATGCTGAAATTGATACTGGTTTATCGGTTTAGACGAGTGATTCGATAAAAAGTAGTCTAAAGCACGATTTAACCGGCCAATTCAAGGATCCGAAACGACAGAAAATTATTGCTCGCACTCATTTCTGAATTGGTTCATCGATTCCCGTGCTGTGCGGCAACTATAAGTCGACCAGATTTCGCTCGTGCAATTTTGACAAATAATAATTCGAAATCATTGAATAATAGCATTGTCCTCACAGCTATCAATCCTCTGGACCATAAACCTCACCAAACGGTGCAATTTCCGAGTGCTTTTGCTGATGTTTATCATCAGGCCAAATACTGCAGCTTGGTTTATTAATATATTAGCGTCGTCGCTGTACACAATTTTCCAATAAAAAAGTGGATCTTTCTCCAGCTGTTCTAAGGCCGACTTACCGAAAATTTGACTGGCGAGCGCCGTGGCGCAGTGGGTAGTATGTCATCCTCTGAAGCGCGGATGTTCATTACGCGGCTTCTCTCCTCGGCGGGGTACTGGCAAAACCCCCTGCCTTCGCACACAAAATAAGTGAATGAGAGAAGCTTGATCGTTCGGCTTCAGTTTTTGTAAAAGCTGTATTTTGTAAGGCTTTAGATCAAGATCCTTACAATCCTACGAATAATTGCTGTGAACGGCGACGAATAAACAAATCACGGCCTTCGTCAACACTGGCGGATGCAGCAACAGTATTTTCCTCCTTACACTACGCATATGGGTTAAATGTCAGATAGTTAGCGTAAAATTGATGCGAAATTTGGTCACTACGAGTATGGCTTGAATTGCTTGCTCAGTAGGCTGACTATGACGCCCACAAAATAGTCGAAGCGCGAGAAACACATTTTTCACAGAACAAGAATTTTGATAATAAAATTCATTATTTTAAGTTGTTGTTCGGGTGTAAGTCTTTCCATGGTGACTGAGCATGTTAAGCGTTGACACATATCACGAATCACAGGTGAGAAAAATAGAACTCTGAGAAACTACACCTTTATTTGTTAGAACAACTGCAAGTTAATATTTAGGGAACTTTTATTAAAACTTGCAATCTCCCGCGCATTGACTCTATTATGTAGTAATTGGCAAATGCTGTGCAAATTCAATCCATTATTTTAGCCAAAACTGTTATCATATGGTATTCAAACCACTTTTTAGTGGCTGATGCGGCCTATGCTTAGGGTCACTGTTTTGTTAAAACTTTCAAGTAACGGGAAAATTGTCGATACTGAAATTTGCGCATTTGGATCAACGCCACACCAAGATATTGCAAGCTATTGAATGTTGGGACGGAAGATTTTGAAGCAGCGTAGAGTGTCTGTGATGTTCCATTGTCATTGTCGCTAAATACTTCTCTAATTAATTTCCCTGGCGGTGGCGTATAACATAGGAAGTTTTTGCAGTGATGAACAATTAATCGGTCCTCTCTAGCTGTATATTCGCCCGAGGTCTGTCTTTTGGATTGGATTGGATACTTGAATAGATCGCCTTGGCAATGTCACCATATGATCTTTCTCGCTCGTGTAAGCTGATGATTGGAACTCTGTTCTACCCTTTGCAAGATGGACCAGGTCTAAGTCTATGAATTCATGCCACTAATTTATTATTGACGAAAAATCAGTGTTCGAAATTAAAACGATCTTAGAAAACAAAATTGAAAACTTATCTGTAATTATATGCTATTCACACCAACAGGTTATGTACTATTTTCACCTGACGCGAATGATTATGAAGCGCTATTTGCGCTTTATAGTTTTCCATGAAGTTAATTCTTAATTTATCAGTGAAGGGTGATAGTGACCGTGTACGGTATATTAAAGATTCCAAAGTGTAAAATGAAATGTGTTTTTACGATAAAAAAAAAATTCAGTATGAAGAGATAACTAGTTGTTGCTAAAATTCCAATTGGCGCCATCAAGCACTAAAGGCTGGTAAATACTTTAAAATGCATAAACATAAGGGATTAAACGTTTTTTTTTATCTTTATTAACTTCTCTACTTCATGCTTTCGTTTGTTTTAAGATTACTCAATACAATTAATCACATGCGCAAGTAAATAACATAAAGATTGAATAAACCATTAAAAATTACAGGAAAATTAAAAGCTAAAATATAGAAAGAGAGAAAACGAGAGTCTCTATTGGTGGTAGTAATACAAAAAGAGGATTAGGCCGGTTAGCTGACAAACACATAGATAACAATATTATTTTGGGGGTAATGATTGAACGTTTCGCAATTTATCAGTTTTCCTTTAGCATTTTTTGGGGGTTTTCGGATGTATAAACCTATTTTTCTCTAAGATATCTAAATTTCAGATTTTCCTTTTCACGTTATCTCTATTCGGTTTTAGCTCTTTAGTTAACGAATCTACTAGAGGATCTTCATGTCGGGGTTGTATAAAAAATTATTTTTAAGCATTAAGATCTGCTTCCGTATCTATCCCTGCAGTCAAAATATCAATATTAAGAATAAAAGGTTATGACTAAGAGAATGGATGAATCTATCCATATTAATTTTTACTATACGAGGTCCGATAAGTACCTAGCCTACAAAAGAAAAACAAAAATTTTGGAAAAATGGCGATTTATTTTTTAATATAGTCTCCTTTTAGCTCGATACACTTGACCCAGCGATGCTCCAACTTCTTTAACTCGTCTGAAAAATACGTTTTCTCGAGGTCTGCAAAGTAGGCCTCCGTGGCGGCGATGACCTCCTCATTCGACTGAAATTTCTGCCCGGCGAGTGACTTTTTCAAGTTTGGAAACAAAAAGAAGTCGCACGGGGTCAAATCTGGAGAATACGGTGGATGGGGCAGCAGTTCATAGCCCAATTTGGCCGTGGCAAGAGCACTTTTTTCTTCGCCAAGTGGGGCCGTTTTTTCTTCAATTCGGCGTCGAATCGGTCCAATAATTTGGCATAGTTCAGCCCTGTGACCGTTTTGCCCTTCTCCAGGTAGTCGATGTGGATCACACCTTGTGAATCCCAGAAAACGGTGGTCATCACCTTTCCGGTCGATGGGACAGTCTTCGCCTTCTTCGGAGCACGTTCGCCGGGTGAAGTCCACTGTTTCGACTGTTCCTTGGTCTCTGGTGTGTACCAGTGGATCCATGTTTCGTCGACTGTCACGAAACGACGCAGAAACTCCTTTGCGCTTAAACAGCGTCAAACACTGCTCTGAAGTGGTCTCACGGTTGCGCTTGTTGTCTGGAGTGATCAAACGCGGCACCCATCTCGCCGACAGCTTTCTTATCCCCAAAATTTCATGCAGGATATGACCCACGCGATCTTTTGAAATGCCTACTGTCTCAGCTATCTCGCGCACCTTCAATCGGCGGTCTGCCATTACGATATCGTGGATTTTTCTCACGTTATCCTCCGTGGTAGCCGTTTTCGGGGCACCTGGGCGTGGCTCATCAAAAACCGACGTGGGACCACGTTGAAACTCGTTAAACCAATTTTTGATGGTCGCCATCGAAGGAGAAGAGACACCGTACGAAGCATTCAAACGTTCTTTGATTTCGCTGCGCGATTTCCCTTCCGAAAACAAGAATCGAATCCATTTTTCTAAAATCCGCGGACACTCCCGCTTCCACACGCGGTCAAAACAAAACTACGAGTCCGATCCGGCTGAAATTTCGACAGTAGCCGGCTACTAGAATGTACTACACGATAGTAAGTTGCTTTTGCGATACTGGCGCCATCTGGCGGTGAGGCTAAGTCCATCGGATCACCCTCGTAGATGTTATGACAAACTCTGAAGTTATCTAAAAAATTCCGGTTTTTAGATAAGAGCATATTATTTTAGTTTGTTTTTGAATGGAAGAGGATTTTCCTAAAGGTGGTAGAGACCGGAACAATTAATAATCTGAAGGGGTTAGATCCACAACTTTTGGTGGTACCAAATTGTTTGATGTCTCACATTATATTGGTGGAACACTATAGGTGTAATTTTGAGGGTTTTGTAGCCATTCAAAGTCAGATCTGAGAAGGATGCATCCATATGTGCTCTTCACTTTATAAATGATCTGTTTTTTTTTTCCAAAATTTGGAGTCTTATTTCCTAAGAAATGATTACATGTTTATTCGTAAAGTATTGTTAATGGCTACCTACAAATTTTTCCAACCTTTCTGGTAACTGCATTCTTGTGGCTTCGTCGAGAGTGCTCTTCAGCCCGACCAGTGGTAGTTGGAAGAGGGGGACATCATGACAACACGGTGGTTCGATAGAACATTGCGTTATAATTTTTCGCGAGTCTTTTCTCGTATTGTGAACATTTAACCTCAATGCTCGGCTCAAACGCATTAGTTGTCATCCATGTTTGAATGTTTGACTTGGCTGTCAGTATGCCTCCGACGCCCTCACAATTTATTTCATTTTGGATTATCGTAAGGAACCACCATGTGCAAAACAATGCATTTCTTGCGCGCGGGAGCAGTAGTTCGCTAGTGATAAATACCTTTCGACTTTTCTCGGAATAAACTCAAATAGCATTCAATTTGGACCATTTTAAAGGCTTTCAAATGATGGAAATTGCTTGTTGAGTTACGGAGTTCTCGTTTCTTTCGACTTCTTCTCGTAATGTCTCCAGTTCAACTTTATCAGCATTCCAGGAAGTTCCTTGCATTTCACGTTGAAATTACCAGTTTTGTAGTATGTCCTTTAACTTATAGCAGCGTCTCTCCAAACATATACAATCAGTCGTTGCGCGTCAGCGTCAGTTTTTTTCCAATTGAAGATGAAAAGCAAAACTTCCCGCAAATTACGCTTATGTTGCTCGTAAACCATAAGTTTCATGCAAAAACAAACAAGTGACTAATGAATTCTACAAATGTTGATAGGTACCAAAGCTTACCATGTGAGGTTTCTAATCAACATGTACCCCTAGCTTCTTCTTTCATCAACAGGGTTTAAGGACATGTATTCTATTGTACATGTGATGTACCTACCTTCCCCTAACTTGAAAGTTGAACTTCTTGAGGTGTTTTTTATAAAAGATATTTTTTTTTGGTATTTTTTATAATTTTTTTTTTGCACTATAGAAATATTTCAAACAAATTTGAGTTCATATAGAACATTCTTACATAGAGAAACTATCAATTTTTAAAATTCTCTGACCCTCATCAGCATATTCCAAACATTTACTTGAATGGAAGAGTGCTTCCCAAGTGTGAAAAGTTTAAATATCTGGGATCTATGATTAATAAAGAAGCAACTTGTGATGACGACATCAACCATCGCGTAAGTGTAGGGTGGATGAAGTGGCGGGAAACCTCCGCCATCTTCTGTGATCGAAAAATGCCCCCTAAGCTGAAAGGAAGGCTCTACACTTCAGTTGGACAATGCTGGACAATGCACAAAAAGTATGAGAGCAAATTAACGGCAGCTGAGATGAAGATGCTTCGCATGACAGCGGGAGTAACAAAGCGTGACAGAATTAGAAGTTCAAAGATCCGAGGAAGTCTCCACGTAAAAGAAACCATCACAAGAAAGATAGAGCGCGACCGACTCAGTTGGTATTGCCATGTTCAAAGGAGAGATCCTTTGAACCCCGTCCAAAAGGCAATATCAATCAACGTTCCAATTTCAACACGCAAAAAAAGCAGGCCGAAAAACAATTGGTGCAAACAAATGCAAAAACACCACCATTTGATTGGCCTCAGCGATGAAGTAATCCAAACCGGGAAGCCTGCCGCTACTTTCTGAGGTCAAACCGGCGGACCCCACAAGCGGACCAGTAGGAATGCAGTTAAGTGGGAATGTTATGGTCCTACACTTCTGACCATAACGACGCCGGAAAAAAGGAAAAGAAGAAGCTAGGGGCTGACTTAACCGCTGACACGCTGACAGTTTTGACATGTTCTAAATTCTTAGAATTCTTCCTGTTTATATTTTTATACGAAAATATTTTCTAAAGAATCCGCATATTCAACTATAAGTTCCCATAAATTGCATAATTGTTTTCAACATAAAGAAATCACCCTTTTAATTTTTCTGCAAAATCTTCGTTATTTAATGGTTTACCAGTTACTCTGAGATGCGTGGAAAAATAAGATAGTTTTCTTAAAATTCTTTCTTTTGACCCTAATGTTTAAGGTGAAATAAATTCTTTAATAAATATTAGGAAATGGAATTAATATTCGCAGCATGTTACGAAGGTGGCCCAAGTAGTACAATCTTCAACTATTACCTGGGTCAAATATTTTCCGTAAAACAGCTGTAATGTACTTTGCCCAATATGTCGAACTTGGTTTCGAATGACGTATTTTTGTGGGCAAACTACTTCATTTCTTTAATATGTAAAAAGTCCCGCCGAAAATCATATTTTTTTTATGTGGAGGCTTATGGTGACCAGGTTCTGTCGAAAGTAGTTGATCTAGTCAGAATACAATTTAGCAAAATTGCGAAACGTTGTACAAGATAATCTGCTGAGTAAACCTATTTCAAAACATCAGTTTAAACTCAAGTCCACCTCTGCATATCAGAGTTATTGAAACCCTGGTTGTACCAGAATGCCGAATTTTTCCAATGTTCATAATACACACTTTCTTGCGAGTCTCATTCTTTTTCTAATACCTCATGATCATATCTTATATTCTTATTTTTGAAATACTAGTTATTCTTGTTTTTAACGGCTATTTGGCTATTTGGAACTCGGAAGTAAGAGCCGCGTTATATTCATATATTTATGTATGCTAAGATTATGCTATTCGCGCTAGTTTTAAACGATTTGCACTCGTCAAATTTTAATGTGCATTTCGAGGGTACGCAGGTACTTATGTATATTTTGAAACGGGTATTACTCATAGTAAAAAAAAACAGCACTACGAGGATGGTCTGAAAAGTTTCCGACCTCAACGTCGCAGCACTCTTCAATAAAAGCTGGTAAATGTAGTTGTTCATCTTTGGACATCTTTTTGAAAATTTGAGCCATTTTGGACGCGTAGTTTTTATTCGACAGTTGTTTGAGTGAGTCGATGTGAGTGTTTTTGGGAAACTGAACAAATTTGAGTATCTAGTTGTTTTGTTTTCGAAAGGCAATACGCCTACGCAAAAGAAAAATGAGTTGTATGGGGACTCTTTACCATCATTTACCACAGTGAAATATTGGGCAGATGAATTTAAACGTGGCCATGAGGGCTTGGGAGACGATGAACGTTCGGGACGTCCAAAAACTGCAACAACGACGATAACATCGCTAGAGGTCGCCTAGCCCGACCAACGAATGAAAGTGAGAGACATAGAGACTATGAAAATCTCCAAAGAACGTGTTTGTCACATATTAAATCTAGATTTAGGCATGAGAAAGCTGTTCGCGCGTTGGGTGCCGCGTTTGCTCACGTTAAACCAAAAACGTGTTTGAATGAAAATTTAAAACGCTCTGTTGGCGCAGTTTAGGCGCAATAAATCCGAGTGTTGCTGCCGATTAATTATTGCCGATGAAATTTGGATACACCATTATACGCCCGAAACAAAAATACAGTCAAAACAGTGGACTGCAAAGGGAGAACCGTCTCTAAAAAAGCAAAAACTGTTTTTTTCGGCCGGAAAAGTGATGGCGATTGTTTTTTGGGATAGTCATTTAGTTGTCTAATCGATTAACTTCAAAAAGGAAAAACCATTACACGAGCGGACTTGACTAACTGAAAGCAGAGAGAAAGAAACTGAAGGCAAAAAGAAAATCCTCACACCTCAGCGGTTGCCATGGCGAAAATCCATGGATTACGGTTTGAACCGCTTGACCATCCGCCTTACTCACTAGATCTAGCCCCAAGCGTTTTCTTTTTGTTCTCTAATCTAAAAATTGTGCTCGGAGGACAGAGATTTTCGTCAAATGAGGAGGCAATCGTCTTCATGAACAGTTATTTTGAAGAGAAAAACGCCGAGTACTATTTGGACGAATTAAAGAGATGAGAGCAGTGCTGGGAGAAGTGTGTAGAGTTACAAAGAGACTATGTAGAAAAATAAAAACAAATTTTAAGAAAAAATGGCTTGCGCCATCTCATATGGGTCGATGTAAATTTCGAATAACTTCAACAATTCTCAACCGATTTTGGAAAAACTTTTATTCAATTTAGACCTTTACAATTTATTTTGATTAATTTTAGAAAACAATATCAATTAAATGACCGCCTTTATTGCCGATGTAAAAATGGGCTCGTTTTCGCGCATTCTCCATGATATTTTCGAGCATTTCGGTCGAAAATTCTGTGATTTCCGCACGAATGTTTCTTTTGAGTTGTTCTATCGTCTTCGGGCCGTTAGCATACACATTGCTTTTCAAGTATCCCAAAAGAAAAAAGTCTGGAGGAGTCAAATCCGGCGATCTCGGAGGCCAGTCAATATCGCCCTTTTTTGACACCAATCTTCCAGGGAACTTCTTTCGCAAAAGGTTCTTTGTTTTGTCCGCAGTATGGCATGTCGCGACGTCTTGTTGAAACCAAAAGTGAAATAACTAAGCCTTTTTTACGCATTTCTGGGACCACATAATGGACCAACATATACCGATATCGATCGCCATCCACTGTATCGCCAACTTTGAAGAAATACGGTCCAATGATGGTTTTAGCGCATACACCGGCCCAAACAGTAACTTTTTGATCATATATCGGCTCTTCGTGAATAATGTGAGGATTTTCGGTACCCCAGAAGCGACAATTTTGTTAATTAACTGAGCTAGAGAGCGTAAAATGTGCGTCATCGTTCATTAAAATTTGCTGCCAGAACTCCGGCTCAGCATTTATCATTGCAACGACATTTTGTGCGTATGCCAAGCGCCGTGGCTCATCTTGTGGCAAAATTCTTTGAGTTATCTGGAAATAAGTGAAGATCATCCTTTAAAATTCTTCGCAAATTCTCCACTGATGCCTAACTGCTGCGAACGGCGCCAATATGACAAACTTGGGTCTTTTTGAACACTGGCCTGCACAGACTGAATAGATGAGTTTGAACGCCGCGGACGTGGTCTAGGTTGCTCACGAGGGCTTGCCACAGAACTAAATTGAAAAAAAAATCGAGGCCCAACGACAAATTGTATCTTTTTTGGGCGCAACACGATCACAATTTTTTTGCACGATACGCACGTTGAGTTAGCACAATCGAGTGTTCATTTTTAATGAACATTGGTTAAATTGTACTGAATTGACGTTTCCAAAATGCTACTCGTATGACATATGAAAATCGGTTGACAATTGTTGAAGTCATTCGAAGTTTACATCGACCCATATGAGATAGCACGTTCTGTATATTTGTTAGGTCGGAAACTTTTCAGAACACCAAAAAAAAACACACGTCGTTAAACAGGTCTAATAGGCATTTACATACCCCACAACTCTCAAATATCGTATCAAAATTAGGAGGAAGGAAATTATTTCTATAATTATTAATTAATAATTATATTTTACCACTTTCTACACAAAAGCTAAAGGTACTTTGTTTAAAAGCGTAAAATCAGTTCATTGACTAGATGTACGTACTATTGTCTACCAGCTAGTGCGGATGTATTCTTTCAAATGTGGTACACCCACTTGCTTATTTTTATTATTTCCTCACTATTCTTTGATCATTATTAATATGGTCATCTGTTCCGCATCCGCTCCACATATCTTTATTTAATGCAAGACGCACATGCAGTCAGCTGTACACGTATAACTACATGGAAAACAAAATAAATGTCACTTTTCAATCTGTTTAATTCTTAACTAGTAACTAGCTGAGAGTTGTTACAAGGAAAGAAAAAAAATATTTCAAATTAAAAATTGTTACAGATGATGAAAGGTTCAGTTGATATGCTGCAAGACAGGGAAAATGCTTTCTTTTTCTGAAGGTTGTTTTGTAATTGATATCTCTGTACTCATTTTACAACTTATTTCTACCTCTTGTTGAAGCATACTACATATTATGCTTTATGGATATCTCATTCATCAGCATTTAACACAGCACCTCTGCCTTTGATATACGAGTATCTACTAATGAAAACAGTAATTTTTGACCATAATTTGAAGTATACACTTTGTTACGCAATGTAACTCCTTTTCGTATCTTTTTGTTTTACAAACAATTTCCCAAAGCTTTCCTGCAAAATGTACATAAAGAGAAGCAAAGCGAAATGATGAAATGAAATTCATTGAGAAACGAACAGATTATCATGCCCTCGAATTAAAACACGGAGGCGGGAAAGCAACAGCATTTTCCATCTGATGTTGGGTAGAAGCATCTGTTATCCATTTGTGTTGTTTAGTCATGATCTTTAGTTGAATGCGTCACTACGCGATCTTAAACTCAAACAAAAAAAAACAAACCCCCAACAGTCATACAATACGAGCACGAGAAAAGAGAAAAAAAACTTGTTATTCAGTGAACTTGGTCTTGGAAATTGTTCATGTTCTAATCAGGACACGCATTTCACTTTTGCATAATCGGTATATGCTACATTGTTTATATACATATATGCTGCAGTAAATTTTGTTCCGGTTTATGATTTTCCAAAGTTCCATGATAATAAATACGTGCATGTGTATAAAGTTTAGATGATCTCATAATTTTTTATGTGAAAATAATCCAAGTGAAACAAAATTACTTCACTCTGCAAACATATTTACATTCAAATATATTACGCTGTTTTAGTGTGGTCTTACTTATAATAAAACAAGTGGATGTCGCCAGAATTGGACGACAATGCTACAGAAGCCTTCATGTCAAGTGCTGCTCCATCATGTCCCATTCATGTTGACTTTCTTCAATCATTAATACATATTCAACAAAGATGTTCGCAAAATCAATCATTCTATGTTCGTTCAACATCACTAGCTACTCGTACAAACACCCAATCCATTACAAATGATATATGTTCGTGTTCATTACATCAAATCTTAATAAAGGTAAGCTGTGAGAAATGATTGACAAATATTTGCAAATTGCTTTACGTCAATATACATATCTAGATAATTATACTAGACGTTGGCTGTCAATATGGTTGTTAAGAAATACTTTATACCTTGCCGGTGAAAAGCGCCTCTGAGAGATATCATCAAACTTCTTAAGAAAACACTAGTTTTAATGAAACAGAGTATACGAATGCATATTTTCACTACATGCTCTTGAAAGTTGTTGAAGCATTCATACCTACTGTGATTGCTGTGCACATAGTAGTTTTGCTAAAAGCAACCGTTTGTCTGAGTAAAATGGGAAAAAAATGTGAAAGTTTCTTCTCACTAAATCGATTCCTTTTTAGTCTACAAATGATAATAGTGGCATAATATACGCCTATGATAGCAGTTATTCAAGCTTACACAGTATATAAATAGCAATAAGTCGCTTAAAATAAAAGAATGCCTGAAGAAAAGTTTTCGATTTAAAGGAAAATAGGTTAAGATGAAGTGGAATTAAGTGCAGTTTGTACTCGTATTTGGATAAAACTAAAATAGCTAACAGCTGCAAAAACCCAACTTGGATACGTACTCACTGCTGCCATATCAAATCTAAGAAACCAATAGAAACTTGCATTGCAGTTCGCCTTTGATGATAGTTGCTGCAAGCAATTGACATCTTAACAGTGAAACAATGTTTTCTCAAATTGTGTTAACAGCGATACTCATAATTTTATAGGTGTGCCCCTCACTCAATGGGGTTTCGTTTTTTCTGATGCCAATCATTGTGTACTCATAAGGAATTCTAAAAAGAAAACCAGAAACAAATTTCCAGGAAAGACATTATAATTGAATATAAAACGGAATTTTTCGTTACCTACAGTGGCACACAGGGCATAGTATTCTATGCTATTACACATACTTCTGTAAGTACACGAGAGTACGAGGTATTTTTAATCAGTGCGTGCATGTAATCGTGCTCTAACCAAGACGATTTTATTGAGAGTATATGAACGACTTTACCCACGGAACCTGCAATGGAACGGAACTGTGATGAGTGAAATAAATCCTTTTAATGGATTTATTATAATGGCAATCGCATGATTGCCAAAAAAAATATATTTTGAGACAACTGCTATGAGAGATAATATACTTCAACCACAACTAAATGGATTTCTAGACATCATTTAAGGGCGACTTCAAGGCGGCCAAACTGCTAACATAAATGATATTTCGAAATAAAATAATCTGCATGGATATTTTAATAGGGCAGAAAAGGAATTTAATATTTGCGATTAAAATATATTTTGTGAATAAAATACCATATACACGACCACACGAAAAAGCTGTTTCAATTTCGATATTACCCAAAATATCCGAAAGAAAAGGATTTGTTTTCTGTTTTGGTCTTAAAAGGTAGTATAAAAATAAAGTCGTTCCATTATCTCGAAATAGTGAAATGTGTTATCGCATGAAAAGCAATAACTACCTTCGCCTCAGGGCGCTCCCGGACAGAATTTTATCTGGTCGATGGTAAGATATTCTGACCACTGGTTCTGCAATCTTTAAAACATAGTTATTCTGTTTAACGTTCTTAAGGGGGTAGTCTCATGTGAACGCATAAATTTTACCTCCTTTTGGGGAATTTTTTTAATAAGACAATAAAATTCAATCATTTTAATTTTTTTATATGTTTTTATTTGTATCTTAAACTGTATAAAAAAAATGTTTTTCTTATTTTATATATATTATTTAACTAAATTAGGCACCAAAAAAAAAAAAAAACAGGTCACTGGTCATGGTAATAGCGGCTGTTCATGTTGTCTGAAATAAAAAAATCTAATGGATTATTGTTCAGTAGGTCTGTCGCTATGGGCCCTACCAAAATTAATCAATTTGATTGACCAAAAAAAAATTACGGACTGTAGAAAAAAAATCTTGTTTTTTTTTTTTGTTAAAAATCGTTTAAAAAAAATAAGAAAATATTTTCGAAAATAACAAATTTTGGTACGGCCGAAAACCATTAATGAGTAGAAAAATATATAGAAATTTCAAAGCAATCGGTTGAATAGTTTTTTTTTTTAGGACCATGACAGTTTTAGAAAATGATGTTTCCAGAAAAATGCGTTTAAAGTTTCAAGAGCAGAACTAGTCGATTATCGCGCGTCGGCGACTATGAGTTGTAACTTATTTAATACTAGGAATTTCGGATTTCTGAATTTTTTACAGCATATTTTCGAAAGGTTTTACTATCGAAATATGAAAAAATCGATTTTTCGAAGTAGTCAAATGAGACTACCCCCATAAGTCAATGAGTATCATGTTTCAGCTGCATTCCATGACAAACAGGACTTATGTAGTTATTTTATTAGCTCCCGGGACTCTATTGAAATGCACAGTCAAAGACAATCGATATATTTCTTTCGAATAGCTAGTAACCAATCAGAGCTATACGAGATTTATTAAAAAAATAGGACTTTTTATTTTCCTTGAAGAATATATATAAATCAATGTATCCAGCTCGCAGTTTGTCGCGTCTGTTTTCTTTACCGACCAATATTCTATTTGTTCGGCGCAGTAAGATCCCGAAATAGTGGCTCCCTTTTCCAAATATTCAACCATAATTATCATTTCAGCCTCCCAGCTATAACTTTTCTGCTATAACCTTTCTCGCAAAACTTGACATTTTGAACTTTTTGGCGTTGGTGAGGAGGCTCGCTTCCAACTCTGATTGTTGTTTGGTTTTAGGATTAAAATGATGGATCCAGTTTTCGTCAATGGTCAATGTAACAAAAACATTTCCTGATCTGCTTTTCTCTCGAAATTTTGACTCGTTTTTTTTTTATTTTGCTCGTCGGTTCACATTCTCGCGCAGAGACCTTTTTCATATACAATTCATTTGCAATAATTCTTTGAACGTTGCCATTTGAGACTCCTGCGATCCTGTCCCAATATATTCTTGATCTTCGATCAGGCTAGCACAGCGTTTTCGAGTTTTTTCATGTTATCTTTAGTGAGGGCCGTGAATGAGCGACCTTCGGTGGATTTTCTGCCACTTGACCCTGCTTTGGAATATGAAGGAGAAGAGAGTCCCTAAATGTTTTCACCAAGGGTTTTCTGATTTTTTGATGTTATTCCTTTGACGGTTCGAATTCAAATAAATGTACATTCTGGGAATTGTAGTATATTTATGTGATTTTTTCCGTTAACCTAGTGGCTAAATAAGCAAGCAAATCATTTTTTTTGTTTTGGATTTTATTGTTAAAGTAATCTCCCTCAGATATAATACACTTGCGCCAGCGCTTTTTCCAATCCTCGAAGCACTTCTAATATTCGCTTTTTGGTGTAGCCTTGAGCACATATAGTGATGCCGGCTTTATTTTCCCAATCGTGGCAAATTGGAGTTCTTTCACTGGTCTTTTCAGTTTAGGAGTGTGAACTGATCATAAAGAGACACAAATATTTTAAACGTCCACAAAAACAAGACTTTTCCTTAATTTCAACTAAGATTTAAGACGATCTTTGACAATTTGCTATCATCTGTCATCTTCGGCAGCAAATCAAGGAATATCGCCATCAACAAAGACTCCTGTCTACATTAGCAAGTTCCCTCAGATGCTCTGGCAATTCAGCTTTCCTATCTTGAAGATAAAGGTAGGACATTTAAACAATGACCGTCTTAGCTTTAATCTACAGAAACTGAAGTCAATCAATATTCTCACTTTCACATAGATTTAGATTAAGGTGAGCGGAGGGACAAGATCACATAATCACTGCGGCCTCTGATGGGCCTAGTGTGATGTCCCCCATTCAGGGTTCACTCAAAATCCTGAGTTCATGATGCTTTTGAGTGAACTAGCAGCGATTTCTTCCGTTTCAAGATAATGCCTGCCTAGGTGTGTGGGTCGTGTACTGATGAGGCAGTTACAGTGCACAGTATGTGCTCTGCTGTTTCTGCCTCTTCGCTACACATTTTGTAGGTGTCATCTTGTGTGATGCCCATGGTTTTAAGATGTTTGTTGACCGGGCAGTGCCCAGTGAGGAATCCTGTGACTATACGAATCTGACTCCTAGAAAGTTTAAGGAGTTGTTTCGTTCTTTTAAGGGAAGTGGTTGGTAGGAACATCTTGGTTTGTCTGCGTCCGTTTGTCCGTTTGTGTCCGGTAGTGGTTGGCTGTGTTCCTCAACCATTCCTTTATGTGGCATTTTATCGTACTGATAGGTATGCCGCAGAATGGTCTTAGCATCATGAATTGTGATGCAGAGCCTTTTCTTGCTAATAGGTCAGATTTTTCGTTTCCTATATGGCCACTGTATCCTGGTATTCACATGAGGTGAACTCTGTTTGTGTTGGCCAGCTGGCGTAAGCAGTCCCATACCAATTTAGAGGCGACTTCGACGCTTTTGAAGGCTAAAAGTGCAGCCTTGCTGTCAGAGAGAATATAAATGTTTTTATTGGTTATATTTTCTCTGAGGCAGAGTTCAATTGCGAATATCTCTGCTTGAATCATTTTCACATAAAGAAAGCCGCGATCCGAAATGCGTCTTGATTATTGTATTATAAGTCCTCATTTTGGTTCCTAATTCTTTGGAAAAAGAAAGTCTGTCTATATGGCTAACAAATTTTAATTGGTTGTCGTTAACAAAATCGAGACCCTTAGACCTTGAAAAAGTTATCGCTACTTTTTTGTTTTGAAAATTAATAGTTAATTTCTAAGTCGGAGGAAATGTGTCCCTCAAAGTATTGGCCAATAATTTTTCTCATCTTCCTGGCATCATATTAGTTCAAGTTGGGAAAATAACACGTCTTCGGATGCTATTTTAGAATCGATCCATTTTTTGGCATCTTCTTAAAAACGAAAGTGCTGCTCAGCCAGTCCATATGCCATTAAACGAAAGAAGTGATAATCGGAACGGGCAATGTCTGGTAAATTCGGCGGGCGGAAAGGTCTTCCCATATAAGCGCTGTTCAAGTAGGTTATCACCGATAATTGTCATATACAGTCTTGTGCAAATTAATTTGAACATATTATTTTTTCCTTGAGTTCAATGGTAAATAGATTAATTTGTTGTCACAACGGTCTTATATTTTCTCAAATTGCGCATATTCTTAAACTAGATTATTATAACCCTGAAAAAATATTGTTTGCCCAGTTTCCCAAAAATTGTTTGAATTTAAATTTTTGAAAATGCAAAGGAGGTTTTGCAATTTATGTAAACAAGAATTAAATTGCTGTCAAGTTTGTTGCTGTTTGGAAGTGCTTGACAATGGATACCTCCGTAGAAATCCGTAGTAAAATAATTACTTTGTTTGAGCATACATCTAAGACACAGAGGCAGATAGCATAAGAGTGAAACATGTCGTTAGGGTCAGTTAACAACATTATTAAACGCCATAAGGAAACCGGGTCGATTTTACCACATCGAGCAGGGAAATGCGGTCGAAAACTGAAAACCACCAAGAAAGAAGACGCTCTTCTTATAAGAAACAGTCGAATTAATCCAAGTAAAAGAAGTAACGACTTACAAAAAGATCTTGCGGGTGCGGGAACAATCGTGGATGCCTCAACAGTTCGACGATGTCTTCTAGAGGTTGGACGAAAAGCACGGAAACCTCTGAAGAAACAATTCCTGACTCCTGCCATGAAAAAGAAGAGAATGACTTGGGCTCGAAAATATAAAGATTGGACAGTGAATGAATGGAAAAACGTGCTTTTTTCGGACGAGAGTCATTTTTTCGTGCAGGGTACGAGACATCAATACGTTCGAAGGACCGATGATGAGCCAATTTCAACAGCCCATATTCAGCAGACAGTGAAACATCCTGTAAAGCAAATGTTTTGGGGTTGTTTCTCTTATTTTGGGACAGGATCGCTAGTTCCAATAACAGGGATGATGAACAGTGACAAATATATTGAATTGCTGGATACACGTCTGATGCCTGAGCTGTCGAAATTGAATACAGAAACCCCGATTTTTCAACAAGATTTGGCCCCGTGTCATACGTCAAAAAAAGTCAAACAATTTTTAGCTGAACTTGGTATTACGACTCTGGATTGGCCTGGCAACTCGCCAGACATTAATCCAATTGAAAATTTATGGGCTATATGCAAAGCCAGGCTGAGAAAATTGGATTGTACGACCAAAATCAAGCTGATTGAGTCAGTTATTCAAGTATGGTACCGGGATCCAAAAACTGTTGATAATTGTCAAAAACTCGTGGAATCCATTCCAAAACGAGTTAAAATGGTGCTAAACGCCAAGGGTCGACACATTAAGTATTCATTTTAATAATCTATTACTTATTTTTACTTTTTAAATAAATAACACTAGTTTTTGAAAAAAGAAGTGTTTGTTCAGATTATTTTCACAAGACTGTATCAAAATCACCTGGTCATGCCTCTGCTCGTATAGCGAGAAGCTCATAATAAACTACACCCTGTTGATCCCATCAATTGCAAAGCATGTATATTTGCATTTGCAGACGATGTTGATGAATGGCCGAACTTACCCCACGATCTTTGCCCATAATACTTCCGTATATGTTGAATATCTTCAACTTTTGTATGTATAGCTGCCAATTCCCAGAGAAGTGGAAAGAAGCCACCATCGTTCCTGTTTCGAAAATATCCAACCCGTCAGTTCCGTCGGATTTCAGGCCAATCAGTTTACTCTGTTTTCCAGCTAAGGTGCTTGAAAAGATTATGGCTACCCAAATACAAAAGTACTTAGAAGCAGGTAACTATCTATCCAAGTGGCAATCAGGTTTTCGCATTTACATAGTTGCGAATCTGCGGTTACCAAAGTTACTTCAGATTTGCGTACAGCACTAGACGCAAACAAACTCGGAATCATGGTTCTTCTCGACTATTCCAAAGCCTTTGATTGTATTAACCACTCAATCCTATTGTCTAAACTGAAAAACTTATTTGGTTTTAATAATACGTCTCTCAGACTCCTTGCGCAATATCTAAGTAACCGCGTTCAAATAGTCAAAACGGAATTGGGAACTTCAAGTCCTACTTCGGTTAACTCTGGTGTACCGCAAGGATCTGTCTTGGGCCCGTTACTTTTCTCTATGTTCATAAATGATCTTCCAAACTCAATCAAAAACTGTCAAGTGCATATGTACGCGGATGATGTTCTTATTTATCTATGTCAGTCTGTTGGTTTAATAGAAGATTGAGTAGCCCGTATAAACGAGGATCTCATAAATGTCCAACGGTGGTCTAATAATAATAACCTTAAACTGAATCTTTTAAAGACTATGGGAATGATATGTTCACGACAGAGAATTGACCATTCTGATTATTCCGCTCTTGTCTTGAACGGAAACATTATTAGCTATGTCGACAAAGTTAAGTATCTGGGATATCAAATTAATAGCAATAGTTGCGATGCTGTTTCGGATACAATAAGAAGAATATACCATGGCCTATCCAGGTTAAGGTCGTCATCGCATTCACTGCCCACAACAATCAAATACCGTTTGGTTAAAAGCTTGTTAATTCCTTTTTTCACGTTTAATTGTTCTGTGTATCCTTGTCTTGATTATGATTGCAACCGCAAAATAAATGTAGCTTTTAATGATTGTATTCGGTTCATTCATATTGTTCCAAGGTATAGTAGTGTGTCCCACCTAAACGAGTCGTTGTTCGGTTTAAAACTTGACACGTATTACAAGTTTAGAAATATTATAAAGCTTTTTAACATCATCCACGGTAAATGTCCTAGTTACTTACATGAAATGATCCTTTTTGCTCAGTCTCGCAGAGGGTTAATATTAAAAATTCCGCATTTTGCACACATAATTGGAGAACGGTCTTACTTTGTTCAATCTGTTCGTCTGTGGAATAATCTTCCTCAGGAACTGCAGAACATCACATCACCAGCCACATTTCGCAGAAAACTATTTTCAATTCTGTCGAATCAAAGCTCATAAGTAATACCTATAATATACCTACCCGTAAGTTGAAATTTAGCTTAAACTTCTCTTTGTTTTTTCCCCTTTTTCTCGATTTGATGTAAAATTTATTTGTAATATCAACTTTAGATACTTAATTATAAGATAAAACATCTTGTAGTATCAAGTTAAATTATAACATCAATGAATAAATGAAATGAAATGAAAAAAAAAATCTTTGACGCTTAAAGTTATCGTACACTATTCACTTTTTATCACCGGTCACGATATGATGCAAAAAAAACTTTCCTTTTCTACCTTTGAAGCAATAGTTCAAAAGTGAACTTCTGAAATATTCCTATTGGTTTCGAACGTTTCGAGACTGTTGTGTAATTTACTTGATTTGATTTTCCGAGTCCAGTTATCGCCTGACATGAGTCTTTGTGAACTTCTTCTTCGATGGCGTTACAGCTCACGGTGAGCCAAAGCCAAGCTTCTCTCATTCACTTATGTTGAGTGCGATTTGTTTTTCACACAAGTGAACCTACAGTTTAACGTCGATTACGAACAGCGAGCGCTGAAAAGCTTTTCAAGGCAAGTGTATTACATTGCCATTCGACACAACATTCGACACGACATTACAACAACATTCGATGGCGATGGTGTGATCGGGATCCGAATTCGCTCATCGTGCGTCAGAAGCCGATGCACTACCCACTGCGTCACTAGTGCCTCCAATTCTTCGTTTTCAAACTTTTTCGCTGTGCCATAGCGTTCTTTATCTTAAACATTAAAACTATCATTTTTGAAGGATCGAACCAATCCCGGCACATCTCTTTCCACAAAGCGTGCTCACCATAAGTCTGATCAAGAATTCTGTGACCACTGGTTGCACATTTTTTGGTAAAATGGTACCCCGCAACTGCTCTTTTCTTCCCACGAAACGTTACAATTCTAAATTGTGGAAAAAAAAGTTGTTTATGCTTTGGCGAACTAATAAACACTGAAATTCAAAATTGCCTACATACTTCCTTGATGCATTACCATCTTAGATTACATACATTGCAGTTTATTGGCGATATTTCAAGCAAACAACTTATTGGTTTGTCATTCATACTGATTGGGCCCCCAAAGTCTTCATTTATAACCATATATTGTGACTTTTCAATGCTCAATTTGAGCTTATTCGTAGTAAAACATTCGTGCAACTAAACAAGTGTGTGCTTTTGCAATTTTGTTTCAAGCTAAATACTCGTAACTGTGTCGTCCTCAGACAATTAACTGATGTTATTAATATATAATTTAAACAATTCAGTTTCTAGTATAGAGCACTTCTAAGTTAACACTCATCACTGACAACATCAAATCGGCTATCTGCGTTTTATGGCTTCTGTTTCCAAATATAATACAAGGTGGCGCAAAACTAATCACCCTATCGGAAGATGTTATAATTTTTACAAATTACATCTTACGTCAATCATATTTGACATTTGTAAACTAGACAGCAGCATTATATAAACAGAAAAGCAATGGAGCAAAAATGTGGAATTATGTCGATTTTTTTTGACTAATAATCGGTCGGTTTTATTAGCGCAGCGTGAGTTTCGACGTCGATTTCCTAATCGTGTCGCACAGACTGGACAAACATTCCGGCGCTTAGTTACTCGACTCGAACAAATTGGAACCACAGGGTGTGGCCGCCACCGGACTGGTCGTTCGGCCGAGAATATTGCGACTGTGGCTGCCTATGTCGCTGAGATCGAAGAAACATCATCCAGACGACGGGCCGCGCAATTGGGCATCACCAGACTGACCCTACAGCGAATTTAAGTGAAAGACTTACACATGTTCCCGCACAAAGTGCAAACAGTGCATCAGTTAATGCCTGCTGACCGTCAGTCGCATTACTATCACACCATTCTTAATCTTAACAACGAAGAGGACGGTTGTTTTTTTCGAAAATCATCATAAGCGACGAGCCGCATTTCCACTTAAGCGGTTACGTCAATAAGCAAAGTCTAAGTTTCTGGGGCCCTGAAAATCCGCGTGTGTTGCACGAAGAGCCATTAAATCCACTCAAAGCCACTGTGTGGTGTGGCGTTCACGCAGGGGGTGTGATTGAGCCGTATTTTTTTGAGGACGCCACCGCTCAGTGTGTTATTTTGCCAATCTACCGGAACTTTAATAAAATATAAGAGTCGTCCAAATAAAACAAAAATGGTATCGTATGAAAGATAAAACCTCCAGATATAACATGCTAAAAACAAAAAAACAACTGTATTTGCCGTTCAATAGCATCACAAACATCAGCTTGGTTGAAGCGAAAAAAAATTTAAAGCTCATTGCATTCGTTGTGTCAAATTGATAATTGTGTGGTTAAGAATTTCTTAGTTTTGCTCATCCAATTTATTTTATTATTATTTTTTTTTTAAATCTTATTAGTTCTCAGGGTAAGTAATTTTTTTTGTACACTTACAAATTATAAGAAAATGTTGTTGTGACTTTTTGAAGCCTTTTAAAAAAGTATCCTCATATCCATATCCATCGTGTAATTGTGCTTAAAATCTCCGTTGGTGTTTTATGTGTCAGAATTCGTTTACTGTTATTGCTTCTGGTTGCTGACCCCAATTCAATTGACCTATGTACATACACACATATATAAAAAAATTAAATTTTCTGTATTTGAAGAATCTGTACGAAAGAGGATCGCAATAAGAAAATTTCTGATTTTATTATGCAAGATTTCGGTTTGACGGACACAGACATTGTCCCCAGAATGCTCCAAACATATGAACTCATTAAACTCTAAAATATTAAATAGGTGGGAACGAAGTGGGCGAAATTTTTAAAAATTTGAAAAAGCCAATGAAATTTAGTTGAAAGAGACTACCATAAGGCTTTATTGAAGGTGTTCCTTCCACAAGCTTAATTGCAAATCGGGGACGACCGAAATCATTTGACGAATGCACTCCAAAAGTCCGAAAACGTAAAATAAGAGAACTGGTTGGCTCAAAAACTCCAAGCGAAATCGCACTTGCAGCTGAAATTAGTTTGAGATCATCTGGTAAAAGAGATGCAGCTAAATATTGTCAACCAGGAGCTTGCAGGTCGTTCTCCCGAAAGCGCATCAGAAGCAGCCCAAGCATACATAAGGTGCTTATGCACTCAAAACAAATAATTGAAGCTTGCATATTACCACTTGGGCAGTCGTTCGAAGAAGACCAGGAGCAAGCAACAAAGAATATAGGCGATTCCGAGAGCATTTCAGTTGGATGTTTTCACGGCAAAACTCAAATTGTGATTGTGATTTTTACTTTCCTCAGATAGATATTTTTCAAGCCGAAGTACAATGTTTCATAGAAAAAGAAACCCACCGCAGATGAATAATTCCAGTCATTCATTTAGATAAATACACATTTGTCAAATATAAAAAAAAAAAATCAATAAAAATAATTAAGAGTCAGAAAGACATCAAATGTCTACTTGTTTTTTTTTTTATTCTTAGGTATCCTTAAAATACAAAAAAGTGAATAAACTATTTAACTATATTTCAAGACTTTAATGAACATTTTAGAAAAAAACCCACTAATAGTTTTTTTTTAATAAGGAACTTGCATTTAAAATAAAGCTGATCAAATGAGAGCATTAATAGAGTATGGTAAAAGTATGTATCTAAATATTTAAAAATTAGATAATCTTAAAAAAATCACGAAATAATATACAAATATATAATTTAACAGGTATGTATGTTAACATAATTAACAAATCATTTAAACTCACCACCGAATAAAGTTCCGCTAGATTCACAAGGTAACACACAGTGCATCGGCAATACGGTCACTGTTACTGGCGAACGCTACAGGGCCATGATAAACGACTTCTTTCTGCCGGAATTGGATGAGTGGGGCTTGGTGAACTTGTGGTTTCAACAAGACGGTGCAACCGCACACACAACTCGAGCCACAAGAGATATTATGAAGGAAGCGTTTCCTGGTCGAGTAATCTCCCAATTTGGCGATTTGGTATGACCAGGAAGATCGCCCGATTTAACAATCCCAGACTTCTTTCTTTGGGGCTACATCTCACAGATTTATGCCAGCAAGCCTCAGACAATCGCAGCCCATAAGGAGGATATTCGACAGGAATGCGAATACTTGTAGTTATCACCGCAAATCTTACGGAAAGTCATGGAAAATGGATGATTAACCTTGTAGCTTCGAAACCATTCCCATTCTTAATTTTCACCCCGACAGATTCAATTTCATCAGCAAATTGTCCCTGTTTATGGGATCACGATCGCTTAAGGTCAAAAAATTATTACCTCTCGATATCCTCTTTCCAGTTTAATTTCGTTTCGCAACTATGTTTTTTCACAATTCAGATTGTCGCTTCACTAGTCAGATAATTTCATAAACTGACATGACAATATACTGAAAAAGGGTCTTAAGTTTTCACTTATCTTGTTTATTAAATATGTTTCTTACTGAAAGTAAAATCATATATTTTCCAAATATTCTTTAAATTTATTTGAGACTATATTTACCTTAAAAGTTCATGAAATGTTCCCAATTCCTTCCAGGAATTCGCCACCCTCACAAAGGAACTGACGCAAGCGAGGGAAACATTGCTTGAACGAGACGAGGAAATAGCCGAATTGAAAGCAGAACGAAATAACACCCGGGTAAGTCAGTAACTCACATTGTGACGCGTATATATCAACAGCAATTGCACTGCAAAGCAAATGTGTATAGTTTTTTTTTCAGCACTTGTCCTGAAACTACAATCGAGTGTATTTCCTAATCATTTTTTTTTTTTTTTTGTTCGTGTACTAAATGGGTTTTCTCTGTACGTACTTTTTAAGCTTCTTTTGGAACACCTTGAGTGCCTAGTGTCCAGACATGAACGTTCATTGCGTATGACAGTGGTGAAAAGGCAAGCAGCAGCACAAAGTGGGGTTTCAAGCGAAGTAGAGGTATTAAAAGCTTTAAAGAGCCTATTTGAACATCATAAGGCTTTGGATGAAAAGGTGCAATTATTCTTCTTACTTTCATTCTTACTATTTGCTGATATTTTGTTTTTTTTTTTAGGTGAGAGAGAGATTACGATTATCGATAGAAAAGAATACTGCCCTTGAGGAAGAATTGAATTTAACCAAAGAAGAGGTAAAAAAGGCACATTAATTCAAGAATCTTTGCTACTAAGTATATGCTATCATTAGTTACAGCAATATAAATCTGGTGCAATCCAACACAATAGTGATGCAAACAAATCAAATGGTACCGGAGATAAGGTAAATAATTACGAGAAAGAATTTTGCATATATAAGAATTTCTTCTCGTGCAGAGCGGGGGAAGTATTAATGGTGATACGTCAGATAATGTTGACTATGCCGCCAAAACACACGAACTTCAAACGATTATCGAGAAACAGGTAAGTGAATAGGCTGAAACAAGCTAAAAGAATAGTACAAAAAAAAATAGTAGAACGCTACTGTTCGATCTTTACAGACTGCAGAACTGTCGCAGTGGCAGCGCCGTGTATCCGACTTAAATAGTAAAATTAATGAACTCGAGGAGAACCTAAGTAAAGTTCAGAAAGAGCTGTCGAAATCTCAGGAACAATGTTCGAAACTACAGCGCGACTTGCGTGAAAATGTTGCACAAAAGGAAGATCAAGAAGAACGAATAGCTACGTTAGAGAAACGATACCTCAATGCTCAACGGGAATCAACTTCGTTACATGATTTGAATGAAAAACTTGAGCAAGAACTTCGGCATAAAGAGGCACAACTCAAGGTAACATATATGCATGTTTATTTCCTGACGTATCCCACGCACTACATCGCGATTTAGATTGATCGACATTTGAAAAGGTCAAAACTTGTATTTAAAAAAAAACAAAAAACTTTAAGTTTAGTATCTGTTGTTGCTGAAACATCTTTATTTTATAAATAATTAAGTATGGTATAGTAAAGCCAATAACCTTGACGAATAATTAAAGGTAAATGTAAACAAACAAAGTCATTGTAGCTTTTGGTGACTAATATTTGAACCCTATGAGCAGTATGGGATGATGGTAAAGAAGCATTAACAATTCTTACACTGAAATGATAAATGCTTTTCCTAACATTAAATAACCCGTTTGCAAATCCACATATTCCATGTATCTTTTGTGTTCTTTTTCGTGAAAACATTTTTTTAGTTACATGAGGAAAAGATCGCGGCTATACAAGAGAAGTTGGAATTGTCTGAACAAAAATTGGCGCAACAGGCAAAACTTCCTGATATGGAAGAACAACTAAAGGCGCGTATGGAGGCACTAACTCAGGTAGGAAATAAGGTAGGCAGGTTCACCTTCATGTCAAATAAGATGTTTTTCTTCAATATTACTGTATTCTGTGACTGGACTAGAGAGATGTGTTTTATAATGTTGGGCAAGAAGCAATACTTTATTATAACATTTTAATTGGTAACATATTTTTAATTACACGTATAAATGAAGTTGTTTCTTTTGATTTTACTTTGTGTAAAGAGTATTGATTTAGTTCTATCCTAAGCCGAGGGGTATATACTATGTACATACCTGAACGGTTTGGTTTTAATTTGAAATCATAAAGGGAAATGCTTATAGTCGTCCAATTATTTTAAGTCTTATCTTAGAACCTATATTTCGTTTTTTAGTTTTTTTTTTTCTTTTTAGTGTTAGTGGAATGCAGCATTATTTGGCTAGATAGCCAAATGCTTGCAACTATTATTTTTATTTTGGTTTAATTATTGTAAAATCACAATTTTCAAAGATAACATAATCTAAATCTGCACTATTGCATTACAGAATGTTACACTAACAGCTATTAAAATAATTCAAAAAAAAAACTCCTAGAACGTAAAAATGCAATATAAAAACATCTTTTTTGACACCGCACACTATGGAAAATGTCATTAAACTCGTAATATAACTTCTCCTTTATGTATTTTAAGCATCATACATATATCCGCAATACTCACTACAATTTACAAATTATAATCATTAGATACAATTAAATAGAACAATATCTATTACATACATATTCAACTTATTTATCCTGCATGTCTGTTTTTCGTTTGAAATAAGAGCATTGTTTCCCCCCTTTTCCTCATCTCATTATTCGGATTCTGTGTTTGTTTATGTCCTCTTATGGCGGTATTCATTGCTTAAGATTTTCTTTTTGTTCTGTGTTTATGTAACTCTTCTGTTTTAAGTGATCGTAAGCGTAAGTCATATTTTTGTGAATCACGTCTCATGTTCTGTCAGCTTTTTGATTATCCCTTTAGAAAACAAATCAGTAAAATGTTCATTTGCTTACACCCTTTAGGCACAAGAACGACACGGTTCTGCAGAGGATCGTATTCAGCGTTTGGAGACAAACTTGGAGGAGAAAAATGCCGAAGTTATACGGCTAAATCAGAGACTTAAAATGAACGAAGAACACAATATGCGACTCTCGTCGACCGTGGACAAACTGCTATCAGAATCAAATGAACGATTGCAAGTTCATTTGAAAGAGCGCATGCATGCTTTGGATGAAAAGAATATACTAACACAAGAACTAGAGAAGGCTAGAAAACTGGCTGAAGAGCTGCATCATGAAAAGAGCGAAATCATGAAGGAGCTTTCGAAAACTCGGCTAGAAATAGAAAACTTCAAAAGACAGCTTTTGCAACAAGAGATAGCTTATAATATTCAGCAAACGGAGGCGTTAACGCGCAGTTTATCTCCTAGCAGCGTGGTTGATGGAACTGCTTTCTCCCGAAGCACATCGCACACTAGCTTTGATACCCATTCTCTACGTCGAAATAAGCAGAGGATGGAGGAAAATGATCAATATGCCAGAAGCTTAGCCGAACAAGTATACGTTTACTATATTAAATGCAAGGATTTCTTTAAATAATTATGTGTTTTAGGAATGGAATAAGTTGCAACAGGCGCACGCGTTAGCAAACGCCCAAGCTGCGTTTGATGTATCGGGCGGTGCGGATTGCGATGATGCCGATGCTCTGTTTAGTGCTGCTGAAATAATGTCACCGACTGGTCACACAGATGCACAAACATTAGCAATGATGCTACAAGAGCAGTTAGATGCCATCAACAATGAAATAAGGTACAATTAATAAATCGAATAAAATCCATGTCTTACTGAAATATTATTTTTCTATTAGGTTAATACAGGAAGAAAAGCAATCCACAGAAGCACGTGCTGAGGAGCTAGAATCCAGAGTTGGCAGCTTAGAGCATGTAAATTTACTAGCACGCGGACGTTCGATGGAAAGACAAAGTCCCCCACTTAGTGGTCGAAGCACACCAAATAGTCCTAATAGAGATTACTTACACAAATATCATACGGTGAGGCATTGCGATATATACATATATCTTCCGACATTATTTCTTCCCTAGTTTAAGTTTTATTAATTTTATCACAATCCTCGAATGTGTAATTCGTGTTTCGATATGCAGTTTCCTCTCTCCGTTCACAAATGTTTCAATGTATTTGTTCTCCTTGATTTCATTTGTACATGTCTTGTTTTTATTAATTATTAATTTAAGAAAATGTGAGAAAAAAAAAAGAAAAACAAACACAAAAACAAAATAAATAAATTTACAGGCACCAGCCTCCATGTCACCAGCTCATCTTCATCAATATGCGGCCTCTCTTAGTCCGGGCCAATTGTCTGAGTCTCTTCCGTCGAGTCAGGTATTAAGTAAAAACGATGTGCTTTTCGTGCATTTAACAAAACATAATCAACAATATTCCTTTTGATATTCTGTATAATATCTATGTATACTAAATTCGGTTTATTCTTATGTTGAGCGGTTAAACTTGAATTATTTTAACATGAAAAACTCTACACACTGTCAAAGCACTCATTTATATCCTAACATCATTACTCAGCAAACACAAGCTATCAAAATATTACGACTATAAAAACGACTGGTTTTGAAATATGTTTGTAATTCTGTCATATGAACGGTATGTACATGAAAAAATCATTAGAGACTAGAACACTATTTTCATTTGAATACAGCAAACAAACAAATACAGACCACTAAATGCTTTCATGTGTGTACTTTGTAGGGAAGTTTGACTGGAATGAATCAAAAATATGTAAAAGATTTTTTTAACGCTACAATCAAGGTTTCATTACTGCGCTTTTTTATTCATAAACGGCCATATCCAGTTGGACATTTTTTTTTTTCAATTACCTTATATAGGTTTGGATAAAAGTATTGACAATTTGTTTTTATCGTTTTTTGCTTAAATGTTTATTTCATTCAAAATGACTTATTATTATTACCAGCCATTTAGAACTCGTGAAGTCAGAGTCTCGCTGACAACCTTTAGCCAAGATGTTTCGCTCTACTGTTCCATCTCTTTGAGGTATATTCAAATATATTATTGTACCAACATCTGCGGCGCGGCTTTCCTGTGGGCTTTTCACGTACTATTCTATTGACTGATCATTGTCTATTCATTCTATGTTACATGTCCATTTTTTCCCCCGCGCTCTTATTACTAGCGGCTGAATAGAATTCCTCGAGTTCTTGATTTTGTAGTTTTCCCCTTTCGATGGGTAATAATTGTGGGACAAATTATTAGTTCCTTCATCGCGAAGGACTCGCTGTTCATATGGAGTCTTTATTTTATAACGGTATTTATGTTATTTTTACAGTCAAGATGATTCCCATAGCATCATACACCTCCTAGGAACAAATCCTTTAGTGGAATTGCCATTTATTTTCGAGAAGCTGTCGTATAGTGAAAATCTGTTCACTCGTAGAGCGGTTGCTCCTAATACTGGTACTCTTCGTTGATTGCCCTACCGATATCAGTCTGTTTAAGAGAATATTTGACAAAACCTTGTAACAACTTTATAGTAGCGATATCCCTCGGTGATTGTTGCATTATGTTCGGTCATATTTTTGATGACAGAATTTTTCCATTCCTCGGGGATAGTTTCATTATTTCATATAGTTGTGATGAGCCCATATATCTTTTCTGTTAATTCCTCTCCAGCATATTTTATTGATTCCGATGGTATTAGGTCGAATCCTGGAGGCTTGTTGTTATTAAATGTCTTGCCTTAACTTCTTCGATGATGGTATATGATGGTATACGTCCTTATCTGCCCGTATACACATATTACTCTCTAGCCGCAAAATTTTTCTTAATATTACCTATAATTTAAACTTTTCCCGCCACCATTGTAGTTTTTTTTATCCCGGAGGAAACGGCTGACTTCCTTTCGTAGGAAGGCAACCTCTATTTGAATTTATTTCCATTATTATGTCGTTTGTAGTCAATACGATTACCAGATATTTGAATTCGTCAACTCTAGCAACGAGTTTATCGAGAATAGTCAGATGGAAATTTTGGATCGATCCATCTCGGTTAGTTACCATATATGTATGTACATATGTATTTGGTTTTCCCTTTTTTTAGATGTGATTCTATTATGGGTTATTTCCGTATCATTTTCCTGAGGGGATCCCATTACGTATTCTAGCCAAATTAAAAGAGGTGGTGAATTTGGTGGTCTCCTTGTTTTAGTCCTTCACGTATCTGAAACAGGCATTTTCTTCGTACCCTTTTAGACATACTTGTATCGCCAACTTTTCCGGAATTCTTAGCCTTACAAGGACGTGGTTTATAGATTCATATGCCTTTTTTTTTTAATCTACCAAAAGTTGCTAAAGTTCATATCGGCCATTAATATCTATGCCTTTTTGCGGTCTTTCGTTACCATAATCAGTGTAGAACTTCTGGGGTTCTTGGTGAAAGGGCTGAGGCAACTAATTTTCATAGTTTCTTTTTGATGTGAATTCTTTTAATTAAGGAAATTTCATGGAGATCGAAACAAATGGTAATCTATAGGCGCAAGATCTGGACTATACAGTGGATGCATCAAAACTTCCCAGCTGAGCTATCTCAATTTTTGCTGCGTCATTCTGAACAATTTTCTTAATTGAATTTGCCGCTGTAGTTTCGTTAATGACTGAGAGAAAAAATTTCAATAAATTGTTTGACAGTTTTCTTCTAATCCCACCATAAACAGATACGTAACACAATGGGCCGTCAATATTGGCTTCAAAGTCGTGTATTCCGTACCGTCTTTTTCGAACGGCATTCTTATATTTTATCCACTTATCATCGCCTTTTACATTCCTAAAAAAATGTTCAATTTCGTTTAATTTCAATATCGTTTCGTTATTTTTCCACAGCTAATTGATGCGACACCCAAACTATGTATCGTATACTACGCACATGATGCAAAACTCTTTTCGGGTTAATGTTTGGCTCCTTAACAATATCAAGAGTGCATATATGATGATCATGAATTTTTTTTGCAATAGTTCGTCATCTTTTTCTACAGTAGGTCGATCGGAACGAAATGCATCTTTCACAATAAAATTTCCAGAGCGGAAGGGAGCAAACCACTTAAATACTATTGCATTTGATAAATCATCTTGCCCATAAACACAATACATTTTCCCGCATTTTTGCCACCGTTCAGGCAATTTTCTAATTTCATCTCGAACAAATATTTCGTCTTTTGAGGTGATCCAACTTTCGAGCCAATTTTCGATTTCTGCGGAATAAATAAATCGGCGACCTATCAAATCGTGCTTCATTTGCTAGAATAACTAATAATCAGAAGGGTTAAGCTTCAGGGTAAGGTCCGTAATGCACGGCTCAAACGGATTAGTTGTGGTCTACCCCGATCGCCCGTAATGGATTTGCCCGCTTTTAGCAGCTCATAGTACACAACACACTTTAGGTCCCACCATATCGTAGATTAACTATTCCTCATCCCGCCACAATCCGATGTAAAAATCCCTTTCTTTCTTACCTGTGAATCAGCTGCCCACAAGTGAAAAATCTGCTTTCAACTTCTCTCGGTTTATATTCATGACGAACCCAATTGCTTATGAATCATTTCTATGGATTTTAATCGTACAGAAACTACTTACTGAGTTAGTCCCAATGAATCTGCAAGTTCAATTTGCATTTGACTACGACTGTCATTGAGTAAAGGATATTCGTTTCCCTAGCTTCTCGAGCAACGGGTTTAATTTTCCAAGTTCATATCGCCGTTCTGAAATCTGGCAAACTACTTTCGTGAATAAATCCTTTGATTATTTTTTGTTCCATATTCAAGTTCCAGTTCTCAGTTCTTTTCGAATTTTGTATAGTATTATGATACATAACAAACGTGCAATGTAAGTGCAAATTAATTCAATTAGTTCCATCGTTAATATGATTTCTGATATCATAGCGTTTTCATTGATATATAGATACATCAAGTCCATCAATTAAACGCGTTATTCAGCAAACTTTCCGGTACTTATGAAGATCGGACACAAACTTTGACAATGATCGAATACAAGCGAGAGTGGGAAACTTTTTTCCGACTGAGATTCTTAAATCTTGCAAATCTCTACCACAAATTTAATGAAACATCCAACAAAAGTATTTGAAGAAATAACTCCGTTGCCTTTAGCCCTTATCGTACCGTGTATCTCCACATCGCAGCTATACCTATGTACTAACCCAATTTACACTAGATAAATAATTTACCTTTTATGTACTATAGCAAACGTCGTCTGACTTATTTTTAAATTTCATTGGCTCATACCTATGTATATCATCACTTATTGATAAAATTTAAAGTTGACTTTGTCGGCAGCTTCCGTGGGAATGCATTAACCTAAAACAATTGCTTTACAAGTTTCCGAATTCCAATTTGTACTTATTGACCTCCACATTTCAAGGTTCCTAATATTCAAATCTATAGTCTTTATATAGGTTTGTGATCTATTTTTCGACTCGAATATCTTGAGCAGTGAGCAGCAAAAATTAGTTTCCATACATTTAAGAAAAGCTAATTTTGACTGATTTTTTTAAAATCTATAAATTTTTCTAAATTCAAAGTAATAATGTATATTTTTCACTTACATTATATTATGATTAAGAAACGTCATAGATATGAAAAAAAAATAACCATAAACAAAAAAATTAACATTTTATAAAAACCTTAAAAAAAATTACAGCAAAAATATGTTTCCACACTGTTTAATGTCCTGCAATATTAAGCGACACAGGCGCTAATCGATGCAGCATGGAACGCGTAAGCTTTTGTCATTCTTCTATAGTTTATGTTTCTTGATTCCCTCTCTGCTATCTTTATTTTCAATAAAGTCCATAGATTCCCTCTTGTGGTGGCCACTGCATCGGATTTGAACCTTCTTGCAGCACATAGTCCTTCACTATTTTGGCTCTATAGATGGACGCATTATCCTGCTGCATCACGAGATCTTCTCCAATAAGGGAATTACCACTTCTCGCAGCAAATTGAGAAAAAAACGGAAGCGTTAACTTTTCCCTCCAGAATAATGACTTTGCCCTTGTCATGTGCCCATATCATAAACCAACTTCGAACTGGTTGGTATTGTGGATTCATCCGTCCAAAGGACCTTATTCCAATAATCATCGTCTTTTAGGACATGCTGCTGATACTGATAGAATTGCAACCTTTTTCCCATCTTGACATAGCTTACATAAGGCAATGTGCGGACAACGTGACCGTTCTTCCCATCTTCATGCAGACGCCTGCGAATTGTGTTAACCGATGGTACTCTGGTAGCCTCGTTGCTTATTTTGGCTTGTATCTTTTTTGTCTGTTTTTGCAGACAGTAATAGATTATTTGAAGATATGTTTTGATCTTCTTGTCAAGTCTTTTGGTGGTTATTCGTGGGCGTCCTGCCTTTTTTTATTTTTTTTTGCGGAAATCTGCCCACCTTCAGCAAAGGCACTAACCACTTTTTTAATTGCCGTATGGGGTTTCTTTAAAACCTTTTTCGGTTAGAATAGCCTTCATTGTGCATATTAACGATAACTTTTCGTTCCCCATTCGTCACCTGCTTAAATTTATCCATTTTTAACACTTTTGTAGAAGAAAAACATAAAACATTGAGAACAAGGTTTTTTTTTACAACAGATAAAACTGAGATTAAAGTTATAAAACATTCTTACCAAAAAATTACAATATTTATACAAATAGTGAGTTAAAAAAAAAAAACCAAATAAAATAAGCTAACGATCAGATTTTTGAACACTAAATTGGTGGAAACATATTTTTGCACTGCTTCAACTAGAGAAGAAAAGAGTACAGACAAGTTAACAGTTATCTTAACAATCCATAAAAATATGTTACAGCAAGAGAAGCACATAGAATTTGCAAGCAGAGTTAGTTTTGGTTTTCAATATTATACGGAAACTTATTTTTGATGCCTACCGTATATAATAAAGTTTGCAAGAAATTTCAATTCGCCTTGTCTTATTTCGAAAAAAAAACTACAAAACAGAGGTAGTAATCTGATTTCAAGTCTTTTAGGTTACCAAATGGACACAAACGGTTATTTGCCCTACCAATTATATGAAATCATCATACAATCCAAACGTATACAATATCGATCTATATTTTATAGAACAACATTTCTTGACTTCTGAATTTAAGTCAAAATCAAAAAAGAAATACCATGACTTTACTCTACAGTGAACTAAATTTATTTCATATTCCGCTATATTTTGCTCTCATCAAGAAAATTTTATTTATTTTCATCCATCAGCATAAGATGTACAAGTATTTGTCAGAGTTCCTAGCACACTTCCTGATTGTTAAAAAAATTTTGCAAGCTCTACTTGAAAACATTTAAGATGCCATATCTTTCAGACCTATTTCATCAAACCTCTTAGGACAGCTGCATGTTGTTTTTAAGAACTTCATAACTTTGAATATTGACCCTTAAGCACGGCGTTTGCCGAAACTAAACTCAAAAAGTCATCAGAACCATCAGAACAAAACAAGACTAAATATACGTTAAATGGCCATTGTGTTGATTACATTTTCAAGTTGTTTACGTTGCTAGATTGAAAAAAATATTGCTTTTTATCCTTGCGTTCATTGCTTTTGCACGAAAAATGCTTGTGTCGTAATGATTTTTCAGTTTGTTTGACTGGTATCCCAATATACTGGTATGTATTTATGTGTATTTATTACTGTGGTTAATTCAATCAATTTTTGTGTTACCTCATTGCAACTGTGTACAAACCCATCTATATACAATGCATAATATATATTGTTATAATCATGCATATTTTAAATCACAAAACCAAATAGCTTGCTTTATTCTGATAATTTGTATTTTATTTTATAGCTTAATCTACCAGCCTTGTCATCTGACGCTTCGAGAGACGAATTACATGCCATGGCTATGGCTGGCGACTCCAGTTCAGGCGGCGCAGCGTCACCACTTACCGCAAGGTCGATGCGCTTAGAGAGAGTCGCTCAAGCGCTAGCTCACAGTCAAGAAGAGCTACGAAGGTATATAATTATTATTATTAATTTTCGTTCATTTAATTGTAACTAACATGCATATGGCACCCAATATTAAACCAACTAACAATGCCTTGCTTTGCTTTGCACAGAAGATCGATGGGATTGCCACCGAGTCAAGGACCAAATAACATAAGGTTAATACTTCATTAATTTCCTGTTTATTTTTGTGCCATAAATTCGATTCATTTCAATAATTTTTTATTTGATAATTTCTACTTTACAGTAGAGTAGGGTACCAAAACTATGGACCATCACCACTAAGTTCCCGCCACGGAAGCCAAGAGTCACTCCGTCATTTAAGCATGGGCTCCATGAATATGCTACAAACCCCAACGTCTACGGTTAGTCGAGATGTTGTTACAGCCGTACAAAAGAAGAAAGGCATTAAATCTAGCCTAGGTCGGCTATTTAGTAAAAAAGACAAAGTCAAAGGTGTTAAGGACTCAATGCCTGACGGTTCTGCTAGTATGATGTCGATAGGGAATCTGTCCATAACAATGAGTGACATTGATTCGAATTATGATTCAATGAGCTTATCAGGTGGAAAAATGCCTGGAATGGCTGGTATGCCTGGCAAAATTTCTTCAATGGATTATGGACGACAAAAGAAGTGGGTTTTCATTTTAATAATCGTTTTAATGCAAGTTTAACAAATTTCTCTGTATCATAAAAGGGATCACGATTACCGGAATGACCTACTTGGAGAAGCGATGAAAGCTGGCACTCCATTTGCCCTATGGAATGGACCAACTATAGTTGCTTGGCTTGAACTGTGGGTTGGTATGCCGGCATGGTATGTTGCGGCTTGCAGAGCCAACGTGAAATCAGGGGCAATTATGAGCGCCCTAAGCGACACAGAAATACAGAGAGAAATCGGTACATAATGCACTTGTCAGCTATCGGTGATCGTTAAACAAAAATTAATTACATCTCTTTGCTTTTAAAAAGGCATCAGCAATCCTTTACACAGACTGAAACTACGTCTTGCCATACAGGAGATGGTTTCCCTAACATCGCCATCAGCACCTCAAACCTCACGCACAACCCTTGCCTTTGGTATGTGAATAGAACAAAAGAAGACAATTCCGATGTATGTACATATTATATAGCAAATATTTCTACAGGGGACATGAATCATGAATGGATTGGCAACTATTGGCTTCCTGGACTTGGTTTACCACAATATCGCACGACCTTTATGGAATGTTTAGTCGATGCGCGAATGCTCGATCATCTAACCAAAAAAGATTTGAGGGGCCAACTGAAAATGGTGGACAGCTTCCACCGGACTAGTTTACAATATGGTATTTCTTGTCTCAAAAGACTGAACTATGATCGCAATGAATTGGAGCGAAGACGAAAGATTTCAGAAAATGCCATGTGCGATTGTTTAGTGTGGAGTAATGAGCGAGTGATCCGATGGGTTTGCAGTATGGGACTAAAGGTAAGGAAAAATATTCATTCGTAGCTAGACATGAGTATGCCGTATCATAATTTATTTTGGTTTATTATGTGGCAATTGAATTGCATATTAGCTGACTGGTGGTTAACGCTTTAATTTGAAAGGCAAATCAGTTTTTTTTTATAAATATTATTCATTACATATGAAATTGTCGATTTTTATGTGTTAAGTTAGACAACACCATTATGAGAATTAACAAAGTTTGTTTTAAAAATTATTCCTCTTTTAAAAAACTGATTATCCTTTTGGGACAAGATGTCCTTGAAGTCCTGTTTTATGTGAACTTTCCCAAATTTTGGAAATAGTGCTAGATTTAGATTTAGATTAAAATGAGGGAAGTGATCTAATCACTGCGGCCTCTGATGGGCCTATTGTGATGTCCCCCATTTTGAGTTCACTCAAAAATCCTGAGTTCATGATAAATCTTAGTATGCTTTTGAGTGAACTAGCAGCTATTGCTTCTGCTTCAAGATAATGCCTGCCTAGGTGTTTGTGTCATGTACTGATTAGGTCTGCTTTTTCGTTTCCAGGTATGCACATGATGTGAACTCTGTTTGCGTTGGCCAGCTGGCGTTCTTCTTCTTCTTTTCCTTTTTCCGGCGTTGTTATGGTCAGAAGTGTAGGACCATAACCTTCCCACTTAACTGCATACCTACTGGTCCGCTTGTGAGGTCCGCCGGTTTGACCTCAGAAAGTAGCGGCAGGCTTCCCGGTTTGGGATTACTTCATCGCTGAGGCCAGTCAAATGCTGGTGTTTTTGCATTTGTTTGCACCAATTGTTTTTCGGCCTGCCTTTTTTTTTTCTTGTGACACGAGCATGCTCCAGATTTTTTTTTGTTTGATCTTACTCTTACAACACCGGTGATCTCCAGTCGTGTCAACCCACTGATTTGCATGTACACTTGTGGGGCAGTTTAATGGTGGTATATGTGTCCCTAGGCTCACCTTGGTGTTTTCTAAATTGCCTGGATGTGATTTTTGTTTACCTTTGTTTAGTCGCCTTTTACGACAAGCGAGAGGTATGTCTGCAGGGATATTCTTAACCCGTCCCTGCACAGGTAGTTGGCCAGCTGGCGTAATAGTTGTAAACCAATTTAGAGGTGATTTCGTAGCTTTTAAGGGCTAAAAGTGCAGCCTTGCTGTCAGAGAGAATATAAATGTTTTTATTGGTTATATCTCTGTTTATATTTTCTCAGAGGCAGAGTTCAATTGCGAATATCTCTGCTTGAAATACGGAGTTGTATCTGTCTATGCTGTGAAAGATGCGTGTTCCAGTGTTAGCTCAGTATACTCTAGCCCCAACACCTTCGTTCGTTTTGGAACCATCTGTGTACCATACATAGGATTGGCGATCGGAGGAAGGTCTATTTTTCTACCAGGTGTGTCGAGAGGCAATTGTGACCTTAAAGTTTTGGCTGAAGTTATACCTTGGAAGACAATTTTCTATATGGGGTATTTTTAGGATTTCATGCCTGTTTAGTTCATTAAGAATGTCAGGATGAAAAAGCCTAAAATAAGAGTCATCCTCCGCGATGAGTCTATGGGCGAATAATGACTTCTAACGCGATCTCGTAATGACTTCTAGCGCGGCTGTGGGGGTTATTCTCATAGCTCCTGTTATACAGATACAAGCTAGTCTTTGTAGTTTGTTGAGCTTTTCTTGTACTGATGTTTGTTTTGTTTTGTGCCAGTAGACAGGCGCAGCGTATGTGAGAATTTGCCTGGTGATGGCTGTATATAGCCAGCGAGATATTTTGGGATTAACGCCCCAAGTTTTTCCAGTGAGGCTTGCTGGTCCCTAGAGAGATCCTGGCTTTCTCAATGGTCAAATGAGCTTTTCGTCTAGTGTTACACCTAGATATTTGGCTTCGTTTGAGAACTCTATTGTTTCACCAAATAGAGTGGATTTTTTTAAGTTTATGCCTAATTCTTCTTTTGGTGAAAGTGACTATGGTGCTTCTTTTTTGGGTTGACATTTATTCCAACTTTTATGCACCAGTTGGCAACAAGGTTGAGTGCCCTTTGGAGGAGTTCCGAGATTGTGTCTTCCAATTTTCCTTTAATAAGGATCACAATGTCGTTAGCTTAGCCTTGGACATACAAGCCATTGTTGCTAAGTATGCTAATCAGCTCATTGACTGCGATGGACCATAGGAGGGGTGAGAGAACCCCGTCTTGAGGTCAGCCTTTCGTGGGTTTTACACTGATTTTATCGTTGCCTAGTGAGGTGTTTATTTTCCTGCATGTGTTGAATCCATCTGCATGTGGTATTATCTACCCCTCTGCCGATGCGGATGCAGCGTATTTGGGCGTGATCGGTATTGTCTAAAGCACCCTAAGTATCAAGAAAGAAACCTATCGCAATTTCTTTGTCGTTTAGGGATTTATTGATCCGAGCTGTTAGTTCCTGATTTCCCAGGCTGACCTTTTGAGAGGACCATCTCTTATATGTCTATCCAGTATTTTTTCCATTGTTTTTAGGAAAAATGAGGTAAGGCTTATCGGTCGGTATGATTTGGGCAGACCCGTAGGTCTGCGGGATAAATTTTACCATTACCTCGTTCCAGCTTGTCGGTATATACCCCCATGCATAGCTGGGCCTGAAGATGTTAATTAGCATGGGGTGATTTGCGCACTTCCTTTCTGAAAGAGAGTGGGGAAGATATCTTCTCCAGGAGTATTGAATGGCTCAAAGGAGTTCATGGCCCATTTTATACTTCCTTCATTAAAAATTGCCCTTGATCTCTTCCAATCCTCCCTGTTGGGTCTGGTTGCCCTATCTGTGGAGTTATACTGGAGAGAGTGGAGGGGATGATGTTGGAGTCTCTGGGAAAAGTGACTAGGAAATAGTGCTAGTACATATGTCAAAGATTTGTCCGATGAGTAAGGCAGGTGAGGCTAAACTTCATATCCCAACTACGCCGGCTACAGAACCGTTGACTGTGCTGTAGGCGGTTTTTCATTATCATTCAACAGTATGGCACCATGCCTACTAACTAGTGGAGCATCTATTTCTCTGGTTTTGAAACTTTGAATCTTTCAGCAAGGTTAAGAACAATCGTTAGTGGATTTTCTTCAACAACTATTAGAAGTTCTACATCACCAATAACTTCATCCAGTCAGTGATGTACCTATAGAACTAAGAGATTCGGCACACAAGTGTTCTGTTGGGTCATCCTTCTCGCAACATTCAGCATATGTAAGCGTCTCACTGATGCCAAGAAGGCAGAGTTAGTAAACAAAAGTGTAATGGCCCGTAATGACACCCGCATGGTTTTTGCAATCAATTCTTCTTAAGGATAAGTATAATGGTGCGGATATTAAAGCACAATAGGATGCCAATAATAAATATTTCTTGCATCGTTTGAGGAAAGCTAAACATTTCGCAGCGCTTTTGGCGACCTCGAATATGTGGTCATTCCAGCTAAGAGTTTTATTAACACACAAGCCAAGGATGGAAAGTCTTTCGGTTTCCTCGTCCCAAGTGCCATTAAAGGACTATGGCTGATTATTGATGGTTGGCTTCAGAGTTGGGCAAATTTTAGTCGACTAATGACTAATGACTAATTTAGTCGTTAGTCCTGGAAACAAGTGACTAGTGACTAATTTATTTATTAACCATAACAACGATGACTTATGATTAAATTAGTCCTTAGTCACAGAAGTTGGTCATAACTAAATTCGTCATTATTCATTAATCACGACTAACTATCAATCATTGGTCATTAATCACCATTTATGACCAATCTAGATTATTATTTGATATATATATGCCAAACATGAGGTACTAGAATGGCCATATTAGAGAATGTGTGGTAAGGAAAGTAAAATAAAAAAAAAAACACTTCAAATATTCAGCAAGCATAAGATATATTTTTTAATGTTTTTTTCCAAAAAAAAGAGTAAATCACCTTTTTAAATAACTAAGGCCTTATTTTGTTTTCGTAAAAATTCAGTTCTTTTGAAATGAAAATATTTTCTCTACTGAAAGTCAAATGTAAACTGAATGTTAACTTCTACATAAGTACAATAATTAAAATTGATTATTGAAATATATTGAGCATTGTTGTTTTGCCAAATAAAACTTTAGTTCTCATTGAAAATATAGTGTGCGTTAGCTTTTCAAAACGTTTATCTGAAAGTCTATTCGCTTTGGGTAAATTCGTCAGTCGAAAAGGAAAGTAGTATTATGTTCCACATCAGACGTTCTTCAATGTTTATTGATAAGTACTTTTAATCTTTCTTATTTTCCAAGTTGTCTTTATTCGGTCTATCTTAAGACTAAGTCGACACAGCAGGTTATATTACTGATTCAGGTGCACAAACGGGCACAGGTTATTCTAGGAATCGCCACGATCCGTGGATGTTCGTCAGACGCAATCATATCATATGGAATTACTGGAATTACTGGTACGCCGTGTGATCTGTATCAACCGAATTAAATTATGAGAACTAAATTATATATTGTTTCGGTGTGGGGAAGTTTGGAACTGTAACTATTAGTCATAATTGATTGTTAATCATACCTATGGTTGATGGTTAGTCATGAATAATGATTGAACTTCAATCATGACTAACTATCAATCATATGTATAATTAACAACAATTCTTGACTAAACTGCAGTCCTGAATAAATCGTATGACTAGAATTTTGTCATTTTCCTTTAGTCATTAGTCATTTAGTCATATTTTGCCCAACTCTGGTTGGCATGAATGACAATAGATAGCATTGTGTTTTCGAAGCATTTAATTATGCTTTCAAGGTCGGAATTTAATGTGCTTAACATACGCTGCCGTTCCAGTTCTACGGCAGAAAAGCAGGGACGTGAGTCTTGGAAACATTAACTAAAAAAAAAAGTTGCAAAAGTTAGTTAGATTATTAAACTGGAATTAAAGCTCTGTGAAAAAAATAGCACCACGTTGAATTTTATACATACATATGTATCTTACAAATTCCGTTCTTCTCTATTGATGCTAACGCAATGCATCTACCGAAAACTATCTCTTGCATTCAGTTTTATAATGAAAAGAGAAATTCACCCAAAACTCTCATTCCGTTGATTTGTGATAAAAATTCCAGTTAACCGTTTGCGGAAACAAAATTGTGTCGAAAAAATAGCACTGTGTCATTCTGCTGCGAGTTTTAGTAGTGTATATTCTAGTTTACATAATTATTTACATTTAACCATATCAGGGTAAATTATTTGAATATCTTAAAATTAATATCCCTTAAGGGATCATCTCAGTGTGACCCTCCGAAGAATCCCTAATTTTCGCGATTTTTTTTCTCATGGTTGGAATAAACTAATCGTCCTGGTTTTTTTTTAATGAATAAAGATATTCAGGATAAATACAAAATGATTTTTTTTATGTTGATTTATTTAGTGTACAATAGTTTAATTAATTGTTGAAAAGTATCGTAAAAAAAAAGGTCCTATATGGTGGCCATGATTGCGACCTCAATTTTGATCTGAAACAAAAAGTTCAAAAAGATTATTAATCTGTAGGAAAGTCGCTATGGCGGCGGTTTGAACAAAACGTATAGAATTTGACCTTTTTTTCGACAGTTTTTCGTAAAAAAACAGAAGGAAGATTTCATAAAAAGAAAAAAAGCTTCCATAGGTCGATAGAGAATGACGTGAAAAATGTTCTCCCAAAATTTGAAATGAAAAGCTTGAAAATTCTGCCTTTGAGAGTGGCCACCGTTTTGAAAAACACCGTTCCGAGAAAAACGCGTTCAAAGTTTGGAGTTCGAAAATTTTAGATAATTCGTTTTTCGTAGGTCTATTCATGGTGGATGTCGAAAACGAACTGAAATGATTGGCCAGTTTATTTTACGAAGTTATAGGACCTAAGTACCCTAAAAAGGTACAGGCGCAGAAAAAGAACAAAAGGAATAATGGTATGGCGGGACGACCGACACGACAGATGTCCCGCTCCGTTCCCTTTCTACGAAAAACGATGTAGCGACCGAAATAATTGGAATTTCGATTTTTCACAAAAAAAATTTCACACTGAGATGACCCCTTAAATGCAATGTGTTTACTAGCTAAAATGGGTCGCAATAGACATTGTACTACAAAAGAACGTTCATTAATAAAATAAATTAATTTCTGTGGGGAAAACGTACAAATATATTAGAGAACTAGTTGGATAAAATGATTACCAATGCTAAAAAGTATGTTCACCAAGAAAAAAAGGCGGCAGAAAACCGAAATTGACTCTTATCGATGAACGACGCATAACGAGATCAATAAATTTATTACCTCTAATAAAATAAAAGAGGAATTAAATCTATCTGTAACCACTTCAACAATAAGGAAAAACCTAATTATAGACCTAATAAAGAAAAATTTACCTGCGACAAGTCCCAGGAAGATGCCCTTATTGACAAAGGCCCACTTACAAAAACGGAAGAAATTTGCAACAGATCACTTGCATTGGGTGCCAACTAAATGGTGTAATATACTATGGACGATGAGTTCAAAATTGTTTTATTTGGACCTCTTGGTACCAGAACTTTTGTCCGCAGGCCAAAAAACATGGAGTTCAAGCCAGAGTACACCATTAAGACAATTAAGCACGGCGGCGCAAAGTAAACATATGGGGATGCTTTTCATATAATGGTACTGGTCCCCTATTTTGTATCAAACCCATAATGACCGCTAAAATTTATGTTGATATTATAAGAGGAACCATGTTACCTTACGCTGAATGTAATATGCCTCTCAAATAGGTACTGCAGCAGGATAATGACCCGAAGTATACGGGCAAATTAGCGAAAGAATTTTTTGCCAGAGATAGGGTTCAGGTTATGCAATGGCCTGCTCAGTCGCTAGACCTGAACCCCATTGAAAATCTTTTGGCAGATGTTAAAAAGGTCGTATTTAAAGCCCAACCGAAAAACACACTGCAATTATGGGATGCTATGCAGGCTGCATGGAGAGATATTCCACTTCAACGATGCCAAACATTAATCGACTCCATGCGACGATATTGCGCCGCTGCACTTAAAAATAAACGTTATAAAACAAAATATCAATCAACTAATATCATTACAAATCAAAAACGTATTAATTTTCCCGAGGACTTATTTTTTTTTTACGAATTTCCACTCCTGGTGCTATTATTTTTCACATCCCAAAAGTGGTATGTTTTTGTTTTAATGAGCATAACTTATTTAATTTTAGTTACAATGGAAAAGTGTTTACGTTTCTAAATTACTTTATCGTAACTTTTTGTCATTACAGTGTAAAATAAAATTCAAAATGTTCTTGTTTTTTTAAACAAACTCTTTCATTCAAAGTATACTAAGTGGTTGGTGCTACTTTTTTTCACACAGCTGTATGTCATAAAAATTTAACTTAGTAATATAATATATTGGGAGTACAAATTAACGCGGTCCGTTGTTTGTCGTTAAAAATTAAATTATTTCAAAACAAAGTGATGGAACAGATTAATCAAAGCATTGTCCATCGGTAATTACTCCTCCTCCTTTCAGGCATTTGTTTTTATTCCATCTCGTACAATTATTTCGTCTTTTGAAGCGATCCAACTTTCGAGCCAATTTTCGACTTCAGCAAAAGAAAAAACCGGTGATGTGCCAAATCGTGCTGCATCTATCGGAATAACTACTAATCAGAAGGGGCAAGGTGTGGAGAATATGGCGCGTACAGAGTTTGCGATATGTGGTCGAGAATTTTCATACAAAAAATTACTTTGTCATGTCTTTGTTCGTATTCCGACCGTTTTTCTCGTAATGCACGGTTCAAACGAATCAGTTGTAACCTATACCGATCACCCGTAATGCATTCGCCAGGTTGTAGCAAATCGTAGTACACGACACCCTTTTGCTTCACAACATGACCTTCCAACTCAAGTTTTGTTTTGGTAACGATTCACCACGTTTTCTCTTCGGGAATAACCTAGAATGTCGATATGTGATATAATATCCCCAGTCAAAATCCGATATAAACAAAAAACCCTTTCTTGTTCGTCCTTGATTCAGCTGCTCGCAAGTGAAAATTCTCCTTTCAACATCTCTCTTTCAATTCATGAGACACCTAATTGCCTTGCTTCTGAATCATTCCCATAAATTTTAATCGTACAGAAACTGATTGCTCAGTTACTCCCAATGAATCTACAAGCTTTTTTTTTTGGTTCATTGTAGAATTATTTTTATATTAAAAGAGAACAACATATTAGATGTAAACAATAAAGAAATTCATTTATTTTTATTTTCTTCCAGGAATACGGAAATAATCTTTTAGAATCGGGTGTTCATGGAGCTTTAATAGCTTTAGATGAAAGTTTTGATTCAAACGCAATGGCTTTAGCACTACAAATTCCTACGCAAAACACACAAGTAAATTTAGTTAAAACTACAATAGAAATGAATGATATATTGTTTCACTCTTTCTAGGCAAGGCAAACGCTTGATATTGAATTTAACAATTTGCTCCAAGTTGCCACTGAACGACGGCCGGAAAACGAACAGCTTCATAAATCCTGATCCAACGCCAGCCTCTCAACTTTAAGTGACGAATAAATTACCTAATTTAGAACCTATGAAGTTAATGACAAAGTCCTACATTAATGCATGTTGGACAAATGTAAAAAAAAAAAGAAAAGACGAATCTAAAACTAAAAATATCCGCTCAACGTTCAAATGAAGATGAAAACCAGAAAATGAAATAAGACAAGAATATAGTGATTAATTTGCATAAAACTCGTGAGGCTAGTGAATCAACTAGATTTTTTAAAACACCGTATACATTTTAATGTATAGTTTATAAGATTACGTTTACATGTAAAAGTTATTATTTCTAACTAAATGCAGCTGCAGCACAAACTAAAGTTACATTATATATGACATGAACAGGTATGTCTATATATAATGTGACTTTTGCATATAATTTTAAGAGAAAATAATCAGACTAATTAAAATACAGACAGAATTATTACAAACAACTAACATACGACAGAGGTCCTACTGAGTAATATGACAAAAACATCGAACAAAAAATAGTGTTCTTAGATTGAGAGAAAAATAACAATATTTGGTTTCAGTTCGTCGCGTGATTACTATTATTTATTCACTCATTTCATCCACAGGAAAGCGTTGACTTAAATGTATATATTATTTGTTTATACATATATTTTTTTTAATTTTTTCTATGTGAATACTATGTACCACTTATTGTTTTAGTGCAATTGTTCTATTTATCAAACTATATATAATCCCTTTCAGCCGTTTTATCATCCTTCACACTATCCTAGAAAGAGCTAAACTTTTATACTAAAAAAAAAACAAAAAAGAAAAACGAATAACATTTAAACAAAGTGCTATTAACCAATATTTTTATACTTTCAACCTACTAAACCTAACTTCAAGAACTAAAAGAAAAGAAAATGATAATGAAAGGAAAAACAAGAATAAGCTTAAATCAAATCTAAATACTTAATCACATACACATAACATACGAAACGATTTCTATAAAATTTTCTCAGCGTTCATAATCACCATGATTATATTTAATGAAAATCAATAACAAATATACATTTATAATCATAATAACTAATAGACCAAAAACGGAAGTAAAGAAGTAAAAACAAAGGAAAAAAATTATATGTATATCGCAAAAGCATTTAGAACAATAATTTCTATATTCATCTCAAATAAAGTTTATGAAACAGATATCGTAAATATTAAATACGTTGTGTAATGTTACAAAACAAATCAGTACGTGAGAAGAAAACAAGAAGAAAAAGCCAATCTAGTCATTCCCGGTATTTATTAAAATTAGTTTTCAAATGTACCTTAACTAATCAAATAAACATGTGCCCCATGCAGCCAAGCTGTTTGTGGATTGCTTATTGTTTTTTTTTTTGTTTTATTATATTTATTAGTTATTACTTGTTTTTATTTGAATTTTGTTTATATACACAAGTCCAGGAGCAACATGCAAACAATAATAATTAAATAGGGATTACTGTATTTATTTTTCTGCCGAATTATACATAGTATATTGTATCGAGTACTGGGTACGTTGAGTTTTGTATATGGTTTGAGCTTCTTGCGTGTCGAAATTTAATCGATTGGTGGAAAAGAAAAACAAAAACCAAGGACTAACAAACACCAAATCAATTATTGTAAATAATATTATATATCGAGTATCAAATATGTCTATATACATGTGTATACAGATCTATATAAAATATATAGGCTTACATTAATATGCTATGCACGTATACATATTGGGATTGTTATCTAGAAGCAGATATTTTATTTTGGTGCTTTTCTATTTCTCTGCAACCATTAAACATTTTTCGAAAACGATACATTTTTAAATTTTTTTTTTATTATGTTTTTCCTCCCTTCCTTCCCTCCCTCCCCTCCGCGCCTACATACATAGATACATGTAAGCCATTAATCATATCGTATGACTACATCATTATAAAAGTCTTCACTAACGTAATAAATGCATCATAAATGTGTTTGAAAAAAAAAATCGAAAAATTGTACATTTAACAATGCTAAGTCTACCAATGAAAGAAAATAAATAAATACTAGTACTGAACGTTTTATTTATATGTATTTAGCAAATTATAATTTGTTGTTGGTTAGTATTCTTCATTAACTTAATTTATAAAGAGACAATGGTGTATAGGTACCAAAATTGCTAGATAAAGAGAAAAAAAAAAGCAAACACGATAAGAACAAATTGTCAACACACGGCGCGTTGATACCCAGTGAATATAATTTATATCGTAACGATAATTTCGTCAGACTTTATCGAATTGTATTAAACCTAATGAATAATATAAAGTTGACAAACTAACCGAAATGTTGTACTAGCGTTATGATTGTATTTGTTTAAAATATATATACAAATAAATGGAAGTATATAGGAAAACTTAAAAACAAAAAAAAAATAATCACCTTAATTACTGTAAAATTAATATTAGCAAAAAAAAATAAGGCAAATGATTGATTTGATTTAATCATTACAATTCATAATAAAAAAATAAAATATTAAGTATTATTTATATGATGAACAAAAAAACTATTAAATTTACATTGCCATTATAAAATGAAGTTAATAAATATATTTATAAAACAAAACAAGAATTAATAATTTAAATTAATTAGCCTATTATATTACTGTTAGTACTAATAATTGAAATAGTGATTATATCTAAAAACAAAAAAAAAACAAAAACACAAACAAGAAACAACCAAGACAAAAAAAGCAAACGATATGAAATTTATAGATTTACCTACTACTTACCATTTAAAAGTGAAGAGGGAACATATATATATATATGTATAACATGACGTTTGTATATATGTATATACGTATATGTTTGGCTTGACATGATGAAATAAGAAAATATATAAATAATATGAATTTGTCTCTTTTTTTGTCCATAGTTCCGTTTTTGTTTTCCTTGATATATTAACATCTGTTTAAAATGGAGTTTATACATGAGTGGGGGCTCATGTTCAAAAATCACGTTTAGTGTTAAAGTGCGACCAGCGGTATTTAATCCACCAGAAGTTGCAGGTTCTGCTCGTAATTATATATACGAAAATGTTTAAGTTCTGCAGCAAATACAAAGCGAATTCCGCGAAAAACATTCGGTAAAGGTGCAGATTGTGACCTCTCCGGGGGTGGAGGGTGAATTCAAGAGGAAGCGTTCCTGAGTACAACACCATAAAAGGTCCGAAGATGGATGCTTTCGATTCTAGATATGTAGGTTTGTTGATAAGGGGACAACACTTGAGATGCGTATTCAAGAAGGGGGACGAACAAAGGTAATATAGAGGGATCGAGTCACGTAGGGATTTGAGAATTCTTTAGACCAACGTTTCACAAAACCGAGTGCTTTATGAATTACGAGGGTGGTCCGATAAGTACTTAGCCTCACCGCCAGAAGGCGCCAGTATTGCAAGAGCAACTTACTATCGTTTAGTACATTCTAGTAGACGGCTACTGTCGAAGCCGGATCTGACTCGTAGTTTTGTTTTGACCGCGTGTGGAAGCGGGATTGTCCGCGGATTTTAGAAAAATGGAAAAAGAGCAATATCGATCGGTGATTCGATTGAATTCGAGTGAACCTGTGAACTGACCGGAAAAATATTTCTTGCTTTGATAAATTTGTAACTTTGTTATAATCTTTAAGTATGGGCACATATTGATGAGATAATCCTTCAAGGTAATTTTGCACTCGGTTTCGTGAAGCGATGGTCTAAAAAATACTCCAACCCTTACGTTACCTCATCTCTCTACATAACCCTTGTCCGACCCCTTCTTGAATAGCATCTCAAGTGTGTCCTTACCAACAGTTGTTAAGTTTCGCTCTTCAAGATCACCCTATCTAGACCGCCTTAAACTAATCAAAATAAGCACATTGGAAGAAAGAAGAATTGTATCTGATATTCTTTTCATCCATCGGCTCTTTTCAGGTACCATTGACTGCCCCCTACAACTCTGTCTCTATCAACACTAACCCTCGCAATGTATGAAATCCCCATCTCTTCTATCTACCAATCCCCCGTACCGCGTATGACTCCAATGATACCATTGGTGGGAAGTATTAATTCGAATTCCTACTTCGATTTCAGCCTCAGCACTCCATGCTTAAAAATCCGTCTTTCTAATCATGCCCTCCTCTCCGTTCTTCTTAGTTAGATTAAATATACATATGTATGTGGACGACAAATGAGTATTTTCTATCAGTGGTGAATCCGTTGAATTTCGATTCGTCGCCCCAGAGAGAAAATTTTTCCAAAGAAGTACCAGCCTTTTAAGATGTTCCCATGAAAATGGTAGCCGTTTCTTTAGCTTCTTGTTGAAACAAATAGTGCAAGTAGTAGCGAAGCTTAAGGCTTACGAGGGTGGTCCGATAAGTGCTTAGCCCCACCGCCAGATGGCGCCAGTATCGCAAGAGCAACTATCGTGTAGTACATTCTAGTAGACGGCTACCGTCGAAATTTCAGCCGGATCGGACTCGTAGTTTTGTTTTGACCGCGTGTGGAAGCAATATCGGTTGGTGATTCAATTCTTGTTTTTGGAAGGGAAATCACGCAGCGAAGTCAAAGAGCGTTTGGATGCTGTGTACGGTGACTCTTCTCCGTCGATGGCGACCATCAAAAATTGGTTTAACGAGTTTCAACGTGGTCGCACGTCGGTTTTTGATGAGCCACGTCCAGGTGCCCCGAAAACGGCTACCACGGAGGATAACGTGACAAAAATCCACGATCTCGTATTGGCAGAGCGCCGATTGAAGGTGCGCGAGATAGCTGAGTAGGTAGGCATTTCAAAAAGATCGCGTGGGTCATATCCTGCATGAAATTTTGGGCATGAGAAAGCTGTCGGTGCGATGGGTGCCGCGTTTGCTCACTCCGGACAACAAGCGCAACGCTGTTTAAGCGCAATCCGAATGAGTTTCTGCGTCGTTTCGTGACAGTCGACGAAACATGGATCCACTGGTACACACCAGAGACCAAGGAACAGTCGAAACAGTGGACTTCACCCGGCGAACGTACTCCGAAGAAGGCGAAGACTGTCCCATCGGCCGGAAAGGTGATGGCCACGGTTTTCTGGGATTCACAAGGTGTGATCCACATCGACTACCTGGAGAAGGGCGAAATGGTCACAGGGCTGTTCTATGCCAAATTATTGGGCCGATTCGACGCCGAATTGAAGAAAAAACGGCCCCACTTGGCGAAGAAAAAAGTGATCTTCCACCGTGATAACGCACCGGCTCACACCTCCGCCTTCGCCACGGCCAAATTGGTCGAATTGGGTTACGAACTGCTGCCCCATCCACCGTATTCTCCAGATTTGTTTCCAAACTTGAAAAAGTCAATCGCCGGGCAGAAATTTCAGTCGAATGAGGAGGTCATCGCCACCACGGAGGTCTACTTTGTATTTTTCAGACAGTTTAAAGAAGTTGGAGCATCGCTGGGTCAAGTGTATCGAGCTAAAAGGAGACTATATTGAAAAATAAATGGCCATTTCTCCAAAATTTTTGTTTTTCTTTCATAGGCTAAGTATTTATTGGACCACCCTCGTATATCGTCGATATGTGCGTGAAAATTGAGCTCTTGGTCACATAACTTGAACGGTGGAGATGGGCTGTTTATTGAGGAAGTAGAGACGAGGGGGAGGTTTGATTCGTTTACGTGAAAAGGTAATTGATTGGCATTTGGAATGTTAAGTTCCAAACAATTTTTAAAGCACCAAACGGAAAAGCTGTTGAGATCCAATTGAATAAGGGAAGAATTTTGTTGCGAGGAACTGGTCTTGAAGAATTTGGTGTCGTCGGCGTACAGTGAGAGGTGGGAATGTTTGATGACAAACTCAATGTCGTTAATGGTAAGAATAAAAAGAAATGGACCTAGGTGGCTGCCTTGGGGAACGCCGGAACAAGCTAAACAAGGGGTTGGAAAAGGCAGACCTAAAACGAAAACTGTAGTAACGGTTTTTTAAATAAGAAGATATATACTTCAACACAGTTGAAGTTTTCAAAGCCAAGGAAAGACATTTTGAAGAGTATTAGTTTGTGGGAGATTTTGTGGAAAGCTTTACTGAAATCAGTTGAAATGACGTCGACCTCGTTTCCATACTCTAAAGCTGAGAGTGTGAAGGACACAAATTGTTTGGCGGAGATTAGAGATTTGCAGTGGAAGCTTAGAGTGTCATACAAGATTCTTTCGAAAATGTCGGGTATGTATGACAGTTTGGCGATGGGCCGGTAGTTGTTAACATTATTCTTCGGACCTTTTTTGTGAACAGGAGTTATAAAAGCGGTTCTCCATATCTGAAGAAATGTTGAATATTTTTGAAAGCGGGACAGAAATAGTGGAGGAACATTCTTTTAGTAACAGAGCAGACAGACCATCGGGCCCAGGAGTAAATTCATCATACAGTTGATTCAATTTATTTCCAATGATATGGGGGTCAATAGTACGTGGGAGAAACTGCCCAAGGGAGAAATTTGGTACGTAGTTGAAGTAAGTACAAAGGAGTTATCGGCGAAAGATTGTTTAAAAAAGTTGGTGATAGTTTTGGCATCGATAAAATGGATTTCATAGAGCAACTTATGCAGCTCGATAAATTGCAGATAAATACCAATATAGTTAGAAAAGTCATTGAGTACGAAGGAAGATTGTCCACAGTTTGTTTCTAGTGTTTCTTAGTGAACGGAACCTGCGATTAAACAAAGGAAGAGAGGTAGATACATGTTTGGATCGGGAAAGGGAAACGTAAAGAGAAATAGAATTGAATATTTCTCTGTAGAAAAGAGATATGGCGTCGATATTCATTCATTAGGTTGAATTTTGCTTTGTGGAAGTCGTAGGACTTCAGCGGAGGGGAAGTATTCAGTGGTGGAGAGTCGTGAAAAAATGAGAGAAGATGGTTGATAAGGAAAGGGGACAAAGTGAAACAGAGGAACTAAGGGGGTCTGTTGTGAAAATCAGGTCTAGCTGTCTACCCATGTAATTTGTGATGCCACTAACTTGGCTAAGGTTTGAATCAGCCAGGCGATCTAAGAGGAGACATTCTTTGGCATCAGAGGGATTAGTGGCAATGTAAAACGATTGATCGTCGGATGGAGCCCATTTAAGATAAGGAAGATTGAAATCAGCAAAGAAAAGGATTTCATCATGGGGATCCCGTAAATCATTAATGCTATCAATCGTATTAATGGTGAGTTCATAGGATTCAATAGGTTGAGATGGAAACATATAAAAGCAGATGATATAGAGCGCTTTACGGGGCAGTACAATCTTGATTGAAACGAAGTCGAGATATGGGGAAAAGGATATTTTAATAAGAGATGAGTCGATTAAGTTAAGGACGGCTATTAAAACGCCACAAGGACGGTATGTCGGTTGAGATCGTCGTCGCGGTAGACGTTAAAATTTGATGGGAACAATTCTTGGTTATTTATGCTAGGGATCAAGTTGGTTTAAGTCAGAGCGAAGATTTGGAATGGTAAAGCATGAGACTGTTGAAAGACTGTTTGGATTTTTGAGCGAAGAGCTCTTACATTCTGTTAATAGAAGGTGAGAGGAAGGTTAGCATGAGGGGCAGGAAGAGAATGGAAATTAGGGGCGAAAATATGTGTCGTGGTCGGCTCTGCTACGCTGGAGGTGGGATATCCGCTTTGAGTGGATATATTGACGAAAGCTATCTAGATCGTTTGATACTTTTGGGGGGGGGGGGGGGGGTATATTTGTATATCATATCTCACTCATAAAGCTACTGACTTAAATCCTTGCCCTGGTTCAATAGTTTTTTTTTAGAATTTTACTTTTGCAGTGGAATACACAATATCTTTCAGAATATTGATATTAAGTGACTTCAGCAAAACAGAAATTGTTGATTATCCCATAAATCCTAAATTTTTCTTATATTCTCTGCAGCTACAATCGTTACCTAATTGGAAGAATTGAGTCTTCAACAAATAAATATAAATTAATAAAGCACAACCATTTCCTTTTATATTTTACTTTAAAAAAATTTATTTAAATAATTTCCGATTCATAATCAAACGTTGCCTTTCTAGTAAAATAACCTGCTTATGCCACATAACTGTACTCATCACCTGATCTTGGCGTTCTCTCAATATATTGCTTGTCTATTAGCGATTCGATACATTTTTTAATCATTGAAATGCTAGGTGTGAAGCTTACTTTAGATTGTGATAAAATCTGCGAATAAATTTTTTTTTTCAATTATATTTAACTTGTATATGTAGATTGCATATCACTTACCTCCTGTATAAGCGCATTATGTCGTAAAACTTTTCGAGATTTCATAATTCGTACAATAGCTGCTTGTAGATAGAGCTTGCGATCTTCGTCAACCGCACTCATAGTATGTTCCACCTAAGATTGAGGAGTTTATAGATCATAACGAAAAGCAATCTTAATATCAATGTTTACCTCCTGTGGAGTTTCTTTTTGTAAAGCAGCAGTAATTTTAAACTTTGTTCTTTTATTTGTATATTCAAAATTCAGCTCAATTTTTGTGTCACCCTCTAAGTTCTCGGAACTCGCCAGAAGTAGCTTGGACTCTATCAAAGATTGCATGTGTTTCTGGAAAGTTTCATTGTTGAGCTGCAGTGTGGTTTGAATTTCCTTACAAGTTAACGAATCACAAGTTTCGAACAGCAACAACATGGCCATTTGATAAGTTTGCATTGTTACGATATAAGTTTTCTTTAAGAAACCAACTTTAAGTTCACCATGGCACAGGTGATGTAGCCAAGTTAATTTTCGGCCACTGAACGATGCATGATAAAAGTTTTCAAACTGTATGATGAAAAATATAGTGGGATGGGAGAAAGAATTTAGCATTAAAGGGAGACCTACCATCCTGATGGATTTCTCAAACTCTTGTGGTACAGCGAATGGTATAACAACTTGCGTGGGTCCCAAGGGCCAAGCGCCAGCTTGGAGAACTTTAATCGATAAGTTTATTCCTGTTAAAAATAGAAAAAAAAGTCAGACACCATTGAGGTTAACATGATTGCTAACGAACGAACCTAAATCTATATTTTCCTTCTTTAAGTGACTATTAAATTTATTATTTAGGTCTGCGGACAGCGATATGTCCGTGAACATTCGGTGTAATTTGTTTGTAAACTCATAACCGCATGCTTGCTGAAAATACAAATTAGCAAAGAAAATCGTTAATGATGACATTTTGTTAAATAATTGTTATTCCACATCATAGTATGGATCTCTGGAAGATTTGGCAATACAATTAATTATTTTTTTACAAAGATAGCGATGTGTTGCAAACATTTCTCATAGCCGAACATACATACATATATACTGTCGTTTTCAAACTGAAAATGAGATTTTTTAATTTAAATTTTGCGGAAAGTTAGGAAATATCTTTTTTTTATAGGTTGTAGGTACTGTCATTGACATTTTTGTGTCAATTACACTTGTATTCTGTGGACAACTGAAAGAGAGTTGGCTGATTTTTACAATGTCTAATTTTGTTGAATAAAATTTCTGCTTGAGAAATGTTGAGCATGTTGCAGAACGCCTTTGGTTACCTTTGCCAAAAGAATCTGTTAACAAGTTCTATAAACAATTTCAATAAGACAGAGTGTTGAAAAAATGTGGTTTTCAGCCGGTCAAAAACATCAACTTATGAACAACGCTTCGAGGAAATCAAAAATTTGTTACTAAAAAAGTGTCGACTCACCTTAAGTGCCTGTTCACATTGGTGGAAGCGCACCAAATTGCTTGAAAGAGAGGGAACGATTTTTAATAAGTGGAAACGAGAAGGGTTGCTTGCACCGAAAATCCATCTTCAATTTGGATTTTCGGGTGAAGCAAACCGTTCCATTCTAAATTCATTCCATTTTTGACAGTTTTTCTTCATTTATTCGTGACTGTTGGACAAACAAGTTGATTTGGCTTGCATAAATGACTACTTGGACGAAGGCGACTGAATGAAAATGACCTGATTCATGCGTTCCACTTGTCAAAAATTCAAGTGTGCTTCCACCAATGTGAACACTATTTGCCTTCTTGCGCTTGTCCTTCCCGCGCCAATGTGAACAGTCACTAAGATATTATTTAAATATCATATGATTCAATTTAAGCTATTTTGAAATACCATTTGGCCAGACGCGACTTAAATGGTTTGGTTCCAAAAACACACGATTTCTTTGAAAATTGTAAAGAAATGATTCCTGGCTATATGGCGATCACGGAACGTATCATAACTAGAGATAAAATTTGAATCTAGCTCATTGCGATTTCTGAGTATTCAATAAATTAAGAAGGCCACTCTGGAGACATTAATTCTAGTTCATAGAAGAGATTCACCATGAATAAATGCATAAGCTGAATGCCATTTCGTAAATAGAGTTTAACAACTGTTTCGTGAATTGGAAAAAAAACATAAGTGGAAGAATAAATAAAGACTGCAAAATTTATAAACCAAGTCACCTTTCAATTTGCCCACAGTAGAACAGGTAAAGGTACATTAGCTCTATTATAGAAAAAGTCGTGCTTGGAAAGATTTTTTTTTTATCTAATTTAAATTTAAATTGTCAATTGTATCATTTGGGGCGGTAAGCATTTTTCGGCATACTGCTATTATACAAGGTGGCGCAAAATTAATCATCCGATTTTGTTTTTGAATTAATTTTTTACTAAATAAAAAAAATGATTTTGAGTAAAAACAATTTCTTCTATTAAGTAGAAAAATATGGTATCCGTCAAGAGGCTGCCGCTAGTGTTGATACACATTTGTACCCGTTTTATTGTATTTCCCATGACTTTCCACAAAATTCCCGATGATAACTGTTCGCATTCCTGTCGAATATTCTCCTTAAGGGTTGCGATTGTCTGAGGCTTGTTTATATAAATCCGCGATTTCAAGTAGCCGCAAAGAAAGAAGTGTGGGATGGTTACATCGGGCGATCTTGCTGGCCATGCCAAATCGCCAAAACGGGAGATTACGTGACCGGGTAACGCTTTCTTTACAATATCCATTGTAGCTCGTGCTGTGGAAGCGGTTGCACCATCTTGTTGAAACCACATGTTCACCAAGCCCGGCTCATCCAATTCCGGCAATAAGAAGCCGTTTATCATGGCCCTGTAGCGTTCGCCAGTAACAGTGTCCGTATTGCCGATGTCGTCCTCAACAATAATACGGCCCAATCACACCGCCCGCGTGAACGCCACACCACACAGTGGCTTTGAGTGGATGTAATGGCTCTTCGTGCATCACACGCGGATTTGCAGTGCCCCAGAAACGAAGATTATTATATCTTATTGACGTAATCGCTTAAGTGGAAATGCGCCTTGTCGCTCATGATGATTTTCGAAACAAAATCGTCCTCTTCGTTATTAAGATTAAGAATGGTTTGACAGTAATGCGACTGACAGTCAGCAGGCATTAACTGATGCACTGTTTGCACTTTGTACGGGAACATGTGTAAGTCTTTCACCAAAATTCGCTGTAGGGTCAGTCTGGTGATGCCCAATTGCGTGGCCCGTCGTCTGGTTGATGTTTTTTCGATCTCAGCTACATCGGCAGCCACAGCCGAACGACCAGTCCGATGGCAGCCACGCCCTACATGGTCTCCTGTGGTTCCAGTCTGTTCGAGTTGAGTACCTACGCGCCGGAATGTTTGCCCAGTTGGAGCGACACGATTAGGAAATCGACGTCGAAATTCATGCTGCGCTAACACTACCGACTGATTTTTGGTCAAAAAAATCGACACAATTATTTCACGCTATTGCGGAATATAGCGTTCCATTGCTTGTCTGTTTGTATACTGGAGCTGTCTCGTTCACAATTGTCAAATATGATTGACGTATGACACCATTTACAAAAATTATAACATCTCCTGATAGGGTGATTAATTTTGCGCCATTTTGTATAACTATAACTCACGAATTCCTCACGAGTTCGTGGCTTCTTCAAAATTATATTAGCTTTTGATTGTAGCCTTGATGTGTGCACACTCATATGTAGATATAAAAAAGTAAATGAAAAATCTAATCTTATCTAATACAACTGATAAAGCCACCGACTAGAATGCCGAATATAAAGCAAACGAATGAACCGTAATAAATGTCATTTTGGAGAGAAGGTAATCTCATTTGACGCATCCCCAAGTAGCAAAAGAAATTGGAAAGGAATGTCTCATCCTTAATTTGACGCTTTTACGGAACTGAGCCCAGTACTGAACGAAACCAGGTTATTATAGACCCAAGTCCCAAAAAAAGATGAAGTCATATGTCTGGTAAGGCTGGATACTCTGCTGCATGGTAACGAAGCCAATGCTAAACACATAGTATGGGGAAATAATGAAATTAACCAATGACGAGTCCCTTTCTGATTTCATTATTTCTTCCAACCTTAAATTGTTGGTTTTTCAAGCACAGAAATTATTTATGGTTGGGAACTTGACTTGAAATGAGTCACTAACAGTATCGGCTACAGTATGAGCAATAGGAGAGCCTCCAACTTATAATTATTTTTGGACCACAACTGGATAAACTTCTAAATTATTGTCGAGGTAGAATCCCTCCTGTAGAAATTTTGAACATATCAACTGGAAGAATTTTGATAACATGTTGTATTAGAGACATACCAGCTCGTCGTATAGAGACGAGTACAGACATAGACTCTAAAGTATATAGCCACATTATAGAAAGTTGTGTATATAACTTTTAAAAGTGCGTGCGCTATTAGATACAAGAAAAAAAGTTGTTCACTTTGGTGGAGAGAGAAACTATCAGAAATTGGAAGCAGGACCAATGACATCATCCAATGGCCCTTGGCAACCTCAAAGAGGGCAACAAACTGATTAAGTTTCTGTCCAAATGACTCTCCATATGATAGGATGGAGCATAGGCAGGCTCAACAAGAAAATCCCTGGAAGCTCCGAATCAACTACTTTCCTGGGTGCAACCGGCCTGGTTTTTCTTCGCATCTGGATAGTGTCATAAATGGAAGATCTTGGGGAAAGATTAAGACAACTTTAAGAAAAAGGTTTCCTGGGCCATAAACAGATCCTCTCAATAAAAACCCACGGATCCTGTCGGTATCATCTCCATTATGCTACAAAATAAATTGAAGCACGTAGTACACCCTGTCATGGTAATTTTCTGGAGCTGTCTATATCTCTGCTATATTGCCGAGTTCTGGAACAAAGTTCGCGCAGTTATTATTCTAAAATCAAACGGACCAGCAGCGGGTTAAAGACTGTTATTACACGTATTTATAGCTGCTGAATTCCTATGCGATAATTGTAGTTGGTCATAGGACCCAAAATATAACAGAATAAGCCTAGGCTAGCTATGGAATAACTCTTTCAATTCTCTTGATACGAGGGTGGTCCGATAAGTACTTAGCCTACAAAAGAAAAACAAAATTTTTGGAGAAATGGCGATTTATTGTTCAATATAGTTTCCTTTTAGCTCGATACACTTGACCCAGCGAAGCTCCAACTTATTTAACCCGTCTGAAAAATACGTTTTCTCGAGGTCTGCAAAGTAGGCCTCTGTGGCGGCGATAACCTCCTCATTCGACTGAAATTCCTGCCCGGCGAGTGACTTTTTCAATTTTGGAAACATAAAGAAGTCGCACGGGGCCAAATCTGGGAAATACGGTGGATGGGGCAGCAGTTCATAGCCCAATTCAACCAATTTGGTCGTAGCGAGGGCGGAGGTGTGAGCCGGTGCGTTATCAAAAAAGAGCACTCTTTCCTTCTTCAAGTGGGGCCGTTTTTTCTTCAATTCGGCGTCTAATCGGCCCAATAATAAAATAATAATTTGGCATAGTACAGCCCTGTGACCGTTTTGCCCTTCTCCAGGTAGTCGATGTGGATCAAACCTGGTGAATCCCAGAAAACGGTGGCCATCACCTTTCCGGCCGATGGGCCAGTCTTCGCCTTCTTCGGAGCACGTTCGCAGTGTGAAGTCCACTGTTTCGACTGTTCCTTGGTCTCTGGTGTGTACCAGTGGATCCATGTTTCGTCGACTGTCACGAAACGACGCAGAAACTCCTTCGGATTTCGCTTAAACAGCGTCAAACACTGCTCTGAAGTAGTCTCACGGTTGCGCTTGTTGTCCGGGGTGAGCAAACGCGGCACCCATCGCGCCGACAGCATTCTCATGCCCAAAATTTCATACAGGATATGACCCACGCCATCTTTTTGAAATGCCTACTGTCTCAGCTATCTCGCGCACCTTCAATCGGCGGTCTGCCAATACGAGGTCGTGGATTTTTGTCACGTTATCCTCCGTGGTAGCCGTTTTCGGGGCACATGGACGTGGCTCATCAAAAACCGACATGCGACCACGTTGAAACTCGTTAAACCAATTAAACCGTCGCCATCGACGGAGAAGAGTCACCGTACACAGCATCCAAACGCTCTTTGATTTCGCTGCGCGATTTCCCTTCCAAAAACAAGAATCGAATCACCGACCGATATTGCTCTTTTTCCATTTTTTTAAAATCCGCGGATACTCCCGCTTCCACACGCGGTCAAAACAAAACTACGAGTTCGATCCGGCTGAAATTTCGATAGTACTAGAACGTACTACACGATAGCTCTTGCGATACTGGCGCCATCTGGCGGTGAGGCTAAGTACTTATCGGATCACCTTCGTATACTTAACACGTTGACTGCCAACTACGAATATACTCGTAGTGAAGCGTCTGTTTCAGGACGCCACCTACGAGTATACTGGTACTTTTTAGATGATTTTCAGTATTATCGACAAAATAAATTAATACGAGTTAACTTCGTAGCCAGCTACGAGTATTCTCGTACATACATATATATATATATATAATATATAAAAATAGAATCTAGACACCAATTTTACATCACCAACATAATGAAAAAAAGTAAAAATACCGCATTCAAAATCCTAATATTTCATATAGAAACAGAATTGGCCTACGGTGTACGCACTAGTAAATCTGCCATGGCAGTCAACGTGTTAAGTTTATGACGTATGCATGCCATTAAGTCATTTGTAAATTTCGTATTTGATTGTAAATCGGTTATTACCTAACGACTTTGAGATAATTGGATCATTAGTGAATTTTAGAGTTATTAGTTTTGTTCAGTTTATGGGTATACATGTAGGTACAGGAGAGAGACAGTCGGCTACGAACCACAGCGAGGATCAGATCGTTCAATAAATTCAGTATAAAGAAAGTTTCTTTTGTGTTTTATTTTCTCACCCCACTACAATTTTGGTGTCAGAAGTGGGATCGAGAAAGGAAAATACATATCTACATATGTAACTGAAAGACTAAAATGAACACGAAACGTAAAGGATAACTGAAAAAAGCAACGGCAAAGCATATACAGCAGCAACGATACTGCGAGTCATACAACAACACTTTATTAAGGCAACGGCAACGGAGAAACACAGCGACGGCAAAGCATATACAACACCAGCAACGATATCAGGTCATACAACAACAACACTTGAGACAACGGCGACGGACACACAAAAAAAAAAAACTACGCGCACAACAAAAGGAAGAAAAGAAATTCAGTAGCGGTAGTGAGACAATCGAAATTGGAATACCGACGAAGTCAGTACAGTCACAAGTAGTGTCGTCGAATGGAAGATTGGCTAAAGAATTGTACGATAGTTCGATTACGCGCACTCTGTAAGTCACGAGGGTTAACTACTCATTACCGGGCTAAAAGTGAGTTAGTCGAAAGACTAATCAGGGACAACATTAAAGAACAAGATCTTATTAAACTAAGAGGAGAAATCACCGAGGAAGTTTCATCGGAGGGAGACCGTAACAAAAGTGACGAAGAATTTGCCGGGGAGCAGAGTGCGGTGGATGGTGACGTGGAGCGCAAATCGGAACAAACACAGGTAAAAAAAATGACCAGTAGTATTAACTTTAGGGACATCGAAGACGCATTGGAAACATTCGAAGGTGCGCCGGCTCAATGTATTGTACAGTGGGCAAAAAATTTCGAGGGCATTGCAACGACTTGTGCTTGGAACGATGTGGAGAAATTCATTTACTCCCGCAAATTAATAAAAGGTGTTGCGAAGCTCTTTGTCGAGGCCACCCCAGAAATAAAAAATTACAATACCTTAATCGAAAGCCTGAAGGCGGAATACTCTACACCTCTCGCTAGCATTGAAATACATAACATGCTTAGGATGCGTATGAAAACAGAGAGTGAAACGTATTTCGAGTACCTGTATAAAATGATGCAGATAGGTAATAAAGGGGATATAGATGAACGGTCTTTGATCGCATACGTGGTGGCGGGTATAAGGGATGACCCACATCGTAAGGCAGTATTATTCGGGGCACAGTCAATAAAAGAATTAAAAGAAAAGCTGAAAGTTTACGAATCTATCCAAGTAAGTGCCCGTATGGAAAACCAACTTCCGACACCAACATCTGCACATGGAAACGCCTGGCGACGAGAACAACAACGATGCCAAAACTGTGGCGCCCGCTCACATCAAGCGAATATGTGTCCACACAAGGATAAAGGAACACGATGCTTTCGCTGCAGTGATTTTGGACACATCGGTCGGAACTGTCCGACTAATGCAAACGCAGGTAGAGCAAATCAAACAAATTGCATTGAAGTATCAAACATCGCAGAACCCGACAGTCAACCTTCGTTCCGCCCTGCAGAAATGCACACAACCGTCAGGATAAGCGATATCGAGATTTCAGCGCTTGTTGACACTGGTAGTGACGTTACCATCCTCAAGCACTCAGTATACGATCGGCTCCGATCTGCCGCCATGCTGACTCCAGGAATAGTTCTACAAGGCTTTGGGTACAATTCTAATCAGACACTTGGTGCATTTCCCACGACTGTTTACATCGGTTCCAACTATTTTCATGTAAACTGTCACGTCGTACCAGACTTATGGATGTCACCGGATATGATCATCGGGAAAGATATTCTGTCGCTCACTAATCTCTCGGTTGCAAGAGGAGAGGTTAAGATTGAGCGCCTGCAACACTCATTCAGTCCAGAATTACCTTGCCATAACGAAGTGGATTTCATCAGTACCGAACCTGGAGAAGCGCCATACGATATTGATCGACAAGTAAGCCCTCAAATACGAAATGAGATTAATCTTTTGGTTAGTAATTACAGACCTATCACGCCATCAACGTCAGCTATAGAAATGCGCATCGATTTACTAGACGATATTCCGGTGTATCAAACACCACGGCGTTTGTCTCCACTCGAAAGGGATGTTGTGCGGAAACAGGTGGACGAATGGCTGCAGGAACAGATAATCCGCCCTAGTAAATCGAATTATGCCAGTCCCGTAGTGCTAGCACAAAAGAAGGATGGGAACTACCGTTTATGCGTCGACTACAGGAAACTAAATGCCAAAGTTATTCGAGACCGATACCCTTTGCCTCTGATAGAAGATGTCCTAGATACTTTGAGTAGTGCAAGAGTTTTCACGACTCTAGATCTACACAACGGCTTCTTTCACGTTGACATCGCCCCTTCCAGTCGCCGCTACACATCATTCGTGACTCCAGATGGCCAATATGAATTTTTAAAAGCACCGTTTGGTCTTTGTAACTCGCCGCCTGTATTTCAGCGGTACGTTAATGTGGTATTTGAGGACCTTATACGTTCGAAACTTATAAGCATATACGTCGATGACATAATAATACCATCGGAGGATGAAGTGAGCAACATGGAAACGATACGCAAGGTATTTGAGATAGCGGCTAAGAACGGTATTCAGTTCAAGTGGAAGAAATGTAAGTTCCTTAAACGAGAGATCACATATTTGGGGCATATAATTAGCAAAGGGTGTGTGAGACCGTCGGAGGAGAAGACGAACGCAATTCGGCATTTTCCGGAACCACGAACAATGAAAGAGATACAACGTTTCCTGGGGTTAACAAGCTATTTCCGTAAGTTCGTTAAGGACTTCTCTTCGATCGCCAAACCGCTTCGAGATCTTACGATACAAGATGTGAAATTCGAATTTGGACCCGATCAACGTAATGCGTTTCATACCCTTAAGCGTATTATGTGCAGTGAACCGGTATTAAGAATTTTCAGCCCCTGCTTGGAAACTGAGCTGCATACTGATGCAAGCAAAGATGGCGGCGGGGCTATTCTTTTACAGCGATGCCCAGAGGACCAACAGTTTCACCCCGTATTTTATTACAGTTTCCAAACGAATGAAGCTGAACAACGATACTCCAGTTACGAACTGGAAATTTTGGCTGTGGTTCGAGCATTGAAGAGGTTACGGCACTATCTCCTAGGTATCAAGTTCACCATTTTCACGGATTGCCAGGCTTTCGAGATGACGATGAAAAAGCGAGACATAAACGCCAGAGTTGCACGATGGGCTATGGTGATCAACGAGTTCCAGTGTCCAGTGAAACATCGGAGGGGGTCAGCCATGCAGCATGTCGATGCACTAAGCCGATGTCCGGCAGTTTTTTTGGTGGAAGATGGCCTACTCGAGAGGATACGGAACGCTCAACGAGAAGACAGCCAGTGCAGCATTCTGCTCGATGTCCTGGTCAAGGAGGAACGCTTTCGAGACTACGTCCTGAGGAATGATGTGCTCTACAAATACAGTGAGGGTGACTATTTTCTTGTGTTGCCCAAAGCTATGCAGAGGGAAATTATCATGAAGACTCACCTGAACGGTCATATGAGTGCTAGACAGGTGGAAAAGATAGTTAGCAGGGATTACTACGTTCCAAAGTTGGCGGAGAAGGTAACTTCTGTTATTAAAAACTGTATAAATTGCATTCTCGCAGATCGAAAAGCCGGAAAACAGGAAGGGCTCCTGAACCCGATAGACAAACCGGAAATACCGCTTCACACTTTCCACGTCGACCATCTGGGTCCGTTACCTTCCACGTCAAAGAACTACAATCACTTATTTGTAATAGTGGATGCCTTCACTAAATTCGTGTGGATTTACCCGGTGAAGACGACCAACGCTGAGGAAGTGATCACGAAACTGGATCTGAATAGTGACACATTTGGGAACCCTTTAAGAATCATCAGCGACCGAGGGGCAGCTTTCACTTCCAAAAGTTTCGACGAATATTGCCAACGCCGCCATATACAACACGTCAAGATAACCACCGGTGTTCCCCGAGGTAATGGCCAGGTGGAAAGGATCAATCGGACGATTATCGCTGTCCTTTCAAAGCTGTCGGTGGACGATCCAAAAAAATGGTTCAAGCATGTGCCTAAACTACAACAAGTGCTTAACTCGATGGTTGCAAGGAGTACAAAGAGGTCACCGTTCGAACTTCTGGTTGGTGTTCCAATGCGCGGAGATATATCCCATGATCTGCTAGCCATGATCGAAGAAGAAATGATTCAGATGTTCGAGGAAAGGAGGGATGAGCTTCGCGAGTGTGCCAAAGCACAAATTATGCGGTTACAAGAAGAAAACAGAAAACATTACAATCTACGCAGAAAAAGGGCGACCATATATCGCGTTAAAGACCTGGTTGCGATAAGGCGAACGCAATTCGCTCCTGGTTTGAAGGTTTTTCCAAAGTATTTAGGTCCATATGAGGTGGTTCGAGTGAGCGGCAAAGATCGCTACGATCTGGTCAAGGTGGGTAGCCATGAGGGTCCGCAAAGAACGTCATCTGCAGCGGATTCTATGAAACCATGGGCTGGAATCATTCGTGATTTTGAATCATCGGAGTCCGATGATGAAGTCAGGAGGGCCGAGATGTAGGTACAGGAGAGAGACAGTCGGCTACGAACCACAGCGAGGATCAGATCGTTCAATAAATTCAGTATAAAGAAAGTTTCTTTTGTGTTTTATTTTCTCACCCCACTACATACATACATATATGAGAGTGAAGTTCCCAATAGTTTCGAAATCTGTTACTGAAGAGAACTACTGATATATGCTTATTTTGGCTTTTGGTGTAAATCACACCAACATGCTGCTTACAGAAGAGTTGGAAAACCAACATGAATCCCGTATTCAGAGCAACGATGTCGCTAAACAACTATTCCCATACAGAGGAATCACACGATTTACACAATACATACCATCAAAGCCTGTGTAAATCGTAAACACAATACATACCATCGAAGCCTGTGATATTCGCTCATAAACTTATCGCGGAGGATGACTCTAATTCCAGGCTATTTTATCCTGACATTCTTAATGAACTAAACAGGCATGAAATCTAAAAAATACCCCATATAGACAATTGTCTTCCAAGGTATAACTTCAGCCAACATTTTAAGGTCACAATTCCCTCTCGACACACCTGGGAGAAAAATAGATCTTCCTTCGATCGTCAATCATATGTATGGTACACAGATGGATCCAAAACGAACGAAGGTGTTGGGTCTAGAATTACGGAGCTAATACACATCTATCACAGCATAGACAGCATATTCGCAATTGAACTTTACCTCAGAGAAAATATAGATAGAGTTATAACCAATCTTCTTCTTCTTCTTTTCCTTTTTCCGGCGTTGTTATGGTCAGAAGTGTAGGACCATTTTGTGACACGGGCATGCTCCAGATTTTTTTGTTTGATCTTACTCTTACAACACCGGTGATCTCCAGTCGTGTCAACCCACTGATTTGCATATACACTTGTGGGGCAGTTTAATGGTGGTATATGTGTCCCTAGGCTCACTTTGGTGTTTTCTAAATTGCCTAATGTGATTTTTGTTTACCTTTGTTTTAGTCGCCTTTTACGACAAGCGAGAGGTATCGCTTACCCGTCCCTGCACGGAAAATAGAGCTATAACCAATAAAAACATTTATATTCTCTCTGACAGCAAGGCTGCACTTTTAGCTCTTAAAAGCTACGAAGTCACCTCTAAATTGGTATGGGACTACTAACAACTATTACGCCAGCTGATCAACACAAACAGAGTTCACCTCATGTGGATACCAGGACACAGTGGTCATATAGGAAACGAAAAAGCAGACCTATTAGCAAGAAAAGGCTCTGCATCACCATTCATGATGCCAAGAGGCTTTTTGGAGGCTTCTGCTATCTGTTGGAGCACTCAGACACAAATACTGGTTCATTGTACTGCCAGACAGACACCTTAGATGGCGTTGGAGCTCATGTGGAGCCAGAGCCAAGCTTCTTTTTACTCACTTATGTTGTGTGCGATTTGTTTTTCCACATAAGTGAACGGAACCTAAAGCTTAATGCCGATTCCGTACGGCGAGAGCCGAGAAACTTTTTCATGGCAAGTATACAACCAGTTTTTGGTTTTGCCAGTACCCCGCCGAGGAGGGACGCCGCGAAATAATCATTCGATGGCGTTGGTGTTATCGGGATCCGAACTCGCTCATCTTGCGTCAGCGGCCGACACACTACCCACTGCGCCACGGAGCTCCCTTGCGGCATACCTACCAGCACAATAAAATGCTACATAAAGGAATGGTTGAGGAACGCGACCAACCACTACTGGTACAAACGGAAGGTAGCAGATAAGCCAAGATGTTCCTACCAACCACTTCCCTTAAAAGAACGAAACAACTCCTTTAACTTGCTAGGAGTCAAATTCGTATAGTCACAGGATTTCTCACTGGAAACTGCCCGGTCAACAAACATCTTAAAACCATGGGCATCACACAAGATGGCAGCTGCAGAATGTGTAACGAAGAGGCAGAAACAGCAGAGCACATACTGTTCCACTGTAATTGCCTCATTAATACACGATCCACACACCTAGGCAGGCATTATCTTGAAGCAGAAGAAATCGCTACTAGTTCACTCAAAAGCATACTAAGTTTTATTATGAACTCAGGATTTTTGAGTGAACTTTGAATGGGGGACATCACAATAGGCCCATCAGAGGCCGCAGTGATTAGGTGACATTGTCCCTCCCCCCACCTTAATCTAAATCTAATCGATGCGTTGAAATACGGAAAAAAGTTTGGTGGGCTTGTGACTCCAGCAACGGATACCCTTGCATATTCTGTATATAGACAAAGAAGATGGACATTAGAGAGCTGTAAATTTGGGCGAGAAGATGATGATTGAATTAACAGCCAAGTACCAATCCGCCGGGAGAACTGTGGCTGACAATTTCTTGGCATTTGTTGGAACTATTCGACGGAATAAGAAATGCATTCCCAAAGAAATGCTTCCGGATCGTAGTCGCTTAACACAATCCATTATCTTTGGATTTACGGATAATATTGCAGCAATGTCTCACGTTCCGGAAAAATCTAAGGCAGTCATTTTACTGTCAACAGTTCACTATACCGAATTGGTTGGAAAGCAAGAAAGCCACAAGCAATTCTTTTGCAACAAACATAAAGCTGGCGTCGACGTCATGGATCAAAAGTTGGGAGAATATACACTTGTGCTCATATAATTAAGTCATCAGAATTATTTCTCTTCTTGGATTATTATTTATATATATGTATATTATATATTATTTCTCAGAGGGAACTTTTGTTGTGGGGTTTTCTGGCGGAAACCGACCTTTTTATAATACCCCATCGATTTTCTATGGGGTTAAGGTCAGGACTTTATGCAGGCCACTTTTATTTTTTCCTTCTCAAGCCATGACAACGACACGAGAGCAGTGCTCCGGGTCGTTGTCGCGCTGAAATGTCCACGCAAGTGGTAAATTGTCAGCAAAATCGCCGTTTAGGCGGTATTTTAAAATTTGTTTGTACATTTCACCTGTCATTTTTCCATTTATCTGGACAATTGAACCCACTCCAGATGAGGTGAAACATTCCCAGACCATAACCGATGAGCCTCCGTGTGTGACGTTTTTTTTTGTATATTTAGGGTCCAATTCTTTTATTGGGGGTCGTCGTAAATATGGCCTTCCGTTCTTCCCGTTCTTCTAATCACTCCAGACTATCGTTTTCCAGAATGATGAGTCCTTATGCCAGTGTTCACGAGCGAATTCCAACCTTTTTTTTATATTTTTTTTGGATACATTTGGTTTTCGCCTCGCAATTCGGCCATTCAAATTATTCTCATTTAGAAGCCTTCGGACAGTCTGCGCTGAGATATTTACACCGTAATGGCTCTGCATTTCCGCTCTTATTTCAGTTGAGGTGAGAAATGAATCTAATTAACTCATCCTTATCAACTTCCGGTCCTCAGTTTTAGTGATCTTTTGAGGTTTCTTCCGGGGTTTGTCATTAAATGTGGCATTTTTTTGCAATAATTAATGGCGTTGTTAATTTTGTCACGAGAAAAGCTTAAAAGCTTTACAACTTTTCCAACGCTTTTCATTTTCTGAAAGGTTTCCCATATCAGCTAGCGTTCCGAGCTTTTCTTCTTTCCCATTGCAACAATTTTCCGTTTTTTTCTTTATTTTGCATTTCAAAAGAAAAAAATATTAAAATTAAACTCATTTAATTGAGCTTGCACTTCGTAAATAGTCAACTTTTTCAGATAAATGACTTAATTATATGAGCACTTACTCGTACTGCTTACTGTAAATGACTGATCGCTATTTCCCAAAAGATCATTTTTTCCCTGTTTTATTCTAATAAACACATAACTGAATTGACAGAGGATCACAGTCATGCACAAAAAAATATATACTTTCACGGATAAAGAAAATAGTTGGCAATAATGCAAACATTTTCCCTGTGACTTAATTATATGAGCACAAGTGTACATGTTGGATGTCGCAAAATTAGCATCTTTCATTATTTACCAAAAAGTAAATAATATGAGTGCAACGAACAAAACCAATTCACGTCGACAGTGTTTGCATTCTTTAATTGAGCAGTTAGTGACCCCTCAGATCGAAGCAAGGATGAACGATATAAGGATAACAGAAGTGTTTCCCGTTCGAAATGGCATCGAATCTTTCTTCAGTGATTCATTGCAAAATAGTATTCCCCAGCCCAGCGGTAGCCATATATCAACGGGGAAGAAAAAGTCATGTAGAATTTGCAGAATAAACGTTAAGCTACAAAGAAAAATCAGATTGGCATACTTTGCTTGCGAAGAACCTGTTTGTTAACAATGCAGTATTCGGTTACGTAAATGCCATAAATCAAGAAAATACTTCGTCATATCAACGCTATGCCAATTTTATGTAAAAAAAAAACTTTAAATTAAAGATAAAAATAATATGACCAAAAGAACAAAAACATTTCAAGAATTTCATTGAGTTCTATCAATTTTTTATACAAAGGGAAGGAAGGTTTTAAAAATCCATTGACAGAAGGGTTAAACAAACTTTCTCAAAATAAAATATCTTAAAACTGAACAGAAATTATACCGAGGATTATCAGCTAAATTTCGAGCAATACGGACCGAGATAATCTCTACATCTATAAAAGAGAAAGTATTTTCCTGTTTGTCCGCGAGTAGAGACTAGGTACGTAACGGTACCTCAACAATATACATATATGTCAATCGATTTGTCTTGATTACCCGTATTCATAGGATCCTAGGGTCTAAAACCCATTTTATATGATTATAGAGACTTATGGATCCTATTTTATATTTTACACACATATTTCAACAAAATGCCTGAACATATTTGAATATGACTTTATTCCTCTATTAGTACATTTCCTGATGAAGAGATTGATGTATCAATCATTATTCTGTGATTCTTATAACGGAAGTAATAAGCAAAAATGTAATTATTTGAGATATGCACATTTCACAGATATGCGTAGGTCATTGCAATCAACAGCCCACCAGTGGAGTGCAGGCACATTCATGTTTGTCAAACAAACTTTTTTCTTCTCTATTCTTCCTTTGGACTATTGTAGGTTTCTTATGTTAATATTTATCACAATGCGGCATTCGAGCGCTCGGGCTTTTGGGAGTTGTTGTATCGACTTACGATAAACCTATGTCAAACGCGCGACCTAGGAATGTCTATAACGAGATTTGGCTTCAGGCGCTTTGACAGAAATGACTGAAATTTTACTTTTTAATTTTTTTTCTTTTTTATTTAGTCACAAATAACATTAGTCAATAACAATAGTTATATAAACATTGTCAGCTGTCAAAACGCACGACCGAATAGCCAGTAGCTCTACTCTGGCGTTGAGCTCGAGCTTACGATATTTATGATATTAGTTAAGGCAACGCCTGAAGTTGCATTCCGTGTTACTCCGGATGAATTCATTGTTTCCACTGACGCTGTCAAAAAGCCGAGCGTTCGAGCGCCACATTATGATATGACCATAACTGTTTCAATAGAACAGAAAAATGACATTCGCACGCGAGTTTTCGCTGTCAATAATAAAACGGTTAATGTGGGAGTTGGGTACATGTTTATGTGCTTTTAACGGACCTTTTTTTTGTTTTTCTCTATTGTCTGTTTGCTATTTTGTTCCAAATGCACGTACTTTATGCACATATGCATGCATATATAAATATATAACACCTTAATGACATAGAAATAAAATAAGTTACTGTGAACTACAACTGACGCGACAAATTCAGTCGAATCTCAGTTTGTCCAGGTTGTATGACAAACACCATAAGAGCTCTTGAACCTGCGCGAACCCTATAAAAAAAATCTATCAAAGGACCCAGCAAAGCTGGGACATCCAGCTAGTAGTTTAATAAAATGAATCTCTCCCCTAAGGCAAAGACTAGACTTGTTCTGAGGATGATAAGATTGCAGAAAACATTACAACAAGAGTGTGTCGCCCCATGACATTTATAGATTAATAATTACTCTATGACTATAAGAATGATTATTTCGCGGCTTCTCTCCTCGGCGGGTTACTGGCAAAACTTCCCTTTGTACACTTGCCTTGATAAAGCTACTCGGCTCTCGCCGTTCGGAATCGGATTAATCTTTAGGTTCCGTTCACCTGTGTGAAAAACAAATCGCCCACAACATAAGTGAATAAAAAGAAGCTTAGATCTGGCTCTTCATGAGCTCTAACGTCATCTAAGGTGTCTTTTTGGAAGGACAATGCACCAGTTTTTATGTCTAAGTGCTCCAACAGATAGCAGAAGCCTCCAACAGTGATGATATGACCATTTACGAGTCAATTTACTAAACCACGTCAACGACATATCTAAATATCAATACGATGCCAGTTGAAATACCTCTACGTTATTCGTTATTGCGATTAATCTCTGAACCGTAATATGCAAAGATCAAGACTGATTTATGTTACAAAAGAATAGAGAAAGATACAGTTGTGCGATATACATACTTGAAGGTGGAATAATGAAAAGGTATCAAAAATGTAGAAATTAAAAATCGATTGATCATTCGAGGTCATATCATTTACTAGGATTATAATGGGAAGTTGTGAACGATGATAAAAAAACGGGCATATTATGACACATGATAACACTAGCTATAAGATCATGAAGCCAATGTATGTATGTAAGACTATGAATCACAAAGTATCGTGTGTGACTTGCACGTGCGACTTGAATCTGAGACTGAGAAAAGAAAGGAAGGGAAGTGGTGTTTTCAATTGATTTAGTTTGTCTGTGTAAATCAATATTTCTCAATAAGAAAACATACAAAAAAAATGTTTAGTCTTTACTGCACTGATATGAACCGAGAATCACTCAAATGATTTGGAACAAAATCTCTTAACCGACCGAGGTCAAATAACCGGCAGATAAGGTACTAACACTAATGCCTTTAAGAAACACCAATTCAAACATATCTTTTCCGAACCTAATGAGAATGGAAAAATTCTAGATGATAAACACAAAATATACACAACACTATCGTGATTGTTTTTCAGTTCCATGAGTACATCTCTAAATATTTGTTTACCTTTAGCCTATTGATCATTGCCTCTTCTGCGTCCATACTTTGCGACTGCTCGTGAATCAACCTTTATTAAAAAACAAAATCATATGAAAGAGTATTTAATTTATTTTTAATTCAAAGTTTCCCATACCTTTTGGCTAACATCCGGCTATAAAACTTCTGATACACATCTTTATCCTCAATGTACTTGAATATCGTTATGTTATTAGTTAATTTAGTATCAATCTCTGTCTCTGATGTTTTCGATTTCTTCAATAAGGTATCACAGTACTTTGCAACCAGCTCAGCACTTCGACATTGCTGCCGATCGTTGGGACGACGATTGATTACGCTGGCACATGCCTTATCCAATGCACTAAGAAACAACGAATCATTTTCAAAGACATCAGCAATAAGCTCGTGATATTTCTGATGCACTTTAAGCATATTTTCAACAAATTGAATATGCATGTTCTCCCCTTTCAAGGTTGATATCGTTTCGATACCCTCGTTTTTAATATGATCTAAAAATGTCTGAGTCAATAGGGTCTTTAGACGATCTGGAATCGGTTTGAGCACGATATACATATTCCGCAAGTCCTTGCGTCTCTCTTGCGATACCATCTCTTTACACTCTGAATAGAGAAAGTCCAACCGATCGTTGATGAAACCTTCCTCGCACTGCTTACGTAATTTTGAAACAGAACTGGACCGTAGCCGAGAAAACGAAAGATTAGGAATAACCTGAGGGAATTGCTTCTCTATTGTACGCTTACCTAAAATGCAAGAACTTTTGAGCACGTTTGTTTTCATCGTCTAAGATCTTAATAACTTCTTCCATATACTCGCTAACCGAACACCGTTGTAATAGTTTCGAAGACTCGCTATTATAGTACTCCCCACTAGCTGTCAACATTGGAGTCTCGAACAGTTCTTGATAAAGTTTCAGTGACTTGACAGAACCCGTATTTTTATAATCCTGTACTTGCACGAAACTCAGGATAACACCATGGATTATTTTAACACGATGCGATGTGATTTCAGCGCTTTTGCAACGATCTAGTCGTATTCCTTCGAGAATATGTTTGACCAGATCTTTTCCCAATGATTCGATCATATACTGTCGCCATATATCGAGACCTGTTTCGATCTTAATCAGTATGCATTCGATTGACAAGGAAATTTGAATTTTTACCTAGTTCTCCGATCTCCATGAGCTCGTGGGTTTCAGGACAAAGCTTACCGTATATGATGTCTGCGTCCGATAGTTTCTGTCTTTTAATATGCTGCTGATTGAGATACCTTCAAAGATAAGGGCAATCAAATAGATATTGGGTCTCGGTTGGAAAGAAGTACAAACTTACGAATACAAACGATCTAAATAGTCAATTCCCTGACTGTATTCCGACCATGTATCATAGTATCTCTGCAGTAAATCTGGTTGACTCTTATCGCCTATGTCCAGGGAATTTTGTGGAGCCACTTTGGTTGCGAGCATATTTTGAACATGATTTTCTAAAAATTGTTTTGTTTCAAAATATAATTTCTCTGCCAAGGATTCCGGGTGAGCCACACATAATGAATACACATCGCTAAAAGATCAAGGAAAGGCAGATTGATTATTTCAAAAACATAATGCGAACCTTAGCTTACCTAAATCTGTTATTCCACTCATCACGCTGCACGTTACCAAGTGTTATCACCGCCTCGACTGTCTCTCGTAGATCATGCCAAACTATATTGAAATTCACCACTTTCGGTTTCAATGACATTCTCCTACCTAAAGCACAAAAACATTAAAATAAAATAATTGTTTAAAGAGTGAAGTGTCGGTAGCGATACAAAGGAATAAAATAATTTTAGCCAAGTATTGTGGCTTTGTGTGTCTATTTTTAATTCGTCGAAAAGAAAGAAATAACCGAATTCGCATTTAATAAAAAAACATTTCTTCAATTAGTTTTCAGTAAATAAACAGAATGAGAGCACAATTTAAACGACATGCCTAACGCACGTATGTATGTATCAAAATTCGAAAAGAACTTGCCTTTACCTAAGTAATGATAAATAGAAATTTATATTTCTGATTCAGAAATTTAGAGGACGACACCACTTATAAAATCACACCAGATGAAACGATTCAAGAGGAACGCAATAAGAAGGGAAATTTTCGTTTTAAAATTGTTGTGACAAGTTGAAATTTTTTTTCGTTCAAATAATTTATATAATATTAATTTGAAGACAGTTTGGTATATACCTTTTGTGAATAAACGTAATTCTGTGAAATTGATTTTCTTGTATAGAAATTTTATAGAATCTGTCAAATGTTTGACATTTGTTGTTTTTGCCGTTTGACAATTCTCTGATGACGAGCTTTGCTGCGCATAAGGACTTGCCAGTGAAGCTTTACTGATGTTTATCTGAAACTGGTGAGCAATTGCTTATTCGAAATGAATTGGAAAAACAAAAGTCATTCAAATGGTTCATTTCTTCCAGTTTCCATTGCGATCGTTTTGGGTATTGGAATTTGTTTGATTTGTTTAAAAAACAAATTTAGTTTGTATTTATCTACTGATAGATTGAAAGATCTAGGTACTTGTAGTAAATAGAATATTTGCAAATTGTGTTTTATTGACGCCCTGATTTTAGTGCATTAATTCCTGATCATTTTCTTATACTCATCCTCTTACAACTTTACGACAATTTTGAATGAACATTATTTCCATATTGGAAATACATTTTTAGACTATTGTAAATGGGTCACACGGCACAGCTGTAGATGATAAACACGCAAAATTTACAATTCGTTCTGTCAACTGTCATTTCTGATCTTCATAAACAGCAAGGAGACGTTGATTTCTTGTATAATTTCTTGGTATAGTTTATAAAATTGCATTTTAAACTATTTTCTTTGCAGTTAATTTTAGCAACATGTCATTGATATGTTCGTATCAGAACTGCCTGTCGGTTAAATATCCTTGCGGTAGTACAGCATTCTTCCGCTTACCCAGCGATAGCCGCCGAAGTGTATGGATTAGAAATTCCGGAAACAAAGCCCTTCAAAATATCAGCGATAGAGCTCACAGATTTTTCTGCGAGAATCACTTTCGAGAGTGTGATATTCGAACACAGTTTAACCGAAAAATATTAAGGAAACATGCGGTACCAATCGAGCATGCCTCTATTAAGGGAGCCGATTATTCGGAGCCTTCACTATGCGACGAGTAAGTACTTGAATACCATAATGTATAAATTCGCATTCAGCGTCAAAATAATTTGCTTGGGACTTCTCTACATATCGGCTGCAAATTACTGAACTTACCTTCTAAACGAACATAATGCCCAATCCAATCATATTCTTGCCTCGCACAAACTCTTTGTATTATTAGGAATAACTTGTCGTTTATTTTTTTGTGAAAATCAATGCTTTATTGAAAGTATGTACATATTAGTATTGTCCATCGGCAGCCACTACTTTTTTTCCAGGATATGAATCACAGAATATAAATTCCATGAAAAACAATACACTTTTTCATGCTATCCGAAAATCGACCCATTTTTTGGCATCTTCATAAGAATGTAAATGCTGCTCAACCAGGCTATATACTATACGCCATCGGAAGGGACAATGCCTGGTGAAAACGATACGATAAGTAGGGCAGGGCTTCCCATATAAGCGCCTCCATGCAGGTTTTCATCCATTTTGCAACATGTGGCTGAGCATTGTGATGTAGCAAAATCACTTTTTCTTTAAATTCTCAGCTCGAACGCATCAATTGCAGTCGATAGCGATTTGCCGTTCGGAGCAGCTCATAATAAACTACACTTTGTTGTTCCCATCAAATGCAGAGCAGAATCTTCGAGCCATATGTTTGCCTTTTCCGACCAAGGTTATCGTACGGTACCCACATTGCCAGTCACGATCTGACTCAAAACACGTTTCTTTTTCTGTTGTTGAACCATCAAATGGAAAACACGGTTCGAGGTATCTCGGCTTCACCTCGTATGGCAACCAATGTCCTTGCTTCTAGCAATGCTTTCAAGCGTTTCGCAGCTGCTTTGTCGTCTACTTATAATGAATTTGTAAGTTCATCTGGTGTCTGACATGAGTCTTCACGAAGTAATTCCTCCCATTCTTCGTATTTTTGAAGCATCGAAATCAATCTCTGTATGTGTAACTTTTGCGAGAGAGCATGCTAACCTTAAGTCTCCACAGGATGTATGTTTAAGCTGCAGAACATTTATGAGTGCACTAAAATTACCCGCAAATACTCTTTCCCATATGCTCTTTCCATCAAACCCAACATGTTTAAAATAGTTGTCTACAAACCATCATATACTGAAGTTCAAATTTACCTGTTTACTTCATTGTAGATACGTTACCGTCTTAAATTACATTAGCGTAGTTCTGATAACGTTATCGGTTGAGAAACAGCGAGTCACCAAAATTTCTCCCAACGTACACTAAGGCTACGTTTATGGCGAAGCATATTCGCAGGCGATCAGTTACATACTTACGTACATAAGGAGGTGTCTATGGCGCGGCGATTTAAGCAAAGAGCGAATTCAGCGACTGGAAACGACTGAAGCGACTACGAGCGACGAAAAAATGCAATCAAAACGTTTTGAATCAGTTTCGCGAATCACTCGTTCAACATGGACACATTCACTGAACTTATGCGTGAAAAGCAATGTTTGTGAAATCTTCGGCATCCTGATAACCACAATAAAATTTTAATACGAGATTCTTGGGCAATAACAATAAGCGCCTAATTTTTGCTCACATGTTGTTCAATTACCACTGTCACAACACGAATGAAACTAGGCGAAATAGCTCTGCCATAAACAGTCAATCGCCTGCGATTTCGCTGGTAACGATATCGCTTGCGACCGTGCGAAAAGCCATCGCGTCGCACGACGCGAATACGCTTCGCCATAAACGTAGCCTAATGCGTTAAATTAGAAATTACAAAATGCCTCTCTAACTATCCTCATTTTACGCAATCTCTGTTACCTAAGGTCCTCTTCCATCGCTCGTGCTCCTGGCATCTAAACGCTTAATATGGATCAGTTATCCTAGGCCCAGAAACTCCTAGCTCTCTAATAACTCTGTCGTTTTATATCCATAATGTATTAATTAAATCTTCCTTCATCAGTTAAACAAACTGGACCGAAATTACCATTCTCTAGAGATATATTGAGTCTCTTCATTGGCCTCCAGCAATAATCGGGGTGATTAAGATCTTGCAAAGGCTCTTTCAATAAGCGCGGGTAGATGTTGAATAATACAAATGTATATGTTGGAATAGAGCAAATTTTGTGTGAGGTATTAAGAAAATTTTTTATTTTATTTTATAGGCCCATGTATGCCACGATCTGTGGCCCATTATTATTCTGCATGTCTATCAATGACTTAACGTCTATTTGTAAAAACGTACTTTTACGCTGATGATGTCCAATTTTTCTGTCTCGACCTCTAACCAACATGCCTGAACTTACCTCGTGTATCAACGTCGATAATGGGCTCCTTGTCATCCCCATTTTTAAGAGACCCCTGGTTTTCAATGTCTTGCCTTTTCAATATTAGGCTTAACTTTGTTAAGACTATCGTAGTGCCTAGGATATGTAATTAACCGAGGTTTATCCTGTCATGATCATATAAACCTTGTTATTGGCCAAATCTACAACTGCCTTCGTAAGTTGTGGTCCACTGCGAGTTTTACTCCTGTTGAAACCCTAAGAGGCTAGTTGTAGTTCTGATAGTACCGCCCATACGCTATTTTGAAGTAGTTTATAGCACCCTAGACTCAGCCTCACTGCATATGCTTCAGGTGGCTTACAACGACTCCCTAAGGTACATCTACGAGAAAAGGAGGTATAAATGTAAAAAAAAAAATACAATATCTATTAGTTAACATCCTGGGATGCTCTTTATCACAGTACCTCAACGCCCGTAATTATATATTTCTTCATAGAGTCATACAGCAAAAATCCCGAGTACCTCTATAGCAGGTATATTCATTCTATCAGACTTTGGAATACCTTGCCTAACTTGTTATAACTTATTTTTCTCAGCAGCAATAACGCTCGCTAGATACTTTTGCATTAACTTTTTATTATTTATTTTATTTTTATACTTTTTATTCTTATTTTCTTTTCTTATATAATTGTATTTCTCCTCTACTCTCAATTCATATCATCAATTGTAAATTATACTATCATTCTATTTCATGGACGTACCCTAAAAAACTAGGTCTTATGTACTAAACGTTGAATTGAAATATATTGAATTGAATATAATATGCCATTATGTTTGGAATATGCCCGCCTCGGCTTCTTACGGTGGCACGGATCCGAGTGGTTCACTTTTCAACGACTCTTCCCCATATATCCGGCCGACTTGAGCTTTGTTATGTTCACCTTAAGGTCATCGGTCGATTGTGGTTTATTCGCATAGACCTACGACTTCAGCGAACCCCATAAGAAAAAATCATAGCAGAGTCAAATCGCATGACCTTGGTCCACTGTGTGTCACTCAGCGCCGTTCCGCTGGGCATGTCGCTTAAGTCCATATGGTTCAATTTGGGCCCTAAGAAATTGGTTATCATCGTTGTGGCGCTCGCCAATGACGGTGACCGTCTCACCAACGTCGTTTTCAAAAATCTACGGAATAATGACGCCGCCGGCCCAAAATTCACACCAAACGGTAACTTTTTGAGAAGCATGGTCACCTCGTGAACCTCGTATGGGTTGGTGTCGTCCCATGTATGGTAATTTTGCTTGTTAACACAGCCATTCATCCAAAAATGCGCCTCGTCGCTAAAGATGATTTTTCGGCCAAAATTAAGGTTCTCTGCAAACGCTCCGAAGCCGTCAGCGAACAAGCGGCATTGTCTATGGTCATGAACATTGAGCTCCTGGTTCAGTTGAATCTTGTACGGGAGTCGGCCCAAGTCCCGACACACGGCGAGGAATCGACGGTCTCGGATTCTGCTGTACACTTTCACGGACCGCGGCGATGTTCTTGGACGATCTTGCGTTCATTTGACGTAGGAATATTGGCTGATTGATTACCAAATCAGTCGTCACAAATTGAGCCACGTAACGTTGAAGGATCGACTGTGAAGGGCCACCACATCTACCGTAAAATGGGTGCAATGCGCGCAACATTTGCACTAAAGAACAGAAGTTTTATCATTTGGACGTGCTATTTTATCGTGTAACTTGCCATGGTGATTTGGCATCAGTAACTGAATAATAAACAACAAATTTGACAGATGTCACAATTAAGACATGGCCCTCACAGGCCACCAAAATCTACCCGCACCAACTGAAAAACACCTTACAGGTTCACTTTGGATTCTTTTCAAAGATAAAGCTCTATAAGCACTGGTGTTGGTTTATGTTTCGAAGTGGTCCAGCAAGTTTGGCCACTCTTTGCCATTTGATAAGTTTCCTATAATTTCGTTTAAATCTCCTTTGATTATTAAGATTTGGCTAGGCATATTCTTATTTCATTATGGGATTTTTTCTATGACCCAGTTAATTTTTTTGTTGCGGTCAATGATAGCTTTCTGGATAGAGTAAGTCGTTCCATGTAATTGATGCTCAAAACGATCCAGGTCGATGGTGTGGACAAGGTTGAAATTTCCATTGATTATCCAGGCTTTGCCTTCTTTGATGGAGAATATCTGCAGTCCTTAAGCCGTGGCTAAGTGGAGCAGGCAGGCTAATATCCATTTAATTTTTATAATTAGTTTTTTGATTTTCCTGGTAGTACATTTTAAAACATGTTTTTCTGTTAATATTGATCTTGTGGGCATTTTTTTCTTAGGAGCTGGCCGAGGAAGCACCTTGTTTTCCTTTTTGTTCGCAAGAGTTAAAGGACCTTGAGACTTACTCATTGCACGAACTGTCCACTCAGCTATATAACTATATCCTTTATCCTAGCCTTCAATAATATCTGCATGTTCATATGGGTACACAAAGAGGTGGTGCTCAAGATACCCAATGGTGAATTGTAGTCTTATGGGTACAGCCATTTGTACTCGAAAAAGCGTACTGTCTTGATTGTTTCCGGTTCTCGATTGTTCCGAGGCGAAAAGGTAATAGACCTACCGGTTCCTGCTCGGGCGCCAATTAACAATTTCCTCCTTGGGCAAAAAAAAGCGAACGCGTTTAGGTTTAGCGAACGCGTTGGTCAGGGGTAACCAACCTTGCGTTGGTTAACCCTGTTCGATTTAGACCTGTTCTTCTTAACTCTCGTCGAACGACTGCCGCCCCAATCCACCCACACTTTTTTTTTGTTGGAGGCTTCTACTTTCTGTTGGAACACTCAGACGCAAATACTGGTCATTGTAATATTGGACAGTTGTCGACAGAAGGATTGAGATTTAATCGTCTGACCAACTGGAAATAACTCATGGTGTAAGATACCCTTCCAGTCTCCAGTTAGCGTCAATCCGGGCTTCGCAAATGTTTGTGACGGCTTACTATCACTTGTTTACGATCTTTTAGGCTTTCGATTGTTGTCCAAAACCCATTTTTCAACATCGGTTTGGAATGGCTCGATTTCATTATATGTTATGTCAGCAATGTATCGCAGATGTTAATTCGGTCTATCAGACGCTCAACTCATGACGAGTCCACACATTGAGCTTATTTTTATAGACAGCTTTGTGTAAACGGTTCAAAACAGTTTTGTGCTTCTAGCTCCATACCAATATAGACTTTATCTTGCTGGACTTTTTCAAGAATTGAATCAGCTTTTCCAATGATTGGACTGCCAGAAGATGACTCTTCTTTTCCATCAAAATGACCAGAACAAGAGCGACCGAAAAATTTTCACGCAGCATTTTGATAAAGTACCTTCACCACACACAGCACACATCTTTTCACATGTCTGCGCAGAGTTCTTCCCTTCATATAGCTCAATTTTCCATTTCTTTCTCCCATTTTCGAAAGCATACAACTTTCCAACTATTTTACCAATTTAATGCACTCAAAGTAACGCCCAAGCTGTCATTATACCAACGAGCGTCTAATTGTGTTCTGTGTCTATGGTTCCTAAGTTATTTGCTATTGACGCCATCTATCGGAGAAAAAACGCCACAAACTTGTTTCCAGATCCAATATATCCAACTTACTTCGAATGCTTAGGAACAAAAATTTTACAAAAAAAGGTTTCCAGCACTTGACTCCAAGCACAGCCATTCCGATACGACTCTATACTTATAAGTGATATTTAAGAGCTATAACTTCTTATAACAAAAAATCATATCTTCTTCAACAGATTTACGGATAGCGAGGAGAACAAAAAGCAAGAAACCAATCTGATCATAGAAAAATTAGATGATTTTCTCTATGCTGCAGACGTAACCAATGACATACACAGAATACAGCAAACAACTGAATTTGGTAACGAAGACGAGCGCCTCCAAAGTACACATACTTTGCAAGAATTTTACTCAGCCCTCGAAAGAGACAATGCCACTGAAAAGTCAAATGAACAAAGCAGTAGGTCTAGCGATGTGTATCACGATGGTGTAGAGGACAACGAAATTCATTCCTATGAAGAAATATGCGACATAAAAATGGAACCCGCTTCGATAAGTCCCGTATATGACTCAGATTTTAACCAGTCGACAGAAGAAGAAGACGAAATAGTGAATGTGGAAATACCAGTAAAACGAAGAAAAACTGACGAAATTTCAAACAGGAAGAACCTTAAAGCTATATCAACACCAGACACTGATTACCAAGAAGATAAGCACTTTGCTTTATCACTCGTAGGCTATTTCCAGCGCCTGCCGAAAGACAAAAAGGCTTTAGCTAAACTAAGAATTCTTCAATATCTTACAGAATTGGACATCGGTCTAGATAGCACTCTGTAAAGAGTAATAAAGTTTATTCCACAAAATAAAAATTCAATTCCAGCCTTGAAAATTCGCTATACAGGTCTGGTTTTATTTCTCTAAATTTTGAAAAATACGTAAGTAGATATAAATTAAGCAACAACAAAAACTTCAATATATAGCAATCTAAATCACAAGATATTTTACTGATTTAATTATCTACGAGTAGAATGTAATTTCTCTTAATTAACATGCAGAGATTTAGTTTGTTTAGCAAGTGTTTAATTATTTTTCAAATTTTTCTTTCAACTCTTAGTACATCATCCTTGATTGTGTCTATTTTAATTTTCTACTTATAATATTGAGAGGACAAAATATGTTGTTGACTTTTTGTCACTATGAATCGCATGAATAACTTTGCCTAGATTGTGATAAAGAAAAAAATAAGGTAAATTCGAGATACAGTTTAGAGGCGAGTTTAGAGTTTTAGGACTTACACTAACGTTACCATTTAGCTTGAAAGTTAATATTCTTAGAGGAAATAATTTGGGTACAACCTTTTTCTTATTATCTTTGCTTTCATTGTACTTTGTGTATGTAATGTATAAGATTTTATGGACAAGGATATGAATACTGTGGATGTTTTACTCCTTTACAATGTATCCAATTTTTTGAGGTCTGATGTGCTACTCGTATCTACGTGTGTATATTGTATATTGTGCAGAAAATATTTAAAATCCTAGTGAAAGTAGTTTAATGTCTATTTGGTGACTGCTTTGAGGACTGGCGAATTTTCATGCATAACTAAAGGGACGGGGAACGTTGAAAAATAAAAGTATATATCGTATTAGCTTGTAATACAAGTATTGCGCGTTTTTTCGGAGATTATTTTCCAATTGCCATAAAATGCACTAAAACATTTTAATACTCAAACGGTTATTGAAATTAGTATTTGGGATATATTGCTCATTTAGTCATTTCATTGTGTTAACATCATGGTAAACATTTTTAACTGAATTTTGAAATGCATGTATTGGAAGAGCGTATTGGGCATATTTTATTGTTTTTGTTTCGTAAAAACCAGAATGGAACTGAAGCCACTAGAGAAATTCAAATTATGTATGGAGAGGCTGTTCAAGTGTCGGCGTTGGTTTGCACAGTTTAGAAATGGTAATTTCGATTTAAGGGAAGAACCGAAGAGCTAGATGATGAGCTCATGAAGATCACCCTCGAAGATAATGCCACTGTTACGGTGAGGGGACGTAAGCCATATGACCATCTACCGCCACCTAGCAAAAATGAGAAAAATCGTAAAGCTAATAAAATGGATACCACGCTACGTATCGCAAAATAATTTTCAGAAAAGAAGCGACTGCGTTTCTGTCGCGTTACAATCAAGAACCATTTTTGAACCGATCGTTACCGGGATAAGAAATGGGTTCTTCACAATAACACTAAATGTCGCTCGCTAATGGCTTAGTCCAGAAGACCGACCAGCCCTCCATCTCAGAGATGGAGGCAACAATCCTTTTTGAGTTGTTGCCTCGCAACCAGACTATCACCGCAGAAGTCTACTCTGTCAGATTAAAGTCGGCACTAGAGCAGAAATAGCAGGGCTTGTTAATAGAGCTTGTTCTATTCCAAGGGGCTAACGCTAGCCCTCATACAGCTAGGACCACCTGCACTCAGTTATAGGAGATCGATTGGGAAAAAATTGGTGTATCCGCCTTATTTTACAGATTTAGCACCTTCAGAATTCTTCTTGTTCCGAAGTCTGCAAATATTCCTTCATGGAAAGAATGTTGGATGGAATGTGGGATGGTATCCCAGGGGCTCTTGAATGTTTTTGTTTTCGTCAAAGCCAACAATTTTTTCAGTGACGGCGAAGTATTATCCAATGAAGGAAATTACATTGGTGATTGAATTTTTGCATTTGGTGCAAAATTTTTTACACTTCACCGAGAATTGAATGAAGAGTACTTCATGCAACTAGTGGTGCTCGGTAGGGTGCGTATGGTATTTGAGGACATCCATATCAGTGGTATTCATTTCTTAATGTAACTCTCTTGTTTTTGTATCTTATTAAATCGTCAATGAAGGACTACGAGGGGTGATCCAAAAGTAATGATAATCAATTCTCAAAAATCATATAAATACACTATGATTCCCAGGAGTTAAATTCATTCGAATACGAACCGTCGAAGGTATGTACATATATCATTCCCAAAATGGAAAAAAAACCAAATTAGAGCTTTAGAGCTGTCATCAAGTTCCTCTGCTTGAAACAAACTGTCTACCAAAGACATACACCATGACTTGAGGGACTCTGTTCCTCCATATTCCACTGAAGATGAACACCGCGCGTTGGGTCCCGAGTACGTTAGCCGACGAGCAAAAAAAAAACGTGAATCTTGACAAGTTCCAAGCAGATGAGGAAATGTTTTTGTTAGGTTTGTGACGATAGATGAGACCTGGATACATCATTTTGATACTGAAATCAAACAACAATCGATGACTTGGAAACGATCCTCCTCACCGACGCAAAAGAAATTTAAAGTGTCAAGTTCGGCGGGAAAGTTCGTGGCATCCGTTTTTTGAGACGCAGAAGGAATCATTATAGCGGAATATTTAAAAAAGGGATCCACTATTTCGAGATCTTACTACGCAGAACAAATAAGACCATTAATGGAGCTGGAATGCTGTTTCACCAAGACAATACACCGGCTCACAAAGCCGCAGTTTCGTTGGCAGCCATTCAAGAAATGGGATTGAAACTGCTCGAACACCTGCTTTATTCGCCAAATTTAGCTTCCAGTGACTTCTACCTCTTTCCCTGGCTCACGGAACACATCCGAGACAAGAAATTTGAACACGATAGCGAAGTTATGGCCGCTGTTGGGGCGAAGGGTCAAGATAGCTATTTTTTTCTCTAAGGGTTTTTGTTTCCCTGGGAAAGATGAAAAAAAGAAGAAAAAAGATGGACTATGCAAAAAATAAACATTTTATTTTTTATTTTTAGAAATAAAAACACATCCTGCTGTCGTCGCTATATGTGCCATATTCTCTGGTTTAAAAACATCTAGTTTTCAGAATTGCGTTTGTACATAAGGTTCGTCATAAATTGGAAGCATCAGTTTATGATACAGAATCATTAGGAACGTTGAACAATTCATTCAACCATTATAAGTGACCGTTGACCCTACAAAGTCAATGAGAGCCATTGCGAGGGACCTAAAAGTTCGGGAGACCTAATCCGTCGACTTGTCCATGAAGATCTTCGTTATAAATCTTACTTTATGCATAGAGGACAGTTTTTGTCAGCACAAACTCGGGAACAGACAACGTTCCGTGCAAAGCGTCTTTTGAACAAGATTGAGCACCCTGAAGTTGTAATTTTTAATTTTTCTATAACGAAAAAATGTTGATCAAGACTAAAAAATATATCGCAAAAATGTTCAGATCCCACAGAGGTTTCCCATGTGCACACGAAATTTCCAGCTACTGTCATGGTTCTAGGAGTTGTGAGTAACTTAGGACATGGTATGCCATCTCATTCCTTCCTCAAGTAGTTCGGGTTAATGCTGCCGCCAATATCGAGGTTTTACGAAACGTTGTGAAACTCTGGATTGATAGCGTAGGTGGGGACAGACCATACATCAGGACTCTGTTCCTTCATGCACGATTGGATGACAGGAAATAACCACATCACCCCGAACTTGTGGCATCCTAGCTCCCCAGACCTTAACCTCCTTGATGGGGCGTAATAGAGCGTAAGGCCAATAAACATCCTCATAACAACATTTCTACGCTGAAGAATACTATATCCGCCAGCATGGTCAATATGAAAAAAGAACATTTGATTCAGGCATGCAGTCGTTTCCCGCCTAGGATTGAGCAGGTAATTGCCGCTAACGGGGATTTTATTGAATAATATAATCAAGTAATCACTCAACGTTGTCTAGTCATTTTATGGAAGTAATAATGTTTGTAAAAAATATAAGCAAACGAAAACAAATTTCCTTCTCAAAAAAGTGGCGACAAAAAAATCACTGTGCTTTGTGCTCCCTTAAGTTAGGAAATTGCTGTTTATGAAGGATCTAGTGAGTCGAACAACATGTATGACATCTGAAAAGTAAAATTCACACACTGCTGCAACACATAACAATGCCTCCAATGTTTATAGAATTTACCAATGTCAACGATCCATCAAGAACACCGAATTTGGTGCAGTAATAAAAAAAATCCACAATGAATGAATGAGAGCTGGAGCTATTCATACTCTTATGAATCATGGGATAAAACTTTCGTTACTTTACGATCCAAACCAGACAAGACAGTCTTTGAAATGTATTAAATAGCTTTTTTGGCTTAACTTAGCACAAGTGGGACAAGGTTCATACCTATAGATGAGATCAGCAGACAATTGTTGCGAAGTCTGTTTTTGAGAACGTTTGCAATATTTTTACTTTGAATCCATGTTTGTAGGCACTTGTTGTCCACTCGATTAAATTCGCAATGGTTCGCATCATTAAAATAAATCAGCAACAGCTAGAAATAAATAGATTTTGCAAATAATAAAATAAGACATAACTCTTAAAGAGAGCAAATAAAAGGGTATGATTTCCCGCAGGTGTTTTACAACAAATTAACATGGGATTGCATGTTAAGTACATGAGGCATGATTCGAGTCAAAAGAAATTTGAGCTTGTCAAGGTAACTATACACTATTTGAATACTTTCGTCCTCTCATCAAATCCTTAACCCCAAATGTAGATATGATGTTAGCTTTTTGTTTTTACTTTTTTTTTGGTTTGTAATTTATTTTATTTTGTGTTCTACTATAATCTATGTTCCTTGCATATCGGTGGTGTTCTCTTTTCTATATTTTTTTGTTTGTTGGTTAACTTTATTTTCTACATCTCTACCTTATAACTTCAATTAATTTTAAGAAAAAAAATCTTACATCTCAGAAATGTCAGTAAAAAATAATTTGTTTCAAACCTTTGGGGAAATAACAGTATTCGATTGTCTATTGAGCTCTAATAGATCTATGAAAAAGAGCAAGAAAACGAAAGGTAAGTAAGTACTCCATTCTATTAAAGCCATTCTCGTTTTTTTTTCTTTCTAACTACAAAATATCATCTGGCAATGTGAAACGTATAAAAATAGAAAACAGAAAATCATATACTTTGAAGAAAGTACCTATGGACATACGTACTATATACTACGTACTGTCTAATAAGTTTAACTAGATTTTCTCTTAATTGCCTGTGGTAGGACTAACTTAAGATTAATTAACAGAATCACTTGCTATTAGAGAATCTTTTTCGCTAAATTCATTATGCTCTACATTAATGTTATTTAATAATGGTGTTTTGCTATCGACTTCGGGGTCATTCGAAGCTGTCTCTTCTGATGACTGTTTTGCAGCAATGGTTGCAACAGCATTTGGTGTGTCAACATGTGGGACGTCAGCTTTCGACGTTGCGGTCGTTTTCGAAGTATGATCTCGGCCCTGAAATATATATGTTAATCTCATTGCACGAAAAGCTTTGCGGTCTTACCGTAAGATAATACGTCATCAATTGTCCTTTTCCTTTGACTGAAACCAACCCACGCTGCGTAAATGTATATCCGAATTCCTTGAGGATATTGCACGTCTCCTCCGTAACCTAAATCGATTTGGTGTATGGATTTTCTATGGTTTTTTCTTTTAAATATGGATAATGCTTACCTGAATACATCCGGCCTTCCCAGTACTCTCCATGCGAGATGCCACATTTACAGTATTTCCCCAAATATCGTAGTGCGGTTTCCTAGCTCCGATCACACCTGCTGTTATGGGTCCGTGATTAATACCCATTTTGAGCACAAAGTGATTAAATGATTGTTCGTTGATGCCTTGCAGCGCCTTTTTCAATTCAAATGCGAATTCGACTAGCACAGATAGATGGGACCATCGTTCGATGATTGAATCGTTCGGTTGTATTTTTCGTGTGTTGTTCACTCCACTCGCTCCCATATATGTGGATCCAATTGTCTTGATTTTTATTATATCTTGAAATTGTGGTAACTCTAGTAGCTAATATGTAAACAAAACAAAAAGAAAAATATTTTAATATCGACCCAGATTTATGGGAGCGTCTAAACTTACAGCATCGAAATCGGATATAACCTCGTTTAGAAAACGTAAGCATTCGAGTCCTTGATTGTTAACTGACTCCTCGGAATAGAAATCAGCGAAATTTGGCATACTGGCAAAGAGAACCCCAACTTCCGAATAACTCTGTGAATAGAGTTCGTCGTACGATCTCTTTTTATTCTTCAGGAAATGCTCGGCTACATGGACGGGCAAAACGTTGTATACTAAGGCTTCGTTTCTTTTACTCATGTCTGTGGCCATTTCCTTCTGTTCAGCTACTTCTGTTTTCCACTTAAAGATCACCCTATCTTCGCGGTCCATCTGCAGATGAATATAAAATTGGTAACTGGACGCCCCTAACTGTTCTGCAAGTTTGGTTTACATACATGCCTTGCCAAAAGCGATAAAGCAATCGCAGCTACCACCAATATAGCAGAAATATTAACATTCGTTGGAGTTTTCCTTAAAAATAAAATAGTGTATGAGTACGTATGAAAACAAAGTGCAGCGCAATAATTGCACATCACACAAAGCAGCAAATAGATTAAACACCAAAGACTGCCTTCGGTACCGAAGAATTCTTAAGGGGGATAGCCACTGTGACGGCCCCAAAAATTAGTGATTTTCAAGAATTTTTTTGACCGAGTAAATGAAGGAATTTTTGGATCGGTTTTTTTTTTATTTTATTAAGTAGACATCCAAAAATGTTTCCACAAATTTTTATTGAAAAATATTGAATAGTTTCAACAATATAAACAATGCCGTAGAGCCTAAAAAAAAATTCCCCCTCCATGGTCGCATCGATTATTCAAAAGCCAGTAATCTTAAAAGTCAAACAAAAATTTTATTATAATTTGTATGAATGTAGTTATCGTTGTAGGTTGCCGTTTTTCTTTTTTTTTTATTTTTAACAAAATGGCGACCGATTGAAAATATTTGCATTTTTTCGACCGTTTTTTTTTTTTTTCAAACAGTTTAAAAAATTGTAAAAAACAAAATTTCCCAAATCGGCTACGCTTAACCTTAGCCACTATTTAAACATCGGTTAAGAATTGACCAAGTTATCGATGCGACCAGTTTGAAAAAAGTCTTTGCGAGAAAAACGCGTTTAAAGATTTTAGTCCATTTCTCTCGCAATGAAATCATAGAGTAACTGAACATCTGCCGAACTTCTAGGTACTTAAATTGATGAAAGGGACTATTGTATTTTAAAGCCTGCATAACAGAGATTTATATTACAAAAAGAAATTCGAAGAAAAGAGTCCACTACGTCACACAATGTTAAATACATTAGAGCAAGGGACTGAAATGCGTAACATTCTGATCCGAAAATCAAGCGACAAACAGTCGGCCTACATGCTCTCACTAAAATCGCTGTAACTTAGTCAATTTTTGAAATTTTGACTTGCAATTTCGTACACACATAAAATATAAACTTTTATTTAAGACAAAGAAAAAAAAAGACCCATCACAGTGGCTATCCCCCTTAAAGGAGAGACTCTATATCGCGGAATACGAGGAAAAGAAATTCAACTTAAAGCGCGCGAGTTACAGGAACAACCCAACACCGACAGCAACAACACCAACAGCAACGCCAACAATTCCACCGAAACACAACGACATCAACAGCAGTGTCATCAATTTCCATCGACATGCAACATCATGCAAATATCATCAAAAAAATAATTAGAACACCATTAATTGTAATTGCACAGGTGATCGATGAACATGCTTTATTAGCGTCTGCCTAATATCCGCTCGTTCGATCAACGTTTCAATCCGTAGGTCACAATTTGAATAATGTTGTAGATTAAGCTCAGTCTGAATTTGTACTCCCTTCAATCAACAATAAAAATTTATTTTTTTCGACACCCTCGGTCCGATTATCATTTGTCGCGCTTCACCTTATAAAATAGCAGCCTTCAATCTCCATGTTTATTAGCAATGACATCCTAGTTGTCAGCTCTTTAACCCTTCTGTCAATGAGTAGGTCTGGCCAGACCTTATCCATTTTCGAGACCATTTCTTCATAATTGTTTGTGTAGCTATCTTTGCCAAATTTCCTGACTTTGTCAGCTTATGTATTCTTAATGCTTTAGTGTGGGCAATAAATTTAAAATCTAAATGGGGGAGAAAAAAAAGCAGTATTTCTACAACAACCCCTAGAGTCAATGGAATAGGTCCGGCCAGACCTTGTTAGATATTGTACGGAAAAACCTATTTTTTCACATTCTATCCGAAAAAAAACAACTTTTATTACCATCGGCGCCAGAGACCATTACAGTTTTGCTCAGTTTATGGATATATAAGAGAGTGAAATTATCATTGTTGTCAATCAGTAATACATAATTACTTGAGCGAATTAGAAGCATATTGGGAAAACATACTTATACGAAGGTAAAATATTATGGGTGACGAAATAAATGCATTCAACTGGAGCCGCATGAGCGAAGAAGAACGGGAGCAATACATTTTAAGGCTTTCTGAAGAAGTACGGGAAAATAGGTCTGAAGTTGAAGATTTTAGTGGCGATGGCGATGAGGACTATGTTCCCATGGAGATGATTCTGATGCGGAGACGGACTTAGTAGTAGGGAGAATATCAGATATAGAAGATACTGATGATGATGATATGCTAGAAGAGTTGCAGGCAGAAAATGATCCAGTTCTTCAAGCGCAAGAAAGACAATTCTCCGAGGAATACTATTTGACCCGTGATGGAACAAAATTGTGCCAACCACCACTAGCAACAGCTCGTCTAAGAGCACACAATCTCATTCGAGAAGTCGGTGGCATTATGCGAGAAACTGGAAACTAAACAGGAAATTGTGAAGTACAACGAAAATAGCCCGATGAAGCAAATAGTTTGGAAATCTGTTACTGAAGAGGAACCATATGCCTATTTTGGTGTTTGTCAAGCTGCTGGTGTAAATCACGCCAACATGCTGCATACAGTAGAGTTGTGGAAAACCAATATGGATCTCGTATTCAGAGCAACGATGTCGCTAAACAGATTTCGGGCTATAAATCGTTTTATAAGATTTGACGATCAAAGGACTCGTGTAAAACGGAAAAGTGCAGATAAAGCGGCTCCCATTCGGGACATGTGAACATGTGGGACATGCTAAATCATCATTTGAAAGCTGCATATACACCGACAGAAGTTATAACTATTGACGAACAACTATTCCCATACAGAGGAAACACACGATTTATACAATACATACCATCGAAGCCTGCGAAATACGGAATAAAAGTATGGTGGGCTTCTGATTCTAGCAACGGATACCCTTGCAAAGGAATTCTGTATACAGGAAAAGAAGATGGACATCAGAGAGCTGTAAATTTGGGCGAGAAGATGATGATTGAATTAACGACTAAGTACCAATCCAGCGGGAGAACTGTTGTTGCTGATAACTTCTTTACAAGTTTTGAAGGTGTGGAACAACTTCAAAAATCTGGACTGGCCTTTGTTGGAACTATTCGACGATAAAAAGTGCATTCCTAAATGAATGCTTCCGGATCGTAGTCGCTTAACACATTCCACAAACTTTGGATTTATGGAGAATGTCGCAGCAGTGTAAAGCAGTTATTTTATTGTCAACAGTTCACTATGTCACCGAATTGGTTGGAAAAGCAAGAAAGCCACAAGCAGTTCTGTTTTACACGTACGCAAGCACAAGTTTAACATGTACGCAAGCGATTTTATAGGTTTTCTCAGCCATGCAGATGATTTAATAGCGTGCAGATTAGGTCCAAAAATTGAGGTCATCAAATCAATGAAAAAGTGACTTGATCATATCAAGAAATATTGCGATGATTTCAAGTTAAAAATGAACTTCTAAGCGTCGAAAGTGACACTGTTTAGGACTCCGTTGTACAGGACCTCGAAGGATACCAGAATGAACTGAAGAAAATTCGAATTACGCGAGTCTGCTTTACACCAATTAACATGACTGTAAAGTTGAAATCATAAGCTACTTTTATGGAAAAGATTTGTGTACTCAAGAGAAAGTGCCTTAGGGTGTGCCTTAGAATGTACGGAACGCCAGACTCCCAGTTCATTAAGTATTAACCTAATAAGGTCCTGTACGACGGAGGAGACCTAAACAGAATCGACAATTTTCTTATTAAAATGACCCGAAAGCACATCGCAAGGGCTATGACTAACGACAACAGTCGTTCCAGATCTCTGGGGCTTACGATCCCAATTATATGTATATGTATGTATACCACGATAGCGCACTTCGATCGTGCTTTGTTCCCTCTAGAAGCATATAGTTACATACGGACCGCTGAAGTAGGCGTGGGCGAGCGTCGGTCGTGTGCAAAACGATATGGCAGTGCATTCCAGCGGTTAATGGATCACCCGTGGATGCTCGGTCCATTTGCTCACGTATCCGATATTCGCCTCGTCGTCTGCTTTGCATCCGTTGGACGCTTATCGCTTCCCGGGAGAATATAATGCAGACTTTGCACATTATCTGGCTAGAGCAGTGGCTGGAAGTCACATTGTCTTTTCCCAGTGGTCAGTCTATCCTGGTTCGGCAACCGAAAAACCTCTTTTACTATATACACTCCGAAAGGTTAGTGGAAAATAGAGAAGGTATCCCGGTAATTTACCACCTTCATTGGGGTGCCAGGGACATACGGGTCATCCGCGACGGGTACGTTGACAGTGCACATGAGCGTTATGGTGGACCGGGATCTCGCTGATGTTGCTAAATAGCAAGCTAATTTTTAGTGGTAGTTGGGTGCAAACGCTTCCCAGAGCGGTGCGTTACTCGGGTGAGACCCTCCTCACTCCTTAGTTCGTAAGTTAGATTAGGGTTTGTTGGGGGATCATTTGGACGCTGGACGCGTCATTATGCTTAAAGACCTTAAGAACTGAATAATGCCTTTTAGCCTTGGTGAGGTTTCGGGCATGCACAGTAAGTGAAATGACGATGGTGAACACACGGAATGAGTCACACGAGTGTTAGCTTGATTATATAGACTTAGAGTGCCCGCACAGGGCCAGTAAGACACATTAAATATGAGATATTTTGAAGTTAGATTTAAACATTTTTGTCTAGTAAATAAGAATAGAATAAGAGTAATAAAAAATGCATTAAAAACTAAATTAAAAAACTACAAAAACCCACATCCTTTTCAAAGGAGATTCACACATACATATACAATGCTTGTTATAACAAGAACAACTAGTACCTCAGGGGATGCGTGATAAGAGGAAGGAAAGCTGCGGGTCTCTATTAGTCTCTGGTTCAGGCTAGACCAAATTTCTAATAGATTCCGGTGGATTGACTCGGCTCAAGCTCAAGATGCAGCAAAATTATTTAAGGATGAAACGTCGTCCACGTCAACACCCGATGGCTACGGGCATCGGGTGGGTGAAGTGCTGAATTCAGACCGCCTGTTTACCTAGTCGAGAAAAAGCCGAAGACAAAAGGGTGTGACGCTGAAGAGACCCTTAGTTACAAAAGTCAAAATACGACTTGATTTATCCCTGCAAAATGGTCAAGGGAGCGATAACTAAATAATTAAATAAGAAAATGGCAATTCTTAGCATTGGAAAAGTAACAAAAGTCAACATACGATCAGTAAGAACTGAATTTACCGCTATGTATAGATTCCTTTATGAGTGATTGGCGAAATTTTGTTTTTTATTTTATTTTTCTAAATGGCTTATCGAAGGGAAACAACCATTCAAGTGAAAAAAATCATTTTGAAGCTAAAAAACGAAGGAAAATCAATGGCAAAGATCGGTCGAGTATTAAATTTGTCAAAGGCAACTGTTCAAACAATTATAAGAAACTACAATACCAGAGGATCATTCGAAAATAAACAAAAAACCGGGCGGCCAAGAAAAATTGATGATAGAATGTCGAGGAAAATTGTAAGATTTGTAACTCAAAATCCTAGACAGAGCGCGGTAAAGATAACTTGTGAGATCAAGAATACTGTCAGAGTTGCAGTTCACGACCAAACAATTCGTCGCTGTCTATAAAGAGCTGAACTTTCTTCAAGAGTTGGTAGAAAAAAGCCCTTTATTAGTGCAGCTAACAAAATAAAACGGTCGGACTATGCTAGAAAGTACGAAAACATCTTTGAGACGGATCCAACTTTTTGGAAGAGAGTTATATTTACGGACGAGTGTAAATTTAATGTAACATATTTGGAAACGACGGAAAAGTAAAAATTTGGAGAAAATCAAATAAAGCGCGTGATCCCAAAAATGTGATTCCAGTCAAAAACGGGGGTGGATCTGTCATGGTATGGGGTTACATGGCAGCAAATGGAGTCGGTATGTTAAGATTCATACAAGGCACTATGGATCGGCACATGTATATTAACATACTGAAGGACAGCTACGTTCCTAGCATCCAAAAACTTAATTTAAGTGAACAATCTATTTTTCTCCATGACAACGAAACGAAGCATACGGCGAAAACAGCAAGAGAATGGCTACTTTATAATATTAAGACAAGACTTGATCTTCCTCCGCAATCTCAAGACCTCAATGTTATCGAGCTTTTGAGGGCTCAGCTGAAGATGGAAATCGGAAAAAGAAATATGCCTTCAGTCTCTAGTCTTAAAGCCGTATTAGTTGAAGAGTGGCAAAAGATCTCATCTGAAATGAGAAGGAAGTTGGCAATTCGATGCCTGGTCGACTGAAGGAAATGGTGAATGCCCATGAGGGACCAACATCGTATTACGTAGTGGCGGATAATGTACTATCTACTCGTACATATATACAAACGTTTCGTATGTTGAATTTTGTAACATGCGTAAAGTGAATAAAATGTGTTTATTTTTAGTTTAGTTTTGCAATGTCCTTTTTTTCTTTTTGTATTTACTCTTACTTAAATTTAAATTGTTTTTAATAAAAAAATAAAAGTTTTGTGTTTTGAATTTGAAGATATCACAAATATGTACGGCCGTACTTATATGTGTACTTTTTAACTAAGCGTAATTTGAAAAATTCGAAGGTTCCTAGCAATATCTGAAATAAGTCTACTTTTCCAAAACTTTTCCCGACACAAACATATACAAATCCTATACCTAAAAAATTTGCTTTCCAATGTGTAGTGTGTCTTAGGACGGCAGTCAACTCGATAAATTGTAGCAAATATTTGTTATTGTAGTTTATTATTCTTATCGATAAGAACAGAAGGGGCAGATTTATTGTAGAAAAAATTAAAATATAAAGTGAGTAGTAGTATTCCGTGCAGAGTGTGATTTCATACAATGCTTTTATGGTTCGGGAGAACAGCCAAAAAATATCGGTTATTAAGCTATTATAAGAAACAACACTGCGGAACAACAAACTCACTGATCACAACGAACACAACTGACGAGCTTCTGGCAACACGAAGGGTTTCGGTAATTAACAAACGGAATCAATGAAGAGCCATCCGGTGCTCATTTTAATTAAAATTAAAATTATACGAATGGATTAAATACAAAACTTCATTTGAAATGAAAGGTGGTTTTAGGATTGATACACCAATACCAATTGATCTCAGATATCTTTTGTTCCTTATTGACTTTATCAGACATAACATTTAACAAAACTTAGAAATTATCAAAACAAAATTTTAACTTACTGATCAGATGACAAAAAGTCCTCAAATTGATAGATATTTCCCATAACGAAACAATTAAAAAGGCAATGAAGACCTAAAGAAGAGATACAATTCATTATGAATGTCATGTCAGCCACTTTACATTTCCTCACCAGTGATTATAATCATGATGATTATCTTAACTGAATGTGTTAACTGAGCAATCACAGATACAGCAATTAGAATAAGCACACCAAAGTTGCTCAAATAGGATGGGTACATTGTATTTTCTAACTTGGTGCTAACTGCTGGCAAGTTCTCAAGCACAGACTGTGTTGTATTTTTCATTTCATCTGTCGTATCGTTACCTGGTGGCATGTATTTTGTTGGTATTCCAAAGATAAAGCCATCCGACTTGTAGACGCTTGTGAAAAAATACTGAAAAAAAACCACAAGTTCAGTGACTTCTTTATTTAATTAATTTAAATGTGCTGTCATACCATGTCTATTAGGTTCCCACAGCCAATGGTTATGCAAATTGCCACGGCAGCAGACGATCGTAAAAATCGTGTGTCGTTAAATCGCTTACTTGCATGAACGATTTTGTTTGGAAGGTATTGCGGGAAGCTTTCACTCACGGAAATGAAAACCAGCAATATGATTATTACGACTGGCGATAGGACAATTACGTAATGTATACAGTATCTAGTTAAACCAAAAAAAAGTATAAATATTAAGAGATGTAAAAACATTAATTTGCAAACATGCCTTGGCAACACCAAATAGGAATATAAAGCATCAACTAACTGAATCAGTAGAGCTGCGGTTAGTGGCAAAGAGGAATAGGGTTCACGATGAGCTTCATATGCAGTTTCGAGGTCGGCGTTTTTGAATTTGAGAAGAAGGTTCGTATCCTTGGAGAGGTTTCTAAAATAGAGAGCATATTTTTATTCCATAGAGTAAGTTAATCTGATTTGTCTCACCCGTGACCATCGCGGGCGACAAGTTCGTTTTGTAAACGCTTCTTGAAATCTTCCTGTTTGTCAACTTCCTCTTCTTGGTCGAAGCTGATCACCTTATCTTTTTCTTCAAGTATAACTTCGTTGTCATTATCAATTTGATCACCACCTTCCTGTTCGTTTGGTGGTATAAACTAAAATTGATTTGTTTATATTTAGAAGACGTCTAAATAGAAACAATTTTTGTTGAATCAGGACGCAGTGATTTACAATATAAATAACAACATTTAGTAACGGATTTATGGTACTTTCATTTGCATTGGTTTATTCGCCTTCTCGGAAAAAAAAAACATATTTTTCTTCTGGAAAACGAACTGAACCATCTTATGTCACACCACCTTCATCACATTTTCAATTCAACATTTTGTGTGTACCTTCCCAATGACCTCTATTTTATACTCCAAACATCTCACTGAAGCATTCTCTACAATTTAAGTACCTATACAATACATTCACAACACAGTGGCAGTGGAATCGAATACCACATGATCCAAATATCCGACTGCAATACGAAATGCTTTGTAGCATGTGCGTATAACAATAAGAGGAGATGCTCACCTACTCCTTTCAGACCCTATCTGATTATTGTGAACAATACAACATATAACCATCTGTGGTGACTTTAATATAGACCAAAGAAAATATGATTCACTGGCTTTACAAATGAAGGACTTAGTTGCCTCCGCTAGAATGGATATAATTAATATGAGCTATCCCACACGATTCTCTAAAAATTGCATACCTAACTTGCTCGATTTAATATTCGTCACAGTCGTGGAAAATTGCTTGAATTATGCCCATTGCTAAGAAAACCAACCCGGCGTCCACGGCCGACCTTAGCCTAATAAGTATCCTGCCCTGCTTATCCAAATTCTTCGAGAAAATAATAGCGAATCAGATTACAAAACTTCACTTGTGTAAAAAACAAATCGCACACAACATACATAAGTGAATGAGAGAAGCTTGGCTCTGACTCCCCATGAGCTGTAACGCCCTATACGACGGTGGTCCGACAAGTATTTAGCCTCACCGCTAGATGGCGCCAGTATCGCAAGAGCAACTTATTGTCGTGTAGTACATTCTAGTAGACGGCTACTGTCGAAATTTCAGCCGGACTCAATCAGACTCGTAGTTTTGTTTTGACCGCATGTGAAAGCGAGAGTGTCCGCGGATTTTAGAAAAATGGAAAAAGAGCAATATCGGTCGGTGATTCGATTCTTGTTTTTGGAAGGGAAATCGCGCAGCAAAATCAAAGAGCGTTTGGATGCTGTGTATGGTGACTCTTCTCCTTCGATGGCGACCATCTAAAATTGGTTTAACGAGTTTCAACGTGGTCGCACGTCGGTTTTTGATGAGCCACGTCCAGGTGCCCCGAAAACTGCTACCACGGAGGATAACGTGACAAAAATCCACGATCTCATATTGGCAGACCGCCGATTGAAGGTGCGCGAGATAGCTGAGACAGTAGGCATTTCAAAAGATCGCGTGGGTTATATCCTGCATGAAAGTTTGGGCATGAGAAAGCTGTCGGCGCGATGGGTGCTGCGTTTGCTCACTCCGGACAACGAGCGCAACCGTTAGATCACTTCAGAGCAGTGTTTACGGTGTTTAAGCGCAATCGGAAAGAGTTTCTGCGTCGTTTCGTGACAATCGGCGAAACATGGATCCACTGGTACACACCAGAGACCAAGGAACAGTCGAAACAGTGGACTTCACCCGGCGAACGCACTCCGAAGAAGGTGAAGACTATCCCATCGGCCGTAAAGGTGTTGGCCACCGTTTTCTGGCATTCACAAGGTGTGATCCACATCGACTACCTCGAGAAGGGCAAAACGGTCACAGGGCCGATTCGACGCCGAATTGAAGAAAAAACGGCCCCACTTGGCGAAGAAAAAAGTGCTCATCCACCATGATACCGGTGCGTTATCACCTCATACCTCCGCCCTCGTCCACGGCCAAATTGGTATAATTGGGTTACGAACTGCCGTATTCTCCAGATTTGGCCCCGTACGACTTCTTTTTGTTTCCAAACTTGAAAAAGTCACTCACCGGGCAGCAATTTCAGTCGAATGAGGAGGTCATCGCCGCCACGGAGGCCTACTTTGCAGACCTCGAGAAAACGTATTTTTCAGACGGGTTAAAGACGGATTTTGGAGCATCGCTGGGTCGATTGTATCGAGCTAGAAGGAGACTATATTGAAAAATAAATCGCCATTTCTCCAAAATTTTTGTTTTTCTTTTGTAGGCTAAGTACTTATCGGACCACCCTCGTAAGAAGAAGAAGAATACAAAACACTTATCCGTTAATGATCTTTATAACCAGCAATCAGGATTCAGAGCAAATCACAGCTGCTCTATAGCCATAATTAATGTTCTTGAAAAACAAGAACATTCTTTGACAAAAACGACATCTCGTTTTTGTGTCTGCTGGATTTCTCGAAGGCTTTCAACAAAGTAAATCATGATATGACTTCACACTACTCTGGCTTCACTGATAGTGCGGTTAAAGTTAAAGTTAAAGTTTTTTCTCTGGGAGTTCACAAAAAGTCGTACTGGGTGAAAGTGATTCATCTCTCAGTGGAAGTAGAGCAAGGTGTTCCACACGGCTCAATTTTAGGTGCGATTCTTTTCTATTCACTCATTCTTCAGTACACGTGAACGCTGATGACGTTCAATTGCATTTAGCCATGCCTTTTTCAAATCTTTATGAACTTGCGTCTCTCATGAACGATGAGGCGATGAAAAGTATTTACGGTTGGTTAAAAGCGAATGGCTTACTACTCAATCCAATCAAATCCCAAGTAATCCCTATGTCGAAAACAAAACTTAATCTCGACCATCTCCCTGCTCTCTATCTAAGCACTTCTATGTTTAAAGTTGTAGAGAAAACCACTAGTCTAGGATATGAAATAAGCAGAGACCTATCTGCGTATGATTATATTAATATGGTCGTTGGTCGCATTTATGGATGCCTTCGTAAGCTGTGGAACAGTTCTCCGCTAGATACCTGCAAAAAATTGTAATTGCCCTAATTCTGCCTCTCATAAGATACGGTGAATTAATAGTATATATTGTCATCCTGACTCGCTTTTCATGCAAAAGCTACAGGTGGCAATTAATGATGCAATACGCTATATTGACGACATTCGTAGATCATCCATATCCAATCATAGAGACTTAAAAAGTGCCATTATCCTTCATTTCTCAACACTCCCATAAAAACTCATCCCTCCCATTACTTATGTTGAATTTTAGTTAAACTGTTCAACTAGAGTTCAAATACTAAGTACATACTAAAAAAATGTAAATCTTAATGTACATACATATGTACTTCTTACGTTAAATAAATTGAAATTGAAATTGGGCCTAACACTATCCTAGCGTATTCTAAGGGAATGTCTTTTTTCGAAGAGGAACTTGCAAATTTTATAATTCCTTGGATCTTCTTAGTAATGATCTTTAAAGGACAATACGCAATTCGAGTAAAAAAGAAAGTAAAAACGTCACTAAAACAATTAATTGTTGCATACTCGCACTGTGGCTAAGTCGCCTAGGCAATGTTTGTCATGCAGATTTTTATTTTTTTCAATTGTGGCGTATGTAATCTGAGACACGCTTTATCGATGCCATAACAAAGACGATGTCAATAATCAAAATGCCTTCCGGAAAGCAAATTTCACTGTTACTCAAGAACAAAAACCCCTAACAATAAATGGAGCCAATATTTATTATTATTATAATTTATTAACATGTAATTTAAATTACAGGGTAATATATAAATTATAGAGCCTAGCTGCGGGGACTATTGGCTCTTACTTAATAAAATATTTATAAAATTAATTTAAGAATATTAATAAATTTATTTACATTTTCAATATTTGTAGAGGTTGGATTTTTTAGTATTTCGTAAATTGGTTTGTTTTGAAAAACGGATTCTATAATAGGTTTCGAGATTTGGCAATTTTCTAGGAGATGTGACATGTTTAGTGTTGTATTGCATGAGGGGCATATTGGCGGGTTGTTTTTGGTGAGAAGGTATTGGTGAGTTGTTGAGGTACGACCAAGTCTAAGGCGTACGAAGTTTGAAATTTTGTGTTTTGATTGGTTTGTAGGGTATTTTGGTTGGTATTTTTCAGCGTTTACTTTTTTATAATGGTGGTGATAGAGGCTCCATTCAGTTTCTTCCTTGGTTCTTAGGTTTTTATGTATCCGTGTTTTAAGAGCTTGTTTGGTAAATGCATTGAATTGGTATACTGGTGCGTCTTTTACGGATTTTGCGGCTTTATCTGCTTCCTCATTACCACGGATATTTACGTGTCCAGGGATCCACATCAGTTTTATTTTATTTGGCATCATAGCCATCTTGTTTCTTATTGCAGAAATTAGATCACTGTTGTTATTTGGGTTGTTAATTGCTTTTAAAACCGATATGCTGTCGGAGCATATAACAAATTTGCCACTGTGGTCCATAGTTGCCTGTGTCGCTTGAAGGATTGCAAACGCTTCTGCCGAGAAAATTGATGTGAATTCCGAGAGGGTACCGATGCTTAGGGTGTAACCATCTTCTAATGTAACAGCAAACGATGTATTAATTTGTGATTTGGATCCGTCAGTAAACATGAATTTCCACCCTTTGTTTTTAAGTTCTGATGAGATTTCCGAAAATAAAGAGCAGTATAGCACATTGTTGGTATTTGTTTTATTATAGCGAGCCAAAGTCAACAGAATAGAATCTGGTTTTATATGCCATGGCGGGTAAGTAGGACATAGTTTTGTGGTTTTTTTATAGGAAGTTCCATTTCTTGCGCTTTCTCAATGATTTTACTTATTGTGGATGGGATGCGTTTTTTCCATTTGTGTCCAATGGATTGGTAAATGTCCTTATCAATAACTGACTTTTTTGAAAACACTAGCTTCGCAATTAATTTCGATGTTATTTCTTCGTAACGTTCTTCCAGTGTTGGTAGGCCTGCTCCTGCAAGTATATTTTTTATTGGTGTAAAAAATGTGGAACGCTTCACGATTTTGCGTGTCATCCTTGCGCAGGGGCCATGCTAATCTTCTCTGTATCGTTCCAATTTTAGTATACGTTCTGCCGAAGCAAGAACATGGAGCCAATATTTTGCACTTTAAATTTGGTACAAGCTTCGATCCTGCTCAAAGCTATATTTGAGGCCATATACTCGTATATGAGAAATGAAAATCCGCCGTTTTCCAATAGATAGCTCTGTGGTACATGCTGATAAGAATTGTCAGATAGGATGCGTTAGATTGGTTGATAAGCTCTTACCAACTCCTCATCATTACAAATGTGAATTTTCATCAGCGTCCTGTACTTTCTTTTTTTGTGCGTGGAAATGTCTAGTCAAAAACGTCAATGGGCGAGAAGTTTCATTTTTTGCTTTCAATTCCGAAAAAATCTGCGGCTGCAGCCTAGACGCACTGAGTGATAATAGAAACTTACGGTAAGGTTTCTATTTTTCAAAGAATGAGAAACGTATCGGGAATGGTTTCACCGCTACAAAAGTGATGAGTTCGACGTGGAAGAGAAGGAGCGCCCCAGATCAGTAAAGTTTTAAAACGCAGAATTGGATCAAGACTAAGGTCATAACTCAATAATCCACATAGTATCATTTGAAAGGATCGAAGCTCACGCTGTATATTTGCTGGAAGCAGCTTGGCGTGGTATATTATGAATTGTTGACACCATTACAGGGTGAAATTGAAGGAAAAACGGCCACAGAAACAGGAAGAAATTATTTAGCACGACAACGATCTGAAACATAATTCTCAGCTCGTTAAAAGCTACCTGAAAATACTTAAATGGGACGTCTTAGTCCACCCGAGATAATTTCCACACTTGTTCCATTCGATGACGTTTGGCCTAACTGAGCAACGACTTGGCCGATTTTTCAACCAAGCTAAAAACTGGGTCAAATCATAGATCGCCTCGAAACACGTTCAGTTTTTCTACCGCGGAATTACTTTTAAGAACAAACATGTAGACATTTTTCTCAAAAAAGGCTCCACATTAAAAAAAAAAAAAAAAGTACAATTTCCGTGTGTTACCAGATTGTTCGAAATTATATTATAATTTAGATTTAAAGAGCCATCCAACAAGAGGTGTCATTCGTCATTTCGTGCCATTGTTGAATTATAAGCCCTCAACAATAATTGTAATATCTTTTGAATACATACATATCTATGTACAATCACACATTGTGTACGAGTACCTTGTGAATAGCAAAAATTTACTAAAAAATCAATCTAAATACCGCGGTCGTAAGCTAGCCTCTTCTCGCACAGATATAGTGAATTTAATGAATTGGAATCTTGATGGATATCAGCGATCCGTAGCACTGTCGATTCATGGACTATCTACCAAAACCAAGCACGTGCCCGCTACTTTCTCCTCGGGACCGATGCTAGGTAATTTTTCACGGCGCTGGCACGCAATTTATGTTTCTTCGGTGCTTCTGCCGATCTCCTTGCAATTTCGGCTTCAGTATGAACCTTTATTGCCAATTCTCACGTATCCATCCAATATTCCTCCTATTGCACCATTCGGTTAGTTGTCAATGCGGGAAGCCTAGCCATTCGACCTGTAGTCGAAGATTGCGTGACTCCTACTCTTAGTTTGGACACCCTGAGTAATAAGGGGATTTGGCCAAATGGGTATAGATATTGTATTTGCGTTAACCACCATGGTCGGAGAGGAACTACATAAGGTGAAAGTTACAGTTTTCTTTGAACGGATATTTGGTTTGCCGACTTCTATTCGGCGTTTTTTCCGTTTGTAATAAGAACGGCCTCGGTTTTCTAGTTGGCCAGTTTGAGGCCTGTAGATTCGAACCATTGACTTATAGTTGCATTGTTGCAATGGTTATGATAATTATATCATCTGCAAAATTGATGTTGTTGACTCCATCGAGCATTAAGTTCCATAGGACGGATGTTGGAGCAACTCCCGCGAGGAGTCTTTTAATTCGGATCATTCATTTATCGATCGAATTAAACGGGTCTAGGATCTGTCTAACAAATATATCGTGCGATAGGACGATGATTCTTCGGGTAATTTATTTCCTTTCAGTGGAAGTACTATTCTTTCCACTTCCAGAAACACACATTCCTCTAGACATTTTTACTGATGAACATATTTTCAGGAATTCCATTGGGTCCATGTTCCTTTTTGTCTTCTATTCTGTCCAGGATTCTCTATTGTTCATTCAATGTGGTTGCTCTAAATATTTCTTCAGGTTCATTTTTGTCTTTTATTCTGTCCAGGGATCTCTGTGTGGAAACATGTGCTCCACCATAGTTCTCAGTATGATTGGGCATTTACTTGTGGGGATCTCTAGACTTATAGCTTGGTCATAACCATTCTGTAAGCAATTCACCATGGAATGATGTCGGCTACGCCACAGATACTTTTGAAGCATCTTAACTCGCTTCCTTTGATTGTCATTGTTTTTTTTGCCTATAAAAGTGTTGATGAAAATGTTGATTAAAAACGTTAGACTTCGCCTCGAGCCTTTAAATAATTTGAATAAATAATTAAGTTGAAGATTTTTTATACATAATTATGATGAGTGATAAGACATACTTATTCCCATTTTTCTCGGCATGCAAGCAAATAAAATTGTCGTATCCGGAACTCCAAAAATCCAACAGACATAACGAATGACAGTTTGCTGCGGTTTTTTGTTCGTGGTGTCCTTTGGTCGTAATGTTTTCCGTTGTGACTGTTTCATTCGATGGATTGCGTTATTAAGTGACTTTTTTCTACTTTCAACTGATGCTTTAGACGTGGACGATGATTGATTTTCAGTAAAACGGTGCCACTTGCCACACAGCTTGTGAAACATTCGCTCTATTGCGTGACAAATTTGGCTGAGTCCCAAAACGAAAAAAAAATGTATCGATGCGGTAGTTTAGTAAAATACAGTATTGATGCAAAGTTTTGCTACAATACTGATGCATTCCATCGAAGTTTGGAATGCTTTGTTAAGCATAAAAATATCACTAAATAGGTTTCCCATTTTCTGTTCGTGAATACTTGTTATGAAATAAATTATTTTTCTGATTTGTCTGGGAGGTCAGCTGAAATTTTCCATTTTATAATTTGTCAAAGTTGCCGTTTATACATGACTTACATGAGTTAACAGACAGTCCCACGTAAAAACTCATATTCGCAAATAACTCAAACACGATCATTCCCACAGGTAACATCCAATGCCATTTTTTCCCCTAATCAATATGGGTTTCTAAAAGGTCATTAACAACTACCAACCAATTGAGTTTGTTTCATAAGCCTTATGGCAAAGATATGGTTGCCACAGACATCAGCAAAGTCTTCGAGAAAATCTCGCATCAAATTATACTTCTTAAATTCGACGAGAGCCATGGCGCAGTGGGTAGTGTGTCGGCCTCTGACGCACGATGAGTGAGTTCGGATCCCGATAACACCAACGCCATCGAATGTTCATTACGCGGCTTCTCTCCTCGGCGGGGAACTGGCAAAACCCCCCGTAGTACACTTGCCTCGAAAAGCTTCTCGACTCTCGCCGTTCGGAATCGGCATTAAACTGTAGGTCCCGTTCACTTGTGTGAAAAAAAAAAAAACAAATCGCACACAGCATAAGTGAATGAGAGAAGCTAGGCTCTGGCTCTTCATGAGCTGTAACGCCATCTAAGAAGATGAAGAAATTCATTGTTCTTGGTTTCCCCAGGCTTTATCCTATGGTTCAAATCCTACCCGAAGACCATCAACACAATGTTATTTTTAGATCATCTATTTCTGATCCAATTAATGCCACTTCCGAAGTCCTTCAAGGCTGCCACTTCGGCCCACTGTTATTTATAATAACCATTAATGATGTTAACTGTGTTCTCAAGAACTGTCATCTTTCTATATACACTGATGTTATAAAAGTCACCAAACATATCTTCCCCCTGCTTCCTCCATTCCGACCTAAACATGTTCACTATATGGTGCCAAGAAAACCACCTCGTGACCAATGTTAGCAAACGTTAAGCTATCAGTTACTACCGTAAGCGCTTCCTTTTACCTCCCAGAACCTCTTTTATCTGTCATGAAATTGTCCTTCCTGTCAAATTTTTGGTTGGCTTAGTTATTATAATATGTAATCAAGAACTTTATCGTTCATATCTACAACGTTATCAAACGTGCTCATTCCGTTCTCAGCTTTGTGAAACGTTAGTCCAAGGAGTTCTCGAATCCTTACGTCACAAAATAGTTATATATCGTACAATACTACTTTCGTTAGGTCCCTTCTAGAATGTGCTAGTCGCGTCTGGTTCGCTTCTTACGGTATCTACACTGTGCATATTGAAGCGGTCCAACGTAGGTATATTTGTTTTTCCTTCGTGGTCTTCCCTGGCCCTACAGTTTATCGTTGTTTAAGGATCGTTCAAAACTAATTAACGCCTAGAAAAATGACGCAATGTCGCAGCCATACATTTAGGTGTAACCTACTTATCAGTAATATTGCTGCCCCACGTTTTATGATGCATCGAAAACGCATTTATATATGCGTTTTGGAATTCAGCCTTTCCCCGATATGTAATTTCTCGAAGGGTAGACTCAAATTGGTCGCCGATATCGTATGATTTAAATCGTTTAGACTTTTAGCTAAGAGCTATATACAGGGTGCGCCATCTCATATGGGTCGATGTAAACTTCAAATAACGTCAACAATTGTCAACCGATATTAATATGTTATAGCATTTTGGAAACGTCAATTCAGTACAATTTTACCCATGAATCGCTTCACACCAAAAGAATGCACGGAAATAGTTTCAATGCTCATTAAAAATGAACGTTCGATTGTGCTAACTCAATGTGCGTATCGTGCAAAATATCGTGATCGTGTTGCGCCCAAAATTTTTTTTTCAATTTAGTTCTGTGATAAGCCCTCGTGAGCAACCTAGGTCACGTCCGCGGCGTTCAAACTCATCTATTCAGTCTGTGAAGGTCAGTGTTAAAGAAGACCCAAGTTTGTCATATCGGCTCCGTTCGCAGCAGTTAGGCATCAGTGGGACCACTTTGCGGAGAATTTTAAAGGATGATCTTCACTTATTTCCATACAAAGTGTAGATAACTCAAAGAATTTTGTCACAAGATGAGCCACGGCGCTTGTCATACGCACAAAATGTCGGTGCAATGATTAATGCTGAGCCGGAGTTCTGGCAGCAAATTTTAATGACCGATTAGGCACATTTTACGCTCTCTGGCTCAGTTAATAAACAAAATCGTCGCTTCTGGGGCACCGAAAATCCTCATGGACAATATGTGGTCCCAAAAATGCGTAAAAAAGGCTTATTTCACTTTCGGTTTCAACAAGACGGCGCGACATGACATACTGCGGACAAAACAATGAATCTTTTGCGTAAGAAATTCCCTGGAAGATTGGTGTCAAAAAAGGGCGATATTGACTGGCCTCCGAGATCGCCGGATTTGACTCCTCCAGACTTTTTTTCTTTGGGGATACTTGAAAAGCCAGGTGTATGCTAATAGCCCGAAGACAATAGAACAGCTGAAAAGAAACATTCCTGCGGAAATCGCAAAAATTTCGACCGAAATGCTCGAAAATGTCCTGGAGAATGCGCGAAAACGAGCCCATTTTTGCATCGGCAATAAAGGTGGTCATTTAATTGATATCGTTTTTAAAAATAAATCAAAATAAATTGTAAAGGTCTAAATTGAATAAAAGTTTTTGAATTTCCAAAATCCGTTAAGAATCGTTGCTTAATCTAATGCCACATTACTTTTTGAACGCAAATTAGCAATGCCACCCCGTTATATTTCTTCTCGTTGCAATACCATGGTCTACTCGTTGAAAGAGATGTCAATCCACACATCCATTATTCGACACCAAAGGGAACAACACTTTTGTCACACTGATGGATCTATATTAGGACTGTAAATCACTTCTGTACCTGCTCAACAACTGCAATCGTATTCTGTTGTGTGTACTTACAGGTTTGATAACTTTCGTGATAAAATAGGTTTTCAATCCAGCCATTCGAAGGGCCTCCTCCCTTCGTTCACCCATCGCTGGCTCCACTTCAAATGCTCCGTTCAAAAATCCCAATGTTTTGTTGGATATATGCACCCGACTACAGATCCATATCCATGAACATATTCATATGAATGGGACCGAGAATACAAAAGGTAAGAAAGGAAGAAAGTAAAAATGTATATCAAAGAGGAACATATATCACACGCAACAGGTTGTAAAACGAGTTAAAGGCTGTTACGCGTATTAGAAATCAACTATTACACGAGATTGCTCTATTGTGCATTGGCAGGGAAAAGGAAACAGGAAAGAACAACAGTAACAGCTACAAAAGTGACACATTCTTTTGCACACAAGTGTTTATCAGTTCCTCTTACCCAGCCTTTCCACTTGATTCCATCTTGTTGGCCAACTCAACGTCCTTGGAATATACATCGAATTGCCATTGTCGTTGGCCCAGTATCCCGGCGAGGACAGCACCCGTATGAATACCCACTCTCATATCTACGGGCGAATTGGTTTTTTGCTGTACATATCTAAACGCAAAAAAACAAAAAAAATATTAAAAAGAGAAAGAAAGCAAAAAGGAACAAAATCAACACACACACACCCTTAATGTTTTGACACGTGTTTAAAAAACAAAAGGAAGAAAAATTAAAAGAGAAAGTGTGCTGAACCCATGGTAATCTAATGAAGCCAAAACACCGGCGGGTGTGGGTGCCAATAGGGCAGATGCAAGGGATAGTTGATTTTTACTCACTTGATTGCTTTCACCATAGACAACCCCATGTGGACACAAAGAATAGCATGATCTGGCTTTTCCACAGGTGCTCCACTAATGCAATAGTAGCAGTCCCCCAAGATCTTTATTCTCAGCTGCTGGTATTTCTGATGTCGCGTCACAAAGTGAAGGAAATTCCGACGGTAAATGATAAAAATAAATTGGTGTGTGATAATGTTGTAATTATGATACTATCATTTTCAAATAGGCATTACTCCAATTAATTAACTCAAGAGTAGACGGACAGGAAGGACGAAAGGACGAAAGGACGAAAGGGCGAATAGATGAGTGTGAGAAGGAGTGTCAGTCGAGGTCGTCTACGTTGGAGGCGCATGCAAAGCGGTTCAAATTGTAATAAATCAGTTAAATAGAAATAAAAAGAGGAAACCACTGTCACAGAGGAGCGAGAGTGCAAAAGGGGAAGTATCATCAGGAGAAATGTAATTTTGCCTTCCCACGAAGGCTGAACGAAGTGGGTAAATAAAGCGACAAGAGTACTTACCTCGGCAAGTCTATCGAACCGTGCAAACAACTCATTGAGCATCTTAACGAGATCCTGGGCACTATAAGTTGATGAAATCGCAGTGAATCCCACGATGTCGGCGTAGAGTATGCTGAAACGCAATTATTTTCACTTTCATTTAATCCATGCCATAAAAATGCGATTGTTGTTCAAAAACATACTTTTAATACTCAACGACTACCAGTTATTGGAATTATGAAAATTATTCAATTATTTACAGAATAAAGGCCAGGGTTTCCCAGTAAATCAATTATTCAAAAATTTGAAATTGTGTATAACAACTTGTACAGTGTGAGGAGGAATGATAGATGTAATTACCACAATTAAGAATTGCCCATGCTTGAGCACTAAGATACACCTTCAATTTCAAATCAAATATTGTACTCGTATAGTGTGTTTTCAGAACGCTGGTTCATATATACATACAAGCTTAGGGCTTTCTGATACAATTTTTCCGAATTGGCATGTTATCTTATTTGAATACTTGATATAGATTCGTTGCAACAATTGAAGCAACGCACGAGTAAAGCGTCGAGATGTGACATGTGGAATAGAGCAGCAACAATACAAACAAAATAGGCGAGTCACATATTGAATTTTTATTTAGCAATAACCTCACAAATACGGGCAACAAACCCACATTCGCAAACTCTATTAGAGAAGAGGTTCTTGACCTTACAATCTCCAGCCCTTTTGTCTCAAATATAATTTGTGACTGGCACGTCTCCCATGGGGCCTCACTATCTCGTTCGGTTCTCTTCAAGGCTCAACTTACTGCCAAGGAAGACACGCTTCTTAAATCCATCAATGGATGACATTGAAGAAGCGGCTTATCAATGAAACGAATCTCATCCTTCAAAAACAACTGTGCACCCAAGATAGATACACACAAGCGTACCTTGTACCTTGGGTACCTTGATGGATTGCACAGCTCGAAACTTTGAGGAAACAGGCGAGATCTCTGTTCAACTGAGCTAAATGAACGAAGAGTATTGAGGAATTCCAAGAGAAGGTCTTCTAGGAAACATTACGAAAGTGGAGATTCACTACCAAGCACGGCCCGACTCTATGAAGTCCTATCCCAGGAACACACATATGGACTCCGGTTGCTTCACAAATTAGATGGCAATTTCACTGTCAATTGCAGGGAAACTTGGAGACTTTGCTTAATGTACATTTCCCTGGTTCTACTTCCAGCTAACACCTCTCGATGTTCTAATGAGCGTCACAAATTACAACGATAGTAGAACAAATAGCCTCTCTGGTGCACTCTTTAGCCCTGAAAGGGTTAAATGGGCATTTGGCTCATTTAAACCCTACAAAGCTCCAGGTAAAGACGGTGTCTTTCCTGCTATCCTCCAGAGAGGCTTAGACATCATTCTAGCACCGCTGATAGCTCTCTTTAGGTCAAGTATCAACTTGGGATACATTCCTCAAATCTAGAGGGAAGTCAAGCTTGTTTTCATCCCAAAGATTGGAAAACCAAGTGAACAACTTAAATCCTATCGCCCTATCAGCCTAACATCCTAGTAGCAAGGATGTGGACAAACAATGGACAAACTGATATACATAGATTTATATAAGAGGTATGTTAGAAAATCAAACACCTCTGCATCCAAATAATATGCATACCGCAAAGAATGATCTAATGAAAATGCGCTGCATGCGGAAAATAGTTTCACAAGCAAGGAGATCGCAATTTACGCCTTCCTCGATATTGAGGGAGCATTTGATAATACTGGCTACAACTCAATCACCACTGCATTGTCCAGGAGGGGTATATAGCACCCATTGGGTTAGAGCGGTGCTTGAGAGCCGTATTATATCAGCTACAGCTCAGGAGAGGTCTACAGAGGTTGTCACAGACAGTATAGGCAGCTAAATGGTGTCTACAAGGTGCAGTATTTTCACCACTTCTCCGGTCGATAGTCATCGACGGCCTACTCTACAAGTTATCTCGGTTATGAAGTCATCGGATGCCGAAGACCTTGTAGTTATTGTTACAGATAAAAGCGAAATTTTTGCCTGTGAACGCATGCAACTTGCGTTGCAATGTATCTCTGACTGATGTAGTTAGAGGGTTTATCCATATCCAAATAAGACAACCTTAGTCCCGTTTACAAAAAGTAGGAAAATACAACCTTGCTCTGTCTCCATAAACGGTACAAACATTGGATTTTGAGAAGAAATCAGATATCTAGGTACCTTGATCGAAAACTTAACTGAAATTCTAACACTGCAAAGGCGACTAAGACACTGTGTTAATCCATTGGTTACATTCTGCGATATTAAGACCTATCATCACTTATGCGTCTGCTGTATGGTGGACAAAAATTGAACAGAAAACTTCCATAGTAAAACTTCAACGCCTTCAGAGGCTAGCTTGTCTTAGCATTACAGGCGCCATGCCAACTTGCCCGACAGCAGCCCAAGAGGCACTGACCAGAATTACTCCACTGCACCTTTTTATTAAAAATGTTGCTATACGTGCAATCAGACTCCGCTCGGAAACGGACCGGACATGTAGACCATTGGGTCACATGTCCATACTACAAGACTGAGCTCGAGATGATTACCACAGTTTCGGACGCATTACTACACACGGCCACCTTTGACAAAAGAATTGAGATATTGATCCCAAACCGCAGGGCTTGGGAAAGCGGTGATCCCTTGTTAAATGTTAAAGGCTTGAGGTGATACACAAATGGCTCCAAGATGGATACCGGCGTTGGCGCTGGCATCTTTGGAAATCGGAAGATATCGAAGGCCCTGGGAACTAATCCAAGTGTCTTCTAAGCCCAACTTTACGTCATCCTAACTTAGAGACTGGCATAAGAGGTATAATTATCAATATACTCTCAGACAGTCAGGCAGCGCTCAAAACGTTGGGCTCGTATAGTACAAACTCAAAATCCGTCAAGGAATGCCACGATGCCCTGCAAAACCTAGGCAAAAGAAATAAGGCAAACTCTGGTGGGTGCCAAGTCACAAGGACATTAAAGGAACCAAATCGCCGACCAACTCGTTAGGAAAAGTTCGAGTGAAAGGTACATAGGTGCCGAATGTTTCTGCGGAATCCCCAAGTCAAAGATTAATTTTCTCTTAGTGGGAAAAATCGCAATACCTGCGCTTTTAGAACAGCGTTCAAGGACTCCGACAATCGAAGAGATTCATACGACCCCTGAACAAACACTCTATCAATATTCTCCAATTTAATAGAGTCGATATCAGAAGACTGGTCAGCTACATTTGAGACACTGTAGTCTGAAATATCATTTAACAAAATTAACCTCTCGTCTTAAACCGAGTGTCTAGAGGTCGAGGAAACTTCAGAGCACATACTATGCGAATGTGCTGCCCTCTGCCAACTTAGGAAGCGTATCCTCTTCAGAGTAATCATGACTCCTGAGGGGATCAGCTCCTGCGAGGATCAGCTCCTGCGAGGAACATCCTCAGCTTTATTAAGAAAGTAGAGGAACTCCTCATCTAATTGGCTAGCAAGCACAATAGACCCATTCTGGTCGCAGCGGTCTATGTTATCTGTTAGCATTAGCCCCCAATTAAAAAAAAAATCGACATGAGAATATCGAAACGCCGTTACAACCCGAAAAATGAATAATTTGATGCGGTCAGTGGGCTAGTGGTGTCACTATCCACGGAATTCACTAAAGAACCACCGTGAATGGCATGAATGTGGATGAAATTTGGTTTGAGTAGGTTGGCTCTACCTGCCAAATTTTTGGTTCTCGAATGACATTTATCAGATTCAGCCGTCGTGGCGGATGCCCGAATTTGTGTTAAAAAATTAATTTATTTTCTTGATTGCACCCCGTTTCCAGGATAGGTGTAAGAAAATACCCCCGGCTCGGAGTGCCGGTGGTAAGAGGCGACTAATTTCTTAATGGATTTCTTGTACAGACTGGGTGCTTTCTTCAACGAAATAAGTGGTACAAGAAGTTCGACTTCTTCCCGACTTATATCATCATACTTATCTTATCATATTCGAAGTACTATACAGGCGAACAATAGGAGAAGAAAAGAGATAATATGTTTCGCCAACCACTAACACGATCGTAAGAACCACAACATTCAGACACAAGCTACTCGAACATCCCCAGATGAAGTAACGAACAACCAAATTGATTATCCAAATCCAGTTGAAACAAGTAGAACAGAGAAATATAACGTTGAAAAGTTAAACTCGCATCCAGCGCCAATATCAAGATAAAATTAATGAGCAATTCGCCAACTAGGCATATTTGGCATACAAACCAACGACGATGAAAGACAGGTAGAAGCATCATGATCAATAATAAAGAAGCAGAGGAAAACAGACTACGATATTGCAAAACCTCCAAAGTAAAGTAAAGTTCGACGAAGAATGCGAAAAATGCGAGGAAAAGGTCGTAATGTTCTCTAAGAGTAAGGAAAGACTAAGACGTGATGTGATCACGCCTACAAGACATCAGAGCCTACGAAGGGAAGTCACACATCTCCTTCGGAATACTATAGCAAAGAAAATAATCTGCTAAATCTCAGGAAGAATGTACAGCTAAAACCACGTAAGCAGTGTATGCAGGGATACCAGGTTCGACAACGAAAAAGTTACAGCTCATTGAAGCTCATGAAGAGCAACTAAGCAGCCTTGAGAAATAATATAGAAATTCAAGTAGAACTGCCAGGGAAAAAGAAGGGGAAGCAATCCAACGACTTAAGGATAAGGAAGCGGGTCGGTACGATCGGCCGAACGGTTGCCGGTTGTCGTCGTCGTCGCAAGACAGTGTTATACATTTTACATGTGCAAATTTTGTGGGTATAAATACTTGATCGACAGAATATCTTTTTCATAATGTTCAAGTCGAACGAACAGTTTACACAGTATCAATCTGACAGTGATATTTCTATCTGTAGTTATCAGTATAGTCCTAACCCTAGCGTTTGTAGTAACAGTTATAGCTCAGATCATAGGAAAGATGCCGAATCCAAGGAAGAAGAATACACAAGTATCAAAGGAGACCAGCGAAGTTGCCCAAGAAGCCAGGGAGGAAGGAAGCGTAAGAGAGGAGATAATTTCTTCGGACAACGAATCGATCCCGTACTCGCAACCGTTTCTAATAAGGATTGGAGTCGATCCAATACCATCGGAATCAACAGAGAACTATTTCACAACTATTTGAAACAATGAAACTATACGTGGAATGGAAAAAAAATTTGTCATCATTTCCGTATTTAAAAAGGATTACCGAACACAATACAACAATTACCGAGAAATTCGCTGCTATCAAGTTGTCACAAGGTGCTGTCAATTTTTTTTCTCTTAAAGAGACTGGCATCATACGCTTAAGAAATAATCTGAGACTGCAAGTTGGGCTTCAGGAGAAACCGAGTGACAAGAGATTGATGAGAGTGACGAAGGCTTCTAGTAATAAAGGAGGAGTTCCACTAAGTCCACCAGGTTTTATTCGTTCATTTCAAAAAGGCACATGACTCTATAAGCCGATCGAAAATTCACCATGTTCTTATGAGGCTGGTAATCTTGAAAAAGTTAGTGAAACTGATACAGGTATGCCTAAAGGAAAACAAAAGACAAGTTTAAGTAGAAGACGTGGGGGCTTAAAACAAGCCTTGTCACCACTTGTTTTTAATTTAGTGCTAGAATACGTAATAAAATCCCTTTAGAAAAATGAGAGGGGAATAACCCTTAGTGGAATCACACCCACCCTAGCTTAAATACTGACGATTTGGACGAGTTAGAGACGAAATACTTAAAGGTAGCAATGGAAATAAGCTTAGAAGTAAATGAAGAGTTTACTGACTGATTTGGATCAATCCAAACCTTGCACCCAACTGTACTCGATTAACGCTTTAAGAAAGTGGACTAAATCAAATACCTAGGAACCATATTGACTGCCAAAAGGCTGCGGGCAATGCGTTCTGTTTCTTCGCGATAAAAGAACTATTCAAAAGAACTTCTTTGTCCCGCAATTTCAAAATCCACATTTTATGCCAGTGATGCTTTACGTACTTGGAAATTTGGAAACTTGGTCTCTAATTAAGAAGGTGATACCTTTGGAAACGAACCTTAAAGAGAAGTTATAGTGGAAAACAGGAGGAAGAACAGGCGAATGGAGAAAACTACACAAACAAGCAGAACGTACATATTTCACGCCACGATGCAACGATTGATGCGGTCTTCGGGGTAGGTTTTGATCCATAGGGTAAAGCCGGAAGGAAACCAAGAACAGTGAATTTAAAAAGTATATCTTAACCTCCTCAAGTTCACACAAAGATTTGAGACAAACTCAAACAAAATTTGAGGTTGATTGTGTGTGATCGACTTTTTAGGAACCCATGTTGAATTGCGGAGAACATAGGTTTAAGTGAAAAAATATTTAATCATAGACGATACTCTAAAAGAGTTTGGGAATGCAAGAGAGTTAGCAATCGAACAATTGTTAGACACTTCATACTTTCGTGGATTGGAAAAATGTAATAAAAATGAAGTGTATGCACCTTTCCAAAGCTGAGGAAACAGGCGCTGTTAAATGGAACTTAGAATTAAGGCCGTGAGGAATAGATGTGGATGATTGGCTCATTTTTTTAAAACTATGACGAGGAGGCCATAATACTTCCTTTAAGATATATTTTGATGTCTGCTTTTCGGAAATTGGAGCAACACGAATTATCGGAGTGGAGAATGGTGAAGTTATTATTGACTAAAGGTGCATAATGGTGGATGGGGCGGATCCAAGGTAAAGAGGAGGTGATTACTTTTCGGTATCAGATGAGAAGATCAAGTCAAGTTGTCGATTGATGATGTTGCAAAGTTGGAGGAAACCAGAGTCGGGGGGACGATCTGTGAAGAGTATTTCCGGAAAGTAGAAATCCCGATAGATGATGATAAAGTTATTGGGGTCAGCGATATCAAATGTGGAATTTATGAAGTCAATATGAATATGAAGTAAGTTGATAGAATGATAACAATAAGTGGACTGTTAGGGACGAATGTAACCAAAGGCTTCCCTTTCGGGAAAGTTATTAAAGCCATTGTCCGGATTGGCAGTATTGCCGTGGCCATCAGCGCGAAACATAGTAGAACATAATAGAACGAGATGTATTTGGGTAACGGCGCTTAGGTTAGGATTGAAAATAGTTTTGAAGTTTGAACAGAACGAAGAGAGATCGTTTGTTACGTCATTCGGTGAAATATTTAGGCTCCTTTTTTATATAAAAATGTTTTCTTCAGTTCATAAGGGTCAGTTGGGAGGCCTCGTTAATTGATCGAATCGTCGATGGATCGGATGATGTTAGTTTTGATTTTGCCGTCAATGTAGAACGAGTTTATTCTGTTAGAAACGCAGTTTTATGTACGCAAGTGTCTCTCAAGTGTGAAGTGATATATCGGTCTCTAGCGTTATTTTCGGCAAGTGTTTAGTATGTTTGACGGAAGGAAGGAGGACTGGATGTATGAAAGATTGGGTGGGATGGGACAGAATTGTAGAGATGAAACAGAACCACGAAATATGGAAGAAGATTAGTTTAATTAGATTAGATGGCACTTCTGGAAATCTCTAAATGTTTATTTATGTATATTCTTCAATAGGGACATATATTCACTTGTAACTGGAGCATACGAATACGATTCACCTTGGCATAAAGGTACATATTTGATAAAATGGAAACATCAACAGAACTCTCTTCTTTAAACACAATAATTTGACATCTTTGGCCAATATATTGTACATATAATATCGTTCTGTAGCTCTTGATTCAAAGGTCTTAGTTTCAACGTTCCGTAAGATGTTTTACTTGCTTAAGTTCTTTCCTTTATTGATATTTTTCCTTTAGACCCAAGGCGCAACCTTTCACAGAACTTTTTTATTTTTATCGACAAGTTATGTAAAATATATGACAAAATGTCCATCCCCCATGCGATTATACATATTTTGCCAGGGAAAGTACCATTTTTAAGCTGTTCGTTCCAATGGGCTATTCACGCACTTGGACCAGCGGTTTGAAATACCCGCTTGAAGTAGTTGCATTTCTCCAACGTTTCGCCCTTCATTTTTAGTCCTTTTTACTCTAGTCAAATTCAAAATTTTAACAAGGCATGCACATCATTTTGTATAATATCCCTTGTTACGCCTGTGCAATATATAAGCAACTAGCTAGGCTGATTTTTTACATATTTTGAATCACAAAACAAAATAGCAAATACATCAAAACGTTTGTATTGGAATGAGAGCTTTTTAGCTTTTATATTTAAAAAAAAAAAAAAGTCTCAAAAGCTCTGTAAACAAAAGCAGACGAAACGATCGTAGAAATTCCCTGTGCAAAATATATGTACCTTTTTTTGTTACTCAAGAAAAAATCATTGTTACCGGGATTTTCCAACACAATCTAGTGCAAAACAAAAGCTGTCGCCATTGAAAAGTTATTGCTCCAATCTGTCTGCAGTTTGCTTCGGTATATCGTTAGAATAAATGCTCCGCAACAATGTCTAGGAAACAGTGTCCTTCATCTTTGAAATTAAAAATTATTAATTGTTTTAGTAATGGAAAGTCGCAGATTTGTTTCACGACTTATAAAAAAATTCAGAGAGACGAGTATAGTAGTGATATAAACCGATGTGGACGGAAAGACGGCTATTCACTGACTTTCTCTTTATTTAGGTTAAGTAAAAGTATGACAGTTGTCACTTATGACAGCTCTCCTCTGGCTATTTTAAATAATATTGAAATAAACAATGGAAGTTTTTATACATGAAGATTATTAAATATAATTGTTATTATTTAAAAGAAAGAATAAAAATCAAAGTCTTTTAAGCAGTTTGGTACAAAATTGTTCGAAAAGAAAGCATGGAGTTCAAAATTCAAAATAAGTGATTTCAGTATTTACAATTCATTCATTAAGTTAATTTATCATATCCCCATCGTTCGGGAACTTTCTTAACTCGACTGGATCGCCGCAAGTTGACTTCATGATTCTGAGTTGGTTCACTTTGTTCGTTTGTTGTATTCAAGGACTTCCCGCTACTCTGCATTGTTTGAGCTGGAACACATGTTTCAGTGTTTGACGATACATTCGCAGTAGGTGCCTCAGTTGTATGCGATAGGCAATTACCGGTGATGTCGATAAACTGTCATCTAACAATGGGATCTGATCGCCCTCTAAACCCTTTGTTTCATACATTTCGCCTATCTTTCGCAACTGATCGACGTGTCTTTTCCAGCAACGGTTATCATCTAGCCTGATACTATAGTGAAGGCCACCCAAAATTGATTCTACCGTTCCAAACTGCCACCTGTTGCTCGACTTATAGTCTCTTGCTGCCATCCTTTCTCCCACCGAAAAAATGTTGTTCGGATGTTTACGGTCGATTATAACATCGCTTGGTAACATCAGGTCCAGCTTTGAATGTATTTGACGACCTAGCATCAGCATCGACGGTGATTTACCTGTGGTTGGATGGATCATTCGCCCATAAGCAAACAAAATAGTGTTTAAATCATTGTCCATCGAATTTTGATTACAATTTGTTGTTCGAATTTTATTTTTGATTGTTTGGATAAAACGTTCGGCGAGCCCATTTGTAGCCGGGTGATATGGGGCTCCTTGCTTATGAACAATACCATTTTGTTTTAAAAACAATTGAAATTCGTTGGAATTGAATTGGGTTCCATGGTCACTCACGAAAATCTTCGGAATCCCAAACGCGGCAAAATTTTTTTTCGCAAATCTGGATTGTGATACGTGTTGTTAAGTCGGGTATGATATGCATTTCCGGCCATTTACTGAATGCGTCTACTAGTACAAATAAGTACTTTCCCATAAACGGCCCTGCGAAGTCGGCATGCACCCTCTCAAAGGCTTCCCTTGGCGCCACCCAACAATGTACTGGATCCTCCTTATTTGCATCCGGACGTGTAGCTTGGCAAAGTTGACAATTCAACACCATCTTTTCAATGTCTTTATCCATTTGGTTCCACCAACAATAGGCTCTTGGTAAGCTTTTCATTCTTGATATGCCGAAGTGTCCTGTATGCAATTCGAGGAGAACTCGCTCTCGCAGATCTTTTGGTATGTACACACGTATACCTCGTAGCAAACATCCCCTTTGCAAGGTAAACTCCGTTTGTGATATGCCAAAACGATGTTTCGGCTCACAATCACGTCCATATTTTAGACATTCTATAAGGAGAGTGACTTCTTTATCCGACTTTGTTTTTTGATTGAGTTCCTCCACTGATACTGGCAAATTTTCAATGGCCTCAACTTCCAGAATATCCACCTCTTCAATTTTACTGTATGTGTCGGCACTGGGCAGGCGTGACATCGCATCAGCATTGGCGTTATCTTTTGATTTTTTAAGTTTAATATCATAATTGAAATGTTCGAGATATATGGCGTAATGCTGCATTCTGGTAGCTGAAAGAAGAGGCAAACCTTTCTGCGGGGAAAAAATTTGTGAAATCGCTTTATTATCCGTCACAAAGTAAATTTTTTTCCATATAAATACTGGTAAAATTTTCTCACCCCGAATATTATAGCATAAGCTTCTTTATCTACCTGACTGTAACGCTGTTGTGCTTGGGTTAAGGTCTGCGAAGCAAACTGGATAGGCCTTTCTGTACCATATCTGTAGACATGACTCAAAACTGCTCCAACACCAATCGGACTGACGTCAACCGCAAGAATAACTGGAACTGTAGGATCGTAAAAGCCAACACAGTGTCCGATTGCATTTGCTTTTTAACCTCCTTGAAAGCTTTTTCACAATCGTGATCAAACCGGAAAGGAACATTTTTCTGGAGTAACCTATTCAAAGGATAAAGAATGTTGCATAAATTTTGTATGAAGCGACCATAATAATTGACAAGCCTCGAATTTCATCTTATGTTGTTGGTTGTTTTAGCTTTTGTATTGCATCAACTTTACTTGCCATTCTGTGTATGCCATTTTTAATGATGTTATACCCGCAATACTCGATGCGATCCTTCATACTCTCTGTCTTACTCCAATTAATCATCATGTTATGGTTGTTCAATCGAGTCAAAACTGTTTCTACGCGTTGAATGTGTGTTGTGTCGTCACTTGCGGTTACGTTTATGTCATCCGCGAACACGGATACACCAGGTATATCGCCAACTAATTGCTCTATAAAGCGTTGCCATTTGGCTGGAGCACACGCAATTCCATACATCATGCGTGTGGGCTGGAAGAGGCCTTTGTGGGTGTTTAAAGTTAAAATGTGTGATAAGCTGTTGATAAATCTATTTTCGTAAATTTAGTGCCTCCAGCCATTTTACTAAACAGCTCTTCTATTGTGGGTAAAGGGTGCACATCCACGATCAATGCCGGGTTCACCGTAACCTTATAATCGCCGCAAATACGGACGGCGCCATTCTTCTTGGGGACAGCCACAATTGGAGTGCCCCATTCACTCTGGTCAACCTTTAACAGCAACCCTTCAGCTACTTGTCTGTCAAGTTCGCGTTCCACTGCATGCCATAGTGGGAATGCTATTCGCCTCGCCTTTATAAAATTTGAAGTCGCATTTGGTTTTAAATATAAACGCGCTTGTTACCCCGTAATTTTCCCGGTCGACGGTGAAAATAAATTTGGGAACTTACTAATCATCACCTTTGGATCCAACACATGCGCGGTACTTCCTTGAATTTGGTGAACTTCACCAGCATGCAATTGATGAGTCAAAATTTTCGTCCAATCCAATTTTATCTTGCGCAGCCATTCCCTTCCTAGGAGTGGCTTCCGATCTGAGCGAACAATATACATCTTCACAGGATCACTTGGAATTTCGGATACGTTAACCCAGATATAGCCTGCGCAATCCAAGGGCGTTTTACAGTAACTATACAGCTCGGTGTCACTCGCATTTATTTTTGTTATGGGAAAAAAACTTTTTAGCGTCGCTCAAACTGATGAGAGTCACTGGAGCACCTGTGTCAATTTCGAAATCAATAAAACTCTTGTTAACTTCCAACTTACAACATATCTTTGCTCTATCCTTTAGTCCACTGTCCTTGTCTCCAATATGAAAAAGTTCTTCCACCATCAGTGTGCCAGTATTCTGTTCCACTTCTTCAATTTGGTTAAGTTGTTTGTTCGCTTTGAAGCACACTTTACGTAAATGGCCTTTTTTCTTGCAAACGGTTTTTTTGTGAGTACATTGATAAGCCGTATGCGATGTCATGCCACAGCGATAGCATTTCTTTGTTTCATTAGGTTTGATGTTTTTACCGTACTTTTTCCTGTTCTCTTTGGCTTTTTGTTTTTCGTGTAGTTTGTTAACAAGAGCTTTCTCACTCGCCCCTGCATATTGGTGCAGTTCTACTCCCCCTCTTTCGGCACTCTCATAGGCAGATGCAATATTTACCGCATCATCTAATGTTAATGTTTTTTTTTCTAACAACCTGCTTTGAATTTTTTGATTCTGTAGGCCAAAAACGAATTGATTTCTCAAAGCAGTGTCCAAATATGACCCAAAATTACAGCCAACTGACAATCTACGAAGAGCGATTAAAAATTCAGCACATGTTTCGTCACTCTTCTGCTTCCGCATGTAAAATCTGTAATTTTCCAAAATCTCATTGGGCTTTGGATCGAAGTGAGCTGCAAGAGTATCAACGATTGCCCGGTATTCAATTTCTTCTGGTGCCTTTGGGAGTAATTTATCGCACAAAACATCATAGGTCTCCGCTCCCATGTAGTGGAGAATAAGTTGACGTCGTTTCCTTGCGTCACTGTTGTAAAGGTCCATAGCTGTCTCCAGACGCTTAACCCAGCGAGCCCATGTCGTAACTTTCTGATTAAATGAGTCGAAATTGAAATATTAGCTAAATTAATTTTTTTTTTTTTTCTCGTCGCCAATTGATATAAACCGATGTGGACGGAAAGACGGCTATTCACTGACTAACTTTCTCTTTATTTAGGTTAAGTAAAAGTATGACAGTTGTCACTTATGACAAGTAGATAGTCGATATTTATGCAGACGACACCGGAAAACATCGTCTCAAAGTGATAGACAAACAACTTCTTTAATTGAATAAGTACCGTTTATCAGCTTACGGAGATTGTAAAATCTTTCAATTTTGATTTTGATTTGAGTACCGTTCATAGGCGAGCATTAGAGCAATGATTAAAAAGTTACAGACCAAGCCAGAGACCAGTACTTACGAAAACGCACATTCGGAGAAGATTACATACCCAACATACTAAAGAAATTTTGTTACTTTTACACCATAAATATCGCAAAAAAAAATATTTAAGTTGGTCCGTTGAGAAGTATACAACTGGACCGTTTTATGTGCAAGGATATTTTAATTTTGATTTTTTTTATTTTGATTTTGACGCCCCCACAGGGGCACTTTATTAGCTTAATGCAATAATGCCTTAACAGAAAAAAAATAATTTAATTAAACAGGGTGGAAACTACTCGTATTAAGGAGAGGCTGAAGGGTTGTGGTATAGGGCATTTCTAAGACTGGACTTTTTGATGTGAAGGTCGAAAAGATTTGCTTTGCGCAGCATTCTGGACATTGGTGTGGCAGCCAAAATTTGTGCGATGATTGCTTATACGGTTATACGGTTATACGGTTGGTGTTAAAGTGATTCACTTGCAATAATGTAGGGCTGTCAATGTTACCGCTGAGTAGGTGGTGAATAAAAAGAATATCTTCAACATCGCGTCGTTCTTTAAGGGGTTGGGGGTTGGTGGTTGGCTAATTTTAGGCGATCCGAATAAGCTGTTAAATTAAAGGGGTCAGAACAGGGAAGAGGGAGACCAGACTTGACTAGCATATTCGACAAGTTGCCTAACGAAAGTAGTGTATAATGATTTCGTAACGTAAGGATTTGAGAATGTTTTCGACCAACGTTTCACGAAACCGAGGGCAGAGTTGGAATATTTGATAATGTTGTCAATATGGAGGCGAAAGTTAAGTTTACGGTCACAAATGACCCCTAGAACAACCAAGAAGTTGACAGGGAGAACGGTTTCGTTACGAATAATGTAGGTTCTGGGTGGTGGAGGAAGAGCGTTGGCGGAAATAAGTGATGGCCTGGCATGTACTAACATCGAGCTCGAGATGGTTTTTTGACAACAAGTAGTGAACCTGTTAAGGTCTGATTGGAGAGAGCACGGGTCAAGAAGGGAAGGGAAATATTTTCATATCATCAGCATATATGGAGAGTTGAGAGTTCAGAATAACGCTGTTAGAATTAATATCAATGGGCCGAATATGGGCATAAAACTCTGTGGGACACCAGAGGTAGCATTAATTTGATCAGAGATAGAAGATCTGAAAATAACGTTATATTGAGGATCTTCTTGATAAAATTAAATCCATAAGATAAAACCGGGAGGGAAACCGAAGGCAGTGAGCTTGAGCAGAATAATTTGGTGAGACATTTTGTTAAAGGCCCTTAAGTCAGTGGCAACAATGTCTACTTCTTGACCGGCTTCGAGTGCACATAAAGATTGTGAAATAAACTCGACTAGATTAGTGTTTGTCGATCGACGTTTTAGGAAGCCATGTTGGTTAGGAGAAAGTATGGGTTTGCAATGAAATAATAGTTGCACACATCATTTTTCAATCCTTTTTGTGGACTGGAATGATATAAGCATATTTTCAAAGCTGAGGAAAGAGTTCTTGAGATATAGAACTTTGAAATAAAGCGGTAAGGGGTAAAATAAAATGATTCGCACACTTTTTTAAAACTATGTCAGTCAGACAGTCGGGACCGGGGTTGCGTAGTTTTTCGGCGATTAGGTCGGGAGTTACAGTCTGTCACATAATTGTTTGCAAAAGGAAAAATTGTTTGAAATTTCAGTTGAAATGTTAAAATTTATGAAAACGCACTGATTTTCTAATTTTTTCTTTTTATAATTTTATTAATAAGGTTTTTCTTAATAACTACAACAAAAATTAATAAAATTCAAACAAGAATGCAGGACAATAACAAAAATAAAAACGTCTTCATATTTTATGCTGTCAATTAATTGTTTGCAAAATAGAAACAGAATATAAAAGAAGAGGAAAACAAAAGTATTTTGCGATGTGTTACGGTATTAATTTCAAGCACAATGACAAGTTCTACTTTCGTTGTGTAATTAGTAGCTACATATTTGTACGGTGATTGCCGACTAATAAACAATTCAAAATCGAACTGATAGCAAAGTAAGAAAGTTGGTTTATTTCAATTATTATAAGAGAAAATATCCTAAAGAAATAGCCAAAATGTTATCAGTTAAATTGAGGACTGTGGACAACATTATAACAATAGCAGAAAAGGAAATTCGGTTGGAGTTGAGAAACTCTGGAGGCCGACCAACGAAGCTGTCCTGAAGAGATGAATCTTAAATCCTTAGAGTTGTGATTAAAAAGCCCCAAAAAGCAATTAGTGGCGCAGGTAAACACCAATTGCATGGAGGTGAGACTAGTCGGCGTGTAAACAAAAATAGATAATAGCCCGTAAAAAGGCTACTCTCCGAGACAAATGTACATAAAAGGCTAACTTTTGCATTGCATCACATTCCACAGCCGCCAGGGCTCTGGAATGACGTAATTTTTTGTTATCTCATCACAAAAAAAATTATGTTGTTATTATGTATGTCGAATTATGTACATCGAAGGATCTCAAACTGTATGGCGGGATCCAAATACAGCTTCGAAAAATGAGCTGTTCACAATTGCTGCAAGTTTCGAATTTGTTAATCACAAAAATGCTCAAAAGCTGCAACATAAGTTATACCAAGATAATGACCCGAAGCACAAGTCACTCTTGTGCAGGACATGGTTGCTTTATAACTGCAGCAATTTGTGACCATTTTTAAAAAAGGAGGTGGCAAAATGGGCTTCCACATCACAAAACGCACTTGTGAGAGTAATCCAGGAAGAGTGGAAAAAGATACCGGACCACTACGATCTAGACCACCTAATTTGATCAGTGCCAAGACGGCTACAAGCCGTTATTGTAGACGCACTAAATATTAGGGCAATTTTTTTTGTGTTTCCTCTTTTCGTTTCCTTTTATGTTCTGTTTGCATTTTGGAAACAATTAATTGACAGCTTAAAATATGAAGACGTTTTAGATAGAGAGAGATAGACATTTTATTTCGTATATAAATTTACAATGAGATTGTCACACAATTTACATACAGAGATTCGATAACTTTCAGCTGTATATCTTTCAGCTGAAACATTATCTTTTAAAACAATAACTAAAGTGGAGGAAAATAATATTGACTTTGAAGGAAACTACGATAAGAACCTTCATAGTAAGTGAGGTACATGAGAAAAAAGTTAATAAATAACAAATGAATAAATAAATAAATAAATTTAAAAAAAAGTAAATAAATAAATAAATAATAAAATAATTAAATAAATAAGTAAATTAATAAGTAAATATATATATATAAATAAATGAACAAAATAATTAGGTAAGAAATAAATAAATAAACAAATAAATAAATATAATAAATCAATAAATAAATAAGTAGGTACAGAAAGAAATAAATAATAAGTTAAATAGAACAAAAATATCTACAGAGATATTGATTAAGTATTTAGCTGGTTTATGAGAGAGTTGTCTGGAATAACAAGGTTTCGCAAAAAAGTGGACGTCAACTTAGTGATTCTGTCGGAGATCAATTCAACATTCGATCGGAGATGAAGATCAGTGGTAGAATGGTATCTAGATAAGTCAAGCATCATTTTCAAAAGTTTATTTTGAGATATTTGCAATTTTTTTATATGGCATTTTGCACAGTTTCCCCATACTTATCATCCATATAATAGTATTGATTGAAATACTATTTTATGGATAATGATTTTGCTAAAGCTGCTTAGTTTTGACTTTCTATTGATAAAAGGGTAAAGCATTTTGATGGCAATATTGACTTTGTCGATGGTATTTAAGATGTGTTCTTTAAAAGTAAGTTTTTCATCTAGATGTATATCCAGATACTTTACAGTTGGTTTCCAAGCAACATTTACCCCACACACATTAAGTTAATTATGAGGAACGTAGCAATTCTTTCTCTTTCGACTGAAAAAGATTGATTTCCCTTTTTCAGGATTGATTTTTATTTTCCACTTATTAAAATAGTTAGCAGATGTCTCGATGTTGAGACTAAACTCATGTTATGAGAACATACCTGTGTCGTCAGCGTAAATAGCTGTTTGACACTCAGGAAGCCGGGGGAAGTCAGAAGTATAAATATTGTAGACCACAGGGACAAGAACGGACCCCTGGGGTACTCCCGCATAAAGAGAATATATAGATGATGCTTTACCATGGACGTAGACTCTAAAACGTCTGTTGGTCAGGAAACTTTCTATAGTTTTAACTAAATACAATGGAAAACCAAAGTTAATCATAAACTTATAAATAATACCATTGTGCCAAACGGAGTCGAAAGCTTTCTCAATATCTAACAAAACCAAGCCCATACATTTGCCCAGGGCACGGTTTTTCTTAACGTTCTGACATATTCTGAGAACTTGATGTGACGTGCTATGATGACTCCTGAATCCAAATTGCTCATCAGGAAAGATGCGCCAGCTGTCAATAAACGTTATAAGTCTTTTCTTAATAATCTTCTCGAAAACTTTACTAAGACAACTGAGCAGACTTATCGGCCTGTAACTGTCGGGATTTTGAATTTGCTTTCCAGCCTTTAAAAGAGGTATTACTTTCGCAATTTTCCAGGTATTCGGGAAATATCAGAAAAGTAAGAAAACGTATGCCTGATTTTGGTAGTTGTTTTAGGTATAGGTTTTTAATACCATCAAGACCGTCAGATTTCCTTATTTTCAGACTCTTTAGTACTTCCAGTAATTCCATTTGGGATGCATAGTCGTTTGGGGATGGGCTATAGCTATGGGAAAAAAGTCTAATACAGCTTTTATTTACCGCAGAATTAGTAACCTTATCGCCGAGATTTTTTGAAACAGCATGATTTTTTATGAAAGTTGAGCCAAAAATGTTGGCTTTTTCAGTATCCGTATGAAGAACATTACCTGAGCTAAGCAAACTAGGAATTCTCCTGTTTTTATTCCTTACGATTCTTACTATATTCCAGAATGGCTTTGCATTTCTCTCCAGTAAACTTAGTTTTCTGTTCCAGTCGGTATTTCTTTCAATTTCGGCAGAAATAAGTTTATTCAGATATTTCAGTTGTTTGCTAAGAAAAAGAAAACGGTACCTTTGCCATTGTCTCTTTAAGGAATTTCTGATTCGTATGTATATAAGAATGATATCTGGAATCTTGGCGGACAAATTAGTTCTAACTACTTTTGGGACACTTGAGTCTATGGAACTAATGATATGCTCTGTGAAATCTTAAACGAGACTGTCAATGTATTCAGTTGAGACATTTTCTAGGTCTATTGAGGTGTATCTCGATTTAATTTCTGATTGATACCGTACCCAGTTGGCATGTTTAAAGTCAAGATAATATTGCCCTGTTTTTTTACCCGATTTGAGGATTTTATAGAAGACTGGGTTATGATCAGAACTTTGGTTAATGCAATCGGCTGGGAGAGTAAGCTCGGTGAATTCGTAATAAAAAAGTCAAGCGTAGATGGGAGACCTCTCGAGCCAGCTGGAATATATGCAGGACTAGATGGAAACAAAACAGAAAAAGGAAACAAAACAGAAAAAGGAAACAAAACAGAAAAAGGAAACAGATTTGACAGGCTTGTGAGCAGGTTACCATAAGCATTCCCTCTGTTACAACCCCAATCCCTATGTCTACAGTTCAGGTTCCCTCCAATTATATATGTAGTCTTCGTTTATTGTTAAAAATTTCCTTAAATCAGTATTGAAATATTGTAGTTTTTCAGTAGATACGTTACCCAAACCGTACAAAACTACTTTAAAAGCTTTTTCTCCTTTGAGGTCATGGGAGAGGAATTGACAGTTTTCTTCCTTGAGTTTGTTAATTACGGAATTATAGTAATGACTCGCACATAATTTTAATTCCGATGGAAATCTTTTTAATGGAATAATCCGACATGGCTTTTGCAGAAGTTTGATCGGTGGTGGAGTGTTATTTTTTTCTTTTTGTGGTTTATCCGGTGACACGATTTCATCCATTTCTTCACTATCGGTTTCGGGCAGTGGACTCCAGTAATTAGTCCTTAGGTCTTTTCTTTTTAGAACCATTTTCGGCAGAGTTTTAGGTTTTTTATCGGAGGACATATTGGTGTCCTCGGCACTTGGCGATCTCGGTCGTTTATTAATTTTGATTAAGAATATTTAAAGTCTCCGAACTGATACACGTCTGATATACGTCATACGCTTACAAAAGCTCCGGGTTGACTGATGAAGACGTTTTTATTTTTGTTATTGTCCTGCTTTCTTGTTTGAATTTTGTTAATTTTTTTTTTGTTGTAGATATTAAGAAAAATCTTATTAATAAAATAATTTTTTTTTTTTCATAAAAAGAAAAAAAAACAGAAGCAATGCGTTTACATACATTTTAACATTTCAACTGAAATTGCAAACAATTTTTCCTTTTGCTAACAATTATGTGATAGACTGTATGTTCAGTGAAACAAGATACGTTTGGGGCAGTCTTTCTAACACCGAAAATAGTCGTGATCGAGTTGAAAATCTTGGTCAGTGAATGATTGACTGAAGAAATGAGCAAAGAAGTTGGCGATTATTTCGGGTTCGTTGAAAGCGTTGTTAAGAAGAGAGCCATATGCTGCAATGCGTAGAATGAGAAATGCCATTTCAATGGGCCAATGCCATTTCAGCATAACAACGACCGAAAGCACATATCGAAAGGGGTAAAGGAGTGGCTTAGTCAAAATGGGATTCAAGTTCTAGAATGGCCAGCCACAAACCCCGGATTTAAATAAGATCTTTTTGGGATCCTTAGAAGGTAAGTCGGAGGTTAACGCTTTCAAAGTAATTACCCATTTCATGTCTGTCCTAAAAAAAATAGGAAAGCATTGATTCAAAAATTTCAAATTTGATTTCCTAAAAAGATACGCTGATGTACTGAAAAACAAGAGATATTATACAAAATACTGAAAGTTGCTTATATTTTTCTTATTTTTTTTTGTTTTTTAGAATTTGAGGGACTTCTGTTACGTTGTTTTTTAAACGGAAAATTAAAACGAATACTTTAAGTATAATTTTGCAAGAATTGTTTTATTTCTTATATGAACAAATGAATAAAAATATTGATTCGAAATTTAAAATTAAAATCGTTGCTTATATACCATATTTCACTAGAAGTTGGGCAAACTCGTGTATTAATGCATGAAACAGATATGTAAATCAAAAACGTCGTTTAGTTCTGCTATGCAAACTACCCCTAGAGGAATAGTGAGGACAACAGAAAAAATTCGACACCAATTATTGTAGAAAGAGAGGGGGAGCGAATTTTCTTCTCTGGATATGATCTAAATACTTAATAACCCATTTTACTAAACAGAGGATTACTACTAACTATTACTCACCTCACGTTTTCATGGCGACTCATGTAGATCTTCTTGAACGGTTCCGAACTTGTTGAGCCCAAATCCTGACGCATTTTGACGGCAACGTGTTTGGGAAGCACAGACAGCAAAAGCCTCTCCTGCAAATTTGATTCTTATATTACGAATAGTTTAATCTTTGTCCGCGTGTCGTAGGTGCGCGTGTCGTTTCAAAATACCACTTAGGCATTATCAATCTATTCAGTAATTTATTCATGCTGTTCATCAAATGCAAATACAAATATTGGCCTTAAGTGATGTATAGCATATCCTATTCAAATACATTTCCGTGATTGTTTGCCTACGTCGCTAGTTATGTATACATTTTTGTTTTAGGCGATGCCAAACCACTTCACACCCTTTCGGAAGAAATCAAACACTCACCTGTTCTGCAGACTGCTCCTCGATAATCATTTTAACCTCAAGACTTTTCTTCGCTTCGAGAAACACACGTTTTTGTTTGGCTTCTCCCATAAAATAAACTAATAATCCAATTGCTGCCGCTGCCAAAATCAGGATAGTATTCGCACCAATCTATAGTTTGTCGGGAAATGATAGAAAGAGAAAAAAGACTATAATAAGCTCAGTTAACGTGCCTATTTCTGCACAAACCTGTTCGTAAAACAAAGGATCCCTTACAGCCAACCCTGTCATTGTACTCAAATATATTGCGAAGGTACCTACTCCAAATATCACACCGGTGTACAACAGGGGGATTGGTAGCGTAACGTAAATAAGAAAATTCAACAGGATACCCCAACCAAGGACATCTCTGAAAGAAATTCATTAGGTTTTCCGTTGTTTTTTTTCTCTGCTTGTCCGCTCCTTCATGCATTTTTTAATCTTTACCTGGGAGAAACGGACTTCTTTAGGAATAAATAAAACACTAGCTGCATGATTGTAAGTAGCCATACTAGATGAGGGACGATTTTCAAGAAGTTTGTTAGCAGCGCTGATTGAGATGAATTTAGAAGTCGCAGCACTATACATAGGATGATGTTTATAATTAACACGAAGGCTGTGATACCTAATGTGAGAGAAAAAAAAGAAGATAAATAGCTGTTTCGTTAGTACGTCGTTATTCAAAATAAGAGTTTGAATGCTTAATGCAAAGATAAATACATTTCTTTCAAAATTTCCTTCTTATTGCTACGAAAATTATACGAGTATGTATATTTATTTTTATCATAAACGGGTGCTAAAGGGTTTACGAATGCTCTTGAGTGATCAAAACACACAGCACGGTCCGAAGGTATGGAGGGAGAAAAGAAAGTAGGTGCTGGTGTACATTGATTTTAAATGTCTGTGGATTGTAATGTGCGGAAAATATTGGGCTGATGTGTGTTTCGCCTACAGTATGAGTCTCCAAAAATAACTGCACGTCCGAAGACAGACTTAAGGGTAAATTGATGGGTATTGCCAGCTGGACGAATATTGTCTTTGAATTCTTGAAAGGGAGGAAAGCTACCTCGTTGGAACATTGTTTATTGTTTATTGTAATAGCGATAAAACAATTGTAGAGAAGAAACATTGCCTCGATGTTCAAGCGAGTCGATTGATTTTGCAATATCAATGTCTCCTATGTTTCATCACCCGTTTTTTAATTACACCTAGCAGGAGCAGAAGACCAGATATGAGCATTGTACTTAAACTTGTGGCGGATATAATCTTTGGAGATATAATAGAAGCCAAATCAGAGGGTCTAAAATATTTCTTGCATCGTTTAAGGAATTCTAGACATTTCCAGAAAGGGATAATGACTGATTACTAAGGGTTCGCTTGAGTGACAGTAGACAGCATTGGGTTTTAGAAGCATTGAATTCCACTCTATTGTTTATACCCACTTGATTATGCTGTCCAGGTCGGAATTTAATGTGCTTAACTTACGTTGTCGTTTCAGTTCCACGGCCGAAGGCAGGTCATACGTATGTAAGTCTTGGAACAAATTGAGAGTACCTAGAGTATCAGTAAAGGCATGGATTGGATTAGAAGCAGCAGATAAGAGATCATTTATCAAAATAAGGAAGACTGTCGTCGACAGAGCAGAGCCTTGGGGAACACTAACATTTATTTGATGAATAGCAGACATGAAACCATCCATAACGACTCGAATTGAACGGCCCAAAGGGTAGTTTTCAATCCGCAGAAGAAGAGTTTCATCGACACAAATAAGCACGAAATTTCAACAAAAATGCCTGATGCGAAACTGATGGTGGTTTAGAAATGCCAAGCGAAACAATCGTGCTTTCACCCAGGTTCTGCAAAGATTGGTTTCACCTTTTGGGTGAGATATTCCTTTAAACTCCCAGTGAACCTGTTGTTATAGGAATTGTACTGCCGATCATTTAGAAGTTTTCGCGATTCACAGTTTCTCATAAGCTGACGATCTATCAACATTTCCATGACTTCAGAAAGAAGAGACTTTTGCACCATGGCTCGATAGGTGGAGAGAGACAAAGTTTCAGGTAAACTGTTTTCAATTGGCGCGGGTAGGTTTTGGGGGCCTGTGATGACCCTGTTGTTGTGGTGACATCTATTAAATTTGTTGTTTGTTATTTAGTTACTGATGCCAAATTACCATGGGAAAGTTACACGATAACAGCACGTCCAAATGCTAAATTGTAGTATCAAAATGAGTGGTCGGTAGTGCAAACGTTGCGCGCGTTGCCACCATTTTACGTCTGCCGTAAAATGTGTACCTTCACAGTCGACTCTTCAGCGTTTGGTGGCCAAAATTGAAATAACCGCTTCAGTAGTCAATCAGCCATTATTCGTACGTATTCAAAGGAACGCAAGATCGGCCGACAAATTCGCCGCGGTTCGTGAAAGTGTACAGCAGAACCCGAGGTAGTCGATTCCTCGCCGTGCAAAAGAACTCGGCTTTTCGCAGACTTCAACTTAGCGATTTTTGCATCAGGACTCGGACCAACACTCGTACAAGATCCAACTGACTCAGGAGCTCAAAGATCATGACCATAGACAATGCTATTTGTTCGCTGACTGGGCTTCGGAGTGTTTGGTAGAGAACTCCAATTTCGGCCGAAAAATCATCTTTAGCGATGAAAGGCATTTTTGAATGAATGGCTGTGTTAACGAGCAAAATTGCCGTATATGGGACGACACCAACCCACACGAGGTTTACCAGGTGACAATGCATGCTCGTTACCGAACATGCAAAGTTACCGTTTGGTGTGGATTTTGGACCGGCGCGGCGGCGTCATTGGTCCGTATTCAAAATTCAAAATGACGTTGGTAAGACGGTCATAGTCAATGGCGAGTGCCGATGATAACCAATTTCTTATTTCCCAATTTGAAACGTATGGACCTAGACGACATTCAAGCAGGTTCAAGCAGGACGGCGTTCACACAGCGGATCCCACGATTGACATGAACGATCTGAGGGTAAGGTTATCCCTCACAGAGGTGACGTGAATTGGCCACCAAGTACAGGCGATTTGATCCCGCTAGACCCCTTTTTTTGCGGTCGCAGGCCTATGCGAATAAACTACAATCGAGCGATGCCCTTAAGATAAACATAACACAGGCCATCGCTAAAATTTAGCCGGATTCATGTGGAAGAGTCATTGGGCCGAGGCGGGCAATTAAACGATGTCATATTCGATACATAATGGCATATATGTGTCTTTCAAATAAGAAAAATATTTTCTTAATACCTCAAACACCGCTAGTTTCATTCCATTTCAACACATACCCGTTCTTATTGAAAAACCCATCAGGACAAATGTTGTTTTCCATCTACTCGGTAAGAGACTAGAAGAGTCGGACAGATTTGTTTTTTTTTTTTTTTTTTTTTTTATAATTCGTGCAGGTTCAAGAGTGTACGCTCTTATGATGTTTGTCACACAACCTGGATGGGGTGCAGATGGTTTGTGTCGAAGATGTTTGTTCACTACTCTCCGGGGGTGGTTGTCTTGGGATTCGAGAGATTCGACTGAATTTGTCGCGTTGTTTGTAGTTTTACAGTAAAAATCCATGCCATTAAGGTGAAATTTTGAAATGATCTTATACTGCGAGTGGTTATGCCTTCGTCAGCATTTTTTTATCATCTCTCATTCACAACTGATGTTGTTGCACAATTTTTTTTTCCGAATAGGAATTGTTCTTGGCTATGGTCCGACTTGAACTACACACCGTCCGCTTAACAGTCGGTGATGATTACCATTGCACCACTACCACCACTGCACCGGACAGATGAAAAAGCTTACGCAATGATTTTGCCAGCTCAGAAAAGAAGGGCTATTTAGAAAATAACAAAATTAGAGGCAAAATAATATTATCGGAAGTAAAAAAGAAGCATATTTTAAAGAAAATCAAGCTTAAACTAAGGATACCGGTAAAATTATTGACCGAAATGTTCAATGAAAATCATAAAAATTAAAGATGAATCATTAAAAATAACTCTCCGTCGAAACAGTAAAGCGGATTTCATAGTCAACTAATTTTAACGGCTGAATTGCACATCGCAAACCATTTATGTACGAGGGTTGCCTTTTAAGTTTCTATAATCGAACAATAGGTGGCGTCAATGAGTTGTGGCACCATTGTATTTGTGAACATTGACGTTTGTTATTGCGAAGCCAGTGGTAATTTAGAAATTGACTGAGTAAGTTGTTGATAGTGAAGGTTTAAAAGAAGCAAGTTTGTGCAAAAATGGAAATCACCCGTGAAGGCTTACGTTGGATGATTTTTTATGATTTAAAAAAAGGCTTTACTGAACAACAATGCATAAAATCGCTTCGTGCGACTTTTGGTAATGAAGCACCATCAGAGAAGACTGTTTACAATTGGTTTGCAGAATTTCATCATGGTCGTGCGTCCGTCAGTGATAAATATCGAGAAGGTCGGCCAAAATCGGTTGTCATTCCGAGAAACATCGATGCTGTGCGCAACATGATTAAAGAAGATCGGCATGTGACTTACAGACAGATATGTAGAGGCGTCTCTTAGGATATCGCAGACTGCAATACAATCGATTTTGAATGAACATTTAGGTGTGAGAAAGATATGTTCCAGATGGATTCTGCATAATATAACCGAAGCGCAAAAAAAGGGTCGTGTCAGGAAATGTTGAAAAAATTCGACCGAGGACATTCAAAATCCGTATACAACATTGTTACAGAAGACGAAACTTGGATATATTCTTGTTCCCCACTATCAAACAAAAGATGCGCGGACAGCGATTTTCATCACCTCAAGAAGCTGTTGAAAACTTTCAAAACCATGTTTCTACGATATCAGTTCAGAGTGGAAAAAATGTTTCCGGAATTGGTTTGAGCGTATGCAAAAATGTATAGACCTTAAGGGCGAATATTTCGAAAAGCAATAAAATACTTTGTTTTGAACTTGTTCGTTTCTATTTCACTTTTTGTAAAAACTTAAAAGGCAACCTCGTATTTCCAAAGTTAACAAAGATAAATGATTCGCGTTCGCCAAAGAATATGTTAACAAGACTTTAGACTTTTGGAGCACCGTTATATTAAGTGACAAAAGCAAGTTTCAGTTGCTTGGCAATGATGGGAAATACATACATATAAGGTTTGGTGAAATCCAAATACTTTTTTTTTTTTGTTGGAGGCTTCTACTATCTGTTGGAGCACTCAGACACAAATACTGGTCCATTGTACTACCAGACAGACACCTTGTCTTTATTGTATTTTCCCCCGGTGTCCGGAGAAAAGTGAGGAGGGGCTTCAGTGATGTAGAGCTAAGAGATTCGGCACCCACCACGTCGGCCCCAAGGTGCGCCACCGTGCGCGAGCGAAGGCGGGACAGTCGCAGAGAAAGTGTTCTGCTGTGTCATCCTCCTCGCAACATGCAACATAGGTAGGCGTCTCACTGATGCCAAGCACGTAGAGATCCTTGGCAAAGGTGTAATTGCCCGTAATGACGCCCGTTAGCCTTCTGCAATCATTTCTCCTTAAGGATAAGACAAATGTTGCAGACTTTTTGCAGACATCAGGGCGTACGCGCTTAGTCATCCTGCATCCTGGATATTCCCTCCATCTGCGACTGTGTACGTTAAAGACCCAGTCATTGATGTCAGATTTGACCGTGGAAGCAGGTAGACCTAAGGCGGGTTCAGGTCCTGAGAAACTCTCCTATGAGCCTCTTCTAGCGAGTTCATCGGAGATCTCGTTTCCTCTGATTCCAGAGTGACCTGGAACCCATACAAGCCTAAGTGAATTTAGTCTTCCGACTTTGTTCAAAAAGGTCTTGAGTTCATGCACTAATTTGGAGTTGGATAGAGGATTGGACACAGCTTTGAGTGCAACTTGGCTGTCACTGCAGACACATATGCTTTTTCCCCTCCACCTGTGTTTCACAACATAGTGCATGGCCATTAGGATTGCGTAAATCTCCGCTTGGAAGACAGACGCATATTTTCCTAACGAGAAGTGCAGTCGAATGTTTTCGCGCTCAAAGAAAACTCCAGCGCCGGATCCCTGCCCAGTCCTGGAGCCATCTGCGAAAATGCGAAGACATTCCATTCCAGGCTCAGTGTCTGCCAAAGCCAGTCCTGACGCCATGGAAATGTGACTGTGAACTTACAGCGCAGTAGGATGGCAGGTGTCATTGCGTCAGAAGGCATATCCATGAGACAGGGGTCGTAGGATATTTCTCCCGCAAGTACACTTTCACTCCAATGCGAGTTGTACCAAAGACCATTCCTCTTTAGGCGAGAAATAGTTTTCAGTGCACACCCTCTGATATATATGTATGTCAAGGGGTGGAAGATTCATCATAGCATCTAGAGCAGCTCCCGGTGTGCTGGGGAAAGGCCCCGTGCAGCTGAGACAGACCGCTCTTTGGAGTTTGCTGAGTGAAGCCACAGCGTGTTTGCGTGTTAGCCTGCTCCACCAAACAACCGATGCATATGAGATTATCCGTCTTACCATTGCCGTGTAGATCCAAAGGACCTTTTTCGGCGATAAGGCACCTTTGCATTTCCAAAAAGCTGACAGGGCTTTGGTGGTTTTGGACTCAACATGTTTTGACCAAAGAAGTTTGCTATCTAGGATGCCTCCCAGATACTTAGCTTCCTTGGATATCGGGATGGGAATGCACCAGCTGAGTAATGCCAGTATTTTTCCTCCTTCTCGTGAAGAGAACGACATCAGTCTTAAGAGGATTAACCGACAGCCCATTTCTCGTGCACCAGTCTTCGATCACGTCTAGCGCCGCCTGCGCTGTGAGACAGACATTCGCTAAACATGAGCCGACAGAGAGAACAGCAAAATCATCCGCAACAACAACATCATCCGCAACAACAACATCATCCACAACAAATCCAAAAATGTACAGTGAAACCCTCAAATTGGGACACTCTGTAAACGATTTTATTAGAATTCCCTGAAAAACAACTTCCAAATTCCCACAAAAACAGAGGTAGAAATTACAAGAATCAGAGCTGATTGTCTGGATGTGTACTTCTACGTACATACATATGTACATACATACATATGTATGTATGTATGCAAAAAATAGGGTATTCCCCCCGAATGTCGGAAATGCGTTTGTAAAAAAAAATTCTTGCTCTTGTTCTGTTGTTGCCACAAAGCACTCAATCATAATACAGGCAGCATTGGATATTTTAATCTGGTTTCAGTTTTGACCTGGTGAGTGAAGTTAATTTATTAATTGTAGGTACTGGTTTGTCTCACAGATTTTCTGTGCCAACAAAGTTTACTTCCAGGAATTTCGAAAATGAGTAGAAGATACGTCGAATCAGATCTATCGAAAAAATTAGAAATCATTGATTTCTATGAAAAAAACAAAATCCACAACAGAAAAATTGCAGGAAAATTCGTTATTAGTAAGAGCCAAGCTCAGCGAATTATAAAATCGAAGGATAAAATCAAACAATCTTTGAATAATAATGGACTCTTAACCCGAAAAAGATCCAAATCATCGTTTTCGCTGGAACTGGATAAGGAAGTTTATCAATATGTAGTTTCAGTTAGTAAGGTCAAAAACATTCCAATTTTCAGACCCAACGAAGTCATCTAATGGTCATCAATATGGAGACTGTTGAAAACTAGAGCAAAAATTGATGCGTTATGTAAAAATGATATGCCTGAAAACATCTATAATTTAGATGAAACTGGTTTATTCTTTCGTATACCACCATCTAAATCTAAACTTTTGGCATTAAAATCTGAAAAGTGCTTTGGAGGTAAACATTCAAAGGAAAGGGTTACGGTCACACTCCTTTGCAACGCTTTAGGAAAAAAAAGAAAAAATTGCTAGTGATAGAAAAATCTGCTAAGCCGAGGGGATTTAAAAATGATGACATTCTAAACATCGAATGGAAAAACAATAAAAAAACATGGATGACATCGCAGATATTTTCCAATTGGATCATGCGTTTGACCAAATTTTACTAAAGGAAAAACGAAACATTCTTCTCTTCTTGGATGCCACCGTATCTACCATGCCATCGTATGTTAAGTGTAAATCCTCTCAAGAACATCGAGCTGAAGTTCTACCTCCTAACTGTACTTCTCATCTGCAGCCCTTGGACGGAGGCATTATAAAGAATCATCTAATATCCACAATTGATGAGTAGGAAAATACAATACAGGGTGTCCCACGAGCAGTGTGCCAAAAAGCTAGAGCGTGAAGGTCAGGTCAAGACCAGAAAAAAATCGTATGGGAGGGGGGGGTCTATACCCCCCCGTTTAGCTGGGAGGGGCAATTTTCTAAAAAAATTACTTAATTTGGAAAAAAAAATATTAAAAATCAACAGTTACACCCACAATGCCGTGATATACTTTTTTGTAAAGCCAGAAACCTTTTCTTTCATCTTGTTTTTAAACGAAGCTGTTTTAAGGAATAGTTTTTGAGAAATTAATTTTCAAACTCAAAATTTTGAAAAAAAAAATGAAAAAAAAAATTTCGAACTATTTTTTTTTCAAAATTGTATGTAATTAAGTACCAATTTTTTTTTCAAAAATTCAATTCTCTTATTAGTTTTTAGTTCAAAACAGAAAACCGGATGCAAAAATGTCTTGTAGTTTTTGAGAAATTAAAAAAAAACCCGAACCATTTTTTTCTAAGAAAAACCTTTTTTTTTGGTTTTAACGCGGCTGGACTTGTAATTATATGTATGAAACATTGACCTCTTTTTTATTATTTTTAAAAATTTCGGAGTTTTATGAGGATACAATAAAGTGACACAGTATTGGAATAAGCCTGGATTAATCCTTTTTTTTCATTGATAACGCCTGAAAACTGACCTGTCAATTTCGTTTGGGTCCGCCCGCCGCCGATAGGTTCTACCCGCTAGGACCTTAAGACAATAAAACCGCAATTTTTCTTTATTGAAAAACAAAATCTTTGCAACCCAAAAGTAAATAAAATGCATCGCATTTTTAATAAAAAACCATTTCCAAATCGGATGTTAACTCATCAACACATTACGACGTCAAACTCATACTCTCGAGAAGAATTAACGGACATGCACTTCTGCTACGGTTTAGCTAATGGTCGAGATCGTGAAGCCGAAAGACTCTACGCTGAAAGATATCCCAATCTGAGGTGTCCCATTCGTAGCATGTTTTCAAGAATCCACCGACGTCTGCGAGAGCACGGAGTGCTAGAGCATCGAAGATGCGAAAGATCAGTTACAGATGGATCAGGAATCTTAGATGAAAGAATTTTGGATTGGGTCCGACGTAATTCCTCCCTTAGTACAAGGAGGATAGCTATTATGCTTGGAGTGACCAAATCTAGAGTATGGAGAGTGCTTCATACCGAAAACTTACACCCGTACCATTTTAGGCCAGTTCAGGAACTCACCTCAAACGACAAGTTTTTGAGAGCAGAATTTTGTCGATAATTACTGCTTCGAGATGAAACTGAACGAAACTATATCGCAAGGATATTCTGGACGGATGAAGCACAATTTACCAGAGATGGGGTTACTAACTTCCACAATTTGCATCATTGGAGTAGCACCAATCCACACAACAAAAAACAAAATAAATCACAACACCGCTTTAGCTGTAATGTTTGGCTTGGTATTGTTGGACAAACTGTAATCGGGCCCCGGTTTTTGAATGCCGTTATTAATGGAGAGTCATACCTGCAGTTCCTACGAGACCTTTTGCCCGATTTGATGGACAACGTTCCTATGGCCTTAGCAGATAATTTAATCTACCAGCAAGATGGAGCACCAGTACACTACAGCTTACGGGTTAGAAACTGGCTGGATGATCATTTTAGTGACCGTTGGATCGGAAGAAGGGGCCCCACGGAATGGCCACCTAGATCACCAGATTTAACTCCTCTAGATTTTTATGTGTGGGAATTCATGAAGAATTATGTTTACGAAGTGGAAATAGTATTGTATCTTTGGAACAACTGAAAGAACGGATTGAAGTCGCTTTAGTCAAATTGCAGGAAAATTTGTCAAGCAAAGACTTATGTGCAGCCATTAGAAGGAGATATAGTCTTTGCCTTCTAAAAAAAGGGGATCATATTGAAAATTTATTATAATAAAACTCCGAATTTTTTTAAAAATAATAAAAAAAGAGGTCAATGTTTCATACATTAATTTGCCTACAAGTCCAGCCGCGTTAAAAGCAAAAAAAGGGTTTTCTTAGAAAAAAGTGGTTCGGGTTTTTTTTTAATTTCTCAAAAACTACAGGACATTTTTGCATACGGTTTTCTGTTTTTAACTAAAAACTAATAAGAGAATTGAATTTTTGAAAAAAAAAAATTGGTACTTAATTACATACAATTTTGAAAAAAAATAGTTCGAAATTTTTTTTTTCATTTTTTTTCTTCAAAATTTTGAGTTTGAAAATTAATTTCTCAAAAACTATTCATTAAAACAGCTTCGTTTAAAAACAAGATGAAAGAAGAGGTTTCTGGCTTTACAAAAAAGTATATCACGGCATTGTGGGTGTAACTGTTGATTTTTAATATTTTTTTTTCCAAATTAAGTCAATTATTTAGAAAATTGCCCCGGGGGGGAATAGACCCCCCCTCCCGTACGATTTTTTCTTGTCTTGACTAGACCTACATGCTCTAGCTTTTTGGCAAACTGCCTGTATATCAAGTATGACATCAGAAATAAATGTACTCAACGGTTGGCGGTAGCTAAAGAAAGCTTGGGATAATGTTAGTGAGAAAACCATTTCAAATTGTTTCCGATCGTATGCGTCAACTGAGGTCGTTACTGAAACTACTGTTCAAGACCTGACTTTACCCGATGTTCCGCCAGAATTCTTTAATTTCGATCAAGACGTTCAAGTATGTGAGCTATTATCATTATATTGGGGAGAAGAATTTTTTGCATCCATTGGAACCCAGTAACTGAAGATGATTCGGAAATTCAAATTGAGTCCGACGACGAATATCCTGCAGTGTCTTCTGCTCGGGCCATTGAATGTTTGAATGACATATTTAGCTTCATATGCTGTTCAAAACAATTTGCCTAAATTGTACGAAATGATTGGGGAGAGTGAAAAAATGCTGAAAAGTTGTTTGGCTCAATCTAAAACGCAGATGCAAAAAAAAATAAGTTCCAATATGCATATATAATGATATAAACATACATATATTGTATATATATGCGATTAAAAAAAACATACAATAAATACATGTACTTATGTACATATGCACATGCTGCATGTTATGTAATAAATAATTATGTAAAAATTGAACAGAATGATATTTAGCCCAATTAAGAGGTCCTCTCATATCGGGGCGCTTCCAATATGGTTCCCATTTTCTTAGTCCCTTGGAGTGCCCTATTTAGGAGGCCAATGAACCAATATGACTACCTTAATATCCTAAAAAGAAATCCCCAGGAAAGTGCCACGAAAATGGGTCTAGGGTCAAATTATATCTTTTAAGAGAAATTAAATGTGGCTGCTTTTGCTAATAAATAATGAGAAGTGAGTTCGAGTTTGCAATCAATTTCGGTAAGCACTTTTGCCATTTCTGAAAGATCGATTCGATCGATTGTTCCGAGTAAAGCTTAAGGTGGGGGCATTGTCGAGAAAAATGTACGTAGAAAGCGTTGCAAACATCCCAAAACTGATAGCAAAATATTCGATTTTATAAGGTGACAAATAAACTCCGTTCCACTCATAGAAAGTCTATTGAGAGCTCGCAACGGATAAAAAAAAATTGTAGATGGTGGGTTGGCTATTGCTAAAATCTATAGACGTTACGGAACGAGCTTCAATTCAAAAAGCCCCGCGGAGTTAAGATACATATGCAAGAATATTCAATAACGAGCTTAGTATAGGATTTTTCGATTTATTATTACTTTGTAGTATCAGAAAAAAGAATTATGAATGTTGTATTGCCAAAAACTTAATTTGGTTTCAGAAAATACTTTGTTCTATTTAAAAAGACATAAATTACATGATTTTTTTAATAAAAAAGATTTAAAAACTTTAAATTGCGTTTTCAGAAAAACTAAAATTTTGACACATACAGTGGCTCACAGTTAAAATGGCTCAACCCATACTAAATTTTTTTGTCAAACAAATTCAAGAATATTTATAATAATGGAAAAAAAAAAACAGTTACTTACTCAATAAAACAACAAGAAAATAACTATTAAATGAAGGGAAGAAATTTGACCTCACACTGGAAATGGCCCTCTCAACCAATGTTTCCCAAAAAAACTTATTTTCATTTAGGGTTTCTTTTGTTATTCCGTTACGTTACTACGTTGTTCGTTATTCCCAAAAACGGGAAAGGTCAAAGGCAAATTTTAAAAATTGTTAATAGGTCCCGAGAAACTGTAAAACATGTTATCCACAAATTCCAAAAGGAGAAAGGAGCTGTCATTAAAGTAAGAATTAGCCCAAAAAATATTTTTCCCGAGCATGATAAACATTGGATTGTAAGCAAATCCAAGAATTATCCAAGACTGACTGCCCCGAAACTTCGAGACATGGCGGGGTGGAAACATTTTTCTGTTCTGTTTAATTGTGGGTTAAACAATTGGATGGCAAGAAAGACGCCATTGATTAATCATAAGATAAGAAGATTTTATTGAAATTCGCAACGTTTGACAAAAACTCAATGAAGTGATAGATCCATGACATTTACGCCCAACAGTTAAACATGGTGGGGGACTTATGGTGGTCTGGAATGCATGTTTAACAGCATGTTAAGTTCGTAAATTGACTTTTGTTGAATGAAATATGGGCAAATTCCAATATTTAAATATTTAAAAAAACAATTTGCAGAGTACCCAAATAATGGGTAAGGAAGAATTACAGTAGACTCGCGCTAACAAAACACCGCCTTACGTGAACACCGGCTAACGTGAACATGTTGTTTTTACGTTGACTACTCCGTAGCGTGAACACGGTGAGAAAGCCCTATAACGTGAACAAATTTAAAAACGTTGTTTTCTTTTCTGCATTTATCGATTATTCGAATCGTTTTTATAAAACGGGGAATTCCCGTAAATTATTGCTCGTTATTTCTGGTATTTTCGCTGTTATTTGACATTTAGTTTAGTGCGCGATGCTGATTTGGAATGATATAATTTACAATTTCGTGAAAAATGTCGCAAAAAGTACTCGTACCAAAATTCTTGTCTCTAAAGGAAAGGTGGATGTAATTGGAAAATTAAAAGGAGAATCAAGCGTAACTAGCTTAGCAACATGAAAAATGAAAAAAATATTAAAATTTGTTAACAATACATTTTTTGGACCTGGATTTTGAAGTGTTCTGAAATTCCTTAAATGGAAAAAGCGCTGCAACGTCGGTTCCTCAAACAGCGACAAAAAAATTATCCTGTCAATAGATTGATGGTTAAAGAAAAAGCTTAATTCTTTCATTTAAAAATTAAAGAAACTCAAAGCGATTTTAATGCGAGTGACGGATGGTTCCAACGATTTAAGAAGCGTTAAGTCAAGATTAAAGAGCTAAGTCTGTCTCATAATCAAACTTATAATGCAAACGAATCGGGATTATTTTGGAAGCTGCTACCTGACAGGGCATACGTATCCTCTTAAGAAAAAAATGCTCCTGGAAGAAAAACGAAAAAACAGCGCGTCACTTTTCTAGATTGTAAAACCGCAACAGGGGTACACAAAGTTAAATTTTTAGTGATTGGAAAGGCAAAAAATCCTTGCTCTTTAAAAAAATTTGAATCTTCTGCTGATGACAGTTGCTCTAAATCGTCATGGATGACAGGTTCTGTTTTTAAAAATTGGTTTCACCACTCGTTTGTACCACAGGTAAAAAATAAGTTGCAGTTTTATTGATTTCAATCTTCACATGTATTCCTTATTACATAATGTAGGTCAGAACATTTTTGGCCAACAAAGCTCTGCTGCTGATTGATAATAATGCTCCATTTCGTCCTCCCGAAAATGAATTGAGATCAAACGACGAGTTAATAACTACAATGTTTATGCCACCAAACCTCACGCCGCTCATACAGCCAAAGGATCAAAATGCCATAAGATTTATATAACTTTTCTACAGAAACAGTCTTTTGACATCAGTTGTAGCCACAGGGATTAATGTTATTGAAGCCCTAGAAAAATTGACGTTAGAGGCCACTGTTTACTATTTAAATTCAGCTTGGAAACGTCTTGAAAATGAAACAATAGCGAAATGCTGGACGAATATTTTAAGCTCTATAGGAGAAGAAGACTGCGAAGAGGATATCCCATTAACTATTTTGAGAGAAAGAATTTGTTTACCAATTAATTCCCAAAAGGAACCCACAATAGAACTTCTTCATGCCTTTAATCCAGAGGTTGGAACCTTTTTTCCGTCCCGTAACTCATTTAATTCAAATTGTGCGTTTGCAGATTAGTTTTTCATTTGCTGATATCTATGACTGGACTGAAAATCTTTCGAACACAACCGAAACGAACAAGGTTTTGACCAGTGATGAAAGTGAAAGCGAGGACAGTATTTTGGAATGTGAAGCAATCAACATTTTTAATAAAGCTTTGGATTGGGTGGAAAATGAAAACATTTATCAGCGTACTCGTACTTAAACGTCTCCGCGAAAAGGCCGTGTTTGCAAAAAAAGAAAATCCAGAAAAAACATTTTTTTTATTCATTTTAACGTAATTTTTTTTATAATGGATTAGGTACTTACAAGCCGAAACACAAAAAAAAAAAAATATGTATGTATATTAATTTGAGTTAAAACACATGTCTAATTTATTTGGAAAATTTAAGGAATTGCATTTTCTTAAACATGAACTACTTCGCAAACGTGAATGCACTCGGTTTTTAATAGTTCACGTTACCTCGAGTCTACTGTATTCCATTTTTATCAGGATAATGACCCAAAGCACAAGGCTTAAGTTGTTTGCGAATGGTTACTTTACTACTGTCCCACGGTTATTAAAACATCACCACAACCTAAATACTATTTTTAGGCAAGAAAGAATTTTTGGCAAAAACTAAAAGTTGAAATTCAAAAATATCAAATTTCCAGCAAAGACGATTTAAAAAAGGTCTTGTTGGAAGATTGAGATAAAATTAGCCCCCACTATATCAAAAAAATCCCCTCGAATCAATTTCAAATCGTTTATAGTCATTCAACAAACAGAAGGATACTCAACAAAGAGTAATTTTAATTTTATTTTTTAAGGTTTAAGTAATCGTGGGCCATTTTTAATGCGAGATTGAATTTGTTTCCTTTTGTTTTTTTTTTGTTGTTACTTTATAATTAGAATTTCAGTCTTACACATTTTGTTGAACTGTTTCGAAAAAAATGGTTTGGTCAGGGGTGGGTTGTTTTGACTGTAAGCCAATCTACGCTGTTGCACCATAAGAGGTGCGAAATAATGGTTTTTATTCCAAATTGATTCCATTCGTTGTTAAGGTTGGCAAGAAGTGTTAATTGACTAGAAACAAAATTTATTTACAATTATAGTAAATTCTGATATGGTTTCCTTAACACATATTCTAACCAAATATGTTAAAAGCAATACCTACAACCCGAAGTGAGTGGATTAAACCTAGCGTAACTTGTACTATGAAACGGAATATGCAAAAAGTCAAGTTCTCTTCGACGTTAGCAACGAGATTACGCATAAACCTTAAACATTGATAGTAACGATGAACGATTAAAATTTAAACTATCAAAAGCTCAAAAGCGAAAAGAATTAAATATAATTTTCTTCTAGAGACCAGAGGCTGTAATCCAATGACGCTACATCTACTCTCATATATGTATGTAGTACACGGAAAATTTTGAATTAGGAAAAATCTTTCGAAGTACAAACTTTGTGAAGCTTTTCTGAATTTTTTCAATCGGAGAGATACTATTTTGAAGATAAGGATTCCATATACATATAATGTAACACAACAATTTCTAATAGTCCTTAGAGTCCGGATGTCTAGGTCTAAGGAAGTATGTAATCTTACGCATTCTTGTGAACAGACTAAGATGTTTACATCAAATTAGTTTCATTCGTCGCCTAATTGCATTGAGTAGTAGAACTAGTACAACTACTACTAGTTTATTTCCTATTTCTCCATTGTGCTTTGGATTCTAAAAAAATTAATGGTTTAAATTTAACAAAAATTTGTCAAGGGATTGTGTGCAAAACCAAAAAATACACAACAAATTCTTTTTAACGTAAATGTTTTTTTTAATTAATTAATTTTTGTTTCATATTTCTTAGAACTATCTTAAGCTAGTCAAAAAGGCTTAGATCTTAAGAAACGAAAGGGTTATCTAAACAACAGACCCCCTTAGTTCCTCTGTTTTACTTTGTCCCTTTTCCTTATCAACCATCGACAACTACCATCCTCCCCTTCATCTCTCATTTTTTCACGACTCTCCACCACTGAATACTTCCCCTTCGCTTAAGTCATACGACTTCCACAAAGCAAATTTCAACCTAATCAATGAATATCTCAGTAACGCCCTCCTCAATTTTGACAGCCATACAATAAACGACGTCATATTTATTTTCTACAGAGAAATATTCAATTCTATTTCTCTTTACGTTCCCCTTTCCCGATCCAAACATTTATCTACCTCCCCTCCATGGTATAATCGCAGGCTCCGTTCACTAAGAAACACAAGAAACAAACTGTGGGCAATCTTCCTTCGTACTCATTCCCCCAATGACTTTTCTAACTATGTACATTGGTGTTTATCTGAAATTCACAGAGCTGTATACGTCGCTCTATGAACGCCATTTAATCGAAACGCAAGCCAATCTTATTAACAATCCTAAGTCCTTCTTTCAGTTTATCAACAAAAAAAGGAAATCTGATGGCTACCCAACTTCACTCTCCTTCAATGGCGAAACCTCGAATGATCGCAAAACTATCGCCAACTTTTTCAAACAATCTTTCGCCAATGATTCCTTTGTACCGGATACTGCCTATTTCGACTACTTACCAAATTTCTCCCTTGGACCATTTCTCCCACGTACTATTGACCCCCATATCATTGAAAATAAATTGAATCAACTTCATGATGAATTTATTCCTGGGCCCGATGGTCTCCCTGCCATATTACTAAAAAAATGTTCCTCCATTATTTCTGTCCCGCTCTCAAAAATATTCAACTTATCCCTGTCCCTTGAAGAATTTTCCCAGATATGGAGAACCGCTTTTATAACTCCTGTTCACAAAAAAAGTCCGAAGAATATCGTTAACAAGTACCGGCCCATCGCCAAACTGCCACACATACCCAAACTTTTTGAAAGTATCTTGTATGACACTCTAAGTTTCCACTGCAAATCTCTAATCTCCTCCAAGCAACATGGCTTCCTTAAACGCAGGTCTACAACCACAAACCTTGTCGAATTTGTGTCCGTCACACTCTCAGCTTTAGAGAATGGAAACGAGGTTGACGTCATTTCAACTGATTTCAGTAAAGCTTTCGACAAAATCTCCCACAAACTAATACTCTTCAAATGTCTTCCCAGTGGGTTGCGTTGAAGTGGATATCTTCCTATTTAAAAAAACCGTTACTACAGTGTTCGTTTCAGATCTGCCTTTTCCAACCCCTTCTTAGCTTCTTCCGGCGTTCCCAAAGGCAGCCACCTAGGTCCACTTCTTTTTATTCTTACCATAAACGACATTGAGTTTGTCATCAAACATTCCCACCTCTCACTGTACGCAGACGACAACAAGTTCTTCAAGACCATTTCCTCGCAACAAGATTCTTCCCTTATTCAATCGGATCTGAACAGATTTTCCGTTTGGTGTTTCAAAAATTGTTTGGAACTTAAATTTCCAAATGCCAATCAATTACCTTCTCACGTAAACAAATCAAACCTCCCCCTCGTCTCTACTTCCTGAATAATCAGCCCATCTCCACCGTTCAGGTTATCCGCGATCTTGGCATACTATGTGACCAAGAGCTCAATTTTCGCGCACATATCGATGATATAATTCATAAAGCCAACTCTGCACTCGGTTTTGTGAAACGTTGGTCTAAAGAATTCTCCAATCCCTACGTGACTCGATCCCTCTATATTACCTTTGTTCGCCCCCTTCTCGAATACGCATCTCAAGTGTGGTCCCCTTATCAACAAACCCACATATCTAGAATCCAAAGCATCCAACGTCGGTTCCTATGTTTCGCTCCTCGAGGTCTGCCCTGGAACAATCCCTTGGTCTTACCACCCTATCAAGACCGTCTTAAACTAATCAACTTGAGTACTCTGGAGGAAAGAAGAAGAGTATTCGATATAATCTTCATTCATAGACTTCTTACAGGTACCATTGACTACGCCACCCTTTATAACTCCATATATCTTAACACTAACCCCCGTAATACACGCAATCCTCGTCCCTTCTATCTATCCACCCCCCGCACCTCATACGGCTCCAATGAACCCATTTCTCGTATGCTGGCAAGTATTAATCCGAATATTAACTTCGACTTCAACCTCAGCTCTCCATGCCTAAAACTCCGTCTTCTCAATAACCTTCCCTCCTTCCAGTCTTAGTTTCTAAGGTTTGCGCCCCCTCACCCGTTCTCATTAGTTCGAAAAAGTTTAGCTTGAATTAAGCTCAATAAATGAGGGTGTTTGCCCCCACGAAAATAAAATTAAATTAAATCACTTTACTAACTTAAAATACCTTACTGGCCCTGAATGGACACTCTAAAGTATACAGAACCACTTTAACTACATACATACATATATGTACATATGTCATTCGACCTAATGATTACTTACATATATTCATTAAAGAAAAAGGAAAAATTCAAGCTAAGATTTTTTTTTTATAAAAAACCCAGCAACAGAATTATTTTGAACGTAAATATTTAGGTACCATACTAGGATATGTGCAAAATTGTTCCATTTTTCCCCATAATTCTATTTTCATATGAATTTTGCCATAATGTAGAAAGAATAGAAAATTTCACCGAAAACCAAGAGAAATTCAGAGAAAACCATCCAACGGTATTTATTTCAGTGTCAAATAAATACTTTGCAAAAGTACATTCTTAGGGGGATCACATGAATAGTAATAAAAGAAAGAGAAACAAAATGATTAGCTGTAATTTCATCGCATTCCAGAAATGTGTTGTTACATATGTACATATGTATGTACATACCTACTTAGTCATTATTCAGTTTGGTCAAAGCCATATTAAATATGCCAGGTAAATGACTACATAGGTGAAGATTTTATAAACTTAGTGTATTATGATAGTAAATTCGCTAAGAAATCGGCTGAAATTTTCTATCTTGAACAGAGAACTGCTTATAAAATCACAAACCGTTCTGAAAAAAAAAGGTAGACTAGACCTGAAGTAGTCAATAGGTAGACCAAAGAAGTTAACATAGAGGAATGAAAAAAAAGAAGGAAACATTAAAGCAAATGCTCATAAATCAGCACCAGAATGTTAGCCACGGATTTAAAAGAAGACCCCCGGTAATCCGGCACCTCCTATAGTCCGACATGCCTATACTGTGCATACAATTTATGACATTAAAAAGAACCAAGAGAAGATTTAAAACTTCGTGTCAACTACTGACTGTGGACCAGGCAAGAGACAGACACTTAAGAAAGCTGAACATCCAGAGGTGGAAGAAGCTTTGTACATGTGGTTTCTTTAGGAAAGAAACAGGCATGTGCCCATTTCGGGACATATGTTGGCCTTGAAAGCTACGTTTTTTTTACAAAGAAATAATAAAAAAAAAAACGAGGACTCTATGGATAACAAGGAATGGCTAGAACGTTTTAAAAGCCGTCATGGCATAAGTTTTATGACTATTACGGGAGAGAAGCTTTCTAATGATGCCACCTGATAGAGTCATTTAAATTGAGATTTTTGCAAAAAGTGAAAAGTTTAGATCTTACCCCGCCACAAGTATATTTCATGTAACGAAAAATCTGCACCTGGAAAGTGAGTAAAGATCGTGAAACCATATTACCATGTGCTAATGCTACGGATACACATGCGCTAAAAATGGTAGTTGTTGGAAAATCTATTAAATCACGTGCATTCAAAAAAATTGATTTACCTGTACACTATTACGGACAAAAAATTGTGTGGATGACAAAAGACCTTCGAAAATGGTTAAAATATCATAATTTTCCTCAAAGGGCCGTTCTAGATAACGCTCCCGGTCATCCGTCTGAAAAAGAACTGACTACATAGGATAAATTCATCACTGTGATGTTTCTTCCACCAAACTGTACCGCACTGATTCAACCAATGAACCATCATATCATTCAGTTTGTTAAGCAAGATTACAAGAAAAACCTGTTGTGTATAAATAACATATGTAGTATGATTTGTAGTCAGATAAAATCTTATCACATTGACTTGTAATGGGTCTGTAGCAGTACTGTATAATCCCATAAATTCGATAGTCCGACACCGCCCTGCAAAACGTTTGTCGGATTACCGGGGGTCCACTGGTAGGATGGTCAGAAAAAAAACAAAACATTACTCTCAGTGCTTTTTCAACGAAGCACATTCCTTTTCCGATTAAGTATTCGAAAGATGGAGTGGTCACGCGTCGGGAGAAAACCGCGCTAACAGCCCTCAAAAATAAGAACATCATTTCAGCAGTAAAATTGGTAAATTGTTGGTGATATGGGGATGTTAGTGTAATGGGAATTATTGATGAAAATATAGCTAAAGAAGTAAGGAGCGATTGTTTTGCTATTTGGTTTTTTAGTGTTTTATTTTTGACAGCTCACCCGTGAATCCTAACATGTGTCAAAGCCAGGCATACTAGCTTAGCATTGCCGTTTCATCAGGAAAAAAGCCGAACAACACCAGCGAATTATTGAATTTTATAATCAAATATGATTTGATTCCATGAAAAATGTTTTTCGCGCACTTAGATCATTTTACGGTCGTCATAATTAATCATGAGCAAATTCTTCAGGCCATTGTGATCGAATTTCGCACTAATTTCACGCTATTGGACATAAAGTCTCCTATCCGTAAGCGTAGAACACCTGTATTGATCTGTATTAATGTATTAATGAAGGTCGCGATTTGTTCATTCGTCGCCTTTCGCATTATTTGGGACTAGGTTAATTGACTATTTGGAAGTTTGTACGAAACGATTTTGATTTTAAAACTTACAAGATGGCAAGACATCGCTACATGCCACACCGAACGCAATTCAATGGGTCAATTCAGAAATAACTTCGATGAACAAACACAGAGTATGAATTTTGAAGTGATCTTATTACACTGCGAAATGTTATGCCTTTGTCAGCATTTTCTTTGAGCATCTCTCATTCACAACTGATGTTGTTGCACAATTTTTCCGTATAGGAATTGTTCTTGGCTATGGACAGACTTGAACCACAGACCTTCCGCTCAACAGTCGGTGATGATTACCATTGCACCATGACCATCTACTATGTGAGAGCTCGATCGCCTGGTTTGTGATTATTCGTTGAGTGTGAATATTTGTTTTATTTATTTTTTGTTCTGTAGTACTCCTGCTCATATGAACGAATTTCCTTTTTGGTTTTACTTATTGTTTACTAATAAAAAAGAAAGAAAGTATGAAAGTGCAAACAACGATTTTCAAAATCACACTTATTTCTCATAAGCTTCTACGTTTTTCCAAAAAGTGATCTTTGCCCGTTTATTCGTTTGAGCCCTAAGTATGTAGAGAGTGGTTGCTCTCTAACTGCAGCAAAGTAATTGCCACGGCTGCTCAAAGTCCCGACTATTAAAAATTTGTTGGCGGAATTAAAAAAGAAAATACCAAAATTGGGTGTAAAATCAAAAAACGGACTAGAATAAATTTATCAACGAGGAGTGGTTAGAAATTTTTGAGGAATACGATTTTCAAAAGCTCACACATTCTATGAAAAGTAGGTTACAGGCCGTTATAAAGACTAATAGCGGGCATACAATACTACATACTGAAAACAAACAAATGCATTTCACTTGTTTTTTTTTTTTTTTTAAACTTTGACGATGCATTTTGTAAAGTATTTTTTGACGTTAAAAAATGTCATAATCTTTTTTCTTTCTTTTTGTAAATTACAGTATAAAGTATTTATATTGGTTTGGAGAAAAAGTTTGAAGGATATGTCACCCGATGGTATTTGGTGTCATATGTCGGGCAACACTAATCAAATTGCGTCATACTGGCGCGCAAAAGGTGACATTTCGTATTTCATTTTGTGTAGACAGTTTTGTATTACTTCCACGTGCCGAAAGTTATAGAAATAGAAAAGAAATTTCCATTTTACTAAGAGAAAGGCAAAAACGCTGCGCAAACCCTTCGAAAAAAATTATGGTGTTTACGATCAAGATGTTTCAACAAATGTAACGGTATGTCCATACATACAGCTGCGGTAAAAAAAAAATAGCACTACGGTCGTATTACGACAAACTGTTAGAATTTGCGTCTATAAATGTTTTTTTTTCCATACTTCTGTTCTAAACAGTTACCTAAAGTGAACTCTCTAAAATTATGAAGAAATCCGCTTGCAATTAGAACGGTCGATTTTATTGCTTGTAAGTTTTTAGTCATAAGCTCATTGTTCTGCAGTCAAAATAATAGTACCAACAGAGGCAGTCGCAAAAAAAATATTTTTTTTTACTAATAATTGAGCGAAAAGTTCTTTTGAGATAAATTTATCGGGTTATACTTATTTTCTACTTGAGAAAAAATAGTGATGTTTTTTTTTGTACTGATGGATCGTTGTAAGCACTGTACTAAATGCTATCAAAAAATTTTTTTTCTGATGGCAAATCTTACTCAGAAGTCAGGAAGTTTCTTGGATACTCTAACGAAATGATTCGAAACTCAGTAAAATATCAGCGAAAAGCAGAAAGTCACAGCAAAAAACCGGCAATATTATCGCATTTGGTCAAGCGTATTGTAAGACTTTCGAAAAGGATCCGCTCAAGTCAGCCGTCGAAATAAAAACGGAGCTTAATTTTTGGCAAGTGTTGAAACTATTCGTCAGAGATTAAGGGTGGAAAATTTGAAGGCCTGTAGTCCAAGAAAAGTTCCACTACTCAGACTATGTTATGTGATTAAGAGGTTGAAGTTTCCTCGAAACCACACCGATTGGACAATTCTCTGGTCAGATAAAAGTAAAATCGTGCTTTTTGGTTGGATCTCGTTTTTTTGTTTGAAGATCTTCAAACATAGCATTTAAACAGCCGTACATCATAAAAACGGTGATGCTGTTGGCAGCATAATGGTATATAGATGTTTTTCATTCCATGGTGTTGGTCAAATTTATTGAATAAAATATGTACTGGACCAACACCTTTATGTTCAAATAATGAATGTAGTCATGCTGTCATGCAATGTAGTCTTCCAACAAGACAACGACCCCAAACACACCAGCAAAAAGGCAAAGCAATGGTATCGAGAAATCAATGTCAATATCATGGCATGACCACCTCAATCTTCAGAATTGAACCCCATCGATAGTTTATGGGCCGAGGTAAAAAAAAACCTTTCCGAGGACCAGCCAAGAAACATCAACAAATTTTGGGACGTAATCCAACGCCGCTGGTATGCAATACCTAAAGAGAAATGTCAATCATTGTTTGATACAAGGATACGGCGTTGCATGCCAGTAATTTCCAACAAAGGTCATGTAACAAAATATTAATTATGTCCTGTATGACCTACTGAAATAAATAGAAACAGTTTTTTGCAATCAAAATTATTTAGAGTTTTTATTTTAACTCCATATTTCTGATGGTGCAATTATTTTTACCGGCAAAAAACTAACTACGTGAAGAAAATATTTTTTTCGAAAATTATATTTGTAGATACATACATATGTATGTATATTTGATTTATTCTTTTCAAAATAAAAGTTAAATGGATTTGCTATAGGATTATAAAGGTTGTTGCAATTGTATTATATTTATGCCGCGTAATCAAAGTTTCTTTTTCACTGCATTGGGTAGTGCTATTTTTTTTTACCGCAGCTGTGTTCACAAAAATAGCAGTGGCTCCAAATAAGATAAAAACGTCCAAATTATCCAAAATAATATTTTTTTTTTTATAAACAATATAGAACAAATTAAAGTATTTCAATTTTACATTCTTAAAAAATAGCAAATGATTATTTATTGTTTTTTTTTAAATATGCAGACAAAACTTATACATATTATATTATTAGGTTGTTCATAAAAATAGCAGTGCTTAGTACTTATTGCATCTAGAAAACATTAATAATAAACTAAACTAAAATCGAAAGGAAATCATAAATAATTATAGCTTACAATTATTACTTTGTGGCAAAGCCATTGTTTTTTATGAGCGAGATACATTGGTGTTGCATCGAGTTCGCCAAATTGTGACACCTCTCCTCTGGTATAGCTTGCCTTGAGTGTAGCACTACCTCCCACAATTCTTTGGCATTTTGTGGTTTTCACGTATGGACGGCATTTTTAACATCGCCCCACAAGTTTTCGATGGGGTTAAGATCAGGCGATTGTGCGGGCCACTCCATAACAGATATTTTTTTCTCTTCGAACCAAGACTTTACTCGTTTTGTCGTGTGTTTTGGGTCGTTGTCGTGTTGGTAGATCCAAACTAACGGCATTTCCTCTAGGGGATGCGGCAGCGTGACCTCGTCGAGAATTTTTAAATATTCTGCAGCGTCCATTATGCCTTTGATAGGATATATAGGCCCAACCCCTTAGTATGAAAAGCACGCCCATATCATGAGCATTGTACCTCCATGCTTAACAATCTAAACTGTGTACCGGAGATCGTGTGCCGCATTTTGGGGTCTTCTGATATATTACCGACGACATTTGGACCCTAAAAGAACGATTTTGCTCTCATTGTTTCAGAGAACATTCCTCCATTTCTGCTTTGGCCATTCCTGATGCGCTTTTGGGAATTCCAATCTTCTTGCCACGTGTTTTTTTTGTCAAAAGTTGTACTTTGCAAGTACTTCGAGCTGGTAGTTGAGCTTCAAGCAGGCGTCTTCTTACCGTAACTGCGCTCACAGAGAATTGAAGTTCGCCTTTTATTTGCTGGAGCTTATTGACGGAATCTGCTTTACCAACTGTATAATTTTCCGGTCAATTCCCTTAGTGGTCATTCTTTTAGGTCCGCGAGTTTCGGGCTTATTTTGCCATTTCAAAGCATTACTCACGATTTTAGCGGAACATCCTATGATATATTGGATGCACTGGTAAGTTTTCCCCTCGTTTCGTAATCTTTTTATTAAATTTCACATTTCTTCTGTGCAATAATTTGATCGGCCCATTTTGCTAATTAAAATAATGCTAAACTAAGTAAATATGAGGCAACACAAAGAAAATAAATAATTGCTCACAAGAAAAAAATAAACAATTTTTTTAAAAGGCTTTTATTGATCACAACACAGGCACTGCTATTATTATGAACAGCCGTCAACCATAGCCTTTCATGTGTAATAAAAAAAAGGAAGATATGCTTATATGTTATTTTTTAAGGCTAAATGTGCACCGCTATTTTTGTGAACACAACTGTATATGGTTTCCGTTCTGGAAATTTCGATGTGAAAGGTGTACTTCGCTACGGTCAGTCTACTGTGGAAAATTTTGACAAAATATTGCAAAAATCCATGAAGATCGTCGCATAAAAAAAATTACATAAAAAAACGGTTGATCATTTGTTTAAAGCTGAATACAAACTCAAAAGAGCGAGGTGAACCAACAAAACCAGGATTGTAACCCCATTAAGGTATGTTGTGTGTATGGTGTGCATGGTAATGGAAGAGAAGCGTATGTTACGAGTATGAGGTGCTAGCACTGGGTTAAACCAGAATGCAGCAAACAATTAAAAAAAATCTTCCAGAATTGATCACACACATTATTAATGACGCAGCGAAAATTGAGAGAGCTTGGCTGGAGAGTTTTAATGCATTCACCGTATAATAAAAAGATCTCGCACCTGTATATTATTACTTGTTTCGATCTTTGTAAGATTTCCTTGATGAAATGAAATAACATAAAAAGGGATTATGCAAATGAGTTGTCTCAGTTTTTACGCCAGTAATTCCAAATTTTATGCACTGATGAAATTATAGAACTGCGCACGAGTTAGCAAAAAAAACTGACAATATGTGTAAAAGCATCCCAAAAAACTCTCAATACAATATAGAGTCTTCCAATTTGCGATTCCGAAAGTAAATTTAATTCAAACACTTTGATTAATTTCCTTCAATATATTTTTTGGATCTTGCCATTATGAATGGAATAAATTACCCATAACAAAAACTCTGTCATATCTTAACAATTTTTTCTTTCAAAGAGCCAAAAGTATAAGCAAAACATTTCAGCCCCACAAAAGTAATCTAGCGGCGACAAATCACACGATCTCGATGACCAATTTATGTGAATAAATGGCCAAGTAACTCGCGCGTCACTATCTAAACTAATTAAAATTACCTTAGGTACTGGCGCTGTGCGGGCATTCTATGTCTTTCGAATTAACTACTAACTTAATTAAAATAAATGAACAATTAAACCTACAAAAAATGTACAAAAAAAACTTAGCACCTGAACTTCCTTCGTGTGGCTGCACACCTTGTCGCGGTGCGAAGGCTCAGTAATTGTCAATGACTCTTGAGAATTCACTCTCCATGTTGGGACATGTCTCTATGACGAGACATGAAGCTAAGTTGCAGCCATCACCTCCTCCTCCCTTCCCCGAGTATCCCCTCCATTCCTCCCCCCTTCCCCTGGGCTGGACTAAGGTGTAAACCGTACCGTGCCGAGAGTCAGTCAGGCTGGGGGCCCAGTTTAAATAATAGCCCAGTCGCTAACGGTGTATCCAGGATACCTGGCACCCTCCTGGATCAAATAGCCTTGCCTGTATACTGCGGGGCTCTGTACAGGTCGACCACCCATTCCTGCGCGACTCGTGGGATCACATATGCAAAAAGATAACACAGACAAAAATAGTAAAATGCATCCTCTGAAGAGGCAAACAGCACAGGTTGCCACCGCCGAAGGCGCGATCGATACAGACAGCGTAACCGGGGCTCTCCTTCAGAGACTACAGATTGGTACCGCTACCGACGATGAATCCTTGGCTTCATCACAGGTAAGCAACAACATGCAAGTGGACTCTGAAACTGAGGCCCAGCTGCTGGAAGAAAAGGTCGCCACTAAGGCCACAGGCAAACCTGTAGAAACGATCAAGGCAAAAACACCGAACACCCAAATGGCAAAGAGCAGCTATAAGAGGTCGGTGCAGTATATCAGGAAGATGAGCGCGAGAGACCCCTCAACGCGAGCGCGAAAAACTCCTGATCAAGAAGCACAAGAAAGAGGTAGCCAAATTCGAGAAGAAATCGCTCCCACCTCCACTCACGCTTCCAAAAAGGACACAGGGCGAGAGAAGAAGCCATCGAAAACGGCCCTTATCAAACCCAACGTCCCAAAATTGACTCTACAACAGCCAACACAACCGGCCACTGTCGAAAAGGGCGCACAGCAACCGAGCACCTCCAAAGGACACACTGCCTCAGGATCGAAGCAGAACGTCAAGAGGGGGCGCTCCGGGGAACAAACTCTAAGGGAAGCGAAAAAGGCGAAAACATCAGCCAGCTTCAATCTTCCCATGAGTCTACAAGTGGCTATTGTCGACCGTTCCAAAACGGATGGGAAGATTACATCCGACAATTGGCTAACGGTTGAAGCCAAAATACTGGAAGCGATGCTTATCGCAGATAGCAGCGATGAGATCAACTTCGACGGAGCAGACTGGCAGAAAGGAGTCAAAGTCGTCGGTTGTGACAATCAGAGGTCCCTAGACTTCTTAAAGCGCACAATCGACAATTGCGGCGAAATCTGGCAGAACGCTAAACTCGAGGTTATCCCTCGCTCGATGCTTCCGCTTCGCACGTTGGCTTGAATATGAATCCCTCCACCGGTTCCCGAAAAGGACGAATCCATATTGAAGCTAATTGACAAGCAGAATAAAGAGCTTGACACTCACAGCTGGAGAATAATTTCTTCAGCCAAGAGTAAGAACAGAGTGGGAAAGGACCTCATGGTTACCATTGACCAAAAGTCACTCGACCACATCCGCAGCAGATCTGGCAGCATCAAGTTCGGGCTGCGACTTGACACATAAGTGAGTCTGACTCCATCTGAGTAGAGAATTGGAGAGTGTCCACTAACTGTTCCTTTTCGGACCACAGCCGGGTACTCTTCAACCTTAACGTTAATAAAGAAAAACCGAAACCTTTCGGAAACCCTCAGAAGACGGACTGGAATCTTTTCTCAAACCTAGTTGCCAACAGGTTAGTACCGCCACAAGCCACCACTAATCCTGATCCAACTTACATTGAGAATTCAGTCGAAAATCTTGTTAGAATTCTGAAAAAGGCTTACAACAAATCCTGTCCTTTGCAACGTGCTCGCAGGAAGACCAGCGCAGTCTGGTGGACCACAGAGCTAAAGCAACTCAGGAACAGGAACCGAACTCTATTCAATAGAGCAAAGATCTCAAAAAGAACCGAAGACTGGAATAATTACAAATCCAGCTTCAACGAATACAAGAGCAAAACAAGAGCAGCAAAATCTAAATCCTGGCGGGAGTGCTGCGAATCAATAGAGGATCTCAACGAAGCCGCAAGGCTCAGGAAGATCCTATCCAAGGACCCCTGCGTCCCGGGATTCATCCTTAAACCAGATGGTTTTTGGACAGAATCCAGTCAGGAATCCCTAGAACTGCTGACTGAAACCCACTTCCCAGGCTGTAAAACGCCTGAAACCACAGTCTCCTTCGAGACGACGGTTCCTACGGTTCACACAACCGAAGAAGTAATAAACAAGATTATCTTGCCAGCGATGCTTCAAAAAAACACAGACCCACACTGTACCCCATCTCGTAAGCATTTTTTCCAATTGCCTGCGCGCGGGGTACATCCCAACACAGTGGAAAGAAATAAAGGTAATTGTCATACCTAAGGCAGGTAAACCATCCCATGCTGCCGCAAAGGACTATATGCCAATTAGTCTCTCGTCGTTTCTATTAAAAACCTTGGAGAGACTCCTTATGCAACTTATGCAACACTCAACACGCCTACCTTAAATGCAGATCAGTGGAAAGTGCTCTGCATAGTGTTGTCCGTGAAATTGAGGGCTCGCTGAACTTAAAAGAGTTTACAATGGCAGCCTTCTTCGACATAGAGGGGGCCTTCAACAATGTAAACACAGAGGCCATAATAACAGCTCTTGAGGACATAAAAGTAGACAAATCCATGGTAATCTGGATTGGAAATATGTTGAAGGAAAGAATTATCAATGCAGACATTGGACACAGTTCTATAAGGAACGTGACAACTAGAGGCACACCACAAGGAGGAGTTCCCTCCCCCCTACTGTGGCTTCTTACAGTCAACAAAATCCTCAAATTCTTTATGGAGAAAGACACAAAGATCATAGCGTACGCGGATGACCTGGTTATCTTGATAAAAGGTAAATTTCTACCAACTATCAGTGAACTAATGGAATCTGCGCTGAGAGAACTCTCCTCGTGGGCAAGACAGAACGGTCTGAGAATAAACCCCCAGAAAACCGAGCTGGTCTTGTTCACCAGGAAAAGGCAAATTCCGATATTTGCTCCCCCAAAGTTAGAGGGCACTCCACTCAAACAGCCAAATATCTAGGCATCATTGTTGACGCATCATTTTATTTTAAGATTTTTTTGTTTTTTTATATATCATATTTAATTTTATATTGATTCAAAATTACGCTGTGTAAACGCACATTAAGTGAGCACATTCCGAACGCACACTTTCCTCCCGCACTTTCAAAGCCAAAGGCTTACGGCTAACCGCGAGCTGCAAGGAGGAAACAAAGGCACCGGAATGTGATCACTTGATGGAACGTCGCTCCGCCGCAAGGACAGAAAAATGTAAGTCCCTTTTCTTTTAATTTCTTATTATTGTATAACTAACCTATTAATTTAAGAATATTAAACCACCAGCATATATATGTATGTACGTAAAACCAACTGTGTTTAATATCGTCCTGCACGACGTCCCGCAAGTTACAATCATTCTTGACTCAAAACTCTCCTGGAACCTGGAAGAAAGGATGAAAAAAGGATTGAACGCTTTTTATGCATGCAAAAAGACCTTCGGAAAAAGATGGGGCTTGCAACCGTACGAGTACATCATTCATTGGATGTACACAGCAATCATCAGACCTATTTTAACTTATGGGGTCCTAGTCTGGTGGACTGCTAGCAGCACAAAAAGCTATGTGAACATGCTCAGCAAAGTACAAAGGTCAGCCGCTGTTTGTACAACGGGAGCCATGAAAAGCACGCCGCAAGCAGGGTTGGACATGATTCTTCATCTCCTCCCCCTGGATCTATTCATAAAAGGCTGCGCTGCAAAGAGCGCTCTCATACCAAGGGAGTCCTCTCTGTGGAAGCAAGCCAACTATGGACATGTGGCCATACTTAAGATAATAGACGACCTGGGAAGGAAATATGGTTTTAGTAGCCTCGCAGCTACGACCGACTATATTCCCCCCCAAAATGACTTCTCTCTCAGTATACCTATCCTTTTCCACGACAGAGAAGAGTGGCTATCAAACGCCGTAATCAACGACCATGAGATCACCCTCTTCACCGACGGATCGAAAATGGACACAGTCACTGGGGCCGGGTTCTACTCTGATACCCTCCACAAACAGGAATCATTCAGACTCCCTGATCTGTGCAGCGTGTTTCAAGCAGAAATCCTGGCAATAGTGAAAGCAGCCAAACACCTACAGGTAGCCGATATCCCACTGTCTGATATCACCATATTCGTATACAGCCAGGCTGCACTGAAGTCAATAGAATCCTGTATAACGAGATCAAAGACTGTCAAGAAATGTCGCGACTCACTGAAGTCCATCAGACACCACAAAGTTAAACTCTGCTGGGTTTCGGGCCACAGCTCAATCGCAAGGAACGAAAGAACAGACGAACTGGCCAGGCAAGGTTCTGAAATGGACATCAGCGAAGCGCACACGTCATTGCAACCACCGATCAGCGCATTATACCGGATCATAAACGACACAATCATCAAAGAGGCCAACTCGTCTTGGCTTACAAGAAACGACAGCTACATGACAAGATCATCGTGGCAAGAGCTCAATGTCGGACAAAGAAGCTCCTGGCGCTGGACCGTAACTCGATCCGTATGCTTGTCGGAGTGATCACAGGACACTGTCCCATTGGAGCAATGCTCCGGAAATGGGACTCGGGATCCAGCGATCTCTGCCGGAGCTGCGGCGATGAGGAAGAAACTGAGACGATCCAACATCTGCTTTGCCACTGCCCAACTCTCCAGAATCGACGCCTAGAGTCGCTAGGCCAAAGATTCTTTACAGAGATTGCGGACGTGGCTAATGCAGATATATCGGATCTTTTAAAATTCTTTAAGAGCACGGGGCGGTTTCAGCCACCATGTGATGGGACAGGTTAATTTTATGTGTACCCACACAAATGAAGGGAATCACAATGGGCCTCTTGGCCTCCGAGTGGAAGTGATGTTTAACCATCACCTAACCTAACCTAACCTAGCATCTGAACTTAGCATCTTAGCATTTGCCCAAATAAAATCAATAGATTTAGATCTTCTTCAAAACTTTCACTGACGGCAGCCATATCGAAAATGGCTAGGAATTAAAACTTCGATAATAGAGCCACTCATGGATAATGTCCATTATGTCGACAATAATCTGCTTGTAATGCGCGAAACTAGTAGGGGTAGGCGTAGCCGATAGCTAGAGTTTTAGGATGATGGTTGGAGCATGTTTTTGTACATTATTGATAATGAATTTAACAATACTGCGTGAAGTATTGGATATACTCGATCCGTTTACGATGGTTTGCTTTACCACATTTACAGAGACATATTCAGAGTTTCTGAGTGCAGAGAAAAATTCGTCTCATACAGCTCTGTCATAAAACAAAAGGCCAGTATTCTATGGGAGTTTGGCTAAAAAGATTTTCGAGTCGAGACTATTATTAGGAATCTATCTAACCCGTTCCTAATTTAATACAGTAAAATCTCCTTATTCGCGGGGTATATGTTCCAAAATTTTACCGCGAATATGGAAACCGTGAATATGGAACGACGATTTGTATGGAAATATAGGGGTTGGGTTCCAAGGTAGAACAATAAAATAAATAAAAATACATATTCAAAACATAAAATAACTCTAGATTTCATTAATTATTATAACTTTAATTATTTGTTTTAAAATATTTTGTAATTTTCTCTTGTTTTGCCGCCTTTAAAAGCCCTTTTAATTCCGCTTGATATTCAGCTGAGGCGTCATCGATTTTTCTTTTAAAAGCAAGGCTTCGCTCCAAAAATGGATCAATTTCAATGAAGTGATCACACAGTTCACTTGCCATTCGCAAACCTTTGGTCAGATTTATAAAGATAGAAAGATAGTATAATTTTATCATTTTTAGTTGAATCTTCCTCTTCAATGGAATGGGAAAGTAACATCTCTTCCAAGTCAGTTTCATTTAAATCTTCATCGTATGACTGAAGCAGCTCATGAACGTCATTCGGATCTATCTGTTCAAAAGCTTCCTGCCCTATGCCATTAGCGACTTGTACGATGGTGTCGCTTATTGTCTCAATTTGTTCAGATCCCTCATTTTTAGAGATAGGTAGATCAGGCCATAGTTTTTTCCAACATGATTGTAATGTGTATTGCTTGAGCTCTTGTAAAGATTCTTTTATGTTAACAATAGATTTTGCTATGTCGAATTTTTTCCAGCATTCCATAATACTCACGTCAGAATCACACTCCATGGCATCTAGAATGTTCTTAAACGTTCGCCTAATGTAAAAGAGTTTAAAAGCTTGAATTATCCCCTGGTCCAATGGCTGTAGTATCCGCGTCTTCGGAGGCAAAAATATCACCCTAATATTTGGATGCATAGTTTCTAGCTCACGAGGATAACCCGGAGCGTTGTCCAAAACAAGAACCGCCTTGAAGTCTAAATTCTTTTGCTTTAAATAAGTTTCAACTTCGGGAGCAAAACAATTTATGAACCAGTCGCAGAAAATAGCACTTGTAACCCACGCTTTTTTGTTCGAACGCCAAAACACTGGCAGGTTATCTTTGATTTGATTTTTCAAAGCACGCGGGTTCAACGATTTGTAAAGCATTAGTGGCTTAATTAAACAATCACCCGATGCATTCGAACATAGCAATAGCGTGACTCTATCCTTTGCTGCTTTAAAACCAGGAGCCGATTTTTCACTCTTGGATATACGGAATTTTCGTATCCGCGAATAACGAAATTTTCCAACGCGAATAGAGAAAATGGTCTCAATTTTTTCTTCCGCGAATACTGAAACCGCGAATAACGAAACCGCGAATAAGGAGTTTTTACTGTACTCCATTTGAAATTTCCAGAATCGGCTACTAGTCTACAGGGCAATTGATATTTACTCTTGTCTCAAAATTCCCTGAAACAAATTGAATTTGGTCTACGCAGTTCTGCTTTGTAAACAAATGCACGCAAAATATTAACAAAATGTATCATTAAAGATAGCCATCAACCGCTCTTTACTTAATTAAAGTAAGGATACGGACAAATTGAAATGGGATCCGGGGAACAATTTCAATCATTGCGCTCAACCTCACGCAATTAATTAAAAGACAACCTAACCAGGAAACATTTCATTACACTGTTTACTAGAACTTTTCTCTCAAAACTTTTACAAGTAGACATCAGTCGACATTTATCGAATCGATTTGTGACCAAAGCAACTGCCTATCAATCACTTTCTTCAAGGAAAGTATTTGTCGGTAGGTATGTATGTATATACAGGGTGTCCCACGAGCAGTGTGCCAAAAAGCTAGAGCGTGTAGGTCTAGTCAAGACAAGAAAAAAATCGTATGGGAGGGGGGGTCTATTCCCCCCCGTTTAGCCGGGAGGGGCAATTTTCTAAAAAATTGATTTAATTTGGAAAAAAAATTATTAAAAATCAACAGTTACATCCACAATGCCGCGATATACTTTTTTGTAAAGGCAGAAACCTCTTCTTTCATCTTGTTTCTAAACGAAGCTGTTTTAAGGAATAGTTTTTGAGAAATTAATTTTCAAACTCAAAATTTTGAAAAAAAAATGAAAATAAAAAATTTCGAACTATTTTTTTTCAAAATTGTATGTAATTAAGTACTAATTTTTTGTCCAAAATTCAATTCTCTTATTAGTTTTTAGTTAAAAACAGAAAACCGGATGCAAAAATGTTTTGTAGTTTTTGAGAAATTGAAAAAAAACCCGAACCATTTTTTTCTAAGAAAAATCTTTTTTTTGGTTTTAACGCGGCTGGACTTGTAGGCAAATTAATGTATGAAACATTGACATCTTTTTTATTATTTTTAAAAAAATTGGAGTTTTATAAGGATTCAATAAACTGACACAGTATTGGAATAACCCTGGATTAATCCTTTTTTTTCATTGATAACGCCTGAAAACTGACCTGCCAATTTCGTCTGGGTCCGCCCGCCGCCAATGGGTTCAACCGGCTAGGACCTTAAGACAATAAAACCGCAATTTTTGGATTTGGTCTGACGTAATCCCTCCCTTAGTACAAGGAGGATAGCTATTATGCTTGGAGTGCCCAAATTTAGAGTACGGAGAGTGCTTCATACCGAAAACTTACACCCGTACCATTTTAGGACAGTTCAGGAACTCACCTCAAACGACAAGTTTTTGAGAGCAGAATTTTGTCGATCATTACTGCTTCGAAATGAAACTGAACGAAACAATTTTGGAAGGATATTCTGGACGGATGAAGCACAGTTTACCAGAGATGGGGTTACTAACTTCCACAATTTGCATCATTGGAGTAGCACCAATCTACACAACAAAAAACAAAATAAATCACAACACCGCTTTAGCTGTAATGTTTGGCTTGGTATTGTTGGACAAACTGTAATCGGGCCCCGGTTTTTGAATGCCGTTATTAATGGAGAATCATACTTGCAGTTCCTACGAGACCTTTTGCCCGATTTGATGGACAACGTTCCTTTGGCCATAGCAGATAATTTAATCTACCAGCAAGATGGAGCACCAGCACACTACAGCTTACGGGTTAGAAACTGGCTGGATGATCATTTTAGTGACCGTTGGATCGGAAGAAAGGGCCCCACGGAATGGCCACCTAGATCACCAGATTTAACTCCTCTAGATTTTTATGTGTGGTCAAGACAAGAAAAAAATCGTATGGGAGGGGGGAGTCTATTCCCCCCCGTTTAGCGGGGAGGGGCAATTTTCTAAAAAATTGACATACAATAATTTGCCTACAAGTCCAGCCGCGTTAAAACCAAAAAAAAAGGTTTTTCTTAGAAAAAAGTGGTTCGGGTTTTTTTTTTATTTCTCAAAAACTACAAGACATTTTTGCATCCGGTTTTCTGTTTGTAACTAAAAACTAATAAGAGAATTGAATGTTTAAAAAAAGATTACCACTTAATTACATAAAATTTTGAAAAAAAATAGTTGGAACATTTTTTTTTTCATTTTTTTTCCAAAATTTTGAGTTTGAAAATTAATTTCTCAAAAACTATTCCCTAAAACAGCTTCATTTAAAAACAGGACGAAAGAAGAGATTTCTGGCTTTACAAGAAAGTACATCATGGCATTGTGGATGTAACTGTTGATTTTTAATAATTTTTTTTCCAAATTAAGTCAATTTTTTAGAAAATTGCCCCTCCCGGCTAAACGGGGGGGAATAGACCCCCCCTCCCATACGATTTTTTTCTTGTCTTGACCAGACCTACACGCTCTAGCTTTTTGGCACACTGCTCGTGGGACACCCTGTATAACATACATATGTACATATAACTTATTTTGTTTACTCCCAGGAATGATCAGATATAGTTTCTTGATACTGAATATAAATAGATGCAATTGTTATGAGAGAGTATGTTTAACGACAGACCTTTTATGGCTATATGTTGCAATGTCGAATAAATAAATTACAATTTAGGTACAGTGAGCGTCATTAATATTTGATTTTTGTGTTAACGTCTTTTAAAATATTAATATTTTGGGTGAAAATAATAAAAGACCAATATATCATATTTTATATTAACTCAGATATATTTAGATATAATTTGGTAGAAATTCAATTTTAAATACATTTGATTTGAAAAAATAATAAATATCAATAAGTACCAAGAACTCAAAATTACAGGCTTCATTAATATTTTTTTACATTAGATACATTAAAGAATAATTACTAATTAAAAAATATTTCAGCTATTATTAACATTTTGTGGGATAACCCTTATTTTAAATAAAAGACGGTTTTCAATGCTGATTTTGTTCCATTCTTCCTGTAACCTTATTTTCAGTCCATTTAGAGAAGATACTGGATTGTCACGAATATGGCGATCCAGATAATCCCATAAATTCGCTATGGGATTAATATCAGGAAATTATGCAGGCGCTCTAATCACACTTGGACAATTATAAAGCAGTTATTCACGAACATACTTTGGGCCATTGTTTTGGTTGTTGTTTAGGTTTGTATAACATGAAATGTCCGATTTTTTGTAAAAAAAAAATTAAAAGTCAATATTTCTTTTTTATAAAATTTTATTTAGCCAAAATATGAACCATTGACATCTATAACCTTCTTCCACCGTGATTCAAGGTCCATTATTACTTTTTTATAGAAAGCTTTTTGGCGCTAAAAAGTTTTCAGAGGCTTCTATGACCTCTGCTCGGTTTCGAAACACCGGCAAAATGACACCAGATTGCGGAAAAGATGATGATCCATTGGAGAAATATCAGGAGAGTACGGTGAATGCAGAAAAATTTCGAATCTCAACTGTATCAACTTTTGCACCGTTACGTGTGAGGTATAGGGTCTAGCATTGTCATGCAACAGAATCAGACCAATGCAGGTTGCTTTTCAGCCAATTTCGTATGCATTATGTCGATTTCCTCATAATATTTGACTGTATTTATCGTTTCCCATGGTTGAAGAAATGAAAAGTGGATTAGTCCACCAGATCTTTTACGATTGTAATACAAAATCCACTTTTCATCACATGGGATTTTACGGCGCAAAAACGGTGCATTTCTCGATGCTTTAGAATCAGAGATGCACGGGTTTCTAAATGGCGCGTCGTTTTTGGGCCTCGTTCATTTCATGGGGTACCCACTTGTCGAGTTTTTTCACTGTAGACTTATTGTCATGGATGGTACTCCCATGCAATGACCCGCATCGTTTCCCACGCGGTTCGTTTTCGAGGCTTAGATCTCCTGAACGGAACTTACCAAAACAAACGAATGGTGCGTTTTTTCACCGCTAAATTCTCAAATGCGTCATTTATGTTTTTGGCTGTCAGAGACGCATTATTTCCCAGATTAAACTCATAAAGGAAAAGACTACGAATTTGAACCGTCAGCAGTATGATAAAAAAATTCCTAGAAAAAAATAAAAGTCGCACTCATCAAACACACATGTCACTTTATCTTACAAAAAAAAAATCACTGTGTTGTTGAGATGTTCACTCGGCAGCTTCTAATTGAGGTCTTAGCGCGAAATTGGACATTTCATGTTGCACAACCTAATAATCCCCTCAGGAGTCATAATTACTCTGAATAGGATACGCTTCCTAAGGTGACAGAAGGCAGCACATTCAGCCCATGTGCTCGTCCTCAAGACAGAGTCGCCACTTCAGACGAGAGGCTAATCTTGTAGAGGTAGCTGACCAGTCTTTTAATATCGACTCTATTATATTTAAGAATATTAATAGAGTGTTTGTTAAGGGGCCCTTTGAAGCTTTTCGATTGTCGGAGTCCTTGAACGCTGTTTCAAAAGTCCAGGTGTAGGGATTTTTCCACTTGTCTAAGAGAAAATTAATCTTCGACTAGGGAATTCCGCACAAAGGTTCGGCACCTAAGTACCTTTCGCTGGAATCTTTTCTAGCGAATTGGTCGGCTATTTCGTTGCCCTTAATGCCCTTGTGCCCCGGCATCTACCAGAGTTTGACCTTTTTTTCTTTTGCTATATCCTGCAGGGCATCGTGGCATTCCTTAACAGATTTTGACTTAGCGCCATACGAGCTCAACGCTTTGAGCGCTACTTGACTGTTATACTTCTTATGCCACTGTCTAAATTTAGGTTAACGCAAGTTATAATTGCGTATAATTCGACCTGGAAGATACTAGGACTCGTTCAAAAGGACGCGGTCAAAAAATGCCAGTGCTAACACCATCTGAGGCCTTTGACATTTAGCAAGAGATCGTCGATTTCCCAGGTTGTTCGGTTTGGTGTCAGTATCTCAAATCTCTTGTCAACAGTGTACATGTGTGGCAACGAGTCCGAAACTGTGGTAATCATATCCAGTTCAGGAAGGTGTTGTAAGATGGACATGTGATCTAATGGCCTACATGGATGGTATGCTTCTGAGCGAAGGCGTCTGATTGCATTGAATGGTTTATGGTAAATGATGGTGCATATATTTTGGATTTGCTTTCATCTGGAAATATATCGTTCTCTCACCACTTTTCTTTCTACGTATTGTTTTGCAAATTTTAAACTTTCTAGCTACTCGACTTTGTAACATTTGTATTGATGGTACATTGTACTGTTGAAACTGAGACGATCTTTCCACATTCAGACAAAACTTCACTAATAATTTTCGGACCACTTAAACGAGGACTCACTTTAATTTTTCGGATTATAGCACGCTATTCCTTCTCGGTAAACTTCTTGAATTGTCCTGTTTGCTTTTAGTATTCAATTCTGCCTTCATTCTTATATTCAAGAACGATGTTGCCAACAAATTAGGTCTCATGCCCAATATTTCGCTAGTTTTTTGGTATGCTTCGTCTTTCCAATAATGGGATATTACTAATTTTCTTTGTTCAAGTGTCGAATTTTTACCTTAACCATTGTGATTCATAGTTGAAAAATTCTTAGCAAAAGCTTAAGTTTATACTCCTTGGTGATATAGGCCGACAAACAATGAGAATGATAATTCTATATAAGCATGACAGGTCGACATATTTCATACATACATATGTACATATGTATATACATTTTTCAAAATAAAACTTTCGATAGCTGACACGTTGATATTTGTATACAATAGACTCATATTTGTTTATGAATATACATAGAGCATCTTCCAAGAGGAAAGCAAACAGGGAAAATGCTAGGTAAGTGCCATCCAATATCGTTCAAATTATCATTTCAACAAAGTAAGGAAAACTATAAAACTGTGATAATGATGATACCATGGAGCATCATTATATAACTATTTGTTTTTTTTTTGTTTTTTTTTAATTCATTTTTATTTATAGTTTCTTATGTTAGATCTATCTTATCCTAGACAAAAATGCTTAAAACTAGCTTAACTACCTTTACAAATTTAGGAATCTTACTGGCCCTGGGCGGACACTCTAAAATAAACTGTATAATTTTTACATATGCCTTTCGACTACTATTTAAATAACTTACAATTAACATTATTATAATTAACTTAAGCTAAGAAAAATTTTTCTTTTTTTCAAAAAACTTAGCATATGATCATTCTTTTATATATCCTTAAACCTACCTAAACCTAATAAAAAAATATCTTATTCTAACTTAGCTAATATATATGTATATATATATATAAATATATATTTTATATATGTATATTATATATATGTACATATATACATACATATATCTTTTTTTTTTTGGTTTTAATATATTTATAATTTTTTTGGTTTTTAATATTTTTTTTTGTTCTATCCTACCCTAACCTACTCTACCCTACCCTGCCCTATGTAAGCCTGCCATTGGTGTTAGGCAAGCCCTGCCTTGAAGAGGCTGAAGCTATTGAAATGTCCACTGACGCAGCTCCCTCCAGCCACTAAAAGCGTTGATGCTGGCGGACTACGTCTCCTCGATCCCGACGTGAGACCGATCTACAGAACCTGAGGTAGTTAGATAGTTTCTGATTTCTGGCAGTTGATCTTCAACTTCCAGTCATCACAATACTGCTGAATTTTTTCGAAATCACGCTGCAAGAGAGTGACAATGACGTCGATCGTTGGACCTGATCTGTACGCGATTAGATCGTCCGCATACGCTATTGAATAGTGAAGAGAAGCTATCAAATCACTGAAATAAATGCTAAAAAGGATCGACGAGTTCACCGTACCCTGTTGCAGTCCGTTGTTAATATCAAATGTTTGGGTAGAAGTCACGTTGGCAATTTTCACTACGAACTTTCTACCTGTTAACATGTCAAAAATCATATATAGCAGTGGTTTACTTATGCCCAGCCAACTGAGTTTGTAATAAAGACCTTTTAACCATACGGTGTCGAAGGCTTTTTCCAAGTCAATCAGACAGACACCCGTGCATTGGTTCTTGCATTTATTCCATTGGACATCCGACACGAGTTTCGACGCGGCATGAATAGTGTCATGCCCCGCTCTAAAACCGAATTGGTTATCCGGGATGATTTTATTGTCCTCAGCCCATTTAGACAGGGCTCTATGGACCACCTTCTCGAAGACCTTGCTGACACTCGGAAGGAGACTTATCGACCGGAGATTTGCCGGGTTAAAGGTGTCCTTACCCCTCTTGGGATCGCTGTCTTCCAGTGCACTGGATAATATGCATTATTCAGTGCATTGTTGAACAGGATGGTGTACCTCTCTACAGCCACTGGCGGAAGGTACCTAAGCACAACATTGGATATACCGTCGATACCCGCGGATTTTTTCCTTTTCAATGACCGAAAGATCATCTGGAGATCTTCCGTCGAAATGAACAGGGTATTAGCCCCTTCATTGGTGACGCCGTTATTTGCCATGAAATCGTCATCGAACCTGGTAAAACCAAGATTCTCGGATCGCCAATGATCGATATCATTTCTAAGGTAGGAGTGATGAAGTAGAACTCTGTTTTCCAATTCGTGGTTTGGGCGAATGGTATCATTCACCTTATACACTTCCTGGAAAACAGCTCCCACTGCCGCCACCTTCTCCTGAGGATCCTCGATCACGAAGAAGTCGTCATCCAGGATGGCGCCCTCTGGATCGTTGCTAACTGTTCGTAGCAAACGTTCATTTTCTGACGTTCTCGGAAGCTTTAGATATAACTATTTGTTTGCATAATACTATGAACTAATTGATGAGGATCCGGGGAAATAAACAGACTAATTTCTCATTACGATCAGAACCTTTGAATGTTTCTCCATCTTGCTTCGCGTATCTTCTTAGATTATAATCTTAATGAGATAATAGTTATATCCCTTAAAGACTTTTTTTATATTTCCATAAACAAAATCTTTTACAATATACTATGCATTAAATTCACTCAAAATTAGAGTATGGAATTGCATGTTAGGTTAGTGTTAATTAAATTAGCACAAAAAAGGTAGTAAGATACATTTTTAACAAAAAGCAGACTACGAAAAACTCTTGAAGACTACTTATTTAACAAGTAGAAATACTTAAAATAAAATAAAAAAATCCTTTTAAACGCATCTCTGTATAGATATACACTGAAATCAATGCTTGATCTCTTGGCCACATAATGTTTCATTTATGATTTACTCTTCTGAAATTTTGAGCCAATTTATTTAATTTTGTTCATGTACGATCGAACAAAAACTAGTTTCCCTATCGGATCTTTGGGTGGGAACCACCCCAGTGCGAGACTCCATAAAAAGGAATGAACAAAAACTAATGGTATGCTCGTGGAAACTACGAAACTATCTTACGCTAGACAAAAGTCATTCAACTAGCTTAACTAACTTATAAATACCTTACTGCCCCTATACGGACACTCTAAAGTAAAAAGAACAGATTAAATTACCTTTCGGCCTTATAAAAAAAAATGTAATAAAGGGCGGTCCAACCATAATGCACGATGTTAATTAAGAGTCACACCTTAACGTCAAGTTTTTTTGCCCAACTTAATTTGACATTTCTTTGTTTCAGTGTTCGACAAATTCAACCATGGAGAGGTACACAATTGAGCAGCGCGTTAAGATTGTTGAAGCCTTTTACGAACATGGGCGTTAAAATCAAAATGCATTTCGTGCACTTCGTGATTTTTTTGGTCAGCATAATCGACCAAATGTGTCCACAATTGGTGGAATTGTGCGCAAATTTCAGCAAACCGGGTCTGTAGGAAATGTGAAAACACCTGTGCATGCTCGCCCAGATCGTTCTGCGAAAAACATTGCTCTGTCCGCGATAGTGTGGCAGAAGATTCGTCAACCTCGACTCATCGTCGTGCCCAACAATTAACATCTCACGAACATCACTGATGCGAGTTTTGAATAAAGATTTGAATTTACACGCTTACAAGGTTCAATTGACTCAAGAGCTGAAGCCTACTGACCATTTCAATCGTCGTCAATACGCCGAATTGAATGGTGACTTTACAAAGAAAATCGTCTTCAGCGACGAGGAACACTTTCACCTCAGTGGATTCTATAACAAGCAGAATTGCCGCATTTGGGCAAATGAGAATCCACGAGTGATTGTTGAAAAGCCGATGCATCCACAAAGAGTGACTGCTGGCGGCGTCATTGGTGTACCGTGTATGGTGTTCGCTATCGCGAGATGATAACGGACTTCTTGTAGCCAGAAATTGAGTATATGGACCTCGACGATATGTGCTTCCAACAGGATGGTGCCACTTGTCACACAGCCAACGAAACAATGGCTCTTTTGCGCGAGAAATTCAATTGGCCCCCACGATCATGTGATTTGACACCGTTGGACTTCTTTCTTTGGGGATATTTAAAAGAAAAAGTGTACGTCAATAAGCCAAGAACAATTCAAGAGCTAAAGGATGAGATAATTCGGCACATTAACGCCATTGAACCTCAATTATGTCTCAAAGTCATTGAAAATATGGGCCATCGGATAGAGGTATGCCACCGAAGCCGCGGCGAGCATTTGGCCGATATTTTGTTTCACACATAATTGTCATAGATCCTTCTCTCATAATAAAAAATATTAAGATAATTCTCTGAAAACTTTTTGTTTTATTTACAATTATCATCGTGCGTTTTCGTTGGACCACCCTTTATAATAATTAAAATAATTTAAATTTAAACTAAGAAAATATTTTTTTTTTTTTTAATTTAGCATCAGATAACTTCTCTTTTTATATATATAAAACTTAAACCTAACTAAAAACTAGCTTAACCTACCTTAACTAAAATATATACATAACATATATTATATATACTCGAATATATATTTTTATCTTATTTTATGTATTTAATAATTTTTTTTTGGTGCCTATTTCTTTTTGTGTTTTTTTATATATACATACATATGTATATATATATATATTTTTTTTTTTCCTTTTTGTTTTTGTTTTTAAAACTAAAATTACTAAACCTACCCACCACCCTCGCCTACCCTAACCTGCCCTAACCTACCCTAAACTACAATAGCCTATGTAAGCCTGTGCTGTGTTGGTTTATGGCATCATTGGCTGTCCAATGAATTGCCTTGGTAAATTTTTGGTGTACTGCCACCTTGTCCTTTCGATGGGATAGCTGTTTCGTCGACTGTCACGCCACCTTGCCGCGACATCCTCCCCTCCGTGGAGCCTCGAAGAGATTTACCAAGTATTTCCAAGATAGCCAATTTGGATGCCGGACGACGTAATATTCCTTGGGATGTCTTAACTTCGGCACTCCTTACCTGACCGTCCTTAGCGTTGTAAACTTTGATGATCCTTCCTCGTTGCCATTTGGTTCTTGGTAGGCTGGCGTCGCATATAACAACAAGAGATTCAACATACAGCGGAGGCACGGGTGTATACCACTTCGTCTAGTCAGCATCGGAAGATATTCTTGAACCCAACGCTTCCAGAATCGGTCCTTCAATTGCTGAGCGATCCTCCATTGTTTACGACTAAATATTGGCGCATCTTGCATGTTTGGCGTTTGAGTTGAGCTCACACAGCCAAGTAAAAAATGATTTGGTGTTAGTGGCTCATCCTCGTCCGAAGTTACTGGTAAGTAAGTTAAAGGCCAAGAATTTATTATATATTCTGCTTCGATCGGAAGACTTTGAAGTGTTTCGACCCGCGGTGAATCCTGTTGCAAAGTCACCGTCAGGACCTTTTTCACCGACTGGACAAGGCGTTCCCATACACCGCCCTCGCTAGGATTGGATGGGCAGTTTAACTTCCAATCGATGTTTCGGCTCGTCATTTCATTTTGGACTCGGTTATGGTCAAATAGTCCGGAATTCTCTGGAAGTTTTCATTATGCCCCAATGAAGTTAGTTGCATTATCGCTTCTAATTCGAACTGGAACCCCACCGCGGTTAAGAAAGTTCCTCAGGCATATAATGAAGGCGTCAGTGGATAAATCTGTAGCCAGTTCTAAGTGGATTGCTCGGATGGTCAGGCAGGTGAATAGGGCTACCCAGCGTTTTTCCCTTCTTCGGCCAATGGAAACTTGTAATGGCCCAGAGTAGTCGACACCGGTATAAGTAAATGAGCGAATATAGGGCGTTACTCGGTCTTTTGGTAGTTGCCCCATTAGAGGAGTCGCAGGCTTAACGCGTGCGAGCCTACACCGTTGCTGCCAACAACTGCGTTTAACAGTAGTAAGTACAGATCTTAGGTGTGGAACCCAATATCGTTGGCATATTTCATTGATAGTGAGGGCATCATTTTGGTGTTAAAGGCTTTCACCATAATGTCTGACGACAAGTTGAGTGAGACAATGCTTCTGTGGTAGAATAATTGGGTGTCTGGCAGAGATACGTCCGCTCAGGCGAAGCAGGTCATCTGGATCCACAAATGGCGTAAGGCTATATAAGCTACTGGACGTCTTTACGCAAATACCATTCTTGATTAAAAGGAGTTTCTGTTGAAATTTCTCCCTTTGTGCTTGATGACATAGAACTCCCTGACTATGGGATGACGTCTTGAGTTTAACCTATGTTGGATGATAGTCCTGCCTCTGGCGCCGTGCAGGGCCTCAAAAAACCTCAGAACCCAAGCCATGATATGTCTCACTTTCGAAAACGAAACAAATTTAGTTAATTCTATTAGAGGACTACTTGCCTGTACGATGTGCAGCAATCGAGGACGAAATTTTTCTTCAGACGTTTCCGTTACTTGTTGGTTGTAACGCATTGGCCATTGTTGCTCAGATAGTCGAAGAAATTCTGGACCTGTGAGCCATCGGCTGTCTGCTTTAAACGTCGGTATATTTTTGGCCCTTGTTGCGTCATCCGATACATTTAGTTCCGTTGGGATCCAATACCAGTCCGATGGGTCCGATGTTTCAAGAATCTCTGCAACCCTTTGAGCCACGAACGGTTTGAACCTGCATTTCGTAGATCGAATCCAATCCATGATATGGTAGTTGCGGAATCGCTCCAGTAGCAAGTACGTGATATAGTTACGTTGTGAGCTTCTTTTATACCTTTTATACAATAGATGTTTGTAGACGGCTTCCTAGAACTGCTGCCTGTAGTTCCAACCGAGGAACCGAGAGTAATTTCTTTGGCGCACATCTCGTCTTAGCATATGCAAAGGGTACTTCGACCCGGTTCTGATGTTCGATGCGACAGTAACCTATAGCAGCAAATGCATCTTTGCTGACAATTCAATCTTCTCAGCTGTCAACAAATGTGGCGAATAACAACGATGGATTTTAAATTTACTCACATTTTGCAGTTCTCCAAACCAAAGCTTCCATTGGCAACGGGTCGTCCCAGTCAGTAGCAGTTGTCCAGGTTTTTTGTAGCAGCAGCTTTGAATAAATGAGAAAATTTCCGAGGATCGAAAACAGCCATAATTATTCCTAGCATCTCCCTTTTCGTTGGCGGTCTTATGAGTTCTAGCACTTCTTTGGCGATTCGGCTGAACCTAAATCGAAAACGGTATGTGTCGTCCAAAATATCTCGAGGACCTTTTCTTCATTTTTGTCTCCTTCCAGATTGACTGACGACCGAATGTTAGAAAATGGGCTATTTAGTTTGTCCTGTATTGTCTTTACGTTGGAGACGAAGCAGCTCCCAAAGAAAAACATTAGTTCAACGAAGAATGCACGGAAAAAGTAAAAGCCTGTGATGTTCTAAGACTTCAAGCTTTGGATAAAAGATCACACGTATAAGATTTCAGGCTTTATCAAAGGAAGTCAGCCGTCTCCTTCGGGATTAAAAATGACAATGGCAAAGGAAAAAGATTTCTAAAATTTAAAAGAATATGCAGCTAAAAACACGAAAGCTAAAATGCAATGAAAGAATAACAATGCCGCAGCAATCGATTTAGTACCATCAGAATTAATAAAATACGCAGGAACTAATAGAGAAGTTACATAGGGTCATCACAACTATTCATAGATTTTAAAACGCTGTATGACTCTATAAACCGGCCGCAAATGTAGCAGGTAAGACTGGAAATCCCGAAAAAGTTGGTAAAACTGATATATGTAAGTATGCCAAAAAGGAAATCCCTTCAGAAAAATAAGAGAAAAATAACCCTTAATCACATCCACTCTAGCTTATCCAGAAACAGTTAAGAGAAGCAGAGAAAGTCTAATAATGTCAGGAAAGAAAGTTGGTTTAGGAGAAAATCAAGTATGTACATACATACGAGGGTGGTCCGATAAGTACTTAGCCTCATAGCCTTAGTATCGCAAGAGCAACTCACTATCGTGTAGCACATTCTAGTAGACCGGATCGGACTTGTAGTTTTGTTTTGACCGCGTGTGGAAGCGGGAGTGTCCGCGGATTTTAGAAAAATGGAAAAAGAGCAATATCGGTCGGTGATTCGATTCTTGTTTTTGGAAGGGAAATCGTGCAGCGAAATCAAATAGCGTTTGGATGCTGTGTACGGTGACTCTTCTCCTTCGATTGCGACCATCAAGAATGAGTTTCAACGTGGTGGCACGTCGGTTTTTGATGAGGTGCTCCGAAAACGGCTCCCACGGAGGATAACGTGACAAAAATCCACGATCTCGTATTGGCATACCGCCGATTGAATGTGCGCGAGATAGCTGAAACAGTAGGCATTTGAAAAGATCGCGTGGGTCATATCCCGCATGAAATTTTGGGCATGAGAAAGCTGTCGGTGCGATGGGTGCCGCGTTTGCTCACTCCGGACAACAAGCGCAACCGCGAGACCACTTCAGAGCAGTGCTTGACGCTGGTTAAGCGCAATCCGAAGGAGTTTCTGCATCTTTTCGTGATAGTCGACGAAACATGGATCCTGGTACACACCAGAGACCAAGCAACAGTCGAAACAGTGGACTTCACCCGGCGAACTTGCTCCGAAGAAGGCGAAGACTGTCCCATCGACCGGAAAGGTGATGGCCATCGTTTTCTGGGATTCACAAGGTGTGATCCACATCGACTACCTGGAGAAGGGCAAAACGGTCACAGGGCTGTACTATGCCAAATTATTGGGCCGATTTGACGCCGAATTGAAGAAAAAAAAGGTCATCGCCGCCACGGAGGCCTACTTTGCAGACCTCGAGAAAACGTATTTTTTTCAAGTGTATCGAGCTAAAATGAGACTATATTGAAAAATAAATCACCATTTCTCCAAAATTTTTGTTTTTCTTTTGTAGGCTAAGTACTTATCGGACCACCCTCGTAAATAAGAGGGTGTACATATATGCGCAACACGTGTTTCTTCGCTATGAAGAAACTATTCAGAACAACTCTTTTGTTCCGCAATGTCAAAATCCGTGTTTATAATACCAGTGACACTTTACGGATGTGAAACTTCGTCTCTGACTAATAAGGAGAAAAATATATTTCGGGTCTATGAAAACAAGGTCTTAAGGAAAACCTATGATAGAAAACAGAACGAAGAAAAAAGCGAAAGGAGAAGGAACTCAATTCAGCACCAAGCATTTTTCGAGTAATAAAATCGCGAAGATTAAGGTGGTCAGGACACGTAGAATGACTCGACAGTGGATGGATAATCAAAGGAATAATGAGTAGATACCCCAAAGGAAAACCTGCCACACTGATTGGAGGACAAAATAAGGATAAACCTATACTAGAAGAGATGGAACAGAACATCGAAACATGGCGGGAACACACTCATGACAGGCAAGCTTGGCCAAGGCTTGTCAGTGAGATTCTGAACTTCCCAGTTCCAAATAGCTGATGATAATAATCATGTAAAAATCATATAAATCACAAAGTTTCAGAAAAAAAATTCATCTACACACAAGGAAGAAAATTAATCGCACAGATCCGTAAATTTAAATTTATTTTTAACAAAAAATAATACGATCTAAATGAGTAAAATATTAAGAATGCGAAGAAAAAAACACCGAACTCTATTTTCTTCATGGAAAAATGTATTGACACAGCCGCGTCTTACCCGCGCGAAGTCAGCTTAGCATTTAATCGAACTGAAGTTTCCTTACTTTGTTTCAGTTTACTTGAAAGCTATTTGCAAGCATCAGGTTGTTCATTGAGACGTTTTTTTATTTAACGTTTTTCAAGATGCAAGATGGGGAGGCAAAGCAAGGGAAATTACATTGAGTGAAAGGAGAATTATTTCGGATTGGCATGCTAAAGAAAAATCGTTGCCGGAAATTGAAGAAATTGTAAATAATATGATTCGCAGAATAATAAACCGTTTTACAGTACTTAGATGACCGCGAAAAGTGGTCGTCCCCGGAAAGTTCACTAGGAAGGAAGAGAGAGAGCTGTTGTCAGAATTATTAAGAAAAATCGGAAAATGACTTCTTCTGACATAGCAGCATCATTCAATGAGAATTTTTGCTAAGACCATTAGGACTATGCCAAACATAGAACGTAATACAAGTTACAAAGCTTGAATTCCAAGACGGAAAAGCATTTATTGACAAAGCGAACAAGAGCAAGCGTGTTGTTTTTGCAAAGTCACATTTGAAGAAAGATTTGAACTTTAGGAACCCAGTAATGTTCTCGGATGAAAACAAATTTAATATTTCCCATAGTGATGACAGCGAGTTCTTTTAGAGAAAACCAAATGCAGCTTTAAAAAAGGAAAACATATTTCCCACTAGAAAAAAATGGAGATGTATGGCGGTGTGTGGAGTTGAGGTGCTCTTTTTTACCGAAGGTATTGTGGATAAAATTGTGTTCCATAATATCCTTACTGAATCTCCAAAAAAACAATACCCAAAAGTTGGGTTTTGCTAAACATATGGACCCTAAGCAAATATGAATCCCATTGACCATGGTCATATGACCAATAAAACCCAATTAAAAAAATAATCCCCGAGGAATAGAGTAAAATTGATCCCAGATAACAAAAAAAAAATCTATCTTCAATGTAAAAATGGTTAAAGGAAGACTTGACAAAGAACGGCATGCCAACTCGATACTAATTTGCATTTTTTTAATTAAAATGGACTATTTATATAAATACATTTTAACTGTATGATTAAATACCTTCATACTATATTGAATGATTGTAAAGATTCTGGGAAGGAGCCAGGCTATTTCTCAGCCTACTTTTTGGGAGAGTTCTAACAAAAAAGTATTTTAATCCTTCTGTCTGTCTTTAAACTTTTATTATTCAAGTAGATATTCAGGGTTCAACAATTTCTCAAATATTTTAAGCTAGGTATCCGTAAGGTTTCTGCTTTATCTAGAAGCTGATCTATAGACCAAAATCTAACATGACCAGATTAAATTTATTTTTTCAAATACAATACAAAACGATTGTTCTTTATTCTTCCTTTGCTTTAGGGTGGTGGACACATCGAATGCAAATTAACAAAAATTGTGTGTCGTGTATTTCGTAAAATCGGAACGAAAGTGAAGTTTTTTTTTTTATCTTAAATTCATTTTTTATTTATATTTTTTTTAGAACAAACATACCCTAACATAAAATATCTTACTGGCCCTATACGAACACTCTAAAGCAAACAGAAAAACTTATGAGTAACTTATAATAATTAGAGGTAAATAAACATGAAAAACTAAGGCTAAGAAAAATAATATTTAAAAAAAAAACTTAGAATCAGAAAATTTTTTTTATATAAAAAATCATATCGCTAACTAAATCTAACTTAACCCTACCTTAACTAATACATATATACAAAATACATACATAATGTATATTTTGTATATCTTTTTTTTGTTTTGTTATTGTTTTGTAATTTTTTTGTGTTTTTTATTTTTTATTTTAATGAAATCTGAAACTAACCTACACTAAACCTACGCGCCGCCCTTGCTTGCCTCAGCCTGACCCAACCTACCCTAAATTACTCTAACCTACACTAGTCTATGCAAGCCTGCCATTGGCATGTGGCAGACTTTGCCTTAAAGAGGCTGGCCTATTAAAATAAACCCCTGGCGCAGTCCCTTCCCGCCACCAAAAGCGTTGATGCTATCGGGCGACGTCTCCCCGATCTTGGTGCGACACTGATCTACTAAACCTGAGGCGCTCGGGCTCTCGGAGCGCAACATCACGTTCGTAGGGGAGCCGTCGCTCCACGGACAAACGACCACGTGGAAGATTAGCGGAACCGCCAATTCATCTTGGATCAGCCCACATTAATCCAATAATCCAAATAGAGGAAAACCTCCGGGGGGACAAAGCCGCTAAGACGCACTTTCTCGTGGTACATGTAGTTGGGGCCCCGGAGTTCATGTTATTGACCGAAGTCATTGCTCCCGCAACATGACCTCGGATCAGCTTAACCTACGAAAGTGAAGTATGCTAATTTGAATGAGATGCCGATGCGAATGGGAACGACTGATGTCTGAGCGATAGTGTATGTACATATATATGTACGAGTATTATGTACATGTAGTGCGTACCACAGCAATACTTTTTTATAATTTTTAGCTTGTTTCCACGGGCAAATTTCATCTGCAGCTTTTTCCCGGAAATTGACAGTGACCAAATGACTATAAAATTCATAGCAAATATCTTAAAGATCAATGCATGTCAGTCGATTTTGTGATCTCAGCGAAAAGAGTAGTAATAGTAGAAAAACAATTTATAATCAAAGAATTGACTTTTATGGTTTTTTTTTTAAGTAGAAAAGTAAGTAAGGTCTTTGTCTTTTTAAAATTAGAAATAAAAAAACAATTTTTTTGACGAAAAATATCTACAGTGGGAAGAGGCAAGCATTGCAGTTAAGAAAAGCGTGATCTCATTAGGAAATCAGAGGAGGAGGCAAAACTTATGCCGAAATACAAAATTTGCTAAGTTGTACTCCAACAATGATAGCCAATGCCATAAAATATGTCGAAAAGACGGAAACTCGAGGTAGAAAGAGAAAAACGAACACAGTAGACGATAAGCGCATTGTCCGATACAGCAAAATTCATCCTTGTGCTTCTTCATTTGAGATCCAAAAGGAGCTCCAACTTCCTGTAAGTACGGTGACTGTTCGTATACGTCTTTTAGACCAAGACCTACGTACATGCACGAAGTCCACGGAAAGTTCCCCTTTTAACAACGAAACACCTCAAGAGCCCTATCCAATTCGCCAAAAATCACATAGAGTGGCCAGTTGAAAAATGGCGCAATGTATTGTGGACAGACGAGAGTAAATTTGTTCTCTTTGGTGGTACTGATTCCCGGCAGTATATTCGTCGTCCGCCCAACACAGAATATCACCCCAAATATACTGTGAAAACAGTAAAGCATGGAGGGTCAAAAATATTAGTTTGGGCATGCTTTTCATATTATGGCGCAGGGCCCATACACCTTATAGACGGTATAATCGATCAAAATCTTTATGTAGATATTATAAGAACACCATGCTACCCTACGCCGAGTATGAAATGCCTTTAAAATGGGTCTTCCAGCAGGACAATGACCCGAAACACACGAGTCGAGCAGCTAAAGAATGGTTTCGGGTTAATGAGGTTGAAGTTATGCCTTGGCCTGCACAGTCCCCTGACCTCAACCCCATAGAAAATCTATTAAAAAAGAGATAAGGAAGGCAAAACCTTCAAACAATCGGGAGCTTTGGGAGATAGTAAAGGATACCTGGATAAAAATCTCAGAAGAGCGTTGCCAAAGCTTAGTAGACTGGGGGAGATTTAAACGGACATTTCGGGAAGACAAGCGAAGACTATGAAGGCTACCACGGAGGGCTGGGATACGGCACCAGGAACTCTTCAGGTGAAGATATCCTAAACATGTGCAAGTCGTACGGTCTTATAGTACTAAATACCATGTTCGTCAAACAAAGCCGGCACCTGATCACTTATAGCAGCGGCGGAAATGAAACTCAAATAGACTATCATTTGGTATCCAGTTTCATGAAGCCACGAGCTAAAGATTGCAAAGTGATCCTGGGAGACGCGATCGCCCCTCAACACCGTCTCCTCCTGACTGATTTTTTTATGGATGCGAGAAAGAAGTCAAAGCAGCAAACGAAGGTGTCTGAGAGAATCAAGTGGTATAAGCTGGATAAAGGAAAAGCCGAAGCTTTTATCACCAACATGGAAAACTACCTCTCTTCCATTATCGATGAGGTCGGTAATGAGGAGTGCAGAGCACAAGACATGTGGGATTCCCTACAACAATCTGGCCTGGAGAAAGCCAAATCACTGCTCGGAACATCTAAAGGCCCCTGCCAACACGCAAAAGAAACCTGGTGGTGGACAGACGAAGCCAAAGCAGTGATACACGAAAAGAAAATGGCTTTCCAAGCTTGGTCAAAGTGCTCTTCTACTAATAGAGAGGAAAAAGCTCGCCGTGAAAAGGTATATAGATGTTGCAAAGGTATCGCGAAGAAAAAATGCGCCGAATTCAAAGCGAAAAGCATGGAAGGCCTCTATCAGGAGTTGGAAGAAATATCGTCTTCCGCGTCTGACAGGAACCAGGCTACCCAGGAGCTTCGACAAAACAATTTGAACAAAGGAGCAAATATCTTTAAGATAGCCGCCCAGAGAAGAAAAAATGCTCAGGAGATTCGTTTCCCAAAGTTTATTAACAATACTGAAGGCCAACTCCTTGTGGAAGACGAAAAAATTCTCCACAGATGGCGACAGTATTGCGAGGAACTTCTCAACGAACAGTTTCCCGAGTGTACTTTCCAAGAGCTGCCCCGAATCATGCCGAAATATCCGACATCACAGTCGAAGAAGTTCGGTATGCGGTTAAAAACTCCAAGAAAAGAAAAGCTGTTGGGCCGGACGGGATACCCTCTGAGTTCTGGAAAAAGATGGGAGACATCGGGTCTAGATGGCTCATGGTTCTTATCTCCAAACTTATGAGAGGCGACACTATGCCTAATCAATGGAGGGAAAGCTATCTTCTTCCATTGCACAAAGGAAAGGGTGATACGCGAAATTGTGATAACTACCGTTCTGTCAAGCTGATGTCGCACACCATGAAGATCGTTGAACGGGTATTAGATAGCCGACTGCGAAAAATAATACGATTATCTGAAGACCAGTGCGGGTTTGTCTCGGGTAAATCAACAACAGAATCCGAAGTATAGGGTCCGCCAAATAACTTTTTTTTTTTTTGAAAATGCTATAAAAAAGACTACTGAATATTTTCTCAAATTTCTTTTTTTATTTGAAAGTACAATCCTTCCGGTTAATAATGGAAAATAATTTCATTCAAATGGCTGCGTCGGCTGACCATGCAGTAGCCTACACGATCGGTCCAATTTTTAAGCACATTATCGATTGTGTGCAGCTGTATTTCACCAATGGCTTCACGAATATTGTCCTTTAAAGCGTCAATTGTCTCTGGCCTGTCGGCGTAACACTTATCTTTGACGGCACCCTACAAATAATAGTCCAACGGTGTCAAATCGCACCTCCGAGGTGGTCAAACGACATCAGCTCTGCGGCTGATAATGCGATCTTCAAAAACAGGGCGCAAAACATCGAGTGTAGCTTCGGCTGTGTGGCACGTAGCGCCTTCCTGTTGAAACCAAATGTTGCCAATATCCTCCTCTTCAATTTTTGTGAACAAAAATTCGTTCAACATGGCCCGATAACGATCGCCATTGACTGTAACGGCCACTCCTTGCTCATTTTCGAAGAAAAATCCGCACCAAACAGTGGCTCGTTTTGGGTGCACCGGCTTTTCAATGTATGCGTGCGGATTTTCTGTGCCCCAAATGCGACAATTTTGCTTGGTTACATACCCGCCAAAATCAAAATGAGCTTCATCTGAAAAGATGATTTTTTTGGCAAAATCGGCATCTTCTGTAAGTCGATCGCAGGCCCACTTAGCGAAGCGTTGTTCAAGCGTATACACAACCATATTCGTTCAGCGGAAGGATAAAACTAATTATCTGTCAAATCAGACATGAGCTAAGTGTTACCATTCACGAAATAAGCACTACTTGAAAAAAAAACGTTAGATGGCGGACCCTTTATAAGGGTCATGATGAAAAAGCATCGTGATTCTTCAAAGACTTGCATATGGTGTTGGTTGATTTCGAGAAGGCCTTTGACCGGAACCAAGATATCTTTTATGGGTAGCGCTAAGACAAAAAGGAGTTCCAGAAACCTACGTGCGAGTGATTATGGACATGTACGAGAGAGCAACGACAAGAGTAAGATGCACTGCAGGAGTCACCGAAGAGTTCGCAATCAAAGTCGGTGTACACCAAGGGAGCGTCCTCAGCCCACTGCTCTTTATAGCAGTCCTTGATTGCTTGCTTGAAGGAAAAGTGACGGACCCCAATTTGCACCAGCTATTCTTTGCTGACGATGGAGCCATTATAAGTGATGATCAGGCGTCCCTACAACGAGCACTTGATGTGTGGGTGGACATTTTTGAGGGACATAGGTATCGTATTAGTTGAAAGAAGACAGAGTATCTGTGCTGCCCGTTCTCTGACCCTCATCAGCCTATTCCAGACATTTACTTGAAGTGTGAAAAGTTTAAATATCTGGGATCTATGATTAATAGAGAAGCAACTTGTGATGACGACATCAAACATCGCGTAAGAGTAGGGTGGATGAAGTGGCGGAAAAACTCCGCCATCTTCTGTGATCGAAAAATGCCCCCTAAGCTGAAAGGAAGGCTATACACTTCAGTTGTACGTCCGGCGCTCACATACGGTTAACAATGCTGGACAATGCACAAAAAGTATGAGAGCAAATTAACGGCAGCTGAAATGAAGATGCTTCTCATGACAGCGGGAGTAACAAAGCGTGACAGAATTAGAAGTTCAAAGATCCGAGGAAGCCTCCACGTAAAAGAAACCATCACAAGAAATATAGAGCGCGACCGACTCAGTTGGTATTGCAATGTTCAAAGGAGAGATCCTTTGAACCCCGTCCAAAAGGCGTTATCAATCAACATTCCAATTTCAACACGCAAAAAAGGCAGGCCGAAAAACAATTGGTGCAAACAAATGCAAAAACACCAGCATTTGATTGGCCTCAGCGATGAAGTAATCCCAAACCGGGAAGCCTGCCGCTACTTTCTGAGGTCAAACCGGCAGACCCCACAGGCGGACCAGTAGGAATGCAGTTAAGTGGGAAGGTTATGGTCCTACACTTCTGACCATAACAACGTCGGAGAAAAAAGGAAAAGAAGAAGTGAGTGAAAACAGTTTTTGCCAGGCTTAAAGAAAATCTGTTACTGACTCACGTAATATTGTATATTAATAATTCTCTCTAGTTCGTGTTCCTATTAGTGAGTGTGTCCTGTTTACGCTGACGTGTGTATTGCAACTAATAAACTGTAAGATTTTGGGGCTTTTGTTGCCCCAGAATGATCAAATTTCAACAATTGAATTTTTAAAATCACTTTCTGCCTTTGGGCTTCCATCACATAAATTAAAACTGCAAGTCTTCTTCAAGGAAACTAAAGCCCAACTAAACCTACCCAACCTGAGTTATTTATATCCCTCGAATTGAGATAAAACTTAACAAATTTCCAATTTGGGCATGGGAATTTTCTATCAGCGTATGCATCCAGATGACAATAAGTAAAGCACAGGGACAAATATAAAGAGATACACGCTTTATCGACTGTTTCTCAAATGGTTGCATCTCTTTCCCGTGTTAGCGATAAGCAAAAAGTAACGGTTTATGATCCAGGCAACGCAACCTCAAATATTGTTTACACAAAAACTTTATAAAAAGAAAGATGTTAGAGTTTCTTGGTTTTTGAGAATTATGAAATTTGCGTTTAGGGACTAAAAGTTACCTATTGTAATGACATTGATAAAATGCAAAAAATCAACAAAATTTATTGCACATCATTTTATGTGCTTTGAAAATACATTGATGTTTCTTCCGTCGCGTTAGAATTACATATTTGTATGCATGGAGAAGTAATTAAAAGGCGAAGCAAAGCGTGGGTTCAACAAGTCTTAAATGTAATATAAACCTTATGGTATTGATTTGGAAACACTTCTTTCTCAAATATGGCATCTTTACCAATACTTTCTTCTGTGTGTATATATCTACTGAAACTCTGTAGGTAAGCAACAAGTTCAAAATCGGATGGAACCCTACAAAGGCGATAATCTACGACGGGTCTGCGTAATTTATTATTTATATCACAAAAGAGAGATTTCTCATTCAAGGCGGCATCAAGCGGCAAGCTTTCGAAGAGTGCAGCTTCACACAAACATTTCAATTCTTAGAAGGATTTGCATTTGTTAAAGAGAAAAAAAGCGTACTAATGTAGATCAGCAATAACAAGTTCATTAATAATTTTTATAATAATTTTATTTTATTTTCGTATCATAATTTACATTTGGTGAGCCACCACACAGTTTACATACAGAGATATGATATTTCGATTATATCTTTCTACTGAACCTTCAATGCAAAAATCAAAAAAAAAAAAATAATAATAATAATAATAATAAACAATAAATAATACTTATATAATTAATAATAAGCAATCAACAATAAATAATAAATAACAAGGTAAGAAATGAATAGTGTATTTTCGAATAGATGTGGGTTTTAACAAAAGAGCATAAGGAAACATGATTAAACACTTAACTGATTTATAAGGGGGTTTTCGGAGATTTCACAATTATGGAGAAACTTTGTGGTTAGTTTTAAAATTCTATCACGAACTAATTCAATCTTTGTTCTGCTATGAAGATCAGCCGTTGAGTAATAAGGGGGAAGATTTAGCATCATTTTAAGAATTTTATTTTGGGTACTTGTATTTTTTTATATGGCATTTTGCTGAATTTCCCCAAACTTGGCAACCATATAAACGGATTGATTGAAAAATTACTTTAAAAATTACAATTTTATTGGCATTGTTCAGTGTAGACTTCCTGTTTATAAAAGGGTACAGCATGTTTATCGCAATATTTATTTTATGTATAGTTTTTGTAATATGTTCTTTAAATGTGAGTTTTTTATCAAGTCGAATGCCCAAATATCTTACAGATGGAACCCAGTTGACACCGGTATTATTGACAATTAGTTGGTTGCTTGGGAGAATGCAGGCTTTTCTTTTCCTGTTGAAAAAAATGGCCTGCATTTTCTCAGTATTTAGTTTAATTTTCCAGGAAAATTTGAAATACCTTAGCAATAACTGAATCGCATGTTGTAAGTTTTCCTCCACGTTGAGGCTAAGCTCATGCGAAGAATATATTGCCGTGTCATCTGCAAAGATAGCTACTTCACAATAAGGAAGTCTTGGGGTATCAGACACAAAGATATTATAGAGAATTGGCCCCAAAACGGATCCTTGAGGCACACCAGCAACAATAGTGTGACAAGCAGAATAACAATAATTAACAAAAACTCTGAAGGTACGATCGGAAAGAAAGATTAGCACAAGTCTGGTGAGATATGGGGGAAAACGGAGTATCAATAATTTATAGATAAGGCCCAAATGCCATACACAATCGAATGCTTTCTCAATATCCAGCAAAACAAGACCAGTTGATTTACCCAAGGAGCGGTTTATTTTAATATGTTGGCACACTCTAAGCACTTGATGGGATGTACTATGATTTCTTCTCAAACCAAATTGCTCATTTAGTAGTATATTATTTTCTTCAATAATTGTGGTTAATTTTGCTTTTATGATTTTCTCGAACACTTTACTAATACTACTTAACAGACTAATCGGTCTGTAACTGTTTGGTTTGTTAGGTGGCTTTCCTGGTTTAGGAATAGGTATCACCTTAGCTATTTTCCAAGCTTTTGGAAAGTATTGGATCTTAATACGGGCATTAAAAATAAGAGTTAACTATCCAATAGCCGATTTGGGAAGTTGTTTTAAACACATGTTTCTAACACTATCTATACCACCAGTTTTTTTTGGTGATAAGGAACACAATATGTCTTCAACACTCTGCTGAGATATCTGGGGGCACGGCAGTGCCCCCGCCAAGTCGAGCAAAAAAGCGGCACGGCCGTACCATCCTTTTCTCGAAGCAGTTCGGGCCATTTTCGACCCCCTATAACTTCGTTGTGGATAAAACTAGAAGCCCGAATTTTCAGTAACCAAGCAGGCATCGCATAGACACGGTATATTTCAAATTTCATTAAATTTGAACCAGTAGTTTAAGAATTATAACTAGTCAAAGTTCCTTAATTCTGTCACTCACTCACTCACTCACTCACTCACTCACTCACTCACTCACTCACTCACCGATCATCAAAACTCTAGGGCACTTCTAGCAGACATAGAAGCTTGAAATTTAGAATACAATTAGTGTTTAGTGTATAAATCAAGGAAAAACTAAAATATTTTGCAATTTTGGTCCAGTTTTCTAGATACACCAAATATTATTACTAATAGGATAGTGTCTGCATGTATCCTTTTTCAATTTATCTAGATGGCGATTCACTCCTAAAAATATGCAATGCAACAATCAATTTGCGGTTGGGGAATTGGGTTTAGTGGTCAATGTGGTTCATGTATTTGACGGAATATAAAATAAATATCTTTATTATGTACATATATTTAATAACCATTTGATGAACTTATAATTAAATCAATTTTAAAACAAATTGTATGTTCGGTGTCAGAGTTGGAGACTACTAACTTGTACAGTTTCGCTAAAAATTACGATATTGTTAAAACACGCCCAGTCTCCTCTAAAGTCTAGTGCTACGAGATAAATGACGGTAAAAAGTTCCTGAAAAGAAGAGATAACCCATATTTGATCAATCACTATTTCTACGACGGAGAACAAGTACCAGAGAAATATTTCTTCTCTTTACTTCTTTTATTCAAGCCATGGCGTTCCTTAGATGAACTCAAAATGGGGTGTGATACTTACACGGAGGCCTTTAATTTGGCGAAAGAAGATTTAAAAGAAGGAGTCGATTATGGTAATTCAATGATAGAGTCAAGATATAAGATACAAAAAGCATGTGAAATGATAGAATCTAAAGTTGCTGAGATAAACGAAGAAAGGGAAATTGTTGATGATGACGATGGTCCTGAAAACCCTTTAGACTTTGAAGCTGTGGAAGCTGCAAACGCAATGGATGACTTACTGAGAATCAATCTGGTAGAAGAAGAGCAGACTGATCTTCAAAGTATGATCGCAAAACTTAATGCCGATCAAAAAAGAGTCTTCGATATGATCACACATAAAATGGACACAACTGATAATAACGCTGACGTTTTACGCTGTTTTGCGAGTGGAACTGGTGGTACTGGAAAGAGCTTTTTAATAAAAACTCTGAAAGTTTGGGTTAAGATGTATTTAAACAAAAAAGTGGCAGTTAGTGCTCCAACAGGCATAGCTGCATTCAATGTGAATGGATATACACAGACTATTGCAGCTGCCTGTGGAACACAAGCAAACACCGAGGTACAAGCCACTTTCCGGTGAAGTGCTCCAAGTTCTGAGATCAGATTTGAAAGAAGTAGTGTTGTTTATCATAGACGAAGTGTCGATGATATCCAATGTTACTTTAACATATATTCATTTACGCTTGTCTGAGATATTTGACACAAGCGATGATCAGAATGGGTGGTTTGGAAAAAAACATCTTGTACTTTTCGGGGATCTTTTACAGCTTCCGCCGGTAAGAGAAAAGTCACCTTTTGAAAAACTCTCAACTGCTGAAACTAACAAGTTGTTAGGTTCCCTCAGTATGCCGAATCTGTGGATTGAACTGTTCGTTACGATGAACTTACTATTAACATGCGACAGCTCAATGATACTAACTTTGTTGAAATGCTAAATAGAATAAGATTAGGTGTGACTACACAAAAAGACCGCGACTTACTCTCGACTAGATTAATAACTCTAAAAACCAATTCAAATGAAAACAGATTGATTGAAATAATTGAACACCTCTCGAAACTTCCTGATGATACCGTTTGCTTATTACCTACAAAAAACATGTGTCAACAATTAAATACTGCAATGCTTAGATCTCTCCCACATCCCGAAATAAAACTTACAGCTGTAGATAGCATAGATTGCCCCAGATACCTAACAAAAAGAGCTCGTGAATGCATAAAAAATTATGAAGACGATGCTTCTATGACTGCGGGCCTAGAAGAGAACATAATTATAAAAATAGGAGCAAGAGTCATGTTAAGGCGAAATATTGACGTGAGTCTTGGTTTAGTTAATGGTTCTATCGGTATAGTGCAAAGAGTAAAGGTTGATCCGGAAAATACAAAAATAATTAAGAAAATATACATTACATTTGATAAAGAACAGGTTTACGAGCTTGGTCCGGTCAAAACTAAATTGGAAATTATTAATAGAGCTTATGTTAATCGCGAACAGTTTCCTATATGTATAGCCTACGCTATAACTATACACAAAAGTCAGGGCCTAAGTCTAAATAATGCGCTGATGGATATCGGTTCTGCAGTATTCACATCCGGTCAAGCTTACGTGGCATTTTCGAGATTTACAAGTCTGGGCGGCTTACATCTAATTAATGTCGACTTTGGAAATATTAAAGCGCAGGAATCCTCAATTTGTGAATACAATAGATTAAGAAGCATTTACCGTCCAGACTTGATAAAAATTGTAACATCAAAGCCTCCGAGAAAAACCCATAGAGACAGGGAGTGGGCTTTGAGAAAAACTGCAGCTGAAGCTCAAGAAGTAGTACCGGAAAAGAAAAAGAGGAAGACAACCTACAAAAATAAGAAAAGCTCATAAGACACAGAGTGGGCTTTAAGAAAATCCGTTGTTGGTATTCAAAAAGTAGAAGGTACCGGAAAGGAAGAAAAGTAGGACTATCTACAAAAAGAAATGAGATGCCATCAAAAACATAACTTGTAAAAAAAACCAAGTCTCGCAACTCAGTTCTTCTACCCTAAAAAGTTGTGAGATCTATGTAATACCAAGTCGGTTAATTTATTCAGCCCCTACTTAAGGGACCTTCTGTCTTAAGTTATTACGCAATTAGCTAACCTAACAACATCTTATAGTGACCATATTAATATTAAAAATCTTTTATGTTTTAAATAAATATATTGACTTGGCAATCGCACTAAACAATCTAATTTAATATAATATGTATTACTTGTGAGATGCATGCGATGGACAAGTCAATCTATTTATTTAAAACATAAAAGATTTTTAATATTAATATGGTCACTATAAGATGTTGTTAGGTTAGCTAATTGCGTAATAACTTAAGACAGAAGGTCCCTTAAGTAGGGGCTGAATAAATTAACCGACTTGGTATTACATAGATCTCACAACTTTTTAGGGTAGAAGAACTGAGTTGCGAGACTTGGTTTTTTTTACAAGTTATGTTTTTGATGGCTAAGTTCATCTCGAGGTGTTTCGATGGGTTGTGCAATAAAGTTATTAGTAGTTACACTAACAATTTGGTTGGTAACAGAGTCGCCTAAATGTTGGGAAACAAAATGATTTTTCAAAAAAGTTGAGGCGAATAAATTAGCCTTATCATCGTCCGTAAAATGCACATTTCCGGAATCTTGAAGTGTTGGAATTCTTCTGTTCTTATTTTTAACAATTTTCATAATATTCTATAAGAGCTTTGAACTTTTGTCTAGAGAAGATAGCTTTAAGTTCCAATTAATATTCCGTTGCTTTTCTATTTCCTTAGAAATAAGCTTATTGTAATATTTAAGGTATAATCTATAACGTTGCCAGTCTCCCTTAAGAGAATTTCGGATGCGGATATAATTTAAAATGTAATCAGGCATTTTAAAGACTTGTGTTTGCTTTCTTTTTTTAGGGGTACACGAACTCATTACTTCCAGGACATTATCAGTGAAGTCTTTGACTGTTATATCGATTTCATCCTTTGAGCTCACGTTATCAATAACTGTCCGGAGATTACTGTATATGACGTTCAATTCCGATCGGAATCTAGCCCAATTGGTTCTTTTGAAATCGGGTACAAACTGTTCGCACGTTAGGGAAGATTTAGACATTTTGCAACAGACAGGATAATGATCTGAACTCAATTCTTGTAACGATATCGGCTGCCCAAAAAGTTGGGGCACATTTGAAATGAAAAAATCAATAACTGATGGACAACCTCTTGAACTAGATGGTACATATGACGGACTAAACGGATAAAGAACAAAAAACGGAAACAGATTGGGAAAATTCGAAAGAATATTGCCCCACGCGTTTGCTCGATTACAGCCTCAATCGCGGTGTCTACAATTTAGGTCGCCTCCAATTATGTAATCATTGTTTCTGACTAGAATGTTTCGTAAGTCGCTCTTAAAGTTATTTCTTTTTTCTGTAGATGTAGCTTTACCTAGAAAGTAAACGCATACTACGCTCAATTCACTTCCATCACTCAGAATAATCTTTATGCCCACATTTTCTATACAACGTGTTCTAATAACGGGGAGTATAGTGTGGCGAATAGATTTTTTTATAAAAATCGCAACACCGCCACCTGTTCTATTGGGTCTATCTATACGATAGCACTTAAAATTCGATGAAGTCAATCTAGTTTCAGAGTTTAACCATGTTTTCGTTACTAGAGCTACATCTATATTTTTAGTGGTTAGAAAATCAATAAATTCTATATATTTATTTTTTATGCCTCTGCCATTCCATGTTATACATATAAGATTGTTAATTACCATATTAATTAACATTAGAATATAAGAATTTAGTGGCTAATTGCGCTATGGCATTAAATTGATCTATTTTAGTTTTACAGTTACATAATTTGGAGATCATTTCCATTGCCAGGGAATTGATTTCTTCCATAGAAAATAACTCACCACTAACAGTGGTCGTAGAGTAGTTATGTTGTTGTTGATGGTACTCGGTTGGTTTTTTGCATCATCATGCACTGGTAGACTTCCCCATGCATTCCGCTGCTGGACATTGGTGTTAGTGATTTGTTCTGCTACCTTATTGTTACGCATATGTTGGAGGGGAGGAAAATCTTTCATTGACAATAAATATGAAGCTGGCGTTGTTGCATTGTTGGTGTCGTTGTTGTTGGTGATTAACTTTGAATGCAGCAGCTGTGGGTGGGAGCGATTTAATCTTCTTGCCATATTCGCTCTCAATTCCATGTAGTGGCTTCGTACTGCGCAAGCGCTGTCTGTAGATTTGTGGTTTAGACTGCAGTTTGCGCACTTTAGTGCGTTTTGATTGTCGCATTCGTATGTTTTGTGAGAGGCTGCACAGATGAAACAATATGTCTTAATATGGTAGTGTCTCTCACCATGACTATACATCTGACAATTTCTGCACTGAGTCAGATAATTTTTTTCGTTACGTTGAAAATTCCACTTAACTTGGTATGAAAGATCGAACGTATATTTTTTTTTAGGTCCATTAATTTTACTGATCCACTCACATTATAAACTATATAAACATGATTTCTGACTTTCGTTCCTGAGTTGAATGACATTGACGTGACAGAGCTTTGGTTTCAACAATATGGCGCAACATGCTACACAGCGCGCGACACCATCAATTTATTGCGGGAAACATTTACTGAGTGCATAATTTCGCGTAATGGACCTTTAAATTATTTACTTTCTTTGGGGTTATGTGAAGTCACTAGTCTACGCCGACAAACCAAGGACGTTGAATGATCTGTACATAAGTCAACATTCGCCGTGTTATTGCTGAAATACGGCTCCAGGCAAATTTCGGGAAGCTTTTTTCACACAAGTGTACTACAGGGGGTTGTAAACAGAAACATTGCGAAATACGATTTCGATGAATTGGCTATTGCAGGATTCGATCCCGTGGCATCGGCATTCAAAGCTCACACACCAACTTCTAAGCCTCGGTTAATTAAATGCAACAATGGAGACAAAGTTTTCACATAATTGGAATATTTAATGATCTCCAGGCGAGTCTCGCACCCACACCGAAAGCCAAAGCAATTGAGTGAAAATCAATTCGCACTAAATCAGCATTAAAATCTTTTTTCTACAATTACTTAATCAAACGTCTCCTCAGACATTATGAAAGACAAATGGATAGCAGAGACTCTGTAACAGTATTAGTGAAACTCTATGAAGTGTAATCATTGTCTCCTATAGGGAGAGTTTTAAATTTAATATATAGCTCTCTTCAATTTAATTTTAATCAATTTTCGTGGGGGCAAACACCCTCTTTAATGGGGATTAATTCAAGCTAATTCACTCTACAACAATTCAACTCGACAACTCAGTACCTATTCTTTCTAATTCTGTAGCTTCCAGGTCGGGTATCGTCATCAAAATCTTCTCGGCCTTCTTTGAAGATCTTCTTCTCGGCCTTCATGTACAACTTATTTTTTGCTCAGAGTAGACTCGCCAAATTTAAGAGTACAGTGATACCTCGAGATACGAGTTTAATTCGTTCCGCAATTTTTCCCATTGAAATTAACTGAAGTGCCATTAATCCGTTCCAGCCCCAAATATACTACCCTCAATTGTTTTTGTTACGTGTTTTTGAAAAAGAAAAATGTATTTATAAATAACAAATATAGTATAAAAATATAATAAAAGAGAATGTAAAGCAAACAAAACTGGTTTTATAAAGTGTACATAGTACATATTTTTATTTTGGTCACTTAAATGCAACTTACACACAACTTAAATGCTACTGTATGCTGCTTTCCTCTTCACTGGTCTTTGCCTTTTTGGATGGATTAAAAAAAAAACTGTCCAAGGAGGTTTGTTTCTTCCTCCCTTTCAGAATGCGACGGAAATGAGTTAGGCAAGTGTCATTAAATTGCTCCGATGCACGACCAGTTGCAACTTTTTCGGGGTGTTTCTTTCCCACGAAATGTGAAACATTCTCCAACATTCTCAAGATCTCTTTTATCGCACTTGTAGGAATAAGCTCCTCCACCTCTGGATCTTCCTCAAAATCTATTTCTTGCAGATCCCCCAAATGCTGCTGCGACTGTAATTTTTGTAATTCCTCGGTCGTCAGTTCCTGAGAGTGCTCCTCGACGAGCTCGTTCACGTCTCTCTTATCCATCACCAGGCCCATGGATTTTCCCAAAGACACAATCTCCTCCTCCACTGGCACTTCGGGTTCGAATCCTTCGAAGGTCCTTTCGACTACAGACTCAGGCCACAGATTCTTCCATGCAGAGGTCAAGGTCTTCGTTGTGACAGTCAACCAGGCCTGATCAATAATTCTGAGGCATATCACGATGTTAAAGTGGTCCTTCCAGTACTCTCGAAGGGTGAGGTTTGTGTTTTCTGTCACCTCAAAACAGCGCCGGAACATGTGCTTAGTGTACAGCTTTTTAAAATTAGAAATCACCTGCTGATCCATGGGCTGCAGGATAGGAGTGGTGTTGGGTAGTAGATGAACCTTTATAAACTTCAACTCTTCGAGGATGTCATCTTCGAGGTTCGGTGGGTGAACAGGAGCATTGTCGAGGACGAGAAGGGCTTGCATTGGTAGGTTGTTTTCCTGTAGGTATTTCTTAACAGAAGGGCCAAAAACCAGGTTTATCCACTGCACAGAGAACTGCCTAGTGACCCATGCCTTCAGGTTTGCCCTCCACATAACCTCCAGTTTTTCTTTTAAAATCTTATGTGACTTAAAGGCTCTGGGGTTTTCGGAATGGTATACAATAGAGATCTGCATGAATGCATTCAAAGTAGCATATGAAACATTCATTCTAAAAACACATGTATGTTTCGCGGTTCCCTTTTAAGTGAGTGCGTATGGATTATGTACTTCTTTCTGTTTAAGAGAATAGTGTCCCTATTCACATATTCCTATGCACATGAATTATTGGTTGAATGCTGAATAGTGTACAGTAAATTAAGAGTATAGTGTTTACTGCACACTTTACTTACTGTGCAGTGAATGAAATGGTTGGTCAGTTTTTTTATACATATGTTTATTATAGATTATAAAATAGATTTATTACAGACCTAAAACGAAGTAAATAACATCAAAATAAATATATGTACATGGTTTTTTTATTATTATAAGACATTTTCAATATTTTTAATCAATATAAATAATATTCCCCACTTATAAGTTTAGCTTAAATAAGTGCGTTTTCGTACTTCGGAGGAGACGCTTTGTTCGTTATATCCAATGTTGAAATCTAATATGAACACGATTTTTATTTATTAATATAAGAAAAGACTGGGCCAAAGACACGTGCCCAGATGTGCCTGCCGTCATACATGTGGGCCTGTTGTTTGCACAACACGTGCCATACGGTTTATTCAAGTTTGTGCAACTTCTGACCGGCCTACATGTAGGACGTCAGGTACATCTGGGTTACCACTAAACTTATGAACATGCACGCAAAAAGACAATTCACACACAAACAGACAGAACAATCAATTCACTTCAACAATGATTTTTGAATTTGATTTTCGCAACATATATTTTTGTTGTGTCCGCTTTCTTCACTTTGTACACTACTGATCTTGTTGCATTGGTTCCATTATCACTATACACATCCTTTTATCTTGTGTACACGATTGTATACAAAGGGCATATATAGCATTCATTTAGCCTGAGTATAGCAAAACGTTGAACCCTTTTTCCTTCGCTTGCATGTGTACACAGTACAACGCGAATAGTGTTCAGTAAATTTGAGTACAGCATAGTACTGTACATACTGCAGTGGAACAAATGAATGTATTCATGCAGATCTCTAGTATACAAGCAGAGGCTTTATCTTGCAGTCGCCACTCGCATTGGCACACAGTGCGAGAGTTAGTCTATCCTTCATGGGATTGTGGCCTGGCATTATCTTCTCCCTCTGCCGTAATGTAAGTCCTATTCGGCACCTTTTTCCAGAAAAGCCCTGTTTTGTCACAGTTGAAGACTTGCTGGGGGATGTATCCATTGGCTTCTATCAGTTCGGAAAAAGTATTGAGATAATCCTCAACTGCCTTCATATCTGAACTTGCTGCCTCACCATGCCTGACAACGGAGTGAATGCCGGTCCTTTTCCTAAAGTTGTCAAACCAGCCTTGACTGGCTTTAAACGAGTATTCCGATGCCTCGTCCGCGGAAGTGCGCGGGGTCTGATTCAGCAAATCACCGTAAATCGCTCGTGCCTTCTCGCATATGATGCCCTGTGTTAAGGTATCGCCTTTAAGCTGCTTCTCCGTCACCCAAACCATTAGCAGTTTCTCCATCTTTTCATGAAGAGAGCTCCGGAGCTTAGAAATTATTGTAACGCCCTTAGCTGGCGTTATACCCTTTATCGACTCCTTCTGTTTAAGAACAGTGCATATCGTTGAAGTACTACGCCCGTACTGCCTCGCCAAGTCAGCTACTCGCACACCTTGCTCATGTTTTTCTATGATTTCACGCTTTAATTCAATAGACATCATCTTCTTCTGAGCACTGATCTTTCCACTCAGTTTCTTCGGATCCATGGTTATAAAAATAAATGTGATATACATAGTATGTAAATGCACAAAAAACGCAAAGCTTTAGAAAAACTTAGCAAATATGCTTCGACAGCGAGGTAAACAAGCACACTGGGGGAATAAGTGGGATAAGGCCCGATTCACAATGCATACTGCGCTACCATCGACATCTTCAGAAATTTAGTGCGTTTTAACAGTTCATTAGAATTTAGTTCGAAATTTTTTTCAAAGCGAGCGTCGCAGCTGGCGTTCCTCGTATCTCAAATTTCGCTCGTATTTCAAAACAAAACTTCACTCGCTCGACAGCTCGTATCTCAAATCACTCGTATGTTAGGACTCTCGTATCTCGAGGTACCACCGTACTTAATTTTATTTTTCGTACAAATATTAATATTAAGTTATTTATTATTATTATTTATTAATATAATATAAATTAATTATTAAGTATTAATATAATATAAATTCTTTGATTCATTTTTTTCAAGAACAAAAAATCGCACACCAAAACACGTCTAACGTTTACATATGCGAAAAACAAACTAAATATCCAAAATGGCGGACAATGCTAGGGGACCAAGGTATCTGATTTTGATTCGCGAGTGGACGCCCGACTGCTCCGAAATTGAAAACCTATACTAATTTTGTATATATGTATAGTACCCCAAGAGGTCCTAGACAAATGCATTCTGAATAAAATGGATTTTTATTTTTGTTGAAAGTTGATTTTCAACGAAATCACACTGTAAGAATTTGACAATGACGCCGATCCTTGGACTTGATCTGTACGCTAAAAAAAAATATTCCCGTACACTATTGAATGTTGAAGATAAGCCGTCAGATCCCTGTTGCAGTCCATTGATAATTTCAAATGATTGAGTAAAAATTACAATGGTAATTTTCACAACGAACTTTCTACCGGCCAACATGTCAACAAAAACAGTAGTTTCCCTATGCCCAGCCGGTTGAGTTTGTAATAAAGACCTTCTAAGCATAGCTTTTTCCAAACCAATGCATTTCTTCCATTGAATATCCGATATGAGTTTCAACGCGGCATTACTCGTAGTATTGTCATGCCCCCCTCTGAAACCGATTTGGTTATCCGGAATCATTTAATTGTCCTCAACCCATTTAGACATGTGAGCCATGTGAACCACCTTCCCGAAGATTTGGCTGATACTCGGATAATATGCATTATTCAGTGCATTGTTGAACATAATGGTGTACATGCACAGAAACTGCAGGTATGTGCCTGAGCACAACATTGGACATACCGTCGGTCACCGCTTTTTATGTGATGGATATTACTTGGTGACGGCACTATTTCTCATGAATTTGTTATTGAACCTGGTAAAACCAAGGTTCTCTGGCCGCCAATGATCGATATCACTTTATAGGTAGGGCTCTGTTCTCCAGTCGTGGTTTGAGCGAATGCTGTCATACACTTTCTGGAAGACAACTCCCACTTTCGTCACCTTCTCCTGAGGATCCTCGATCACGAAGAAATCATCATCCAAGACGGCACTCTCGGATCAATGCCGACTGTTAAATAAGCGTTTGATGTCTGACGGTCTCGGAAGCTTCAGAACCTGAATGTAATTCTATTGTTTCTCCGAAATAATTAATTTTTTGCAGAAATATATTCGCGCTATTGAAATTTACATCAAGAGTTCTGTTGTTTTTTTGATTAGCATTTGGAGATTTTTAATCAGTGACTTCAATGTCAGGGAACTGGTAAAGCGTAGCTAACGTGCATTCAATGTAATCATAGAGGGCCGCTTGGACATACTCCACCCTCTCGACGAATCCGTCTGGTATTTGGATCCAAGTCCGTAATGGTCACTGTCGTATACCAAGGTCCGAAGACAGTTAGTAGACCATTCCTTCGTGTCGGTCAGTATCAGTCGAGAGTCAAGCAGTTGCGAGTAATTTAACTCTGTAGTAACCACTAGTGGCTTAAGGCCCATATCCGATTGATCCGATATTGATCCGTCACTCCGTTGATTTCAACTGAATGCAAAGTAGAATATACACATTCTTATGGGAGGTGGCCCATAGCGGACTTTCTACTTTTTGATCCGTTGACAGTTCATACATTCACATATTGGAGCTTACACATTTACATTTTGAAGTTCACGCATTCACGAATTGAGAATAGGCACGTTCTTTGGTGGATGCATTGAGAGAATGTTTAGGAACTCTCTCGTACTGAGAGGAACTTCAAATTTGGTTGACATTTTAAAGTACGATTCGGTTGGTGGAGGTCGTTTAGTGTGCGCAAAATAAATATTATTCCGGGCAATAAAATATTATAAAATGTACCAGGAAAAATTGATTGAGGCGATTAAAGGCGATAATAAAGCGGTAAAAACTTATAAAAACAAATTAATTAAAGAAAAGGCTGGTGTGATGTATCGGTTGCTACTGGGGTAGATGGTAATATATTACGAAAATAAAGTTACCGTATTTGGTTAGTAATTGATTTTATTCCAGTGGAGCAGTGTCAAAGCCGGTGGAGATCCTTAAGAGATCGATTTTTAAAGGAATTACACAAGCAGTCGAGGTCGGGAAACGCTTTCGTTACGCCACGTAGGTGAGAAATTTCTTTTTGTTTGTTTTTAGAATCATTTTTCATTAAAACGTTTCTTACAGAACATTCTCAAATATAGCGTGGATGTAAGAGATGGGCAGTTCCACGGAAACGGAGTCATCCAGTTTCTTAGGACAGGATGATTTATTTTGCCCTAGTGGATCAAACTGCCCAGAAGTTTTGTCGGCTTTGGAATACAGCCAGACGTCTTCAGACACGCCGGCAACATCAACGGCCGCACGAGAGCGACAGAAAACGTTTGATCAAACAGCGGACAAATTTAATATGCTGCTGGGAGTGACCACTGAATTTTTAAGCAGAAAAACTGTCGGCCGAAATGACGATTTCTACAGGGTAGTCGAGAGTTACATGACGAAACTCCCTGAAAACTTTCAAGACGAATTGAAGGCAAAATTTTTAAAAATGCTGTTTGAAGAAATTGAAAAAGAATAAAAATAACTGAATTGAAGATTTATGTTTGTTTGAATGTAGAAATATACTCGTATACATAGTAGATTAACTTAGTTATATAAAAGATAATATTTTAACTGATCTCGCAAATCGAAAGCGCTTTTCGTTGCGTTATTTGAGAAAATTCTCTTCGCCTTCTTCGGCGGAACAGTTATTTGCTTCCGCCACAAGCCGTGCATTATTTCCTCACCGCGGTACTGGTCCACGTAATCTGTGGGAATGTAGGTGGCGTCATTAATTTTTAGTAAATTGTGAAGCAACACAGCGGCTTTTGTAATTTTCTTCGCTGACGCTGGAGACATATTAAGTGGGCCAAGCAATATTCTCCACCGTGACACTAAAATGCCGAATGCATTTTCAATGATTCGCCTGGAACGTGAGAGACGCTTATTGAAATTCTCACGGTCTAAAGGCAATCGCGCTCCTAAAAAAATCGGAACTGGCAATAAAATAGCATGTACTACACCTGGATACGGTCGCATCAGAAACGATAAAGGGAATGCCGTATCCCCCACAAAATAGTATGGGAAATTGATTGAAATGACTGTTCGGCAAACACTTTTCTGCTGGGAGGTCGAGCACATTTTTAAACAGTTTTCGTCCAAAGTCGGAGTGCCATAACACACCACCATCACTTTGTCGTAAAAGTATAATTGGCATCACATATTCCCCAAAGTACTATTGAATATGTTCCCTTATAATTATAAAATAGGGATCCAGAATTTGATGGGCAAGTGATGTTTATATGTTTTCCATCAATGGCACCCACACAGTTCGGCAAATTCCACATATTGTGGAAGTCACTGGCAATTCTTTCCCACTCTGTTTTGTTTGGGGGTGACAAAGAACCTCACAGGTTTCGTTTATAATTATTTTAACACGTGTGAGTCCCACTTTAAATGCCATTGAAAACATTTGCTTGCTGCATCCGTGTGCCAAATAACTATAAAGAGGAAAATGATAAACATACTCGTAGACAGCATGATTAAAATATATGTATGTAGAGTCAAAAACAGTCTGCACTTGACTGATATAACCGGCCTATTAGAATGTTAAGTTAGGTCTTCTTTTACGAGTTCAAACAAGGTATCGAATAAGTCCCTATTCATACGCACCGCCAATTTAAATTGTTCCGGATCACAGTATAGGGCATCAAAATTTCTGGCGAAAAATCCGTGAATGTCCCGGTCCTTGTACAATGGACGAAATTGGCGATTGCGCCCCATTATTTTTTCGAACATTTTAAATGCTTGCGACAAAATTAATATAAATACGACTACCGAAATAAACTCTTCCATATTGTTTTATTTTATAACTCAGATGAACGCACTCCACGAATTAATAAATGTCATCGACAACTGTCAACGGACTGACGGATTCTATGGGCCGATGCTTGCCTGCTCTATCCGCCAATACGTTTGCACTCAGTTGAAATCAGAAACCAGAATGAGACGTGCGTCTTCCCCCGTGACACCCTGGAATTTAGAAAGAAGTTCAGGTTCGTAGCGACATAAGCCGTTACAAACGAGCTTCTATCCGTGAATAGGTGTGAGCTCATTTAATTCTACCGCAGTGTACTCCCGCCACACACACTCTTGGAATTATAACAATATGCGTGATTGTTTACAAAATTTTGACAGCACTTGAGGTTCCCACGTGCTCGCCCGAGCTTGTAGGCAAACGTCAGCGGCTATTTTAAGTGGTACGTCTCATTGGTGATTTCTGGTTGAAATCAGAACCAGAACCAGAACGGAGTGACGGATCAACGGATTGTATGGGTCGGGGCCTTTGGTAGGCACATTTGCGCTCTCTTCAAAAACTTGATACGCGGTTGAAGATTTTACTCCGTTTCATACTTCACACTTCAGCTCCCTCTCCCATAAAATCAATTTTCAGCCAGTTGGATTACTCCCGTGTGCGCAGGCCCAATGGGTATGTTGGGTATGTAATTTCCCCATTCATTATATTTGGCGTTTAAATCGCCAGCTAGTTTAAGCGCAGGAATCGAAAAAGAGTTTTGAGTTCTGCTATAAAGATATTCGGTTGAGGTACTTCGGGTATATCCGCTGCTATAATGTACATTTCCCGTCTATTGCGGAGACGATTGCATGCGATGCAGGCCTGTAGCATCTGAAACCTGCGCATTACACCACTATATATATATAATTTTATGTTTAAAATTATTTCTAATGAAGATTGCAACTAGGCCCGCCTTGAGTGGCGTTTGGTCTGTCTCTTCGAATTTTCTTAACGATATTGACTAGTTTGCGTTTTTGATTTAGCTTTATTTTGCTCACCAAAAGTTCTTCATCCTGCAACAGTTTAGAAAGAACGGCTCTTAGCTCAATCCTTATCAGTGAATTCATATTCACTCACAGGATCTTTAAGGGTCTCTTTGACAACGTACCCATTATGTGTGTAGATGTGTTAGGATGAAGCGAGTAGATTCTGCCTGCTCTTGGACTGCTGCTGAAGGTAGCCGATTTGCCATTCGATGGGAATAGCCATAGACCACCTACCGCTATTTGTACGTACATTGGTCATTTGAAGTGAGGGCCTTGTGTTTGTAAGCGACCTGAGGTAGTTTTTCCCGCGGCGGGACTAAACCGTTGGCAGCGGATACATTGTAAAATGATTCCGTGCCTTCTTAATATTTTTCATTTCACAATCTGGGATGCTAAGGAAGTGATAGTCATTTGCCTCTCCAGCTTATTGCCGGATGTGAGCTGGACCAGGAATAAGGCTAATACTCGGTTCTTCCATTTGGTCCACGCCGTGGTGATCGGCGAATGCGAGGTCGTCGTCAGAGGCCGACACACTACCTATTGCACCATGGCGCACTCCAGAGAAAATAAGGTTGGTAGCCATTTTAAATTTGTGAAATTAAAAGGATCGATAAAGTCAGTCACGCAACTTTCGACAGCATGTGTCACGCTGCTAGACGGTATGGCGTAGAAGAAGCACTGGTTTTGTGGATCGAAGCAACGCTAGTGCATAAGGCATTGATCGCTGATGCAGGCCTTGACCAATGTGTCAAATCTGGCGTAAACAGGTGCTGGCCGCGCAAGGTAGCGTTATGGTGCATGGTGGTCGACTCTCTGCTCGTTGCCCTCAATGCCTCTGGAATTTATGCCCAGGCCTTCACCAGAAGGAGGAAAAATACTGGCGTTATTCAGCTGGTGCTAAATGACATTCCCATCCCGATATCCAAGGAAGCTAAGTACCTGGGACCTGGGAGATAGCAAGCTTCTTTGCTCAAAGCATCTTGAGTCAAAAACCACTAAAGCGCTGTCAGCTTTTTGGCAATGCAAAGGTGCTTTTAGCAAAACATGGGGCTTATCACTGAAAAAGGCCCTCTGGATCTTCACGGTGATGATAAGAACGTTAATCTCGTATGCATCGATCTCAGTCTGGTGGAACAGTCTAACATGCAAACACGTCGTAGCTTCACCAAATTCCAAGGAGCGATTTGTCTTAGCTGTACGGGAGCTTTCCCCAGCACGCCGGACGCTGTTCTAGATGCTATGATGAATCTTCTACCCCTTACATATTTATCAGAGGGTGCGCACTGAAATTTTAATTTTCGTGAGGCAAACACCCCCATTTATGGAACTTAATTCAAGCTCACTAGCTAACTCAATCCAACTTAATCCTACTTTATAGCTAAGGAGAACGGGAGATGGGGCGCGATTCTTAGAAACTATGACTGGAAGAAGGGAAGGCTATTGAGAAGACGGAGTGTTAGGCATAGAGTGCTGAGGTTGAAAACGAAGTTAATATTCGAATTAACACTTCCCATAATATTGGCAATGGGTTCATTGGAACCGTATGGGGTGCGGTGGGTGGATAGATAGAAGAGATGAAGATTGCGTATATTACGAAGGCTAGTGTTAAGGGATATGGAGTTATATACATATATATAACATATAACGGCTATATATAGCGCGGTCAATGGTACCTGTTAGGAATTTAGAAATGAAGAAAATGTTAGATGCCCTTCTTCTTTCCTCCAACGTATTCAAATAGCTTAGTTTAAGACGGTCTTGATAGGCCGGTAAAAACAAAGAATTGTACCAAGCCAGACCTCGAAGAGCGAATCGCAGGAAGCAACGTTGGATGCTCTCGATTCTAGAAATGTTGTTGATAAGGGAACCACACTTGAGATGAGTATTCAAGAAGAGAGCAGACAAAGGTAATATAGAGGGATCGTGTCACGAAGGGATTGGAGAATTCTTTAGACTTTCTCTTCATGAAACCGAGTGCAGAGTTTGCTTTAAGAATTATATCGTCGATATGTGCTCTTGGTACGCCAAAATCGCGGATAACCTGAACGGTGGATATGGGCTGATTATTGAGGTAGTAGAGACAAGGAAGCCGTGTTTCACCACAATATTAATGGTTTTTGGTATAGCTCGCATTGGAGTGACATATTCTACGAACTCTGTCTCATTGACATGCCCTCTGACGCAATGACAGCTATCCTATTGCGCTATATTTTCACAGTCAAATTTCCATGGCATCAGGACTGGCTCTGGTCAGATACTGATCCTGGAAAAGGCTGCCTTCGCATTTTTGTAGATGGCTGTAGATGGGCGGGAGTCTGGCGCTGAGGTTTTCTTTGAACGCGAAAGCACTTTTCATTAGGAAAATATGAGTTTGTATTTCATTCAGAGGTATGTATGTATGTACATATATGATTCCACGGTCAAATCCTCCATCAACGATCGGGTTCTTAATGTAGGATGACTAAGCGTGCACGCGATGCAAGAAATCCGCAACATTCTTCTTATCCTTAAGGGGAATTGATTGCAGAAGGCTTATGGGCGTCATTACGGACCATTACACTTTTGATAACCATCTCTGCGTGCTTGGCGTCAGTGAGACGCCTACCTGTGTTGTTGCGATAAGGATGACACAGCAGAACACTTTCTCTGCGACTGTCCCGGCCTCTCTCGCGCATCCTTGGGGCCGACGTGGTGTGTGCCGAATATCTTAACTCTACGTCACTGAAGCTCCTCTCCATTTTTCTCCGGACAATAAAGCTTCTGTCTGGTAGTACAATGGACCAGTATTTGCGTCTGAGTGCACCAACAGATAGCAGAAGCCTCCAACAAAAAAAAAAAAAACAAAACAATCTGGAGTCTGGGTCATCTGGGTTATATTTAAGTTAACTTGAGTGTGTCAGATCAATTTCTCCGCTGCTATCATGTTGCACTTAGCTAGCTAGCTTGACAGCCAAATTCTGTCTCAAAATCATACAGTTGCTATAAAGAGTCATCAGTCGTATTTTCACGACTCTGTTTAGAGAGACCGAACTACGCTAGAGTATTCCATATAGTCAAGAAATCTCTTTCAGCAATTTCAGTCATAAACCAGATCTCTTGACCGCAAAATAGGGCCAAGGACAGAAATAAAGGTTTATGTTTAAGCCTGTTAACTTCAACGAAAAATTATATGATATTGACTTACAATTATTTTCCCAAGTGTTTTCGAACCCAAAAACATTATTTAGATATCTCTATCTGGTAACGTAATAGAAGAACAATTGTTCTATTATATTTGGCCTGATTGTCAATATTGCTACAACTGTAACTTTACGAACGCAGACTTCATTTTACCCAAATTACATCTCAAAAAAAGGGCTGTGTTCAAATCTTTGAAATTTGCTCAAACTTTTGAGCAACCAAATTCAGAACCAGGTGTTCATATGCCAACTAAGGGTCTAGAAGAGCACAAAAGATCGCAGCTGTTTCTAAATTAAAAAAGATTTAAATCAATTTGCGATTCTACTTACTATACAGCTTGGTTTTGTTCTTGTTTGACGAACGATGTTGAGCTACCAGGCCATGCTCTCATATTTTTAAAAATAGTTTCATATACAAATGAACACGACGACATGTATAAATTAAAAAAAAACATTTTATCGTATATCTGAATGAAATATAATATTCCGGGCCTAGTTATAAAAATATGTAAAATTCCATTGAAATCTAAATTGCCCTAAGAACTTTCCTGTTGCTAACCAATATAACATAATAAATCAATACATGACCGCCCAGCCAAAGGGGAATCGGAAGTAAGAGAACAGGTAAATTGACATTTTAATAGCTTCAATAGATAGGGGTGCTGCTTCAAAACTAAACCTGTCCAAGTCGGATGTTTGTAATCATTACGTATGTAATCCAATAAATCTGATCATAATCTAATGTCATTTCCAGTAAATCCAAAATCAAAGCATATATGTCAAGAACACTTAATGGCTACCTATCCATACAAAAAGGTAATAAAAAAAGGAAAAGTACTGTAGAAGCCATATAAGACGATGTTTACACCACAATTAAATGAACTTTGCTCAAAAACCATGCATGATAAACAAGCAAGCAAAAAGTTATTGAGATGCGATAACGCAAACAGTAGTCACTCTGTGGGTTAAAAGCAATACTCGTATGAGCAACAGAGCAAAGCTGAAGAGTGTTATTTCCAATGAAAAATCACTCTTTATAATCATAAGCATAAGATACATATATGTCCGTTCACAAAAAATGTTGACGTTCTGGGAGAAATATGTTGAACAAGCAAGGCAGGAAATTTTAAAAAGTATAAGAAGGCATTAATGACAAAATCGAACAGCAAATCCGAATACATGTCAAAGGCGGGACCTAAACCTTAAATAATGCAACGGTTGACACCCTTGATTGGTGAAAAATAGACTACTCGTAAAACCCTTGAACTGCCAGCTTACGCGGAGACGGAACTGGAAGGTCAAACACTGAAGGCAATAACAGAATTCGGCCGTAAAATCCAGCGACCCATTCCAATGCTCCAACAATTGTAATAATATTTTTGGTGATACCATGTCAGTTTGAAACCTCCGAAAACACCGGACAGTGAAAGCTTCTTACGGTATAGATCTTGGGAATGCCCCTCTTATAGGTATATATATATATATACAGGGACGGATTAAAGGTGCATGAGGCCCGGGGCTAACACAAATGTGAGGCCTCCCCCCCCCCCCCCCCCATTTATTATTCGCAATAAAAATGTAATGTAAAAAGTGACTTAGATGAAAAATAAGGATAAGATTCAAATATCATTTTATCAACATTCATTTTATTAAATATAATATGATTAAATTAATGTATAGATTAGAGAGATTGTCCTCGTTGCGCCCCGGGTTTGTGGGGCTAACAGCTTTGGGGAAAAGTTAATTGGATTTTTCATGGCATTGTCACCGATCGCTTGGCATCGTTGCATCCCGGGTTCTCTTTTTTACCCAAAAATATATTCTTCACCTCATGGGGCCCCTCTCACAAGTGAGGCCCGGGGCTATAGCCCCTTTTAGCCCCCCTTAATCCGTCCCTGTATATATATGTATATATTGATATCATACTAGTTATATTCACTAGATAAAGTGGCGACCTTGTGAATTATTTTTTTAAAACAATTGTCAGAACTATGACCAGGAACACAAATCTAACCGAAATGACCATGGCAAGCGCCGTGTCCAATAGGAACTGAAATACACTGCTTGTATCAAATATGAAGCGACAGAATCTCCTGTAATAATTGTGAACCTTTAAACAATGCATGGATTTATGTTATTTACAGCAGCAGAAGACAGGTATGATGCGACTAGACGATCCATGGATTTCTATAACTTCTTATAACTTCTATAACATCATTGAACATTATTCAGGACGGAGCCATACTGCCCATTCGCTTGTGTATATTTCATGGTTGAATTTTTTCCTTTATAATATATTCAGTTAACACAAACTGGAAAAAACTTCGTGCGTAGATTTTTTCTCTCGAACCGACCATGGTTCTGCTTCATACTGGACTGCAGAACTGAAATGATTACGATCATGAGAAAGTCCGTTTGTTTTTCCGACAAAAATCTCTGTTAAGACCCGATGGCTTTGTTTTAATCGGGATTCGAACTCGTTTATCGCGCGTCAGCGGCCCACACACTACACACTGCACCACGATGTTCTCAACATATTCGAGTATGTACTTAGTTTTACCGATATCCTTTAATGCCAACTTCATTCCTTCCCAATACTCGCTGAGTCAATGTCATTCGTATATATAAGCAAGCCTCTAGTATAGGCTACTGAGTTGTGCACAACGCTTTTAAAAATGATACGAAAACAGTCACTTTAAAGCGCATCGTCCAAACTAAAGCTTTTCTTAAACTTAGGCCTTTATGAGTTTGTTACCTATGATGATGGAGCAGCAAAAGTTTTTCATAAACATTTTATAAAATCTGGCAGCAATATCGATGCTACACATGGCACTATACAGCTCGACCCTATGCACGCTGTCACACGCGACTTTAAGGTCATTAAACGGTTAAAAACAGTAATCTTATAATAAAATTCTTAGGTTTTGTCACTTCAATGTTGGATTTCCCTGCCCTGAAACCATTCTGATACTGACCATTCAGCGTATCCACATAAGGTTTCAAGCGCTGGCTCCGCACTCACAGAGAAGATCTTGCAGGCGATGCTCAGAAATCTGATCAATCTAAAATCGACATAGTCAAAGGTTCTTAATGATTGGCAAACGACGCTTTCTTTCCATTCATGGGACATGTTTTCGTCTGACCGTATTTTATATTTAAGCTAATAACTATTTCTAACCAGGTCATAACCATCTGAGGCAGCAGCTATTCGAGATTTGAGTTTATATATGTCGCCTTAACTTCGGCTAAGTCAAGGGGATGGAATTCTAAGCTGTCCTCGTTCATAGTGAATGGATTATTCTGTCCGACATAGAGCTTTTTTCTTTTATTATTATTATTGTCGTCCATTTAGAACTCGATGTTCAGAGCCCTTCGCCAAGCGTATTTGTCATGAGACTTCATTCCACGTGTCTGCATTCTAGTTCAGCTCTTCTAGATCCTTCCTTATATTTTCTTCATATCTACGGTGCGGCGTTCCTGAAGGTTTTTTTTGCTTCAAGTTTTCCACTCATCATTATTTAACGTGTTCATCTACTGTTTTGTTTCTATGTGTCCTGCCCATATTATTCTTAGGATTCTTCTTAAGGCCTTGTTTTCAACGACCTGTATTCTATTTTCCTCTTTGTTAGTCGGAGATCAAGTTTCACATCCGAAAAGTATAACTGGCTTTATTATGGTTTTATAAATGTTTTGAATAGTGCCCTAATCGCGAAAAAGCACGCATTGACAACATGCAGCCTATTTGTTTATTTTTCAATCGTTATATCGTTTGAAGCAGTCAATATGGTTTCCTGGTAATTGAACTCGTCCACTTTCTCAAAGTAATTTTAATCGATCTAAGTCGGTCAGTGACCATATTTGTTTATAAATTGGTTTTTCTCTTCATTTACTCTTAAACCTATTTATTTTCCTGCTATTAGTAGACATTCTGCATTTTTCTTAACCCTTATCTCACTATTTTCAATTCCAAAAGATCCAGGTCTTCAGCGTAAACTAGAGCAGATTAGACTTCATTATTCCCCTTTTATTTTCGTGAAGAGATCTCACATCGTATTCCAGCAGTGATGGTTTTTTGTCTATAGTCATAGAAACGCTATTTTTACAATTGTCGTCAGCTCTCAATCCTGTGGACTTCCGTCCAACATTATAAGCATGGCAATTACTTTGATACTTCTCTTTCGCGGGAACATATTTTCGGTTTCTCAATCGAAAGCTTCCCGTTCTCTTTTTTCTTTTTCCTGTAAAGTCTTTCTTTCCCTCTTTTCCTGCTCGTAAAGCTCATGAGCTTTCGAAACTTTCAACCCTTGTTGCAGCCTGGTTTTAACTAAACTTCTTGCTTGGCTGCATGAACCCGGCTGCATTCATTGTCAAACCAGGGGTTTTACTGGTGGTGTTCTGGAACCCAGCAATTTCGACATAGTAGAGGCTTAAGCATTAGGAAAATTTGTTTGACAAAGGCCCTAGTGGGCATTATGCAACTTTTTTCTTGCAAAGCTGAGTTGTCGAGATGTTTGAGGATTCATAACCTCTTATCATTGAGAGAATAAATGCTTGCCGCCGGTCTATGTCAGTAAAGTTCGTCTTTGTGGGTTTCTGTATTTCCTAGATCTTTTTGGCCCAGCGTATGACACACTGAAAAGTGATACCGTCTGGCTCGATAGTCTCTTTATCAACACCAAAAGAGAAAAGGTTTTTAAACATTAAGGCATGTGGTTCGAGATTTTAACAAATTATGATTAAATATTGTTTCTGTAGAGTCTTGTAAAAAGATTCATGATGAAGCAGAGCGATTATTATACGACTTATATTACTTATATACAGACCAAAATGAGTCTGGGACTCAAATAAGACTTCAGGTGAGCTGTAACCTTCCCTGACCAATAGTCAGGGAATTTATTAACTTTACACTTAATCGTGTTGCCTTTAATTGGAATATGCCAGATTTGGTCGACATTAGTTTTTCAGGCAGAATTGAATATGAATATGAAACGCAACGTATATTTTTGCGTTTCGCCTTTGGTGGTCTTCCATGGGCTAATAACTTGGCATCATACGAAGATAAGTTTAAGCTTATTGGCCTACGTCCACTCCTGAATGGAGTAATTGATTCCCCGGAATTATTGGAGATGTTCTCTCCTTATACGTACCAATCCCTGCCCCTTAGATCAGAGTCATTATTGCGATAACTATGGCCAAACCGAACTTTTTACCAGGATACTGCGATTCGCTACTATCGCACGAAGTAACTTAAATTTGTACACCTTCTTGTCTTCCCTCCCTAATTCCCACCTCCGGGATTGAGCTTTCGTAATCATAGTTTTTAAGTCTTAATTGCTTGTAAATAAAAAAAAAATCCTTAGAAATGTCAATGTCCATTGACCTTCTCCTTAATTGTTTTCTTACAGATATTAAACTTATTATAATTTTAGATTGTTTAAATTGTTTTTTTGTTTTGTAATGGCTTGTAATAAGCTAAGTGTCTCTCCGATCTAATTACCGAAATTGAGAAAATGATTCTCCATTTAATCTTATCACAAGTAATTATAATAGACAGTAACGATTTGCTTATGCATTACGTTACCATCGCAATCCTGCATGGATAGCTGGAAACGCTCTCGGAACTGACAAAAAGTGTCGATATTTTTTTCCAGGCATCTCGTTAATCACATATACACTGCTCCCCCGGTATTCGCGAGGTATGCGTTCCGAAAGAAGTCAATATTCGTGAATATTGGGGTCCTAGTTTCATATACGAGTAAATAAAGGGGTTACGTTCGGTCATTGATTTAATATATGAACTTTTATTTTGACATCAATTACAATATCTTAGTCATATTCAATATAAATATCTTAGTAATATTTAAAAGCTAGTTGGTCTTTGGCTGGAAAAAGTGTGATATCTTGGGTTGATTGGCTTCTTTTTTTTACTTTTTAGCAAAATTTTATATGGTGCAAGCGGACGATCCATATCTCTTCCTAAGTTAGAAGAAGTTCGTTCCCAATTAACGTCAATTTGGTTTATATCTCCACTTTACCGATCTGCCATAGCAAAAATTATAGAAAGGTTTTTAATTGTTAATTTACGAGTATCTTCGTTAATTTTATCGGTGTTCTCAAATTCTTTGTTCGTCTTTAACGAATTTTCTTGTGAAAGCTATTCTACTATTGAAAGTTCAGCCTGAATTAATTCTTCTATATTGTTTTCATGTCAACAAAATTGTTTGCACCTCATGACCTTCCTAGTTGTAGAATCTCGTCCTGCACAGCAGGCGGCGGTTTAGATATTGCCATGGTATCGTTAAACATTTCAAGCCCATTTTTTCCCATACACGATTTAAAGTCGATTCATTCCATACCGTTTTGGTGTTTACTACTGCATTCAAAATGTTATACGTTTTTAAAAGGTACGAACGTTTTCACGATCGGCAGTGCTATTTTGAGAATCCTCAAGCATTTGCCTTAACGTCTTACGAGGAGTTTAAGTTTAAGACTAGAAATTATACCTTGGCCGCAAGGCTGAATAAGAGAGGTGGTGTTAGGTGGTAAAAACATCACCTTTAGGTCTTCGTCAAGATTATGCAAATGAACAGGGTGACTCGGAGCGTTATAAGAGTTTGTCTTGTAAGATTTTTGTTTTTAAGATATTGAGTCACCTCTGGACAAAAGCAATTTTTAAACCAATCTTCGAAGAGTACAGCTATTATCCAGGCTTTTCGGATTTTCGGAACTGTAGGTCATGAAAGACTTACACCCAAAATCTCCTCTTGCATTGGTGCATTGAAACCAGGAGCACGTCGTTCTTCTTGCGACACGAACGTTCGAAAAGGCAAGCGTTTCCAATACAGACCTGTCTCGTCTGCGTTAAATACTTGGTCCGGAGTGAATCCCTGCATATCTATGGTTTCTTTTGTGTGATAATAAAAGATTTTGCTGCGTTTTCATCAGCACTTGCTGCTTCTCCGGTGAATTTTATATTATAAAGCTTACATCTTTGTTTAAATCTATCGAACCAACCCTTACTTGCGTTAAAACTCTCTTAGCTGGTTGATGCTACACTTTCTTTTATTAATTCTTCATACAAAAGTTTTGCTTTTGTCCGAATAGTTATATAATCAATGCCAATTCGTTTTTGATTGTTGTCTTCAATCCAAATCATAAAGAGTTTTTCTACCTTTTCTATTGTTAGATCACGCACTTTTTTCACGATCTTCGGGACGTTGCAGAACATTCGTGGATGGATTGTTTTATTCCAACTTTCTGAGTTTTTATACTTTGCACAGTGGACTCATTGATCCCAAATGCGCGTCCTACGGATGACATACTTTCCCCAGATTCAAGACAAGAAATAGAAGAACTTTTAATTTAGTTTCTAATACTCTCTAATTTAATCTAATACTTTTTTCGACCGTTTTTTTATAGACGACATGATGAACGTTATGTATTGTAAACAACACGAGCACTTCGAATAAACAATAGAAAGCTACTGAGTAGAGTACTGATCGGACGTTGAGTCATTAGTCGAGCCCTTATCGTTGGTCGCTCGGGTATTACCCGCGCCGCGGCATCTGTATTCGCGAATATGCGAGTCTTTTGCTCGCGGATAACGAACTTCATCGGTTTTCTTTTTTTAATGGCATTCAGGCAAAACAGTCCTGGCAGAGATTGCAAGTGATTTTCTAAATGTCGAGGTTTGGAAATTGCTGGAAGTCCTGGCCTCAGTCCCACTCACAATAGTGTACACTTAAAACTACAGTTAAATACTTTCTTGAATTTGTGAAAACCATATTAACTTGATAGATGGAGTATTGCTCATAAACCTACTCGATCAGCCCTTGATATGAAGTGCTTACGCATGTCGAATTCGTAATAATGTACGAGTATTTTGCTTGGATGCAACATTTTTATAAAACTTCCGTCCACATAGTTACTCAAGCCTGCCCATTTATAATCGGACATTTTCTCAATTGATTAAATCCTATACATCCATGGCATAGACATCAGAGACCTTTGAAGCAGCATCACACTTCTCGCACTAGAAAACATCCATCGATCGCAATCCGCTATAGAAGTTCTTATACTGGAAACAAATCGTATATTAAAACGGCTTGGAGACATATGTACATAGGTTGCATATAGCTGACATTTGAATTCATCGACATGATGGTCCGAGTAACTAAACTTGTACCGAAAAGGTTATCCTTCAGTTGCCTTTACATAGTATGTACCTACATAACTACATAAGTGTAAACATTCGAATGAAACTTTCCAATCAATCGATACATATTTTAGGAAATTGGTTCATAAAATATCAAACTTTCATATATGCGACAAGGACGTATGTCATTATTTAATTATAGAAGGAAGGATGCAATACAGTTACCAGTTGACGATAGAAATACGCAACAACACAGGAACGGCTTAAATGTACAGGCATGTCAATATTGAGGAAACAACCGAACCAAAAGTCAAATTAATCATAAAAAAAATATAACCAATCACTTACCTACTGCTTCGATGCATTGTCCCCGGGGAAATAAAAGTGCCCATACGTCAAATAGAATTGAAGCGACTAGGAACCATATGAGACCTGCCCGACGTTGTTTAACTGAATAACTCTGGTACAGCTTATTAAGCACAATGTCAGGTAAAACGACAGTGCCACCCGCGGCACATTGTCTCTCCGGAGGGTTCATGTTATCAATTGCAGATTCCACGGTCCTATTCTTTAAATCATCCTCCTGCGCTCGTTGTATTTCTGCTTTCGTACGACCATTTGTGACTTGTGTTCCATTCCCAAGAGTGTTTAGCTGTTTAACGTCTGTCATTTCCCCCTTATTAAAACCAGTTACGACCTTCTGACCATTATAGCATGTTAAACCAATGTGCAATTACACACGTGTGTGCTTAATATGTAACTTGTTTTCTATGAAGCCTTAACACCTACAAAATCTCGGCAAAAAATAACAAGCAGCACATTAATTATTTTATACGTATCAGGGGAGCCCGATTGCGTTTCTTTGTGTGTTAACTATTTGGATCAATTAGAATCGTAAAATACTGTCAACAAAAGGAATTGTCAAAGGACATTCTATACAGACACCGTACTATTATACTACGAGTATGTATTTGCTTCTTAATCTCCATAGTGCCCTTTATGAAAAGCTGCTCAAAGCAAAACGAAAAATTGAAGAAATTATTTGCTTTGGCGCCAAGACGTAAGACTTGCCCTGCCGATTGGCGGCAAACAAAATATATTATATTTCAGGCAACGTACATATGCACATACCTCTACCGCATTCGATATTCGTGGGAGTAGTGTACGAGTACACTTTCTCTCTACAACTTGCGGGAGAAGCAAAACTTTTCGATAATGATAGCCTGTACAACTCTACCTCTCTTTAGGAGGACTTGAAAAGGAATTGATTTCGCTCATGATTCCATCCACTAGATTCACGAGTACTTGCTTTTCTTTTCTTCCCTGGAATACCTTATGACTTAAGAACAAACCATAACCCCCCACGACAATTGACATAAATTGTCGCAATTTATAACATACTCGTATGTACATATATACCATACATCCACTTTTAAAAGGAAAAGTGAGGAAAATGCCTTAATATGAGGGAACCCGAAAATCGTGAGTATGAGGGATTCCTTGAAATTTAGAGCGACAAGTGAAAAGGGAGCCAGAAGTCGGTAGCTGGTACTGTCGTGTCGCCGCAGCTGCAGATGTGCTGCTGAATTAATAACCCTTAAAGCTTTCAGTGAACGGGAATATATAATTGCCAATAGAGGGCTGCTGTTGATTCTGGGATAGAGGACTTTTCTTCCCTTCTTTCCACCCACATATACTTTTCTGCCTTTTTCCGATGGTAGATGTGATTTGGCGAGGTGTTTTAACACTTTTTCACACAATTACTCGTTTGCACATATTCTTCTTTCCACTGCGTAACATTATCACGACAATAAAGGGAAAAAAAAGGGACAAGGACACTTAATATTTTTTTTCCTTTCGTTTCTTCTTAATATATATTTTAGCAGCTCTTAGCACTTTGGATTATATTCACACAGACTTGGTCAGATGATTAAGTAAATATGCTTACGCGAAACACAAAAATATGTTTTAAGGGGATTTTCAGATTTTTCTAGGATATGTTTGGCTTCATCGTTACAACTGATTGGTTGCTGCTCGCCTCGGACGTTTTAACACAACCTTTTCAGACCACTTCCCAAGTTAAAGTTTCGAGGAAAACTAAATTTGTTGGCAGCTAGCAGACTGAAGACAGATATCCTTTCGTATCTAAAATAGCTCTGTAAATACGGGCGAGAGCAAACCAGAAAGAGAGAGAGAGAGAGCACCGGCAACGCTCTTTATGTCCTTTGAGCGATGGGGGTGCTATAAAAAGCTTTTATTTGTTTTGAAGCTTTTAGAATAAGTTTAACAAAGCGGCAAATAACATGGTTAAGCAATGCTCTTACTAATAGCCTGTAACGATACAGCGAATAATGTTAAAAGATAAGCTATCTGTCATCTTCATCTTCATCCATCTTCATAGCGCGGGAGGATTGAGTAGGAAGTAAAGACGATAATGCAATGGATGATAAAAGCGTACAATGCGTTCTTAAGACCCAGCCTGCATACTAAATATCGAACGTGACAGGTTATTACACAAAATACGTAGTACTCCCTGGTAAGTCTGCTGGCATTGAGCTAAAGGCACATTTAACATATTTATTTATTTACTTAAGAAAACCGTTAACTGATAGACTATTATTTACTTACTAACTTTATTTATTAAAATAAGCCGATGTCCATTCGAAGGGCGGCTTCATAGTAAATTAGATAAAATAGGATTACAGATCGAATGACGAGACGGAAGCTTCCTATCAAACCAAACCTGCCTTAGACTACCTTAACCTAGCATAACCAGAAACCACCAATGAGAGGTACCACTTAAAATGGCCGCCGATGTTTGATTACAAGCTCGGGCGAGCACGTGGGTACCTCAAGTCCTGTCAAAATTTTGTAAACAGTCACGCACATTGTTATAATTCCAAGAGTGTGTGTGGCGGAAGTACACTGCGGTACAATGAAATGAGCTCACACGTATTCACGATTAGAGTTTGTTTGTAACGGGTTTTGTCGCTACGAACCTGGGCTTCATTCAAAATTTCAGGGTGTCGCGGGGAAAGACGTACATATGTATGTATGCTTTCAAATCGCAACATGCTTACTATAAGGAAAAATCAGTAGACACAGCTCTACACACGAAGTGTTGTTGGAACCGTTGAAAAAAAATCACTTTTTTTTTTTTTTCATTTTTGTTTTTATATTTTTAGAACTCACTTATACTAGAAAAAAAAATGCTTAAAACTAGCTTAAATATCAACTGACATAAAATACCTTACTGGCCCTATACGGACACTCTAAAGCAAGTAGAACAACTTAATGATATGCCTTTCGGCCTTACGATTTACTTGTAATAGTTAAAATAAATAAAAAACTGAGGCCAAGAAAAGTGACATTTAAAAAAAACTTGGAATCAGATCATTTTTTTTAAACAAAGAAACTTATAACTAATAATAACTTAACCCTACCTTAACTAAAATATATACTTTTTTTTTTTGTTTTCGTTATTGTTTTGTATTTTTTTTTGTTTTTTATTTTTTAAAATTAAAGCTAAAACTAAACCTACCTGCCACCATAGCCAGCCCTACTCTAACCTAACCTACCTTAGTCTATGTAAGCCTGCATTGGCAAGCTTGCCTTAAAGAGGCTGACCTATTAAAGTTAACCACTACGCAGTCCGCTCCAGCCACCAAAAGCGTTGATGCTGTCGGACGACGCGACGTCTCCCCGATCTTGGTGCGACACTGATCTACTAAACCTGAGGCGCTCGGGCTCTCAGAGCGCAACATTACGTTCGTAGAGGAGTCGCTGCTCCACGGATTTACGGGCCACGTGGAAGATTAGCGGAACCGCCAATTAATCCTGGATCAGCCCACATTGATCCCAATATATGGGGGGACAAAGCCGCTAAGAGGTACTTTCTCGTGATACATGGAATTAGGGAAGTAAGCCCCGGAGATCAGGTTATTGACCGAAGCCATTGCCTCGCAACGTGACCCCGGATCAGTTTTATCAGAAAATTATCTACCCGTACAATCCTGGCCTTATTGTATAGGACCTCGTTCGGATAAGATTTCGTGTACACAGATTCGGGTGTTCTATGTAATGCGAGACAAATTCTGAGACATTGTCTCTCAAACACCCTAATCCTTTCCATTAAGCTGGCTCTCACATTGAACCACACGGGACATCTATAGGCAATCATGGGCCTGATTAAGGCCATGTAGCAGATTACCTTCACTCTCGAATCAAGTTGGCTGCTATGAAACAGCCATCTTGTGAGAGCAAAAGCGACCGGGCCCTCGCCAGAGCAGCATCTATATGTTTGTCAAAATACAGATACTGGTCTAGCCAGATTCCAAGGTACCTGACTACACTTTGTTTCGCCAGTGGACGCCCGTCCGGTCCAAGAATTGAGAGCCTGCGCCAATTTTTTCTAGTGTCTCGAGAAGCTCTAGACAAAGGCGTTCCGAACAAAATAGTTTCCGATTTCTGGCAGTTGATTTTCAACTTCCAGTCATCACAATACTTCCGAATTTTTTCGAAGTCACGCTGCAAGAGAGTGGCAATGACGTCGATCGTTGGTCCTGATCTGTACGCGATTAAATCGTCCGCATATGCTATTGAATGGTGAAGAGAAGCTATCAAATCACTGAAGTAGATGTTGAAAAGGATCAGCGAGTTCACTGTACCCTATTGCAGTCCGTTGTTAATATCAAATGTTTGGGTAGAAGTCACATTGGCAATTTTCATAACGAACTTTCTACCGGTTAACATGTCAAAAATCATATATAGCAGTGGTTTACTTATGCCTAGCCGATTGAGCTTGTAATAAAGACCTTCTAACCATACGGGATCGAAAGCTTTCTCCAAGTCAATCAGTCAGGCACCGGTGCATTGGTTCTTGCATTTGTTCCACTGGATATCCGACACGAGTTTCGACGCGGCATGAATAGTGTTATGCCCCGCTCTGAAACTGAAATGGTTCTCCGAAATGATTTTATTGTCCTTAACCCATTTAGACAGGGCTCCATGGGCCACCTTCTCGAAGACTTTGCTAACACTTGGAAGGAGACTTATCGACCGAAGATTTGATGGGTTAGAGATGTCTTTGTCCCTCTTGGGCTGTCTTCTAACCCACTGTATAATATGAATTATTCAGTGCATTGTTGAACAGTATGGTGTACATCTCTACAGCCAGTGGTGGGAGATGTCTGAGCAAAACATTAGATATTCCGTCGATTTCCGCGGATTTTTTTCTCTTCAGTGACTCGAACATCATCTGGAGATTCCCCGTCGAAATAAACAGGGTATTCGCGCCTTCATTTGTGACAGCATTATTTGAGATGAAATCGTCATTGAATCTGGTAAAACCAAGGTTCGCTGATCGCCAATGATCGAAATCATTTCTAAGGTAGGAGTGATGAAGATGGACCCTGTTCTCCAGGTCGTGGTTCGGGCGAATACTATCATTCAGCTTGTACACTTCCTGGAAGACAGCTTCTACTGTCGCCACCTTCTCCTGAGGATCCTCGATCACGAAGAAATCATCATATGTTTGAGGTATCGTAGTGTGTTTGTAGTGGTATCGTACTGTCCGTCGTCTGCTTAATTTGATCATCCATTTGTTTGAGGTACCTGTCAATCTCACTGTTTGACATACCTACATACCACATACCACTATCCTGGAGGGAAATAAATGTTACACCAAAGCTGAAAAAATCTCCCACACAACTGCAAAAGACTACAGACCTATCAGTCTCCCTTCCTTTCTTCTTAAGACGCTAGAGAGACCTACAAAAAAGTATGCTTTCGAAATTGCAACATGCTCTCTGTAAGGGGAAACTAGTAGACACAGTACTACACACAATAGTTGGAACCGTTGAAAAATCACTTTCCAACAAAGAATTCACTATGATTGCTTTCCTCGATATTGAAGGAGCTTTCAACAACGTAAAACCACTAGCCATCACCAATGCATTAGGCAAACTGGAGGTTAATGGTAATATAATACCTTGGATCAAACAAATGCTTTCAAGCAGGTTGATTCATTGGAAATTCGGCTGCTACCACACAAAAAGGGCAATAAAACGTGGCACACCACAAGAAGTGTGGTTGTTAGACCTATACTAATGTACGGCTGCTTAGTCTGGTGGCCGAACAACCCTCTACTGCAACCCTCGAAACGACACGACGCTTCACGTACTCCCCTTGGATCTTTTAGGCAACGAAAAGGTAAAGATATCAGGGATGCGACTTAAGGAATCGGGTCATTGGAAGTTCAGTCAAGGACTACTTGACTTTATAAAACAAAAATTCTCAACCGACGACAATGGGAGAGGAATGAATTTCCAAGAAAAGGCACTGCACTGGAAAATTTCCAGTGGAAATATACACAGACGGGTCCAGGACAGGCAATGGTGTGGGTGTAGGTGTCTGTGAGATCGATGAACAACAGAGATTTCGTCATCTAGACAGATAGCCAACGGAAATAAAAGCACTCGAATCACCAATAATAAGATCAAAATTGGTCAGGAACTGCCGCACATCTCTAAATGAGATATCAAGCAGATGTGCTGCAACGTACGCTGGGCATAGTGATATACTGGGTAATTGTGAAGCAGATGAACTAGCCAAAATAGGCGCCACACTGGAGCTCTCGACTGTATCAAAACATGCAACTACGCGAGACAAACTTGGCCCAGGTATTGTCACCGTAAAACCACAAGCCTGTTAAAAGTACGCAGCCAGATTATAAGAAGCTTAATCGGAGTCCTAAAAGGACATTGCGCTTTAGGAAAACCAGTCGCAAGATTAGAACTGCCATATAACGACTACTGCAGTAGATATTATGATGAGGAAAAGGAAGAATCTCTATTCCTATCTCCTATGTAATTGCCCCGCCCTAGCTTCCTCAAGAAGATGATTACTCGAAGAATATTTCTTTAATGAACTAACGGATCTATCCAAAACGGTGATCTACAAAATATCGAATTTTATTCAGCACTCAAAATGGTTCCAAGAGTAACGGTGACCAAGCCGACTCAAGTGGCAGCACAATGGACCGATCTTAGTCTGAGTGATCCCCACCGCTCTTACGAAGGGAAGCCATCTAACCTAACCCAACCTACTCTAACCTACCCTATCTTACCCTATCCTACATAAGCTTGCCGAATGATAGGTAGGCCCACGGATTTTTTTCTCTTAATTGACTCGAAGGTGTTCTGGAGATTCTCCGTCGAAATTAATAGGATGGTAGACACTTTAATTGCGACGGCATTACTTGTACATTCAATTTGATAGAACTAAGGTTATCTGAGACAATGATCGATATCATTTGGATGGTAGAATTGATGAAGTAGGGCGCTGTTTTCCAAGTCGTGATTTGTCCCGTCCTTCACCTTATTGTATTTCTGGAAGATAGCACCAACTGTCGACACCTTTTCCTGAGGATTCTCGATCACGAAGAAATCCAAGACGGCGCTCTCCAGGTCAATGCTAATTTAAAACCAATGCTCATATTTTTGATTAGCTGTGTCTTGAGTTTGAATTTTAACTCTATTATTTTATCTGTGCAGTACGTCGATTGTTCGCGGTAGTGTCCATCGTCTGTTTAATTATAGCATCCATCTGTTCAAGGCACCTGTAAATCTCGTCGTTTGACAGGTTGCTATTTGACGGCGTGAGAGTGAGCATTTGAACTCTCTGCGAGTTCGTCTGGTACTTTGATCGTGGCACTAACCCCGCAATGGTCACTGACGTATACGAAGGTCCGGAGGTAACCATTCGTTCATGTCAGCCAATTTCTGAGAAGAGTCTATGAGATACCATGAGGTATAGATAGAAGCCCCACCTTAGTTGGTGAGTTTTTTTTTTTTTTTTTTGGAGGCTTCTGCTATCTGTTGGAGTACTCACAAATACTGGTCCATTGTACTACCAGACAGGCACCTTTCTTTATTGTATTTTCGCCGTTGTCCCGAGAAAAGTGAGGAGGAGTTTCAGTGATGTAGAGCTAAGAGATTCGACACACACCACGTTGGTCGCAAGGGTGCGCCACCGTACGCGAGCGAACGCGGGACACTTGCAGACACCAGGGCTTAGTCATCCTTCACCCTGAATATTCCCCCCATCTACGATTGTGTGCATTAAAAACCCAATCATTGATGTAGGATTTGACAGTGGAAGCAGGTAGACCTAAAGCTGAACTCTTCTATAGAGTACATCAGAGATCTCATTTCCTAGGATCTCCGAGCGACCTGGGAACCATATCATTGCGAATTTCGTCTTCCGGCTTTGTTCAAAAGGTCGTGAGTTCATGCACTAATTAGGAGCTGGTTAAAGGATACAGCTTTGAGTGCAGCTTAGAGCTTGCAGCCCTGGAGCCATCTCTAAAAATGTGAAGACAGTCCTTTTCAGGTTCAGTATCTGGCCATTGCCAGTCCTGACGCCATGGAAATTTGACTGTGTAATTATAGCGCAGTAGGATGGCAGGTGCCATTGCGTCGGAAGACATATCCATGAGACAGGAGTCATAGGATATTTCTCGCTCGAATACACTTCACTTCAGTGTTTGGCTGTCTGTGCGCACCCTCTGATATATATGTAAAGGGGTGGAAGATTCACCATAGCATCTAGAGCAGCGTTCGGAGTGCTGAGGAGTACAGCTGAGACAAACGGCTCTTTGGAGTTTGGTGAATGACGTCTTATCGGCCATGACGTCTTATCGGTCTTATCAGTACGTTGTAGATCTAGAGGACCTTTAAAAGTTATGAAATCAACAAGTAAACCTCAAGCAAAGAAATACTGTTGAACAAAAAATACCAAACTAGAGGCCATCAGTATTCACTCCACACACATTACCAGAATCAATGAAAGTAATAAGTTTAAAAAAAAATATCAACAAAACGGTTTAATAAAGGGTCCGCCATCTAACGTTTTTTTTTTCAAGTAGTGCTTATTTCGTGAATGGTAACACTTAGCTCATGTCTGATTTGACAGATAATTAGTTTTATCCTTCCGCTGAACGAATATGGTTGTGTATACGCTTGAACAACGCTGGGAAATATTGCGACATTACTTTGAAAATCATCGGCTTACAGAAGATGCCGATTTTGCCAAAAAAATCATCTTTTCAGATGAAGCTCATTTTGATCTTGGCGGTTATGTAAACAAGCAAAATTGTCGCATTTGGGGCACAGAAAACCCGCACGCATACATTGAAAAGCCGGTGCACCCAAAACGAGCCACTGTTTGGTGCGGATTTTGGTCCAGAGGCATAATTGGGCCATTTTTCTTCGAAAATGAGCAAGGAGTGGCCGTTACAGTCAATGGCGATCGTTATCGGGCCATGTTGAACGAATTTTTGTTCACAAAAATTGAAGAGGAGGATATTGGCAACATTTGGTTTCACCAGGACGGCGCTACGTGCCACACAGCCGAAGCTACACTCGATGTTTTGCGCCCTGTTTTTGAAGATCGCATTATCAGCCGCAGAGCTGATGTCGTTTGGCCACCTCGGAGCTGCGATTTGACACCGTTGGACTATTATTTGGGGGGTGCCGTCAAAGATAAGTGTTACCCGACAAGCCAGAGACAATTGACGCTTTAAAGGACAATATTCGTGAAGCCATTGGTGAAATACAGCTGCACACAATCGATAATGTGCTTAAAAATTGGACCGATCGTGCAGGCTACTGCATGGCCAGCCGACGCAGCCATTTGAATGAAATTATTTTCCATTATTAACCGGAAGGATTGTACTTTCAAATAAAAAAAGAAATTTGAGAAAATATTCAGTCGTTTTTTTTATAGCATTTTCAAAAAAAAAAAAAGATGCTCGCTGAGCCCAATTATTTGTAATCCACGCATCGCCTTGTATCCCTAGTTTTAAACATACAATTATTTATAGCGGTAAAGGGCGGAGGTTGCGGGTGCCAGAGGCCTACACTGTGTTCATTCTTCTCCGAAATTAAAGAGAATGTACCATATGCTAAGTTTTTCTTTTAATAAAAGACATTTTTCTTAACTTAAATTAGTTAAAATAATGTTAATGGTAAGTTTAGTTTTAAGATGTACTGTTTGGTTTAGTGTGTCCGCTTAGGGCCAGTAGGATATTTAAATGCGTAAGGATAGTTAAGCTAGTTTTAAGCATTTTTGTCTAGGGTTAGATCTAAGAATAATCAATAAAAATGAATTTAAAACCTAAAAAAAAAAATTGCGAATGCCCGTTCGCAGTGAAACAGCAGAACTGCTGAAATGAGTCAATTGTTCCGCTTATTGCAAGAAAATCCTTAACGGTCATCAAGTGTGTCGGTTTAATTTTCCCAAAGACTTACAACATGAATCAACTTTTGCTAAAGTCGAAGCAGGTGTTCGGATTTTTATTCCCAAACGTAATCACGCCCTACTAAACAGTTATACAGCTGGTTTTTGGTGATTATTCCTCCATGGTATGCTTTATCATTGTTTTTGTGCATTGATACTGATGAGCTATAACATCACCACGGAAAATTTGATCGACATTGTTCAAGTGACCTGCAGGTAGTGCGCGTGAAAAAAAAATTTCCCATGTTAAGTCAATGAGAGCGTTTTTCGGTTATTATTATTAGGTTTATTAGCCTATTAGAGTCATCACCTTAGCCTCTAGCTATATGCAATAAATTTCGTGTTGATCGGTCAAACATCCACAGAGGAGTTCGATTTGAAAGAAGTGGCAATCCCGTGTATTAGAGCTTCACTTCGCTTAGCTCAATTATTTCTCCAGTGCTGGTGGCAACTCCTCCGCCTGGTGTGGCGTTGGGTCCATCTTATCGAATTCGTTTTTAAGAGCTGTGCGCGGTTTATGCTTTTGGATCTTGAAAGGACTCGAGCGGCTTTCAGACATCACAGAATAGTAGATTCTGTCCACACGGATTCCCTGCTTATCGGCAGTTGTAGCTGTGTTATGGGTAAAAGTGGGTGGCACCTCCTCCTTTGTTGCGTTGTTGATGCTTCTGGTGACGCGGCTGTTATGCTGCTATTTTGCTGCTTCGGCTATTGTTGTTGCTGCTGCTTCCGTTGCTCATATTGTTCTTGCTCTTTTTGGTTGTGACTGTGGTTGTTACTCCTGCAGCTGTTGCTGCTCCTGCTATTTGTGTTGCCGCGGCTGTTGTTCCTGTTTTTTTTTTGCCTATTTTCATTTCAACCTCTTCTGTTGAGGCTAATTTTGTTGTTAATGTTGCTGCTGTTGTTGAGGTGGCTGCGATTGGGTGGTTGTTGATTGCTCCTTCTCCTTGTGCCCCATCCCTTAAAGCCTATCTTCTCTGGCCTTTAGTTTCGCAAGTAATATACGCTCTTTTCTCTTAGCAGTGAAAATAACAACTTTTTAGTCGTGTTCGGTTACGTTTTATTAAATTTTGGCAAATGGCAACATTGCAACTTTAATTTTTTATATTATTTTGAAAATTTGATCTTCCCTTTCGGTCGTCTTATAGCTTTACCGATACCAGTATACCTGGCAGAAGTTTCATACAATAATTTTTTTTTTAGTATGTAATTTTAAAACTGTCACATGCGTGTACGCAATTATAGATATAGCCTGGGTTGAAAACCCTTATTTATTGAAGAACCCCAACTACACCTTTTTGTTTACTGGGCAGTGGCTTACCCATTTTATTGCACTGTACTAAAAACGCAACTGAACTGAGCTGATTTTCAACTGATGAGAAATAACATTAAAGAGTGATAGTTTTTTAATCCAGGTTCTTATGAAAATGTATGTGAATGTGGGTCAAAATGAGGCTTAAATAGGATCGCTAATAGTATTGAGAAATTTTAATGTGTTACTAAGGTACTACATGCTGTTACATATCTTGATATCTGGCATGAGCAGTACCCATATTTCAAATCACATATCCTGTGTGGCTAGAGGGAATCTGTTTCACAGCAGCCAACTTGACCGCACGGTAAAAAACATATGCTATGCGGCACTAATAAATCCCACTATTGGGTCTGGTTGTTCAGTGTGGCTTAATGTAGGCAATATGGCAATACTTTAGAGTATGTCTTATAATGTACAAAATGCCAAAATCCCAGTTTATTAAGTACTACCCTAACAATGTCCTGACGACGAAGCAGGCTTAGACAGAATTTTCTGTTAAAATGTAACGAAAGCAAATCGCAAAGGTATAACTAACAACAATAACTTGATCTCCGGAGCTTACTACCCCAATTATAGATTCCACGAGAGCACACTCCGATCGGGCTATTTTTTCCCTAAAAAGCATTTATCCATATTAATTCCGAAAGGTTAGTGCAAAATAAAAATGGTATGCCAGTAGTTTATCACCGTTACCGTGGCACCAGGGACAAACGGCTCATTCGTGATGGATACGGTGACAGTGCTCATGCGCTCGTTCGTTCTAGTACCGCAACGGCGGACTGGAATCTCGCCGATGTTGCTAAGCAACGTTCCGAATTTTGGTAGCTGTCGGGTGAAAAAGTTCCTCAAAGCGGAGCGTTACTCAGGTAAGATCCTCCTCCTCATTCCTTAGTTCATAAGTTAGATTAGATTTAACTACAGAATCTTCTGGAGACTGGACGCGTCATCCTGTTTAGATAAACCTGGTGAGGTATCGGGCAGGCATAGTGAGCTAGATGGCGGAGCCCAGTCGCTAAAATACGCAATCAGAAAGGAGATCACTCGGAATGATACACACAAGCACTAGCCAACCTGATTATGTTAAAGACTAGAAATAAGTAGCTTAGGGTAGTTTAAGCTTTAGAATAAAAAAAAAATGAATCTAGGCCTTATGGCTAAGATTAAAGTGTTTTTAGTCTTATCAACCACCGGATTCGACGGTTGCAATTCGTTCGAAATAATCGTCGTTAAAATGGAATAACACACGACAGATGAATCAAAAATTGCAAAATTTGGTTCTAGAGTGACCACGATTGGTACGAATCAATCATTTTAGAGAAAGAGAAAAACCAATTCAATTCGTTAACATCGACCTTCCTCGATATGCTTAAGAGGAAACCACTTAAATTATTTACAGAGGATCCAAAAGCACACGGCCAAAGCAAAGAAAAAAAATGTTGGCGAGAAGAAAGTGTCGTGACCACCTCAATCTCTGGATTTAAATCTACTTAAAAACATTTGGACTAACATGAAAAAATGCCATTAATAGCTAAATTAAAAAAATATTGAGGATTTCTGGGAAGGTGCAAAAAGTATGGAGGCTGCCAGCGGTCCAACCCTAAACTATTCAGTATGAACTCGGCCACCTGCTAACGCACGGGCCGGTATTTTCTCTGGTTATGGTTATAGCCAAGGCTTAAGTTGCTTCGGTAAAGAGGCTCATAGTTACAAAGCTGAAGTTACATCCGTCGGTTCTGGGTGTATGTTTGAAAGTCACGAAAGTGATCAAGGGATCATACACCGTTAAATGACATAATTTTCCTCCTTTTTACCTCCTGTGCATAGAGTAATTTGTGTTCACTCTTCCCTTTATGGACGAGGAAGGTTGTATCCGTTTGATCGGCAAGGAACGAAAGGTGTTGGTCTCTTAAGCATCTCGAAATCCGGCGATCCTGCCAAAGAATCATCCGTCGGTTAACTTGTTCATACAATTTTACCATGACTACCCTCACCACCTCAACTTTAAAATACCTACTAACGAGAATACACAAAAAAAATCGACCACTAAAGAAGAAATTAAGGACATACTAAAACACAAAACAAAACCAAAGAAAATTCTTAAAGAACTACCTGACCATGGATTAGTATTTATTAGAAATATTTTCAATGCCATCTTCCGACACAAGTATTTTCCAAAGTTTTGGAAAATAGATGAAGTGAAAGCCATACCCAAGCCTGGCAAGAACGCAACAAAAAAAAACTAGAAAAAATAATTCATGCCAGAAAAAAGATATCGATCTGCTATTTTCCTTGATATATCTAAAGCTTTCGACAAGGTATAGCACACGAGACTATTCTATAAGCTAAACAAAACATTACCACTAGACTTGTACTTATTACTAAAAAGCTATCTCGAGCAGCGGCTTTTTTATGTTAGATACAAGGACGAATGCCGACTTTACAACAAACAAACAAAAAACTACATTCGCTGATGATACTATTACCCTTCAAGCCAGTAAAAACCGAACAAACGCAAACTTCAAAGACTATTGTCGACTCTGCGTGGTGTATACAAAATAACGAAATTCACAAAGACCGTTGCATAAAAAGCAAAAAAGTGTTTGGATAAAACACCTACTTAAAATCCTACAACATACTCGTATACACGATGAAACGAACGATCCCAAATGACGAACAAACATAGACCAGACGATTAAAGCGATTTCAACCAACTTATTATTCGTTTGACTGTTCGTCCACTGTCCATTTTTTCTACATGTCCTGCCCATATTAGTCTACGCGATTTAATTACTCGAACATTGCTTGAGACGGTTGCCCACATCTTCTTCTTCTCTTATTTAGTTGGTGATGCAGCTCAGAGAGCCAGAGCCAAGCTTCTCTCATTCACTTATCTTTTCTCTTAATGTCGATTCCGAACGGCGAGCACCGAGAAGCTTTTGTAGGGCAAGTGTCATACAGGAAGTTTTGCCAGTACCCCGCCCAGGATTAGGGGCCGCGAAATGAACATTCGATGGCATTGGATATTGGGATCCGAACTCGTTCATTGTGCGTCAGAGGCCGACACACTACCCACGGCGCTCTCAAGATGCCCACATGCAGCACTTTATTTAGTTCGATCTTAATGTCGTTTTTGGCAATCAATATAGTACCCAGATTTTTGAATTCATCCACTTTCTCAAAGTTTATCTAATGATTACAGTCAGGTGCAAGTTTTGGAGCGATCCAATTCGGTCAGTGGCCATATACATATGTATTTGGTTTTCTCTTCATTTACTTCTAAGTCTACTTCCTTTCCTGTCATTTCGTTTAACTCTTTTCTCACTATCTGAGAATTGGTTGTGAATTTGGTTGTGATTCCATTAAGGATTATTCCCTTTTCCTTTCCTTGAAAGGATCTCATTATGAATTCCAACACCAAATTAAAAGAAGTGGTGACAAAGCGTCTCCTTGTTTTTATCCACGCATCTCAAATGTTTCCGATAGGACATTTCCAACTTTAAATTGTCCTTTGTTTGTATCAGTTTAACCAAATTTTTCGGGATTCCTAGCCTTACACGAACGTAATAAAGTTTCGATGGATTTATAGAGTCATATGCCTTTTTGAAATCTACGAATAGTTGATGTACCGTTCCGTGGAAAAGCTGCCTTATGGTCACTCGCCGAAGCCATAATGGTAGTCTTCGATTATTTCCTTTGAGTATAAGGGCATTTTAAGAGAATATTAGGCAGCACCTTGTAACAACTTGGTAGCAAAGATATTCCTCGGTAATTGTTGCACTATGTTCGGTAACCCTTTTTAAATACGGGAACGATAACCGAGTTTTTCCATTTCTGGGGAATAAGATCATTGTTCCATATTGTTGTGATGAGCCCATACCATTTCCAGCATATTTTATTAATTCCAATGGTATTAGGTCGATTCCTACGGCCTTGTTATTCTTATGCCGAGACTCTGCTGTGTGGATAACACCGTTTTCCATTGCTGCTGGAGCTCCATGTACATCCAACAGTTTATTGAAATATCTTTATGGATGATTTAATTTCTAACTCTCAGCTGGCATGATGCAGAATTCTTCTGGAAGATAGTGTCTGCAAACAGGACAATTATGGACGGCACCAGATGGTCCCGTATGGCATTGATATACGAGTATGTACATAGGTGTGTCCTTTCATTGAACAAGTGCGAAATTTTGCTCTGATCGAAATACGAAATACATACATACATATATTGAATTTGCTCTCATCAGTAAGATAACAGAACACTCAGAAGATCTGATGGTACTACTGAGTCTAAAGCGGAAACTCTTAATTTACTGCTTCAGACCCATTTCCCCGGAAATCAGACTGTTATCGGCTCGCTGCATACTCCTTCAATGGTAACTGTGCGCGCAAAATCCTGCGAGACTGCGCTTCAAAACCTAGTTGAGAGAATTGAATGCGCACTCGAAAAGAAAGAGTACGTACTGCACATTTTCGTTGACATTGAGGGAATTTTTGATAACGCCACTTTCGACAGCATGTCTACCGTTGCTAGACGACATGGCGTAGATGAAGCACTGGTTTTGGGGATCAAAGCAATGCTCGTGTACAGGACATTGATCGCTGATACAGGCCTCGAACAATGTGTCAAGTCTGGAGTAAACAGGGGCTGCCCGCAAGGTGGCGTCTTATCTCCGCTGTTATAGTGCATGATGGTCGACTCTCTGCTCGATGCTCTCAATGCCGCTGAAATCTATGGCCAGGCCTATGTGGATGATGTTGCCGTTCTCTCTGTCGTCTGCCGGCTCATGTTTAGCGACTATCCGCCTCAAAGCACAGGCGGCGCTAAATGTGATCAAACACTGGTGCACGAGTAATGCCGGTTGATCCTCTTAAAACTAATGTCGTTCTCTTCACGAGGAGGTGGAAAAATACTTGCATTACCCAGGTGGTGCAGGGACGGGTTAAGAATATCCCTGCAGCGATACCTCTCGCTTGTCGTAAAAGGCGACTAAAACAAAGGTAAACAAAAATCACATCTAGGCAATTTAGAAAACACCAAGGTGAGCCTAGGGACACATATACCACCATTAAACTGCCCCACAAGTGTGCATGCAAATCAGTGGGTTGACACGACTGGAGATCACCGGTGTTGTAAGAGTAAGATCAAACAAAAAAAATAAAAATCTGAAGCATGCCGGGTCAAAAAAAGGAGGGGAAGAGAGAAAACGGTCAAACCGTAGCATTATGGAAAAGAACGCTAAAAGGAAAAGCACTACCCCGCCAGGCACTACTAATGGTCGTGATCCTGGGACGAGCAGCAATGCTCGGGTCAGAGCTATAGGATTTCCGGGGGATAGCAAAGTAATGCAACGGCGTAAGCCACATTTAAGAGTCGCGAGTTGGAACGTTGGAAGCATGAGTAGGCGCAGCTATGAGCTTGAAGAAATGATGGTTAGAAGGCGAGTAGACATCCTGTGCGTACAAGAGACGAAATGGCGAAACACCGGTAATCGGGCACGTTTCTTGGACGTTAAAACAAAAGCCTACAAGATGTTTTACTATGGATTGGAACAAGGAAAAAACGGAATCGCCATCATCCTTGCGGCAGAGTTACTTGGCAACGTCTTAACCATTTCAAAGTTCAGTGACCGTTTGATGGCTCTCGAATTGGTGATGCATGGTGAGGTGTGGAACATCGTAAGCGCATATGCCCCTCAAGTAGGATGCGAACAAAAAGAAAAAGATGCATTCTGGCTAGATTTCCACAACCTTGTCAAAATCATCCCAAAGGAAGAGCTTTTGTTTGTTGGGGGAGATTTAAACGGACATGTCGGGAAGACAAGCGAAGACTATGAAGACTATCACGGAGGGCTGGGATACGGCACCAGGAACTCTTCAGGTGAAGATATCCTAAACATGTGCAAGTCGTTCGGTCTTATAGTCTAAATACCATGTTCGTCAAACAAAGCCGGCACCTGATCACTTATAGCAGCGGCGGAAATGAAACTCAAATAGACTATCATTTGGTATCCAGTTTCATGAAGCCACGAGTTAAAGATTGCAAAGTGATCCGGGGAGACGCGATCGCCCCTCAACACTGGATAAAGGAAAAGGCGAAGCTTTTATTACCAACATGAAAAACTATCTCTTTTCCATTATCGATCAGGTCGGTAATGAGGAGTGCAGAGCACAAGACATGTGGGATTCCCTAGAACAATCTGGCCAGGAGAAAGCCAAATCACTGCTCGGAACATCTAAAGGCCCCTGCCAACACGCAAAAGAAACCTGGTGGTGGACAGACGAAGCCAAAGCAGTGATACACCAAAAGAAAATGGCTTTCCAAGATTGGTCAAAGTGCTCTTCTACTAATAGAGAGGAAAAAGCTCGCCGTGAAAAGGTATATAGATGTTGCAAAGGTATCGCGAAGCAAAAATGCGCCGAATTCAAAGCGAAAAGCATGGAAGGCCTCTATCAGGAGTTGGAAGAAATATCGTCTTCCGCGTCTGACAGGAACCAGGCTACCCAGGAGCTTCGACAAAACAATTTGAACAAAGGAGCAAATATCTTTAAGATAGCCGCCCAGAGAAGAAAAAATGCTCAGGAGATTCGTTTCCCAAAGTTTATTAACAATGCTGAAGGCCAACTACTTGTGGAAGACGAAAAAATTCTCCACAGATGGCGACAGTATTGCGAGGAACTTCTGAACGAACAGTTTTCCCGAGTGTACTTTCCAAGAGCCGCCCCGAATCATGCCGAAATATCCGACATCACAATCGAAGAAGTTCGGTACGCGGTTAAAAGCTCCAAGAAAAGAAAAGCTGTTGAGCCGGACGGGATACCCTCTGAGTTCTAGAAAAAGATGGGAGACATCGGGTCTAGATGGCTCATGGTTCTTATCTCCAAACTTATGAGAGGCGACACTATGCCTAATCAATGGAGGGAAAGCTATCTTCTTCCATTGCACAAAGGAAAGGGTGATACGCGAAATTGTGATAACTACCGTTCTGTCAAGCTGATGTCGCACACCATGAAGATCGTTGAACGGGTATTAGATAGCCGACTGCGAAAAATAATACGACTATCTGATGACCAGTGCGGGTTTGTCTCGGGTAAATCAACAACAGATGCAATCCAAAGTATAAGGATCATGATGGAAAAGCATCGTGATTCCTCAAAGGACTTGCATATGGTGTTGGTTGATTTCGAGAAGGCCTTTGACCGGCAACCAAGAGATCTTTTATGGGTAGCGCTAAGACAAAAAGGAGTTCCAGAAACTACGTGCGAGGGATCATGGACATGTACAAGAGAGCAACGACAAGATGCACCGCAGGAGTCACCGAAGAGTTCGCAATCAAAGTCGGTGTACACCAAGGGAGCGTCCTCAGCCCACTGCTCTTTATAGCAGTCCTTGATTGCTTGCTTGAAGGAAAAGTGACGGACCCCAATGTGCACCAGCTATTCTTTGCTGACGATGGAGCCATTATAAGTGATGATCAGGCGTCCCTACAACGAGCACTTGATGTGTGGGTGGACATTTTTGAGGGACACGGGTATCGTATTAGTTCAAAGAAGACAGAGTATCTGTGCTGCCCGTTCTCTGACCCTCATCAGCCTATTCCAGACATTTACTTGAATGGACGAGTGCTTCCCAAGTGTGAAAAGTTTAAATATCTGGGATCTATGATTAATAAGGAAGCAACTTGTGATGACGACATGAACCATCGCGTAAGCGTAGGGTGGATGAAGTGGCGGGAAAACTCCGCCATCTTCTGTGATCGAAAAATGCCCCCTAAGCTGAAAGGAAGGCTCTACACTTCAGTTGTACGTCCGGCGCTCACATACGGTTAACAATGCTGGACAATGCACAAAATGTATGAGAGCAAATTAACGGCAGCTGAGATGAAGATGCTTCGCATGACAGCGGGAGTAACAAAGTGTGACAGAATTAGAAGTGCAAAGATTCGAGGAAGCCTCCACGTAAAAGAAACCATCACAAGAAAGATAGAGCGCGACCGACTCAGTTGGTATTGCCATGTTCAAAGGAGAGATCCTTTGAACACCGTCCAAATGCGATATCAATCAACGTTCCAATTTCAACACGCAAAAAAGGCAGGCCGAAAAACAATTGGTGCAAACAAATGCAAAAACACCAGCATTTGATTGGCCTCAGCGATGAAGTAATCCCAAACCGGGAAGCCTGCCGCTACTTTCTGAGGTCAAACCGGCGGACCCCACAAGCGGACCAGTAGGAATGCAGTTAAGTGGGAAGGTTATGGTCATACACTTCTGACCATAACGACGCCGGAAAAAAGGAAAAGAAGACCCAGCTGGTGCTAAAAGGCATTCCCATCACGATATTTAAGGGAGCTAAGTATTTGGGAGTCATCTTAGATAGCAAGCTTCTTTGGTCAAAGTATGTTGAGTCAAAAACCACCAAAGCGCTGTCAGTTTTTTGGTAATACGAAGGTGCTTTTGGCAAAACATGGGGCTTATCGTCAAAAAAGGTCATCTGGATCTACATGTCAATGATAAGACCGATAATCTTGTATGCATCGGTTGTCTGGTGTAACTGGCTTACATGCAAACACGTCATGGCCTCTTTCACCAAACTGTTATGATGCCTATGATGAATCTTACACCCCTTGACATATATGTATATCAGAGGGTTCGCACTGAAAGCCCTTCCGAGGCAATGACACTTGCCATCCTATTGCGCTTTAATTTCACAGTCAAATTCCCATGGTGTCAGGACTGGCTCTGGCAAGATACTGAACCTATAATGGACTGTCTTCGCATTTTTACAGATAGCTCCAGAACTGGGCGGGGGTCCAGCGCGAGAGTTTTCTTTGAGCGCGAAAACATTATACTGCACCTCTCGTTAGGAAAATATGTATGTGTCTGTCTTTCAACCAGAGATATACGCAATCCTAATGGCCATGCACTATGTTGTGAAGAATAAGTGGAAGGGAAAACCATATGCAAGCTGCACTCAAAGCTGTGTCCAACCCTCTATCCAGCTCCAAATTAAAGCATGAACTCCAGACCTTTTTGAACAAAGACGGAAGAGTAAATTCACTAAGACTTGTATGGGTCCTAGGTATGGGTCACTCTGATAACCCAGGAAATGAGATCTCCGATGAACTCGTTAGATGTCAAAACCGACATCAACGATTGGGTCTTTAATGCACACGGTCGTGGATGGAGATAATATCCAGGATGCAGGATGACTAAGCCTGTACGCCCTGATGTCTGCAAGACGTCCGCAACATTCTTCTTTTGGCATCAGTGGGACGCCTGTGCTGCATACTGCGAGGTCGATGACACAGCAGAACAATTTCTCTGCGACTGTCCCGCCCTCACTCGCGCACGGTGGTGCAACCTTGTGGCCGACGTGGTGTGTTCCGAATCTCTTAGCTGAAGCTCCTCCTCACTTTTCTCCGGACAACGGGGAAAATGCAATAAAGAAAGCTCGTACAATGGACCAGTATATGCGTCTGAGTGCTCCAACAGATAGTAGAAGCCTCCAACAAAAACAAAAAAAACAGCAACATCAACATGTTCGATTCAGTTTGATGGATTTTGCAAATTACAACGATCCAGCTTTAATTTTTGAGGTAAAAGGTCTTTTTTCTTGGTCTTTTGGCAACTAATTCGAATGAATCTAGCCTCCTACTGAACTTACGGTTGATACTTTTTTACGTATTCCAGATATCCTTTGATTCTTTTAAAAATGTTGTGGTCTTATTAGCTGTACCTGTGCCATTTCATACACTTGATTATTTTAATAATTTCAAAACTGTCATATGACTGCATCGAATTATCTTAGCCAGAGCTAGAGCTGAAAACCCTTTTTTATTCAAGAACTCAATTTCACTTATTTGTTCATTGGAAAGCTGTTTAGCCGCTTTAACTACTATGCACCCAAGACGCAACTGAACTGGACTGATTTTTAACTGACGAGAAAAAAACATTAATGGTTTTGGGAAATTTCACGGTGGTAACTTTTTATGTCCACTTATGACCTGTGAAAAGACTCTCGAAAATACTTATAAAGTGTGGCCAGACCTTAAGCGGTCTCTCGTCTCTATCGTCTTTGTTATACATATGCTGTTCAAGGAATGAGTACACTCGAACAGTCAGCGATCAAAAAATCGGTCTACATGAAAAAATATTTCTTCGAATTTGCTAATTAAGCAATTTATGTATATATGTTAAGTGTGAGAATAATTGTGTACTTGATTGACAACTATTTTGAAATGCTAACGAAAAACACATGAAAAAGTTTTTTTTCCAAAATTTAGAATTACCATTTGCAATAAGTGTGAATACTCATCAACATTTTATCGGCTTTTATTTGAAATATATTTGAATTTATACCATTTTGATTAAAAGGCTGTTTGATAAAATCAACAATCAGCAATTTGTAGTATGATATACTCTCAAATACGTAAGAAAGCTAATTAGATTTTATGTTTATACATATGTCGCACAGGTCGATCAAAGTGAGTTTCTGATAGATCATCTTTTTAACTACCACGAAAACACAGTCGTTAAAGCATCTGATTTGAACAAAACAATCAATATCGATGCAATTTACCGCGTCAATGAGTGTCAAAATGGAAAAATTCCATGGCAACGCACTCGCATTGTAAACACGTACGATCGTGCGAATAACCGAGTCACCAGAAAGTATGAAATTCACTCATTTATATTTTTTTATCTTTCTTGTTCTCTTTTTGTAATTCGGATGACACAAACGCCTAAAATAGCATAACACATCAAGTGACGCAATGCAAGCACAGAATCTGTCGCCGATGCAGAGCCTGTGTAAGGTCAACCATTTCCGAAAAAAAGAAACTCTGTTTCGATTTCTTCGTGTTCCATTCGACTTTGGTCCGGAGAGCGGCGTCTGTAATTTCGTTTTCATGTTTTATCAACACACACTCTCGTACAGTTGCACACACATATCCACAGCCTTGTACCATATACCCACTTTTGTCAAACTGTTTTTTTTTCTTCTCTATATATTATATCCATATGTAATACACTGTTTGTATGTACAATTCGCCGCGTACTCTATTTCTCGCCCGTACATGTAATGAAAGTGGCCTTTCATCAAATGCGTTGAAAATGAGTGTTGAAATTATTTAATGCGTAATGTATTGGTTTTTTTTTTTGGCTGAAATTTCGTATCCTCGATTAGGATTTAGACAAACACCTTAACAGAGACTGGCATACAAATCCCTAAAACAACTACATATCCAAGTTTTTGATAAATGTTAACGGGGTAACTCCGTCTTCACCACCGCAGTCTCTAGAGTTCCCAAGATACTACCATACTACCTCTTTGAAACCATCGGTCTCTTGAGCCTACACTGATCGTAAGAAATATTGTCATTTACATACACACCCTTAAGCGTGTTGGTTAATTGAATTAACAAAGAAAAAAAAAAGAAACAACAAAAATGTTTTTTTTTCTGGCCGGCCTCATTTCGATTTTGTTTTTCACGCGCGCATTTCAATGACATTCCTATTAGTGTGCAAACTGCTTGCTTGCGTTTTCATATAAATGCCATCGTCTCAACAACAACACCACTCACGTTGCGCGCCGGTACTATCACCGGCGGCAATTACCATCGCGCCGATCTATCCAGCCTTCGATCACCCCTATCAGCGCGCACCCTCTCACCGGTTTAGGGAGACTCAGAAGCAGATGTGTACATAAAACAACATACATACGTATATTTGTAGGCATGTAGAACGTTTGTGCTAGATGTGTAGCAGCTGAAAAGTGTGTTCTGTTGTGCCGACATGCTACTACAATACCTTAGCTAGACTAGACGCACGTACGTACGTACTATTTGAAGACGCTTATATACATTCATGCCTAGGTAGAAATATCACTGACACCCTTAATTGACTTTGAAGCACCTTTTATGTACATATGTATGTGCCGTAAATATTTTCTTTTTCGGAAATAATTGTAAAAATATCCAATTTTGCGCTAGTCTTCTTTTTCCTATGCTGCTTGTTGAGCAACGTGGCATGGAACGCGTTGAACACAATGCTCTTTCTTGGAAACGGTGGTAGACTGTACAAACGATGGCTTGAACGTTGGATATTCCGCATCAGCATAATGGTAAGTGACACCTGTTACGAGCCATGTGTGAACTCTATAATTGTGATCATTAGAAAGAGAGAGATGCTCTCTTATTCTAAGAAGACATTCTATAATAGAAACAACTTCATTTCACTTTTATTTCATACCTATCCTAAGCTCGTGGCCTTGTTATCTATAAATACAATGTAAAAAATACGTTTTGCCTTGTGCTCAGGTCAGCATTTGTTTTGCATACCTACCTGCGGTGGGAGGCGAACACTGTGCCCGGAATATGCAGTTGAGACATTCTGTTCGAACGAGTCAGTTTCAGCGTTTGAATCATTCAAAGAATGTGTTCCGTGCGTTCATACACACATCCATAGAGTATCCTTTTTAAGCGGTTCTCCAGCGTTGGTCCAGATCAAAGCAATCATTCTCTTATTAAGAAAAACTATCAGTAATATAGTGGCCGAACACACCTACATACCTCTAAAGATCATCCTTAAAAAGGTTAGATCCAAATAGAGCACCTTTTGTTTTGTCTTTCCATTCATAGAGCAAGAGAAAAAACTAAGCAAAAAAGGTATGAAAAACGAATGCTTTGGCGAATTGCTCAATATGTAAAGTGCCGCACAAAAGTTACTTGGAAACGGAAACTAACGGGACAGAAACGATCCGAAACAACTATGTACCACCAACCTCTTTTCCAAAACGTGTTTTAAATGCTTTCAAGTAATAGGTCAAATTCGACTATACTCCTAGACTCCCCCTAACGAGATAAAATCAATGTCAAAAATTTACTATTTTCTAGAGTCGGCATAAGCATCGACCCCCGCCACATTTCAGTAGATAAATGGTTTGAATATGAACGAATGAGCGTGTGAATAGATGCAGAGAAGGAATTTAAACTTAACAATTCGTTTCCCAACTTCAACATCCATACTCTCCTTCATATGAATACTTATACTGATACTATGCTGGAAGAATTAGTAGTATACGAGTAGGTATTGTAGTTCTTGATTGCCTCACTCCATCTGTCCCATACGCATCGATTAAAAACTGTTCACTTCCCTGGTATAATCAAAAGCTGCGAACTTTTCAGAACGCAAGTAGGCAATCCTGGCTTTCATACCTCAATTCCAAATTCACTTAAATTTTTTTTTTTTTTAATTGGGTGCTAGTTCTAATAGATAGCATAAAGCACTGCGACCAGAGTGGGTCTATTGTGCCTGCTAGCCAATTAGACGAGGAGTTCCTCTACTTTGCTAATAAAGCTGAGGATGTCCCTCGTAGGAGCCGAGTTGATCCTCTCAGGAGTCATGATTTCTTTGATTCCTAAGATGGCAGAGGGCAGCACACTCGCATAGTATTGCTCTATAATTTCCTCGTTCTCTAGACAGAGGCAGACTACAGTGTCACGAAAGGTAGCTGACCAGTCTTCTGATATCCACTCTATTATATTTTAGAATATTGTTTGTTCAGGGGCCTTCGTTTGGTGGAGTCCTTGAACGCTGTTCCAAAAGTGCAGGTGTTGCGATTTTTCCCACTTGTCTAAGATAAAATTAATCTTTGACTTAGGGATTCCGCAGAAAGGTTCGGCACCTGTGTACCTTTCGCTAGAACCTTTCCTAGCGAGTTGGTCGGCGATTTCGTTGCCTTGAATGCCCTTGTGACTTGGCACCCACCAGAATTTGACCTTATTTCTTTTGCCTAGTTTTTGCAGGGCATCGTGGCATTCTTTGACGGATTTTGACTTCGTGGTATATTGACACCAAGGGATTACCAGTGCCTTAGTCGCCTTTGCAAGTTTGCTTTTGGTGTTGGAATTCCAGCTAAGTTTTCGATCAAGATCAATACCTAGATATTTGACTTCTTTTCAAAATCCAATGTTTGTACCATTTATAGAGACGGAGCAAGGTTGTATTTTCCTACTATTTGTAAACAGGACTAAAGTTGTCTTATTTGAGTTTATCGATAAATCCTCTCTGCTACACCAGTCAGAGATAACTTGAAGCGAAAGTGGCATGCGTTCACAGGTACAAGTTTCACTTTGTACAAATTCGCCCTGTAACAATAACTACAAGGTCATCTGCGCAACCGGTGACTTTATAAACGTGGTTGATTAATTCGTAGAGTAGGTCGTCGATGACTATCGACCAGAGAAGTGGTGAAAGGACTCTATCCTTTAGCTGTCACAGAGACCTCTCCGGATGTAGCTGATATAATAGTGCTCTCAATCATCATTGATTTTCTAATGTACCTCTAATATGAAGGTCTACCAGTATTTCCATTGTTTTTAGTAGGAAAGATGTTAGGCTGATAGGGCGATAGGATTTAAATTGTTGCTTTTCCAATCTTAGGGATGAAAACATGGTTGACTTCCTTCCAGATTTAAGGAATGTATTCCAAGTTGATACTTGACCTAAAGAGAGCTATCAGTGGTGCTAGAATGATGTCTAAGCCTATCTGGAGGAGAGCAGGAATGACACCGCCCTTACCTGGAGTTTTGTAGGGACCGAATATTAGCAAGGCTTTTGAGACGGTAATCAAGAAATCGCTACTAAAATGGGTTGAGCATAATAAGGTTCTTCCGGACAACCAGTTAGGTTTCAGGACGGGACATGACACTATTCATGCTGCGTCGAAACTGGTGTCCAACATCTAATGGAACAAAAACAAAAACCAATGCACAGGGGCCTGTCTAGTTGACGTTGCGAATGCCTTCGACACAGTGTGGCTAGATGGGCTTTTCTTAAAATTAGGCTGAATATGAACAAACCGCTATTATATATGATATGGGACATGTTAATAGGCAAGAAGTTCGTTGTAAAATATAGCAACGTTACTTCTAGCTGGACTGACCATATTCAAAACGTTTTACAACAAGGGGGCAGTAAATTCTCCTCTGCTTTTTAACAATTACACAAGTGATCTAGTTGGTTGCCTTAGTCACGCTTTGGCGTATGCATATGATCTAGTGGCACACAGATCTGGTAAAAAAAATGAAATCATCAATGCGCTCTTGCAATATGACTTCGATAAAATCAAAAGACACTGTGATGATTGGAAATTAAAAATCAATTTTCAAAAATCAGAAACAATTATTTTCAGAACACCATTGAACAGGACCTCTAGGGATACTAGGCGAAACTGGCGCAAATTGACCCTCATTGTACAACAAGAGCATTTGGCGACACGAAATATAATGAGATATCTTGGAATTTGGCTTGATCAATATTTATTGATCGAGCGGAGCGTAGCGGAGCGAGAGCAATCACCCACTTTTTGGCAATATAGTGGTCCGAAAACGATTTCGGACTAATCTTGTACGCACTAAATGTAGATATCGGCTATAACCACACATGTGTGCAGCATGTCATTCGATAGATCTAGGTCTGTATATGAGCCATAAATTATCAAATGAAATTGTTTGATTGAAAAATAGTGAGAAATAACGAAAAAGAAAAGTGCCATGCGGAGCGAGAGCAAGGTTAATAAAACAACAAATTTGCTCGCTCGATCAAAAATTTTCAGTAGCGGAGTTAAGCCCGCGCATACTGATCAGCCTAGTATTTCAATAGACACCTAGATGCTGCTCTTGCCAAGAAGGCTTTTGGTCTTACGAGAAGATTGTTTCAAAGCAGTCTTATTGACGCTAGGGTAAAAATCATGTGCTACATTACTACTCTTATAGTATAAGGCCAATTGTCGCCTATGGCTGTCCTGTGTTGTTCAATGTGGCTCCATTTGATATAGAAAATGTTCGCTTATACGAAAGGCAGTGTCTTCGATGTTGCCTAAGCTTATATCGAACGCCAGAGTCACAGTATGTCAAATACTATCCTAACAAGGTTCTGTACGATAAGGCTGAGTTGATTAGAATTGATAATTATCTTATTAAATTGACTCGGGGTCATATTACAAGAGCAATTATGAGCGATAATAGCCTGATCTTTGGGGCTTATTACCACTTACACCACGAGAAGACAAGACTGCCTGGCTTTATCCCACCCGAAGCATTTCTCTATTTAGATATTATGCGAGGGACCGGCGACTCGGATGTCGTCGCTCGGTCTGAGTACTTTCGGTACAGCACCACGGCTTCAATTCGGGATAAAGAAGACGCGATCAGACAAAAAAAAATTTTCGATGGCTGCATTCACAACTCACTCATGAAAGTGAAATCAATCCATAGGCGGAACGTATAAAATAGCGCCAACAACGATTCTTACCTTAAAAGGGTGTTCATCTCATTAATTATAGATTAGGAATATTTTAGGCTTAAGTTAAGCTTATTTATTTATCTAGTTAAGGTAGGTTAAGTTTAAAGTTAAGAAATGAATTATAGTGTCTTAGTTTTTTCTTAATATTTTCTTAGAGATATGCTATATGTTTCAAGCATTTTGTAAGTGAGAATATGAATAATAGAATAAAATGTGACTAGAAAAAAAAAAATAAAAAATTTTGTAGGGTTTAAATGAACCAAATGCCAATTTAACTCTATCAGGGCTGAAGAGTGTACCAGAGAGGCTATTTGTTCTACTATCGATGTAATTTGTGACGCTTATTAGAGCATCGTGAGGTGTTAGCTGGGAAGTAGAACCAGGCAAATGTACCTTAAGCAAAGCCTCCAAGTTTTCCTGTGATTGACAGTAAAATCGCCATCCGATTTGCGAAGCAACCCGTGTCCATTTGTGTCCTCCTGGGATAGGATTTTATAGAGTCGGGCTTCGGTTGGTAATGAATCTATACTTTCGCAATGTTTCCTGCAAGACCTTCTCTTGGATTTCCTCAATTCGAGGTTGTAACAGAAATCTCACCTATTTCCTCACAGTTCCGAGCTGTGCATTCCACCAAGGTACGCACAGCTTGTGTGTACTTATCTTGGGTGCATAGCTGTTTTTGATGGATGAGACGAGTGCTTCGTTTAATTGATCATTTATTAATGTCAAAAATATTGTACTTGACGGTTTTCCTTCGTTTTCTTATTGTTTCATCCTCTAACTCTAAGACAATATCTAATCTCTTTGCGTCCTTTTTCAGTCAGTCATACAGAAATTATATTCGCGAACCCGAATACGATTTCTTCCTTTATTTAAATACCTACAGCCACACTACCTTTGCCGCGGTAAGTTTACAAAATTAACGTACCGAAAACAACTACTCTACTGGTTCCAATGGATTGCAAGCAATCGTCTTAAAAAGTGTGTCAATATGCTTTCTTAGCTCATGTCCTATCTCAGCGTTCTCTATCCACTCAATTTTTGCTAAGCTGTGGTAAGATTCGTATATCTGTCCCATCCATAAAAAGGGGGACAAAAGCGAAATTGTTAACTGTCGTCCGATTGCCAAACTCTTCACAATTCCTAAGTTGTTTCAGATAATAATCTACGATTCCTTGTACCGTCACTGCAGATTGATATTTTCCCCTCAATAATAAGAGTTTTTAAAGACCAATCTACTACCATCAATCTCACCATCAATCCATCATCTCACAAGCACAAATTTTTTTTTTGTTCGTCTATTTCCTATCCCATTAACGCTACTTCGGGTGTCCCACAAGGTTGTTAATTGATTTTTTACTGTTAACGATTCCTGCAATTTTATCGAATGCGGATGATATGAAAATCATAAAAACGATGGAATTTCTCTGTAGCAGGATTTTAATTCGTTTTACATTTGATAGAAAACTTCTTATGAGTAGAATTATATCAGTAAATGCCAGGCAATTACTTTCTCTCGTAAACAGGTTCTCTTACGCCCAAGAGACTATGCTTTAATGAAGCAATATCTCGGGCTAGCATAATACGATATCTTAGTATCATTTGTGAAGGCCTATGCGGATGATGTTGCTGTTCTCTCTGTCGGCTCATGTTTAGCGAATGTCTGTCTCAAAGCACAGTCACATTTCCATGGCGTCAGGACTGGCTTTGGTCAGACACTGAACCTGGAATGATATGTCTTCGCATTTTCACAGATTGCTCCAGGACTGGGCAGGGATCCGGCGGTGGAGTTTTCTTTGAGCACGAAAACATTCGACTGCACTTCTCGTTAGGAAAATAAGCGTCTGTCTTCCAAGCGGAGATTTACGCAATCCTAATGGCCATGCACTCTGTTGTGAAGAATAAGTGGAAGGGAAAACCATATGCGTCTGCAGTGACAGCCAAGCTGCACTCAAAGCTGTGTCCAACCCTCTATCCAGCTCCAAATTAATGCATGAACTCCAGACCTTTTTGAACAAAGACGGAAGACTAAATTCACTTAGGCTTGTATGGGTCCCAGGTCACTCTGGAATCCCAGGAAACGAGATCTCCGATGAACTCGCTAGAAGAGGCTCAGAGGATAGTTTCTCAGGACCTGAACCCGCCTTTGGTCTACCTGCTTCCACGGTCAAATCTGACATCAATGACTGGGTCTTTAACGTACACAGTCGCAGATGGAGGGAATATCCAGGATGCAGGATGACTAAGCGCGTACGCCCTGATGTCTGCAAAAAGTCCGCAACATTTTTTATCTTTAAGCAGAAATGATTGCAGAAGGCTAACGGGCGTCATTACTATTCTGGTTATTCATGTTTTAATAGAGTCGCAAATGATCAAATTTATCTTTACGTGCAAGAAACTTATTAATGCATCTCATACAATGTTTTCAAGGTTGCTTGACTGTAGCGACATAAAAACTCTATTTTTTTTTATAGTTTCCCAGAAAACACTTAGGAATTTATACATGCACATACACCTAGTATGTAAATACGTACATACGTATATTTATGATTGCCTTTTTGACGCTGGTTCTCATTAATTAAGTGGCATTACTAACAGTGTAGACAGACAGCTTGATCTGGTATTTTCCTCGGACCAATGCTTCACACTTTCCATGTTTCCCCCCCCCATGGCTCACAAAATACGAGGGTGAAGTGAAAACTTCTCGAGCTGACAAAAAAAGATTCCGATTTAAAATTGAAAAATGGTTTTATTTTACTATAAAATCTCCCTTGACTTCAAAACACTTGATTCAGCGTTTAGCCAACATCAGTATTCCTTCCCGGAAATGAGAGTCTGGAAGGTTGTGAAAATATTAATCTACGGCCCTCTCAACTTTTTCATTGGATGCGAAGCGCTTCCCAGAAACAGATATTTTTACGCTTGGGAAGTAGGGAGGATGACCGAGCAAATCGCCTGTAGTTTTTCCATCACTATTTTTTTCTTCTTCAAGCCAGGCCTCATACGTACAGCTGATTAAGAAGTTTGGAGTAATATTCGGCTGTAACAGTTCTGCCTTTTCCATAGTAATCCCTTTCGCATCCCAAAACACGCTGGCCATGACCTTCCGACTTTGCTTTCTTTGGCGCTGAACCACCGGCTTCCACCCACTGCTTGGGCTACTGTTTCGTTTCTGGCGGGTAGTGGTGATCCGTCTGGTGACCGGTCAAACTAGATTACACATTTGACCGTTATTTGGCAAATACGGCACCCGTTTTGTACAGACCTTTCTTCCTCTTAACCTTTCCACCTTTTTACGGTTGACATTGAAGGAGCAGAATCCCGAATGAATTTCCTTAGGGGTTAATCTATCTACAACGAAAAATTGTATGATCCACTCTGGAAATCTACATTTTTGCTGATCAGACCGCATCACTGTATCAGGTCGGGAACCTATCACCTTATCTAAGTAATGCGTTCACTTCGTAAGTTGTTCTATAAACAGCACTCTGTGACTCTCGGAACCTCCCTATCTTCCTTCAAAAGGTGGACCCCACGCATCATGGCATGATTTGCGACGTCTCTCCCACTTTATTAACTGAATTTAAGTATTCACGGCTCGCGGTCCGAATTGAATACATTCTATTTGAAAAACTGAAGGAAAAACTTAGCTCATCATTCACTAGAAGAACTTTTACATTTTATCCTTACATAAAAAAGACCCTAAGAACTAAATGTCCAAAAACTCACCAATTGTTGAACTCTCATGCATACCGAAGCTTCCGCATTTGTTAACCTGTTCATTCTCCAAACCAACATACCATTGAACTCTCAGAACTCTTCACTTCCACCCTTGATTCATAGCTTGGCAGTCAAGATCGGCAATTCAATGTCATCTTCAAATGTTTTGTATCCGATTCCTTTACGGCCATACGTTATCGTACGGCAGTCATCAGCCCCCTCATTATTATTGTGCCCCTCAACGATGTTGACTTCTTATTTCAAAACTCTAGTTTGAGCATTTAACCCTTTCGATCCGGGTGGGACATACATACCTTCAGACGAATTTCATCTCTCACCAATTCGCATCGTTGATTTGAACGACTTTTCAGTCTGTTTCAAAAAAATCATTAAATTCAATGTCAATTAAGCCATTACATATTCGCGTATTACAAGAGCTGCCAGAACCTACATACATATATAATATGTGGCGAACCCATCCCTTTTCCATCCATCTTTATCATGGGATGTGGGTGTAATCTGAGACACACAACTGAACTTTCGGTATCGCATTCACAGTATTATTAGCAGAGACAACTCCGCGCTTGGTTTCGTAGGTGGTCAAAAGAATCATGACTAAATCACGAAATGCACATGAACGTATGAAATCCATATACTCGAAAAATGTTTTTTTTTTTTTTTTAATGCGCGCCAAATAACCGAGCTGCAGATGAATCCCGATATCTAGTTACTCGTATGTTCTATATTTAGATATATATTTGTATGTTGTGTCTGTTACTCCTAAGCTGACATTGCGATATGTGAGGCGTGATCGGGACAGACTATCGGGTCGCCAAAGTTGAGATTTGTAGAAAAAGGAACTACTTTATTCATCAAAGTATGCAGTCATATTGTCTATACACTTTAGGTATTAAAGTCCGGCTTGTTCCGGGCGGTGGTAGAAAAAGCCTGGCAGTTGAGTCATTTTATCCCTGGACAGCCAGTTTCACAGCATTCCCGGAACAAAATTGTTTTCCTAATGAAAAGGTATCCAACTCAAAAGAAAGAAGTGCCAGCCGAAGAGGGCTAGATCTGGTGAATATGGAGGATGGGGAAGAAGTTTTAACCCTAATTACTGTAGCTTCGCCACAATCGTGTGGCCAATCTAGGCTGTTTTGCATTATTTCAAAGCATACAAAAGAGTGGATTCGATTCTTACCATATTCTAATCACCACTGAAATCAAAAGATGAATCCAAATTCTCAGAAGCGGAACGCAGGAATATCTGAAAAAAAAAAAAAAACCTTTAAAGTTTAAAGGTTGAACTTTTTATCCAACGTCAATACCAGGACAAAATCAATAACCGGTTTACCCTGCTAACGACAAAGCAATCCAGTTAGAAGCAGTCTAAAGTCTAAAGAAAATCAAATTAGGATATTGAGAAGCCCCCAAAGTAAAGCCTTGGTTCGTTGAACAAAAAGTAAAAGCCTGTAATGTTCTAAGACTTCAAGAATTGGAAAATAGCGAAAAGATCACGCGATATCAGCCCTACGAAAGGCAGTCAACCATTTCCTTTGGGATGAAACACGACAATGGCATAGGAAAAAGTTTGTTAAAATTTAGGAAAAATGTGCAGCTAAAAACACGAAAGTAATATATGAAACGACTAAACGCTGTACGAAGAGAATACCAGAGCTGATCAGGAATTATATGCGATAATGGAGAGGTGAGGAGAGAGGAGACGTTTCGACGGACTGCTTAATGTACATGAAGAGCAAGCAGCATTGGAAAATCCCAGTAGGATTTCAGGTAGAACTGTCAAGCATCAAGGAATTAAAGAAAGCAATCCATCGATTTATAAACAAGTCCGGAGCAGACCTAATACCATCGGAATTAATAAAATATACAGAAGAAGAAGAACAGAGACGTTACGTGGGCTCATCGTAATTATTTGCAACGATGAAACTATCAAGGGTGACCGAACACAGTGCAACAATTAACGAGGAATATCGCTGCCACTGTCAAATATTTTCTTAAAGAAACTGGCAACATACGCTAAGGAAGTAATTTGAGACTGGCAGTGCGACTTCAGGAGGAACCGCTCGACAAGTGAGCAGATTTTCACTATACGACAGCTTTCAGAAAAGAAATTGAATTTCCACGAAATGGCCCACCAAATATTCGTAGATTTTAAAAAGGACAAATTTGTATCACGTCCTTGTAAGGCTGGGAAAGGTGGTGCCTAAAGGGAAACAAGCGACGAGTTGAAATAGGGAACGCTTTATCTGAAACATTCGATTAGGAAGATTAATACAAGCAGACGTTTTGTCACTTCTTTTTAATTTTGTACTGGAATACGTAATTTCGCTGCACGAAAATAAGGGGGGAATAATCCTTTGACCTGTTGATCTGAACCTGTTGGGACAGAATGAGGAAACAGATAAAAAAATGCAGAAAGTCTAATAATCACAAGAAAGGAAGTAGGCTGACCGCTAATCGACTTAGTTCAATTCAAACCTCGAACCTGATTGTACCTGATAAACGCTTTAAAAAATGGACGGGTTCAAATATCTTCGCTTCTTCGCGAAGAAGGGATTATTTAAAAGAACTCTTTTGTCCGGGAATGTCAAAATTCGTATTTACTTGGTGAAACTTGGTCTCTGACTAGGAAGGGAAGCTTTGAAAATAAGATCTTAAGAATAATCGATGGTGGAAAGCAAATTGAAGGAACAGAGGAATGGAAAAACTACACATTCAGGAATTCGAAGAACTCCCGCATTGCCCGAATAATAAAATAGCGAAGACTTAGATGGGCAGGTCACATTAAACGAATGACCGAGAATAATGAGTGGACAACCCGAGGGAAAATGATTGCCAGGACAATATAAGGATGAATCTAGAAGAAATTCTTATAAAGTGATTCGAAGAGACCGACTCAACGCTACACGAGGAGGGGGAGTTGCGATCTTTATTAGAAATAACTTTAAATATAAAGGTATACCATATATAGCAGTGAAGTGCGGAGGTTCCAGGTGCTAGAGGCATGTATTGTGTGCATTCCTCTCCGAAATGGAAAGAGAATGTTCAGGTGCATCAGCCTATGCACCTGAAGCACCTCAACCCAACGTTTTCATCGCAGAGCTCGAGACATTTTTTCGATCTCTGCGCTTAAATTCGGTAGAAAACTTCTACATTCTGGCCAGTGATTTAAATGCCAAACATAGTGATTGGGGAAATAATATTCCCAACACTAGGGAGAGCCTACTAAGCCCTTGGTGGGTATCTTCGCAGTCCGTCGTATCCTAGAAGCGGCTCCTATCTGGATCTCATGCTGCTTGACTCTCGACTGAGACTGAAACGAATGGTCTACTAACTGTCTACGGACCTTCGTATACGACAGTGACCATTGCGGACTAAGCGCCGTAATCAAATTACCAGACGAATTCGCGGAAATGGCAGAGTACGTCCAAACGTGCCCCTATGATTACAGTAAGGCGCGCTGGCCACGCTTTGCTAATTCCCTGACGAGAGCACTCAATTCGTGCGCTTCCTTTCCGCCATCCAATAGGAACCTGTCAAACTACGAGATTGACAGGTACATCAAACAAATGGATGATACCATTAAACAGACAATGAACAATACGAACCACGCCAACGACAGCACGATACCACTCAAACTAGACTCAAACTCTTGTACAGGCGGTTTACCAACCGACAAAACTCGGAGGTCAGGACACTGAAGTCACTGTTTAAAAATCACCAACAGTTGATCAAAGAGAATTACAGAATATCTGTAAATTTGCATTGGAACAATAGAATTCGTGCTGTTAAATCCAACAGCACGAGTATGTTCCCGTAAATAAATAAAGTATTTCGGAGAAACAATTAGAATGACATTCAGGATCTAAAGCTTCCGAGAACGTCAGACAATGAACGCTTGTTACGAACAGTCAGCATCGATCCAGAGAGCACCGTCTTGGATGATGATTTCTTCGTGACCGAGGATCCAGGAGAAGGTGGCGACAGTGGGAGCTGTATTTCAGGAAGTGTATACGGTGAATGACAGCATTCGCCCAAACTGCGACCTGGAAAACAGAGTCCTACTTCATCACTTCTACCTTCAAAATGATATCGATCATTGGCGATTAGAGAATCTTGGTTTTATCTGGTTCAATGACGATCTTATGGCAAACAATGCCGTCGCCAGTGAAGGGGCTAACACCCTGTTCATTTCGACGGAGGATCTCCAGATGATCTTCATGTCATTGAAAAGAAAAAAATCCGCGGGAACCGATAGAATATCTAATGTTGTGCTCAGGCACCTCCCACCAGTGGCTGTAGAGATGTACGTCATCCTGTTCAACAATGCACTAAATAATGCATATTATCCAGTGCACTGGAAGACAGTGGTGGTGCAGCCGATCCCCAAGAGGGGAAAGACGCCTCTAAGCCGCAAATCTCCGGTCAATAAGTCTCCTTCCGAGTATCAGCAAGGTCTTCGAGAAGGTGGTTCGTAGAGCCCTGTCTAAATGGGTTGAGAACAATAAAATCATTCCGTATAACCAACTCGGTTTCAAAGCGAGGCATGGCACTATTCATGCCGCGTGGAAGCTCGTATCGGATATCCAGTTTAACAAGCGCCTGTCCGATTGACATGGAAAAAGCTTTCGACACCGTATGGTTAGAAGGACAAGCTCAGTCGGTTGGTCATAAGTAAACCACTGCTATATATGATTTTTGATATGTTAACCGGTAGAAAGTACGTTCTGAAAATTGCCAACGTGACTTCTACCCAAACATTTGATATTAACAACGGACTGCAACAGGGTACGATGAACTCGCCGAGACTTTTCAGCATTTACTTCAGTGATCTAATAGCTTCTCTTCACCATTCAATAGCATACGCGAACGATTTAATAGCGTACAGATCAGGTTCAACAATCAACGTCATTGTTACTCTTCTGTAGAGTGACTTCGAAAAAATTCAGCAATATTGTGATGACTGGAAGCTGAAGATCAATTTCCAAAAATCAGAATCTATTTTATTCAGAACGCATCTGTCTAGGTTCTCTCAGGACACTAGAAAAAATTGGCGCAGGTTTCCAATTTTTGGACCGGACGGGCGTCCACTGGCGAGACAAAGTGTACTCAGATACCTTGGGATCGTGCTGGATCAGTATATCAGTATCTATATTTTCACAAACATGTAGATGCTGCTCTGGCAAGGGCCCGGGGCGCTTTCGCTCTGACAAGATGCCTGTTTCATAGCAGCCAACTTGATTCCAGGGTGAAGGTTATCTGCTACATTGCCTTAATCAGGCCCATGGTTGCCTATGGATGTCCCGTGCAATGTGAGAGCCAGCCTAATGGAAAAAAATCGACACCTGAATCTGAGTACACGAAATTTTACCCGAATGAGGTCCTATACAATAGGGCCAGGATGGATTTTACGGGTGGACAATTTTCTGATAAAACTGATTCGAAGCAACGTTGCAAGGGCAATGACTTCGGTCAATAACTTGATCTCCGGGGCTTACTACCCCAACTACTTGTACCACGAGCGGGTGCGACTTAACGGGCATATTAGACCAATGTGGGCTAATCCAAGATAGGTTGGCGGTACCGCAATTCCGTGGAACGACGGTTCCTCTACGAACGTGATGTCGCGCTCCGCGAGCCCGAGCGCCTCAGGTTCAGTAGGTCGAATTCACACCGAGATCGAGAGGACGTCGTCCGACAGTATTAACGTTTTTGGTGGTTGGAGCGGACTATGTCAGTGGAAAATTTTTATAGGTCAGCCTCTTTTAAGGCAAAGCCCGCCAAACACCAGTGGCAGGCTTACATAGGTTATTGTAGCTTAGGGTAGGTTAGGGTAGGCTAGGGTGGTGGGTAGGTTTAGTTAATTTTAGTTTCAAATACAAAAAAAAACAACGAAAAGGAAAAAAAAACAAAAAATATATATACATACATGTATTGTACATATGTATGTATAAAAAAAACACAAAAAGAACAAGACAACAAAAAAATTATAAGGCTAGGGTAGGTTAAGCTAGTTTTTAGATAGGTATAAGTTTTATATACAAAAAAATGTAATCTGATGCTAAGTTTAAAAAAAAATAAAAATTTTCTTAGTTTTGAATTATTTTAATAATAATATTATAATTTTTTGTAAGGTTAGTTAAGCTAGTTTAATCATTTTTGTCCAGCGTAAAATAGTTTTAAGAAATGGATATTAAAAATGAATTAAAAAAAAAAAAAAAAAAAATTAACCTAGAAGAGATGAAAGAGGGAAACACGGTGGGAACACCACAGAGAGGCTTGGCGAAGGGTTGTCAATGAGGCTCTGAACTTTCGAGTTCCAAATGGTTGGTTATTATAATAATAATTATTTCATCTAGTTGGTTGCAGTATATTTGTGCTGCGGTCGTTGAGACAGGGTTTATGAAATCATGGATCACGCCTGCGCTAGACCATCAACCACTCACCATAAGTTTCTGAATATTACTCTTTGAAATGTGTTTTTATGATTTATCCTTGTCCAACCACTATGTCGAGCGCTTGCGATTATTATGTTGGGTACATTTCCCAGTACAGAGTCAACTCAATTCAAAAATGGATCAGATTTATGATGGGCAAACATCAAGCAAGCTTCCAAATGACTTTACCGATTGGAGCTAAATGAGTTAATATTATCTGCTTGCAACACTCCACTTCAACGACAATTAATAGGCACTCTTAGATGGTTCGGTGACCTTGAGGTAGTCATTATTGCCTTTTGCTTCGGAACGCGTTAAATTTGGCGAATCAATTTGATACTGTTTGCTGCGCAGTAACATCAGAGCCGAATACACCGCGCGTTCTGCGATGCTGCAGTTCTACGTAAGAACTCATATCAAAATAATGTGAAGCCGTTAAATTTTCAACAAAATAATTTTTTAATAATTTTTGGAGCTTACAGTGATTTCTTTAAACAAGCGAGATGTTAGGTATTGAGTAACTGAAGTTGCAGTATTATTAACTACAAATTTCATCCCTGCCAACCTAATACGAATACGCCGTTAAAAGGATTCGGTTTTTGATATTATTTATTTGTTTAGCTGTCTCAAATCGTTTCTTTTCGCCAACATGTATCATATACCCGTCCATAGAAAATGATTCCAACGAGTTGTCTGCATGAGTCCACCTGCTGTGTCATGGTATTTTCCACTTATGATAAACAGTCATCAGCTGTATAAGATATCGCATCAACATCTCGTCGATCGTACGTCTCTAATGAGCTTCGCACCTAACACAATTTCAACGTCACGTCGTTGTTAGTCCAATGAACTATAGAAAATATGTGCATACATAATGGATGTACAAGTATGTATCTAGAAAAATATTAGCGAATTAAACCTTATCACGAACTTCATTAGATATTTGCTCGGCTTCGAAAATACCGTAGCGTATACGCAGATTTTTGTTTGTTAAGTTGCTTTGCATAATGTGTTAGCTTGTATAAGGCGGCCCTTTGTTGTACATTTTTGGATTAGCTGGTTTGTGAGTTACCTTTAGTCTAGCACTCATTTTGCAAATATCTTTTTAATGTACATATTCTGTAAGTGTATCAGAAGATACTGTTAAAAGCTTGCACCTTAGCATCAAAATTGTTAAATATTTTCGCAAGCTTGCGAAATGAATTAAAAACATACAAATCAAACGCATCCACACATTGAAAACGATTGGAGGTCAGAACAAGTTTTTTTTTCTTTTATGACTAAAGTCTCTCATCACTTTATATTGTACGTCTTGGCCAATGTTTGTATATAAATCCATATCAGCGTGTAGCAAACATTCTTCATTATTTATTTATGACATTGCAACTTAATGACGTCTTTTCTTTTGAGCTTAACGGCGCGGCAGCAACTGGCGGGAAGAACCTACAGTTCAACAAAATGAAAACAAAAACACGCTATGATACGATAAATCAGTTCGTACAGTCAAAAGCTTATTTTAGATAAGTTTATCAAACGGGTGTAAAACCGAATATTGATTTATGACGAAGTGTGTATCCATACTAGCCCTATATATTCGTACACTTAATAAGCTAACGTTTCGTTCCTATTTTGATTTTGTACATACACATGTACATATGTACATGCATATAATATATCGGACATAAATTGGATTAGGCAGTGCCAATATTACCAAGCAGTGAATTGATATTCATGCATGTTACATTTGATTTGAATTCGTAAGATTTCATTCAATTATATCACTAAGATTTGTGTTTTTTGTCTTATTTTAGAATGCGATTCAACCGCGACACGTGCATACATACTATACACACAGTGCGTGAAGTAAGTATTTGCACAGCTTGTTCTTTAGTGATTTATAAAGATATACGGACAAAAACTCCACTTACAATACTAAATTTATTAAAATTGATTCCATTCACTAAAAGAAAAGGCAAAACAAAGGTTAAAAAAATTCCAGATTGTTCAATAAGTATTGTCGTCCGATAGGAAAAACACAATTTTGTGGTTTGAAATATATTTTTATTCAATACCATTTTTCTGAACTTCAATATATGTATATGTTCCTCTGATCTTCTACCTATACAATAGTTTATGGATATCATCCCTGAAGTGAGACTCCGGAAGACTGTTAATACGTTTCCACGGAGAACATAAGCTCTTCGTTTAATGAAAATTCTTTTCCTCACATATACTAGGGCTGATCCAAAAATAATGACAATGAAAATAAAACACGGTGATTATAGTTAAAAATATGATTTATTTTTATACAATACATTCTCAATAAATTTTGTCTACCTGTTTTCTACACCCTTACCTCTTCCAAATAGCGGCCACAACTTCGTAATCTTCTTCAAATTTCTTGCCTCTGATGTGTTCCTTGAGGAAAGAGGAAGATGTACCTGGAAGCTAGATCTGGTAAATAGGGCGGGTGTTTGATTGGTTCTTTTTCCTTTAATGACCCCCGAAATCTTCTTATTTGGTTTGCATAGAGGCCCCCCTTTTCCAAATATTCCACCATATTTATCCTTCAGTGTCCCAAAAAAACGAATACCATAACCTTTCCCGCCGAACTTGACCTTTGAATTGAGGAGGCTGGCTTCCATATCATCGATTGCTGTTTGGTGTAAGGATCAAAATTGTCAGTCCAGGTCTCGTGTCACGTAACGACACAAAAACATTTCCTAAGCTGATTGGAACTTTTGGAGATTTACCCTAGAAAGGTCGACTCGTTTTTTCCTTCTGCCCGTCGGTTAACATTCTCGATACCCAACGCGCAGAGGCCTATTCCAATTTGATCGCAAGGATTTTTTGAACGCTGCCATATGAAATTCCCGTGACCTCAGCTACATATATGCCTGATGATCATCTAGTCAGCGCAACATTTTCGACTTTGTTTACGGTTACTCCACTGAGGGACGTGGGTGGGCATCCCTGAACAATGTTCTGTTCAGCTTATACTCCTTGGCTCAGCTTGCTACTGTGGAATATGGAGGAACAGAGTTCCCAATGTTTTCACCAGTCGCTGTGTGTGTCTTGGCAGACTGTTTTTTCAGCAGAGATATTGGTGAAAACTCTAGTTTCTTTTTTCTCCATTTTGATGTTATTCCGTCCGTATTCAAAGGAATGTACCTCTTAGGAATCGCGGTCTAGTTATATGATTTTTTTACCTAGTGGGTAACAAAGGAAAAAATATTTGGATTTTTATGCGAACTGGAAATAACCGATTATCATTACTTTTGGATCACCCTTCATATTTTTTGAGATATGAACGAAGTTTGGCGAATGGGGTGAATGTTACAACAGTTCAACGTTATCGTGGTGAACAATTTTAATTGGTGGTAATCCACAAACAAAATTCCTTTATAAATCCAGAAAATTGGTGTTGAAACCCTCTTGGCCGAAGTACCGAGGTTTGCCTCTAGCGAATGCGGCACCCATTTTGTACACATCTTTCTGTTAATCAGAACTTCAGTCAAAATATTGTTCATCTCACAGCCTGGTGAGATGCCTAGAACTTCTACTAAATCTCTCACAGTTGACCGACGATCTTTCATGTTCCTATCCTTAATTTTTGCTGTTTTTTCTGGTGTACTTTTTGGACGCTCTTCACGTGGATTCCCTTCAAGACTTGTATGACCATTTTTAAATGCAGCAACCCATCTTTCTATTTTTTGGATCGAAGGTGAAGAGTACTTATAGACTTTTAACGTATAAAAAACATAAATGTGTTTTGATCCTACACTTTCCAAAAATAAGAATTTTACTACTTCACGATATTCAAGTTTTATCATTGCACAAAACTACTGTGACACGTCAACTTCGAATGGCTGGAACAAAAAACTACGTACGTGCGAATGGCTTACTTCGAATGGCTGGAACTACGTACGTGGGAATGACTTAACAGATCTACATAAAACTTTTCACATGCTTATAAAGAAGTAGTACAATTAAAAAATAAAAAGATGAAAGTAAACCAAACAACAAAACTTATTGAACAACCTAGTATTTGCACGATGTGACCCTTTCGTTGACTGCTGAATTTTTAATATTTGTGTCAAAAATTTAACGGATTTTGGAGCCTCGTTCTTTTTTTTTTTGTCCTATTTAGAGTTCTCTTTGCATTGATCGCAATAACTTAGTTCAAAGCTCTGACCAAATAGGCATTTCAAGGGACTTTTTTCCAACACGATGATGATGCCAAATATTCTGCATGAGTTACCAAGCAATGGTTGTTACAGTATGTGATTTTTTAGGCCTTTGGTTGTAAAAAAAAGTAAGTTGGCTGTTATCTCCAATACAGCATTATTGGCTGGCTAACAGCACGTGAAATGTGTCATCCGGCATGACGAGACACATATTGGTTCATCGATTTAAGTGCCGCGTGACATACATATAGCGCCGTCTTTCTGAAACCACATCTCGATCAGGTTCAGCTTGTGCATTTTGGGTAAAAGAAATTGTAATAATAAAACTATAGCGAGCTCCATTGATGATAACGTTGTTCTCACGAATACATTGGAACCTCTTGAGGTTGTTCATCGGATCAAATATGGCAATTTTGCCATATGTATCACCCTGCCCATTTAACCAGAAATGAGCTTCGTTGACAATTTTCCGATAAAAAAGCGGATCTTCCTGCAACTTTACAAGGCCCACTCGTAGGCTGTGGAAGGTCGTTCGGCTTAAGTTCTTACACGAGCTGTATCTAGTAAGGTTTCAGGCTAAAATTTATCCAATCCTCCACGTAGTCGAATAACACCGTCCCAATTTCTGCGAACGGCGACAAATGGACCGTAAAATGGTCAAAGTGCGCAAAAATCATTTTCCACAGAGCACGATTTTGGATAACCAAATTCAATAATATGTAATATGTATGTAATATGTTCGGTGTAAGTCTTTCCGTGATGAAATGGCAATGCTAGCTGAGGATGGTTGACTTTAATTCATGTCACAAATCGCAGGTGAGCTGTCATAAATAGAATATTATAAAATCAAACATCGATAAGATCACCCTTATAAAATCCTTTATCAGACACAAACCCCATGGAAAACGTATGGAGTATTTCAAATAGAAAAATAAAATAATAAAAAATCCCTGGCAAAAGTAACTTTGAAACAGTACTTGTGTGTGAAAGGGGTAAAAGAAGTCCGAAAATCATTCACGAACATATCGACTCTAAGATTGCAGACCATCTTCAAAGCAAGTGGGATGCACATAAGATGTTAATTAAACTTGAATTTTATTTTATTTTCTTTTCTGCAAATATTTTTCTTACCCACTGTATGTACATATGATACACGTTTTTAAGCGCAAAACCGAAGCAATGCATTTTTTCCTTCTTTCAAAATGTTTGTATCTAGTAAAACGCGTTCCTACAATTCAATTAGTTTGACTCTCTCTAGAATATTTTTTGTCAAAATAATAAAATTTCCAGTGACACTTTTATGTTCCATCGAGTTGAGTCTATCCGGTATTTTCAAAAAGACCTTCAGTCTTGTGAGAAGGTGAATATGTAAACATTGTTTTGGATCGTATGGATCATTTGATTTTGCGTTGTGAAACAATTCGTTTTGCCCGCCTTTGTCTGTTCGTTGTCATTTTCCTGTTTTTCTTTTCTCACCCGCTTAACGAACTGAATTGATCAGCTCTATACATGAAGGTCATGGTCGTTCATGAATTATATGATAAATTATTATATTTGGATGTATAGGATTCATTGATCTTACGTGCTCTTGTCAGGTAATTTTCGATTCGAAAATTCGCTTTAGAAATTGTATTAGAGTTATGCTGTATTTTATTCTTTACCTCCAGACAGATGTAATACGATGAGTGATAAATTGCTTCCTCTGATTTTGAAAATGCTCTTAGCCACTTGCTTTGATAATTCCCGCACGTTACCTGCACAAATCAACGGAAAAAAGAACTGGAAGCTTAAAATATAGAGGAAAGATTGGAAACATTAAGAAATAATGGGTTTCAGTCATATGATGGTAGGATCATATATCTAAGATATAACGCTTCAATGGCGTTACCATTTTAGAAACTTAGTTTCCAAACTACCATTCTATGCGCAAACTTAGAGGGCACTTGCCCTATATTACGCTCGATATAATCTGAGAACGCTTTTCACCACATTGTTGATCATTATGCGTTTTCTATGCAAGAAGCAGAGACATCGAGACGTATAGGAAGACTACACACTGAAGAGAAAATTGCATCCGTTTAGGAAAGTATTAAACAGGATCCAAATGTGTCGATGACGTCGTTCACAACAGCTTCGTCTTTCTCCGTCCACTTACGGTATATTTTACGCAAATATCTTGATTTGTAGGATTACAAGATCTAGCAAAAATTAAAACTATCGTTTCCGTCGAAATTTCGATAAAAGAGCCCAAATCAACTGGCATTGGATCCGCTGTTTTAACGAAAAGTTCTGATCATGAGGCTCCTTTTTGTCTCAATGGGAATGACAATAAGCAAAATTGTCGTATTTGGAGCGAAGATAATCGTCATGCGATTATCGAAACGTCGTTAAATTCGAAAAATGCCCAGTTTGGGCTGGTGATGTCATCGTACCATTTTTTTTTCCAAAAATTGTGCTAATTAGCGTGTGATCACTGAGTGGATTACCAGAGACATTTTGAAAGTTGTAAAGGTAGGAATAGACTCTATCGCAGGTGGAAAAAGTAATTGAGTCAAGTAAACAAAAAAGTAAATAAATGAAAAGACCAATATTACAAATTTGAGGGAGTAAAATGTGACGTTAAAAGAACTTGGTATCAAAACACTATTACATATCATATATTATGTAGGAGACCATATTATGTAGGTAGAGAACCCCATATCTCCAATAAATATCGGGAAGGCATCTGGGGTTGACGGCATTTGAAAATAGAAATAAATATCTTTGCTCCTTTAATTACAAAAATTGATACCTCGTCAGACCTAAGAAATCTCAAGCAAGTAAGTTTGACGAATTACGAATCACAGACCTATAATAATATTTTCAACAGCTGAGAAGATATTAGTACGAGTTATGGTAGATAGGATATGGCATTTCATCGAGAAACATAAATCAATCAGCAAAAATCAATACGGGATCAAGAAAGGAAAGAGAAAAAATTCAACTTCTAGGTGATTTTGCCTATCCTAGTGCTTTTCCTTAATTTTAGAAAAGCATTCTACGCTCGTAGCCACAAAAAAACTGATTGTGTGCCTGGGAGAGAGGCAAACTAGCAGACTGCCTTAGAAACTATTTAACAGAGATAACCTTTCGTATAGGAATCGAAGACAAGCAAGACAATATGGAGTTTCGTAAGGTTTCAAACTGGGTCCCCTTCTTTTTTCATTTGTCAGTTCAAATGTCTCAAAAACCCTATTCCTTTCGCATACGCAGATGATAGGACGATTTTGGTATATCACAGATCCATCGCTAAGAGGATTATGCAGGCGGAGTTCAATGGAGCATTAATGTGGTGCCATGATAATGATCTTGTAAAAAATGGATCTAAAATAACTCATGCAGCAGGATAGCGCTAACTTATTGAAGGAAACATTCGATGAGCGTATAATTTCGTGTAATGGACCTATAAATTGGCTTTGTTGTTTGATGTCTCTTGATCATTTCCTTTGGGGATACTTAAAGTCTGATTATCTAGGGGTAGTCTTCGTCGACAAACCTCGTATTATTGAAGACATACGGCCACCTATGCTTGAAAACTTAATCGAAAACCTTATCTCTCAGACGACATTCATCAATTGATTCAAAAAATCAAATGGAGGGCATATGCCCGAAGTTGTGTTTAGCAGTTAACTGCAAAGTGTATTCTTTCGATTGAACACAAATATTTCATGACTTTGTACAAAAGTAAATTTAGTGTTGACTTGAAAAAAAGCCGTTTACATTACGTGGTTGGATTATGGTTAATATAAGGTGTACTTATTCCGCCGTTTGCCGATATGTGGCGATAACGGTAAGTAGCGGTCGAAAAAAACAGATCGCAGACGTCAGGCAGTTGGCTTGGACCTCGGAACACCATTCAAACATTAGTCGATTTGTGTCTGCATCATAAAGTTGTTCTCGATGATTGCGAGAGGTGTTAAGGGTGTTTGCGAGAGGTGTTAAGGTTCAATCACACAGAACGCGTTATAACGCGACGTTACAGCGTTACTCCTTAACGCGGCGTTCGGCGATATTGGCTATGTCATACACGCAGCGTTACCTGGACGGGCGATACAGTACTGTGGGTGAGTTTGTACAGCAATTATGAGTAGTTCGGATGAGGACGAAGCTTTGCTTCTTCTTGCTTTAATTGAGAGTGATAGGAGTAGGCGGTATTGGGTTTACCCAGTAAATAAAAGGAGGGAAGAACTGGACGAATAACACCGTCTGTACAGGGAGCTACGCTCTCATGAAGATCTCTTTTTTGATTAATACCGAATGTCAAAACAAAATTTTGAAGAACTGCAAAATCTATGATTTTGAGATGATTACAACAAATTGAAGGAGACCGGTTGGAACCCGTGAAAGATTTTGTACAACCTTAAATGTTGAGTCGCGTATTCAATCAGAACGAAAATATAATAGTAACGCCGGTAACGCGCGATGCTTTTGTAATTTTGTACAACCCGAAAAGTGACGTCGCGTTCCTAAAAGTAACGCTGAGTGATAACGCCATGTGTGTGGCAGGGATGATGCAATGCAATGTAATACAACCGTAACCCCGTAACGCGACGATACAGTAACGCCGAGTAACGCGTTCTGTGTGATTGATTCTTTTCTGTTTTGTTTCAATATGAAGAAAAAGCGGCTGAGTCTCATCGAATGCTCTCAGATACGTATAGTGAGGACGCTATTAATGAAAGAACGTCTCGTGAGTGGTTTCAACGCTTCAAGAACGGTGATTTTAACGTCGAAGACCGGCAAAGTGGTGGAAAAGCGAAAGTTTTCGAAGATGCAGGATTGGAGACATTGCTGAGTGAAGACTCGCGTCAAAATGAATTGGCACGATCAGTGGCATTGACTCAGCAAGCCATTTCAAAACGTCTCAAGGCCATGGTCATGATTCAGAAAGAAGGAACTTGGGTCCCGTATGAGTTGAAACCAAGAGACGTTGAACGGTGTTTGTGTGTTTGTGAACAGTTGCTTCAAAGGCAAAAACGAAAGGGATTTCTGCCTCGCATTGTGGCCGGGGACGAAAAATGAGTTCATTAGGATAATCCTAAACGCAAAAAATCATGGGGATATCCCGGCCATGCTTCCACGTCTACGGCCAAACCGAATATCCACGGCTCCAAGATCATGCTCTGCATTTGGTGGGACCAGCTCGGCGTCGTGTACTATGAGGTGTTAAAACCAAGTGAAACACTCACAGGTGCTCGTTATCGAACTCAATTAATGCGTTTGAGCAGAGCACTAAACGACAAAAGGCCGCAATACAGCGAGAGGCACGATAAAGTGATTTTGCAGCATGACAACGCTCGACCCCACGTTGCAAAATACATACATATGTAGGTCAAAACGTATTTGGAAACGTTAAAATGGGAAGTGCCACCCCACCCGCCGTATTCTCCAGACATTGTTCCCTCTGACTATCACCTGTTTCGATCAATGGCGCATGGCCGATCTCATAAAGAAGTCACAAATTAGATCGATTCGTGGATCGCTTCAAAAGGTGAACAATTTTTTCGACGCGGGATTCATACACTGCCCGAAAGATGGGAGAAAGTAGTGGCCAGCGATGGAAAATGCTTTGAATGATACATGTGTAACCAATTTGGAAAAAAGGGGAAAAACGGCGAAAGCAAATTTGTACAAATAATTGACATCCCATGTCTATACCTACATACATATGTACATGGCTACTTGGATAGCGTTTCAAACGGAGTGAATCGAGTACTATCGAGCCGATCATTATTTTATCGGGAACTTGCAGAACTCTGACTCAAAGGCAAGTTTCTAGAAGTTATATTTAATTTTCCAATATTTGGGCTATCTTATGGATGGATGTCAGTTAGGTGTCGGCGGTACTTTTATTGTCGTATGTAAATAATATTTTGTGTTTGACTAATAGGGAAACTAATGGGAGCATTTCATGACATTTTTATTCATATGGAAGTCAATCCGGCAATCTCCGTAAAAAGTAGCAAGAAAACTTCACATGCAAAATCGTACTATCAAAAGTACCAAAGCAGACAACAACGCTGCTTTCCATGTTCCACATCCACTGTGTATTTTCAAATTTGATGAGAACGATCAAAAAACCACCGCTCGCGAGGAGAGAGCACAATTTCTTCTCTCATTTTTCATTCCATTTGTTCCGAAAGCGAAACAAAATGAAACAACATTCACTCGGTACTCACGTTTGGAATTGGTGAACGTGAGCAAAGCCACCGGCTTTTTCAGTTCCATTTAGTTCGTTCGACTCATAACGATGCTCCGTCCTTGTCCGACCAATAATTTGTTGCTTGCCCGAGGTGTTACGCTTCTTTTCCTCTAATGTTTTCCGTTCAAGAGACGCTCTTTCGCCGAAAAGTGACACACACTTATTTATGTACAAGCGAATAATAAATGTACTTATGTACATGCGTACCCTACATGCCTTTATTTCGTATTTAATCAAAGGTTTGTGTCATCCATAGATAAGTGGATATATAATGCGTGCGTTCATAGGTACAGTTTTGCATGCATTCAGTGTTTTGCACGTAGAAATATACATAAATAATGTATGCTTGCCTCATTGGATTTATGTATGGCTTTAGTAGACACCTTTTTTTGTGCTAAATGTTCCTACACGAGCGCATGTTTCCATATACAGGGTGCCTGATGACAGATTGGATATTTTAAAACAGCATGCCAAAAAGTATGTAAAAAAAGCAGTTGGACAGTTATTGAGTCGGAATACTGGCGATTAACAAACGCGCGTTCCCAATCATGCAGATAGTCAATGGGAACAGGACCTGTCGAAAATGTTACGATGGTAAAGGTGCAGATTGTGACCCCCACTCGTGGAGGGGATGGTGGTGGGGGAGACGGAAAGAGGAGGTGTTTCGGAGTAAAATAACATACAAAGTTTGCGGCGGTTACACCCCCTAAAAAGTTATGGAGGTTCAAAGATGATTAGATGGCCATGTATCCAAGTTCATCGTCTCCCAAGCTCCTATGGCCACGTTTAAATTCAGCTGCCCAAAATGTCACGGTGGTAAATGTTGGTGTAGAGTCCATATACACAGAGTTAAACTCATCTTTGATTTGCCTAGGCGTATTACAAAAAACAAAAATTCGATGATAGCTCGATACTCAATTTTGTCCATTTTCACAAAAACAATCACATCGACTTACTCAAAAGACTGTCAAATATAAACTACGCGTCCAAAATGGCTGAAATTTTGGTGAGTAACTGTCAAAAGATGCACAACTACATTCACTAGCTTTTATTGAAGATTGCTGCTATCTTCACGTTAAGGCTCAATCACACAGAACGCGTTATAACCCGGAGTTACATCGTTATTTCTTAACGCGGCGTTCGGTGATATTGGCTATGTCACACAGGTTACCTGGGCGGTAATTTGTAATTTCGTACAACTCGAAAAGTTGAATCGCGTACTCAATCAGAAGGAAAATAAAATAGTAACGCCGGTAATGTGTGATACTTTTGTAATTTTCTACAATCCGAAAAGTAACGTCGCGTTCCTAAAAGTAACGCTGAGTGATAAGGCCACGTGTGTGGCAGGGTTGATGCAATGCAAGGCAAGACAACCGTAAGGCCGTAACGCGACGGTACAGTAACGCCGAGTAACGCGTTCTGTGTGATTGAGCCTTTGAGGTCGGAAACTTTCCAGACCATCCTCGTAATACCAAAATTGTTCAAAGCGGTCAGCAATTTTCTCATGCAGAATCAGAGCTTGAAAAATACAGAAACAAAATAGGCTTATGTGCATAATTGAATATTTAAAAAGTTTGAATTGAGCGCTAGGAGAGAGGCGTAGTAGATTTATTATTGGGCTAATTCAACCACCAAGTCGCAATCGAACGGTGCGTTCAACATCAATAGGTTTGTTAAAGGATGAGAATCGGTTACTCGGCGGCAATTTTATTCGTACTAGAAAATTCTTAATCGGAAACCAGAATGAGACCTCCGACTTTCGTATGTCTTTCATGAAACCCATTTGTTTACATTGATGTCCAGGTTCCTGACGACCAAACCCGTGACAAACAAGCTTATATCCGTGAAAACATGTGAATGTACTATCGTCGCGTACTCGGGGAGTTATAACAATGTCTTATTGCCCTTTTGCGGGCACTCTTAGTTTAACTATATTTGTTAATTACTAATACATTTCAGCTTTAAATATAATCAGTTGTGTGTTTCGTTCTGGGTCTCCCTCCTGATTTCATCTTCAGCGAGTGGGCTTCGCCATCTCTGCATGTATGATGTCCGAGACTTCACCAAGGCTAAAAGGCTTTAGTCAGTTCTCAGGTTCATCTAAGCATGATGTCCAGCCTTTAAAAGATCCCTTAGTAAACCCTAGTCTAACTTACGAACTAACGAATGAGGAAGATCTTACCGGAGTGACGCATCGCTCTGGAGAGCGTTTTCACCCGACAACCATCGAAATTCGGAGGGTCGTTTGTCCCTGGGGAAGTGCTTTTGGGTCATCTTAGGAAGGAAATTGTCCATTCTGTTTCATCGTAAAGGATGTTACGGATGACGTGGGAATCTGGCGTTTTGTACATTTTAAAGTAGACTCTAAGGCACTGTCCCTCAAACACACAAGTCTTTTCCATATAATATGACGCTATATTAAACCACACCGAACACAACCGGTGCCCACGTATGTAGCATATGATCACCAAGATATCTAGCCGCGCTTTTCACCGCTAATAATTGTCCATGTTGCCCAATGATCGCGAATGTCCACAGTCTCCCTTGGGGCTCTATACAATGGAGTCCTAAACTGTATCGTATCCGACTTTTGGAAGTTAATTTTAGTCATCGCAATATCTCTTAATATAATCGAAGCCACACTGCAGCATTCCATTTGAATTTTTTTTGGACTACTTGATCATTTGCCTATGCTATTGAGTGTCTGAGAAAGCCTATGTAGAAGTTAAATAGTATCGGAGAGTTAACCGCTCCTTGTTGCAAACCGTTTTTAATATCAAATTGCCTGATAATAATAACCTGTACATGTTGAACATTTTGAATTGCCTTCGCCAACTGCCCTTGGATATAAAACATCGATTGAACACTGTAATTAAGTCTAGATTTGGCTTAAAACCATGTGTTTCCGCTTCATTACATTGTAACCTCGAACCTCCAAAAAGAAGAAGAAATAATAAAAAATACATTTGGAGCACTACTTGCCATTTATTTAAATTAAATTTATTATTTTTCTATAGGCTCCATAACATGCAAGTTTTATTCTGCATTTAAAATACAAAAACAAAATAAATAAAAGCACAATTAAACAGCGTTGAGCACCCTGTACGAATTTAATAGTTACATACCATAATATTTTGTGTATAATCAAGTTTACATTATGTATAAAGAGGAAATTATGCGTGGTATCTGCTCATACTTGACACAGGCTTCTCCCTAAAATATCGATTGTTGACCTTTATTAATTAACAACAAAACTAATGGAACATAGAAGAACGTATGTATTTCTGTGTGTCGTTATGTTTGAAAATGTTTTAAGTGGGCAATAAGCTTCTGGGGTCGAGCATGTTTCGTACATGCAAGGACATTAAGGACATCCATATATTGGAACAAAGTATTTTACCATAGACCTTAGGAGAAGAACGTTCGTACATGGAAGATATACTCGAACTGGTGAACATTACAAATGCATTCTCAATACCGGAAATAGATATTGTCAAGTCCATTATTGATAGCATGATATGAACATAGCCAAGTGGTAATGTGATTACACCTTTCGCAGGATAATTTATTTACTGACCTGTTTTTGGTAGTGTCCACAATAATAGTGCTATATACCAAAAAACGTTCATGTACCTAAAGGTAGTTTATGAAATAGACACTAAAGCTTGGTAACGTACGTACATATATGTCTGTATGTACACACAATTGTGCTGATAGTCATATGGCTTTAAAACATTCCTCTATTTATTATTGAATCTATTTTTGGTTTAGGCCAATTGTAATGCGCATCAATTGAAGGGTAACATCAATTATAAGGCGGGGTGTTTATAAATAGAAAACCAGTTATTCCGTAGCAAATATAATCATATTCTAAAAAGACAAAAATAATAGCCCGGAATATAATAAACATACTTCTAATAAGACGGTTGTTTCCCACTTCATTTCATAGGTAGTTCGTCATAGTTGATTGCTTATCTGCTGACGCTCTCATTCACAGTGATACTGTATGCGACTTTTTAATTAACACAAAATCATTAAGTCAAAACAATTACTATATTCATATTTACGGGTAAAATACTTATTAATAAGTCGGTTAGTAGGTTTCACCTCGAAATAGCTCGAAATGGGAGCGCAGTGACATTGATGATATGGGGTCAATCTTGCAGCAAGCAATTTGTGCTTGACAGCAACCCTCTATGCTGTCTGTCAGTACACACAGGTCGTGGGTGAATGCTCTAGCGGAGGTAGCGAACGCTTCCAAAGAAAAAAACAAAAGTTCCATTACTTCACTTTCATAATACTCTAATCGGAATCACTAACATTACATCAGTTTACAGAAAATAGATACAAGCTACATAGCGTGCTGAAAAGAAGTCTACATTTGTGCACTCCCGAATTTATAAGTGAGTTTTGAAATAAAATTAGACTTTCGTTGGTTTTCCTTTTATCTCTAAGGAGAACCCTTTTCCAAACGTTCGAACCATTTTCGTATAGTCTGACGAACTCTAAACTCTTTTTCATCTCATGTTTCCCTAATACGCACCGCTGTTGGATGAACTTATTTTTAAATGCTGTTTTTAACCCTAGGAAGCATACGTGCTTTTACAAGGAACACAATGCAACAACTACAGAAGAATACCGCTGCTATCAAGTTTATACAAGTAGCTGTTAAATACTCCCTTAAAGAGACTGACATCATTCGCTAAGGAAATAATCGGAGACTACCAATGTGGCTTCAGGAGGAATCGCTCGACGAGTGACCACATTTTCATTATACGATAACTTTTAGAAAAGTAATGGGAATTTCGCGAAATGGTGCATCAACTTTTCGTAGATTATAAAAAGGCATATGACATATGATCGATGTAAAGCTGAGGATCCCGAAAAAGGTGGTGAAATTGATACAAAATGGGAAACGTCTTATCTGAAACAGTCGAGATACGTCAAGAATTAAAACAAGGAGCTGCCTTTCACCACTTCTTTTTAATTTGGTGCTGACATTCTAACGAGATCCTCTTAAGAAAATAAAAGGGGATGATTCCCTTAATGGAATCATATCTGACCTGCTGGGAGATAATGAGGAAACAGTTAAAAGAAATGCAGAAAGTATATTAATGGCAGGAAAGGAAGTAAGCTTAGAAGTAAGTGTGAGAGAATCAAATATACCACTGACCGACGTGGATCGATCCAAAACTCTCACCTGACCTTGTGAAGGAAAATGACAGCGGAGGCAAATCATAGCTGGAGTCATCGTTGGCGAATCCCGCAAACAAGGAAAATGGCAGTGACGATAGGGAGATTGGCGTTCACATCGCCGTTCATCCTAGCCCTATAAAAGACCGAAATATTTGACTGAGGGATAATCTTTAGACAATCTTCGGTGAGTCAGCTGAGCATACACACATACGATGGTGCATTATGGCCGTATCACAATGTGGAGCTCGAGCGCTCGGGCTTTTGACAGGCGTTGGACGGACTTACGATAAACATATGTCAAACGCGCTAGTTACGACGTCTGCTTGACGTCTACCCACACCGTATCGTCTCCTAACCAACCCATCCAAATGCTGAGTTGCAGTATCTACTAGCCACTCCACCGCCCCTCACCTCAATCAACATTGCACACACCGTACTGCCTACCACCCCCGCTACAACGATGACCACCAGAAGACACTTGACCTCAACACCCTCAGGCCGACGACCCCATGCAACGACGACGCAACGATCGTGTGACATTAGTAAATTTAATTGTAATTGTACAGGTGAAACTATAAACTGCAGTATCAGCGTCTGGACAATTTCCGACCCAAATTCAAGACTGCAAGCTATGGTATCACTTGTGCAAATCGTAGGTTAGATGTTTAAGGAAAAGATTATGTAGTTCAGTTAATACACAATTGTAAAACCAAACACTTCGTTTGTTTTAAGCTCCGCTGGGGTCTTCACCGTATTTCGCGACCTAGGAATTTCTATAACGATATGTGGCTTCAGGCGCTCGGCGGTTCAAAGACAGAATGAAAGCAATGTTTCCTCAAACAACCCACATACACATTCAGCACATTTTTTTTCCTTTTCCACTCTATATGAATTCATTGTTCCTACTCATGCTGTTAAAAGCCCGAGCGCTCGAACGCCACATTGTGAGAAATACAACAATAACGACCATAGCAACAAGACTAAGAAAACTAATTGTTATGCCTTTAGAGTGGAATTTCGCGACATCGTCAAAGCAGTGCTGATCTTAAGGCGACATCACACTGCACTGAAAATAAAAGAAAAAAAAATCCTTTTGTTATAAGCACGGAAATTAATACTCCGACTCGGGTTTTAACCCACACGAGACTAATCAATTATTACCAGTAACTACTTCTAGGGAAAATACTGCGTGACTAGCACTCCGATTATGGTTTGAGCTTTTAGTCAGAATCCAGGCTTGGATTCTTACCCAAAAGAAACTAACTGGATACTGTCAGCACGACAGTATCAATAAGACAACTAACGCGCCACTACGGATGAGTGTCCCGAACGGGTCATAACCCAGCGTGAGCGCGCTTACACAAATGGTGAGTCTGTAGGTGTCACAACAACAAATGTATATGACTGACCTGGATCTGGCGACAACTGTACTCGATAAACGTTTCAAGAAATTGGACGAGTTCGAATATCTGGGTACTATATTGACCGCCGAAAACGACATAAAGATCGAAATAAATCAAAGGCTACATATGGGCAATGCGTGCTTCTTTGCGGTGAAGGTAAATTAATCGAAACAACTCTCGCCTAGCAATGTTAAAATAGGTTTTTATAAAGCATATGTATTGAGAACAGCGAAACAAGGAAGGAACACATTCATGACAGGTTTGGCAAAGGGTGGTCGAAGAGACTCTGAACTCCAGGGTTTCAAATGGCTGGTTTATTTTTTATTTAATTAAAATTATTAAATAAAATTAAATATTTAATTAAAATTATTTACATAAAATTTTATTTTATTAAATTAATATAAAAAAAAAAATTTTTATAAATTAATAATACGAAAAAAAATAAATAAGGATGATCTGGTTTGGCGCGATATAATGGTGCGTCAAAAATTCGAGTAAATACAGCTCTTCGAGCTCAACGTTGCAAAATGTTTCTTGTTCCTGAAAGAAGACTTCTAGGGCAACATTACATGTATTGTACATATATGTATAGACGGCTTCGCCTTCTACGCTTGGTGGTTGGGACAAATAGGCCTGTAGGAAGTAACGCACGTCGTTTTTGATTTTCTATGTTAATTGCTAGGCCTTAAGAATCTTGGGCAGTTTTAGTTCTGGTTCTCTAAGAGAAATACCTTCGCAATGGTCCATGTTGCCCTCCCTTAAGTACTTTTTTCTGTATTACATCTCAAATGGCTGCTGATTGTTGTCTCAATCGTCTTTGCATATAGGGTTTTGCTCCGCTTTCTTGTTTTTATAATTGTTGCCGAGGTTATAAAGAACAGGCAAATTGTGAATTTCTCTCTGTGTTGAAGAACCATTTATTCTTACCGAATTATTTTATTTATTTAAATAACTAATATTATTCTATTTGTTATTAACTATCATTGAATTGTATTATTGTAATTTATTGACTGAATGCATTATGTTTGTAATAGACGAGAGATCGTACCAGAGCTTCCCCAACTGGAATTCATCGTCAATGGAATTGGAACGATCCTATTGGGGCTCTGGGGTTGTCTTTCCTCTCGCCTTTTTCTTTTTGAATTTAACCACGAGCGAGAGCAGAAGCAAGTAATAAATTAAAAATTATAACGTAAAGGAAGTAAATCTTTGGTTTCAATTGGTTGATTGGTTCGTTACCATTCAATGTGGTCCTTCGAGCCGGATATTTGTTGTCGGAGATGGAAACTGTGTAAATTTACAATATAATTTATAATTTGGCTGTTTTTGGTTCACAAGAGTTTTTTTGGATTGGCATCTAGACCAGATAAGTATAATATATGTATGTACATATTTTTAATTGGTGTGCTGGTCGAAGTGCTGTTGCTTTTGATTTGCTGCTTGTACTGCTAGTGGATTCTCTTTGTCTGTGATTGCGGAATCTGCTGCTATTGTTGATCATCTTGCCCTGAAATTGCTGAGAATTTGGTTGCTGCTAATCGTCGAAATAGTGTTTGTTCAGACTTTCGGTTCCTATCGGTTTGCGCATTCGGGTGCAAGGTATTATGGAGGTATTAAAGCAAGCTCGCGGACATTTTAAAGGTGCTATAACGCGCGTGTATAATTATGCCTTATCGATTCCAGACAATGTACATTCCATTGAGTTAGAAGCGCGGTCGGAAAGACTCGAGAAGGCATGGAAGGATTTGTGTGAAAATCAATTCGAAATCTTTGAGTTTCATACGGAGGAGGGTTATGGTGACCCCGAGTCCGATTTTGAGGTTATGGAGTCGAGGTACCTTACGGCCAAATGTGAACTTGCTAAGCGTTTGTCCCTTATAGCGACCGCTAGTGTTAAAGCTAGTGAAAATAATGAACCTACGCTTAAGGAATTGGTAGCGTCGCAAACCAAACTCCTAGACCAATTAGGGCAAAAGGTCCCCGTGAACTCGAATAAGAAGGAAGCCACGTGCATTGAGTTGCAGCCAATGCAAATAGTACCCTTCTCCGGTGATTATCGCGAGTGGCCCGGGTTTCGAGATATTTTTCTGCAATCGGTGGACACCAATACCAAACTTTCCGGCGCTCAAAAGTTGAGGTATTTAAAATCGGTTTTGCGAGACGATGCTTTTAAGTTGTTGTGTGGTCTGCAGGTTTCCGATGATAACTATCCATTGGCTTGGGAAAAAACTTGAACGTCGGTACGACAAACCCCTGTGTATAATAAATTCCTACAATTGCCAAACGTCGGTGTTGGGGATGGTTCTCAGTTACGTAAACTGCTAGATAAGGCGGATGAGGGTGTGCGAGGGTTGGAAGCAGTTAAAGCGGTAGGTCGAGATCCATGGCTCATATATTTACTAGTGAATAAAACTGACTCGGAAACAAGAAAGGCTTGGGCAATTACAAGCAAAAACTCTGAACAATGTACCATCGGTCAGCTACTCGAATTTTTGGAGGAACGCGCGAATGCGTTGGAAGCTAGTGATCCGAAGCCTATCCGTCCTTCAAAGAACTCTCGTGCGTTGAACATTTCGAATGCTAAATGTCTAACCGCAGTGAACCCTTCGTGCCCAAAATGCAAGGGTGATCATTACCTCCCTCAGTGTTCGGAATTTGTATCTATGTCGGTTAGCTCGCGTCGCGCCTTCGCTCGTGATCAACGGTTGTGTTATAGTTGTCTTGGGACTAAACATTCCTCGCTGCGATGTCGGGTTAAAACGCGTTGTTCGTTTTGTAATGCTCGTCATCATAGTTTAGTGCACCTACAATCCTCAGATGCGCCTCCCGTCCCCTCAAACGTAAACAGAGTTCCCATGGAACCCCAAGGAACGGTCACACCAGCGTTTAGTGGTCACATAAAAAATGATTCGTGCTCCTCGAGTATTTTACCGACGGCGGTAATTAAGGTATTGGATAATCGCGGAGGAGATCAGTGTGCTCGTGTACTCTTAGATACTGGCTCGCAGGTCTCATTTGTAACCAAGAGTTTGGTGAAAAGGCTCGGTCTTCGTCGTTCTCATGCTCGTTTGCCCATAACAGGGATTTCGGCGGTTGACGCTGGTGTAACCCAGGGCTCGGTAGTGTTAACCTTAAAATCGCGGTTCAGTCAATTTTCTATTGAGGTTAAAGCCTACATTTTGAACACTATCACTTCACAATCTCCGTCGCGTTCACTTAACGGTTCCGGGTTTTCGTTGGTTAAGGATCTCCAGTTAGCTGATGAAGGGTTTCATAAGGCCGGGAACATCGATATCTTATTAGGAGCTGATAAGGCATGGAGTATTTTACAAGGTGGTCATCGTTCAGATGATGAAGGAAAGCTGGTAGCCCATGAAACTCTATTTGGATGGGTGATTACTGGTTGTTGTTTGGAAAAGCCATTCATCTCTCTATATGCCGGTATGGATCTTGACATTATACTGAAATCTTTTTGGGAGATTGAGGAGGTTTCAAACCAGGTTTCGCTGCCTACAGTAGAAGATACTCATTTCGGGAAAACATTTACACGCACCGCGGATAAGAAATACATGGTTGAACTTCCCTTTCGGAATTCTGCAGTTAGCTTCGGTAATACTCTTTCTGGCGCGTTGTCTAGGCTCAGCGCAATGGAACGCAGGTTTTCCAGAGATGAGGGTCTAAAACTGGAGTACATAAGTTTCATGAAAACCTACTTGGAGTTAGGGCACATGGAACAAATACCCGACGACCAAGTGGAACCTACGTCCGGGAAGGTATTTTATTTGCCTCATCATGCGGTCGTAACAAATAAACTTCGCGTTGTTTTCGATGGTTCACATAAGGACAGTAGAGGGTGCAGTCTCAACGATACTCTCCATATAGGAACTCCGCTTCAAAGAAATTTAATTAACGTGTGTTTACGGTTTCGCGTTCATCGGTTTGTTTTTTGCGCGGATATCATCAAAATGTTCCGTCAAATTTGGGTCCATCCAAAGCATCGGGACTATCAGCGTATCGTATGGAGAGAATCCACTGATGATCCGATTGCGCACTTTCGGTTGTGTACGGTTACCTATGGTACCTCCCCCGCACCGTATTTATCAATGAAGGTTCTCCATCAGCTGGCATTGGATTATAGAAACCAGTTTCCCTTAGCCTCTGAGGCCGTCTTGCATGATAGGTATGTCGATGATCTGATGACAGGGGCGGATTCGTTATCAGAGGTACTAAATCTAAGGAAGCAGATTGTGGACATGTTGTCTTGTGGAGGCTTCGGACTCAGTAAATGGAGCTCCAATTGTTGGGAGATTTTACAAGAAGTTGATTGTTCCGAGCCTGTTTCTTTGGACTTGCCATCGCAACACACCAAGGTGCTTGGCCTTGTTTGGAATCCGCACAGCGACATCTTTACTTACAAGATTAAATTATCATCGCAATTTTTGCCCACCAAGCGAAAACTATTATCGGAAGTAGCCCAGATTTTTGACCCCCTCGGATTTTTAGCTCCGTCGACTATTTTATTGAAAATCCTATTCCAGGAACTATGGATGTCTGAAACGAAGATAGATTGGGATGATCCGTTGAACCCTATCGTAACGGAAAAATGGAAACGGTATAGAGATAATTTGTTCTACTTTGAAAACTTTCGAATTCCACGAAGGTTTACTCTGAATTCTACATGCTTAGAGTTGGTCGGATTTTCGGACGCTTCTGAAAAGGCGTATGCTGCTGTGGTCTATTGTCGCAGTCGTTCTGAAAATGGTGAAATCCAAGTTCAGTTAGTTGCAGCTAAAACTCGCGTAGCGCCAGTGAAGCAGATGTCGATACCTCGTTTGGAACTCTGTGGGGCTCTTCTGTTATGTCGGTTGTTGGAGCTTATTCGGTCGTCGTTTCCTGCCATACCTGCACAGATAACGGCCTTTTGCGACTCCCAAATAGTTTTGGCTTGGCTCTCTTCCCCTCCCCGAAGGTGGAACACCTTTGTGGCCAATAGGACTTCGGAGGTATTATCCCGTTTATCTCGTTCTGCTTGGAATCATGTTGCTTCCACTGAAAACCCGGCTGATTGCGCTTCCAGGGGGATGGATCCAAAATCACTAATGAGCCACGAGATGTGGTGGAGGGGACCGAATTGGTTGTCTTTGGACAAGGTTGAGTGGCCAATAAACGCTGCAGTGTCACCCGACGTCATACCTGAGGAAAGAACCAAATCTGTGGCAATTAATGTTTCCGTTCTTAAGGATCATTTTCTTGAAACGCTTGCCCTCAACATATCGTCGTGGAGGAAACTTGTACGTATCGTGGCGTATATGCTTCGTTTCATTAGGAAATGTCAACTACCCAGGGAAGGCCCAGAATATATATATCTTTCATTGATCGAGCTTCGTAGGGCCAAGGAGATCTGCCTCTTATGGGCCCAAGGAGAGTTTGCTGCTGAAAACAATGCGCTCCGAGCAAGTGGTTGTGTTTTCAAGACTTCCAAATTACGTTTTTTGTCGCCATTCATCGATGAGGTCGGTCTATTACGCGTGGGTGGTCGAATTACGAACGCAAAAAATGTACCTTATAGCGTTAGACATCCAATTATTCTACCCAAAATTCATCGTATCACTCATCTCGTTCTACTAGATGCCCATCGGAACTATCTATGTACATATCGGTGTATCGGGATTATTCGCGGTAGTACGGCAGCAATATTGGATCGTTGGTAGCAGAAATTTGATTCGCCGAATAGTGCATGACTGCGTTACTTGCTTTCGTCTTCGGCGATCAACATCCTCGCAACTAATGGGGAATTTGTCTGAGTCTCGTGTTAACCCTACCTTTCCCTTTGCCCATACAGGATGTGATTATGCCGGTCCAATAACTCTTCGATCTTCTCGAAGGAGGAAAGCTGCAGAAGTAAAGGGATACATCTGTCTCTTCGTATGCATGGCTACCAAGGCGCTACACTTAGAGTTGGTTTCCGACCTCACAACCGAAGCGTTTTTGGCTGCGCTGAAAAGGTTCATAGCGCGGCGAGGGAAACCCAGCGTTATATACTCGGACAACGGGACAAACTTTCAAGGAGCCGCCCGTCTCTTAGCTGGAGTGTGCCAGTTAGTTCAATCGGAGGCATATAACCAACAGGTCGCTGACTTTCTATCTACAGAGGGCATTGCGTGGCAATTTATACCTCCGCACAGCCCTCATTTTGGTGGGTTATGGGAGGCGGGCGTTAAACTTGTGAAGACACATATTAGGCGCGTTGTTGGCAGCAATGTTCTTACTTTCGAGGAAATGAGTACCTTATTGAGTCAAATCGAGGCCCTTTTAAATTCCAGACCACTCTGTGTTTCGTCCGATTCCGAACTCGATCCATTAACCCCTTCTCATTTTCTCATAGGTAGACCTTATACTGCAATACCGGAACCTAGCTATCTGGAGACGCCTATTAACCGCCTTAGACGATGGGAATTGGTGCAGAATATGATGCAAGGGTTTTGGCGAAGATGGCATCAAGATTACCTCACTACCCTGCAGCAGCGGCCTAAGTGGAGCGCAGTTCAGCGAAATTTTCAAGTCGGAGATATCGTGCTTTTAAAGGAGGCCAATTTGCCACCTTCACAATGGAGCTTAGGGAGGGTTCAAGAGGTTCATCCTGGTGCAGATGGTCACGTACGCGTCGTCACCCTACGAACAAAGGGAGGATTTTTTAAACGTCCAATTACGAAACCAGCGCTTTTACCCAGCCCTGAAATTCCTTCAGCCGGGGCGGGATGTTGAAGAACCATTTATTCTTACCGAATTATTTTATTTATTTAAATAACTAATATTATTCTATTTGTTATTAACTATCATTGAATTGTATTATTGTAATTTATTGACTGAATGCATTATGTTTGTAATAGACGAGAGATCGTACCAGAGCTTCCCCAACTGGAATTCATCGTCAATGGAATTGGAACGATCCTATTGGGGCTCTGGGGTTGTCTTTCCTCTCGCCTTTTTCTTTTTGAATTTAACCACGAGCGAGAGCAGAAGCAAGTAATAAATTAAAAATTATAACGTAAAGGAAGTAAATCTTTGGTTTCAATTGGTTGATTGGTTCGTTACCATTCACTCTGTAAGACTCGGAAAAGGAAGATGGCACACCGACTTTTTCGCAAAGTTCCGAATACAGTCAAATTATTGCTGTGCACGCATTATTTCCACCAATTGAATTGATGTGAACCAGTTGTCCAAGATCAAAATTCTTCCGTAATATAAACTTTTTTCACTTATTTTTGAACTGATTGTAAAATTTGATGTTCGCACTTCTTTTCCAACGAAAAGATTTTGAGACACCATATAATATGTTTGAGAATCTAACATTGATAGAATTTTTCTTCCTTATTTATCTGGCTTCGAAGAAATATAAATTATGGATGGACAATTACTGAACCTCAACAGTTGCTTATCAATTGTACAGTGCTCGTAAGGTGTATAATACTCGACACAATTTGAAATGCACCTTACTGCAATCAGTTTATCAGACCGATTACTCGTTTCCCTGACATCAAATCGGATAGAATTCATTAACAATTCAAATCTATTGATCCCTATTATAGCCCGGAAAATGGGCGAGCACTTTGTTGACCACATGTCAACTGTGTTTCTTCAGCCTTGCTTTTGCAGTTCAGCAATGTTTCTACATTAGTCTAATAGAAGCATCAATTTCTTCTTCGTGTGTGTTAACCATAATTCCTGAAGCTGGTATTGGAGCAGATGACGAGGTTGGATCCTGGGATACGCTATTGCTGTTGGTTTCTTATCTCGGTCTTAATATTTCTTACCGAAGCCCCTAGTCCTACGTTATCAAAGAGAAAATACCATGCTTCAATCCCAGATGTTGCAAATTTAGCCGCATCTTTGCAAACCCGATATTTCCCAGCACTTTCAAAACAATGATTCTAGCTGCTGACCTGATACCGACGGCTGTGCGGTTCAACAAGGACACATCTTTCGTCCTGTTCTGTAAGCTTGCATGGTCTGCTATTTTTTAACCCCCGACGCGAAAAGAGGGGTGATATAAGTTTGATGTGTCTGTGCGTCTGTTTGGCTGTGTGTCTGCCTGTAGCATCGTAGCTCCTGAGCGAATGGACCGATTTTGATGATTTTTTTTTTGTTTGAAAGCTAACGTGATAGAGATGTTTCTTAGCTACAATTTATGAAGATATGTTCAGGCGTTTCAAGGACATCAGCTCTTTCACATAGGTGACGCAAAATGAATCACCGTATCGGAAGATGTTATTATTGTTGCAAATGGCATCGCACCTCAATCATATTTGACATTTGCAAACTAGACAGCTGCAGTATACAAACAGATAGATGGAGCGCTATACTTCGCAAGAGCGTGGAATAATTGTGTCGATTTTTTTGACCAATAATCGGTCGGTGGTGCTGCGTGAATTTCGACGTCGATTTCCTAATCGTGTCGCGCCAGCTGGGCAAACTTTCCGCTTAGCTACTCGACTTGAACAGACTGGAACCATAGGAGACCATTCAGAACGTGGCCGCCACCGGACTGGTCGTTCGGCCGAGTATATCGCGAAGGAACATCAACCTGACGGCAGGTCACGCAATTAGGCATCACCGGACCCTACAACAACGAACTTTAGTGAAAGACTTACACATGTTCCCGTACAAAGTGCAAACAGTGCATCAGTTAATGCCTGCTGACCGTCAGTCGCGTGTGAATTACTGTCAAGCCATCCTTAATTAACAACGAAGAGGACGATTTTGTGTCGAAAATCATCATGAGCCACGAGGCGCATTTACACTTAAGCGGTTTAAGCCTATTGACGTCAAAATCTTCGTTTCTGGGGCATTGAAAATCTGCGTATGATACACGAAGAGCCATTACATCCACTCAAAGCCACTGTGTGGTTCAAGAGAGAGGAATGATTGGGCCGTTTTTTTTTGAGGACGTCATCGACAATACGATCACTGTTACTGGCGAATGCTACAGGGCCATAATAAACGTCTTTTGACTGACCACAACCACACACACAGCACAAGCCACAATGGATATTGTGAAGGAGCGTTTCCTGGTCGCGTAATCTGCTGTTTTGGCGATTTGGCATTGCCAGCAAGATCGGCAGATTTAACCATCCCAGACTTCTTTCTTTGAGGCTTCTTGAAGTCGCGGACTTATGCCAACAAGCTTCGGATGTTCGCGTACAAATAAAAATAATATTGGTAATGATAAAGTATGGATTATACAAAGACTTCCTCTATGTAAACAACGTAAATAAGTACCGGACCAACCATATCCAATATGGCGAAGGCCTCATATAGAAGCGGTACCAAAACGAAACACTGCAGGAACTTAGTAGACCTTGTAAGATAAATTGATGTACAAAACTAAGTTCATACGTACAATTTGAAATTAGTAGATATTTTTTTATACATTATACCTATTTATGTAGATATAACTAATTACCGTTTTTCACTTAACTGACCCCCGACGCGGCGACGCTTACCTTAAAAATATTAATAGATGAAGTCAAAAGGCCGAGAGAAAATTTTTATTTTTTTACTTTTTAAAGTTTCTTTTTTGTCGAAGGTTACTTAATATTTTTAATTTTATTTTTGTAGAGTTTCGCTCGCTATAATTTTTAATGACAGTTTGAACGCTGTTATGAGACATATTAATAGTTTTTCCTATTTCGCGATACGCCTCACATCTATTTTAAAACTTTGCGATTTAATTTTCTTTGACATTTCTCCTACTCCATTTTCGCGGTGTTTCTTCTCAACGGTGTACTGAAGAGCAGCTTGTAGTACACTGGTTTGGAAGAAGCTTCTCGAAATTCTCGATTTAAAGTGGATCCCTTTCACTTACAACATAGTTGATTGAGAGAAGCTTCGGCTCTGGTCCTTAAAGGGTTGTAATGCAAATTATAATTAAAATCATTAAAATCAAAAAGGTATCATATAAACTACATATTTAAGTATAATATAATGGTATTAATATTAGTTCTTAATTTTGGTGGATGGACCATCTTGATCGCAGGGTAAAATAACGAATTTAGCAATGTCTCCAAAGATAGTTTCAAGAGTACCACTGTTGAACAGATAGGATAAAATAAGTTAGAACTGGATAGGAAAAAATAGAAGTGCAATTAATTTAAACTGCAACGGTGCTGTTTTCTGTATCGAAACGAAAGGGAAATCCTTATTTCTTTGGGGTATAGAGTGCATAGTATGGCACCAAACAGCATGTTGGCAGGAAAGATGCAAGCAAGCTTGTTTTGCCTGAATATGAGATTCTCTCTAGAACAAAATGAGCAGTTTGTCGATTCGCTTTTCTGTGGCTCAATTTTGTCGATTCAAGTTACGGGTATGGTTGCAATATAGCGAAACACTGTGAAGATAATGACATACTATAGACTTATTGTCTGTGATAATACCGAATTGAAAAAAAAAATCAATTACTCTATGCAAGTTAAAGTTGGTATTTGAAAACAGTTTACGATTTACCAGACGAAATTAATTGTATTGCAATATCGCGTAATCGCTTAGTCCCGATTGTATTTGGCAAAGTACAAAAATGCAGCGTCTTCTGGCTTAGAGAAGTGATTCACCGTGGTTCAGACAATACTTGTCAAAACACTCGCAAGCTTTCCACCTTTATTATACTACACTTGTCATTAGCGAAAGTTCAATTAGCGATTCGTGCATTAGTTATAAATATACAAATAACAGTTTTAAGGTAGTTGTGAATTCGTAAATTAAAATAGTAAAGATAAACAGTGATGAAAAGATTTAAAAAGGAGCAATAGTATGGCTTAAATGTGGGCCCCAATTTGTTTTACATCTGCCCTAAGTAGGAATATCAGTCCTTTTAATAACTTATTAAATGAATTTCATGACATCAGTGTGCTTTTAGTCATAACTCAACACTCAAGATCAAAACTTCCCATGGTATAACAACGACATTAAATACCAAATCCGCGGAAGATAATTCTTTTTTAAGCTTTATAAATAAGTCCTTCTGACTACAATTTATGCCAGTATACTTTGCTTGTAATAAAACAGTTGATATAACATGCTTCTACAAATGAGAACATACATATCTTCAAAAAGCTGGAGCCTCGATAAACTTCGAAGTCGCTGCCGAGAAGAATATGACTAGAGACCACCAATGAGACCTCCCACCTTAAATGTTTGTTTGGATTTGTCAAAATTATGTCAACAGTCACGCACATTGTCATAACTCCAAGGGTATGTGTGGCTGGAATACATTGCGGTAAAATGAAATGTGCTAACACGTATTCACGGATAGTAGCTTGTTTGTAACGGGTTTGACATCATTCGAAATTAATAGCTGTCGCGGGGAAAGACGTACGAAAGACGTACGTCCCATTTTGGTTTCTGAATATGACTGAATGCTCTTTTAATCAAAATACAACGAGCCTCGTTTTTGCGACTCTCTCTACAACTCCAACTATGATTTCGACAAGCTCAGGGAACTCAAATGAAGGCTTTGGCTTCAAAGTGAAATTTGGCGAGTCTATTCCGAACAAACAAAAAATGTTTACAAGTGGTACAAGCTCTTCACAGAAGGCCGGGAAGACGTTTATATTGTAACAATGCCCGCCCTGGACGCCTCAGCATTTCAACAATGGACGAAAACGTTGAAACAACATTTTATGGAGAATCGTCTCATCAGAGAAGTTACTGAGGATACCAACATAGCGGTCGGCACATGCAATGACAATTTTTTTTGATTTGTTCCGAAATTGCTAAATTTTTACCAAAAGGAACGTCACTGGTGGCTAAGTCTACGGGTATAGAAGTATAGTTATGACGTCGAAATCAAAGCCAAATCATGCCAATGGAAGCGATTACAAGAGCCAAGACCGAAAAAAGAAACCCAAGTTCGCTGTTATTTTTCTCACTTTTTTCTTCCATTACAATGGCGTGGTTTATCATGCTGGAAGGTCGTACGGTCAATAAGAAATATTACCTTGCTAAGTTATGCATGAAGCAATAAGAAGAAAACATCCGTATTTGTGAAAAAAAAAACCGTGGCTGTTGCATCATGAAAATGCACCGGCTCCCGCTTCAGCCACCGTATTTATCGGACTTTGCTGGTAAAGCTTAAGGTTTCACCAAAAGCGCATATCATAAACGCTTCCAAGGTTTTAAAAAAGCGTTGGCGTTTATCTGAGGAGAATTACTATATTGCTAAGAGCAATTGTTTCAATATAGCACGGTTGATTTCGATGTTATTTTTCCCAAGAGCGTTCACTTGCTTGCCACTGTAACTTTTCCTGCTGAGCCAATTTAAAAATCCTGCATTTTCTTCCACAGATAATAGAGATTACTTATGCTGTAGGTTAAGACATTTTCGATCAAGGTCGAAAAGAGTTCATGGCGCCAGCTTTTATCGATCATAAACGAGAACTACTAACACTATTGTATCCAACCTCATAAGAATACATTTTATTTCTGTTATATTATGAATAAATTAATCCTGACAAGTTTTGTTACATTTATGGCGACTACTTTTAAAACTCAGCAAAGAAATTTTACACCATTAGTATCCAAGTTATATGAACACTACATTGGCTTTGCCATCGAACAACAAGACAAAGCATAGATTCCTCACATCCATTGTGATACATGTGATACATGACAAGAAACAATTTGTCAGATTATTATTTTTATCTTACCATACAAAGTGTATTACAATTAAAACTAAGAAAAAAAAAAAATAACGTGTCCGGACTTACCATCTGCTAGACGATTGATCTCTCACAGTGAAGAACTACCATAACCACCTCAAAGCTCCTATCTCTGTTCTACACCAGAATACGTAAATAATGAGAAGCTAGATTCGGACGTTTAAGAAGCTTCCTCAGTTAACATTCTACATCTAGGGGCTCAAGGAGATCTCAATTGGGGGCCTCGATTAAAGGGATGGAATTTATTATAACCAAAAATGGAAGTAAGTCACTTTCAGAATCGCGATGAAGAGCTACAAAGCTTTTTTCACAAGGTGACAATGCCTATTGCGTAATGAATGATTCGAGTATAGAATATCAAACAGAAGAGCGGCATTCATTTATAGATTGTTCAAAGGCTAGTTTAAAGGCTTCTTTTACATATCGGTTATGAACTTCCCTCTTAACTGTTAAGTGAGGCTTTTAAAACCATATAATGAAAAAAAAAAATACTGTTGTTTTAAAATTAGTATATTAAGAACGATTGACCCAAAAGAGAATTTCTAACTCCAGAGCAAAAGTTAATTAAGAGGACTCCATTAGATTTACCCTCTTGACATATAAAATTTGGGCTATCTTATTAAAATAAATGGATAGGACCAGTGACTAGGTTGTTTGTAGTTGAAATTTGAAATTTCCTAAACTGAGTGACGAAAAAATTAAAGAGAACATATTTGTTGGTCCTTAAATTAGGCAGTATGTAAGATGAAATGTTTAATCTTTCATAAAAGTGATTTAAAATTTCCTTGGAAATCACCGATCAAATGACTATGAAAGTATTGTCGAGGAGCTCTTATCTGCTTATAAGGCTAAGGCTAAGGCCACGCACTGAGCGGCAAGCGGCAGAGCGGCAAAGCGGCAAAAAGCTGAGCGACAAACTTAAGCGGCAAGTGGCCATTTACTGAGCGGCAATTTTCTGAGCGGCAACTCACTGAGCGGCAATTGTTAGCGATTAGTTCTGAAAATGACGTTAACGAGTGCTGTTCGCCGCAATAGTTTACTAGAAAGTCGTTTTAACATTTACAGAGTTATCTCAAGCTTAAAAAAAGAAGATTTGGAGTTCATCCAATAAACCGAAAAAGATCAGGTTATGGCGAATTTCACCATTTGTATAATAATCTTCGACAACACGAAGACCGATTCAGACAATACCTACGTGTATGTCAGTACAATCATTTGATTTGCTGTTAATATTTCTTAAATTTGCCATTATTCCTTCTTGCCGCTCAGCACTACCCTAAAATAATAGAACAGAATTGAAAGCTGAGCGACGCCGCTCTGCCGCTCAAAACCGCCGCTTGCCGCTCAGATACTGTGTGGCCACAGCCATACGATTTCATGTGTTTTAAATTTTTTTTGCCGCTCAGCTTTTTGCCGCTTAGGCTAAGGCCACGCACTGAGCGGCAAGCGGCAAAAAGCCTTAGCCTAAGGCCACGCACTGAGCGGCAAGCGGCAGAGCGGCAAAGCTGCAAAAAGCTGAGCGACAAACTTAAGCGGCAAGTGGCTATTTACTGAGCGGCAATTTTCTAAGCGGCAACTCACTGAGGGGCAATTCTTAGCGATTAGTTCTGAAAATGTCGTTAATGAGTGCTGTTCGCCGCAATATTTTACAAGAAAGTCGTTTTAACATTTACAGAGTAATCTCAAGCTTAAAAAAAGAAGATTTGGAGTTCATCCAATAAACCGAAAAAGATCAGGTTATGGCGAATTTCACCATTTGTATAATAATCTTCGACAACACGAAGACCGATTCAGACAATACCTACGTGTATGTCAGTACAATCATTTGATTTGCTGTTAATATTTCTTAAATTTGCCATTATTCCTTCTTGCCGCTCAGCACTACCCTAAAATAATAGAACAGAATTGAAAGCTGAGCGACGCCGCTCTGCCGCTCAAAACCGCCGCTTGCCGCTCAGATACTGTGTGGCCACAGCCATACGATTTCATGTGTTTTAAATTTTTTTTGCCGCTCAGCTTTTTGCCGCTTAGGCTAAGGCCACGCACTGAGCGGCAAGCGGCAAAAAGCCTTAGCCTAAGGCCACGCACTGAGCGGCAAGCGGCAGAGCGGCAAAGCTGCAAAAAGCTGAGCGACAAACTTAAGCGGCAAGTGGCTATTTACTGAGCGGCAATTTTCTAAGCGGCAACTCACTGAGGGGCAATTCTTAGCGATTAGTTCTGAAAATGTCGTTAATGAGTGCTGTTCGCCGCAATATTTTACAAGAAAGTCGTTTTAACATTTACAGAGTAATCTCAAGCTTAAAAAAAGAAGATTTGGAGTTCATCCAATAAACCGAAAAAGATCAGGTTATGGCGAATTTCACCATTTGTATAATAATCTTCGACAACACGAAGACCGATTCAGACAATACCTACGTATGTCAGTACAATCATTTGATTTGCTGTTAATATTTCTTAAATTTGCCATTATTCCTTCTTGCCGCTCAGCACTACCCTAAAATAATAGAACAGAATTGAAAGCTGAGCGACGCCGCTCTGCCGCTCAAAACCGCCGCTTGCCGCTCAGATACTGTGTGGCCACAGCCATACGATTTCATGTGTTTTAAATTTTTTTTGCCGCTCAGCTTTTTGCCGCTTAGCTTTTTGCCGCTTGCCGCTCAGTGCGTGGCCTTAGCCTAAGCCTAAGGCTTTAGGTTGTACCATGCAATTAAAAATACATTTTGTGCATTCCCATTTGGACTTCTTTCTCGAAAATGTGGGTGCCGTTAGCGATGAACATCGTGAAAGAATACACCAAAACATCTCTACAAATTCCGATTCATAAAAATCGATTTAACAGCAAAGATTCATTTGAAGCGGTTCGATTATGACGGTCACGTGGTTTTGGTGACATCTATCTGGTGTTTACTATTCAGATACTGCCTCCAAATCACCATGACAAGTTACACAAGTTGAACAGCACGTCCAAATGATAAACTATATTATCAAAATGTGTGTTCGTTATTGAAAACGTTGCGCGTGTTGCGTCCATTTTGCGATAGATGTGGTGGCCCTTCACAGTCGACTCACAGTGGTCAAATTAAAGGCGACAGGTTCGGTAATCAATCAGCCAACATTCGTACGTCAAAGGAACGCAAGATCGGCCGATAACACCGCTGAGGTTCGTGAAAGTGTACAGCAGAACCAGAGGCAGTCGATTTCTCGCCGTGCATAAGAACTCGGCCTTTCAACTTGGCGTTTTTTGCGTCAGAACTTGGGCCTGCACCCGTACAACTGGCCCAGAAGCTCAAAGTTCCTGGCCATAGACAACGCCGTTTATTCGCTGGCCGGCGAAAAATCACCTTTAGCGACGAGGCGTATTTTTGGATGAATGGCTGGGCACCAATCCACATGAGGGTCACTAGGCGACAATGCATCCTCAAAAAGCGACCGTTTGGTGTGGATTTTGAGTCCGCGGCGTAATTGGACCGTATTTTTTTCGAAAACGAGGCGGTCACCGCCAATGGTGAGCGCTACAGAACGATGATAACCAATTTCTTATGGCCCAAACTGAACAGATGACACACAGCGGATGATTGACATTCTGCATGAACGATTTGAGGGTAAGGTTACTTGTCCTTAGCCGCCAAGATCATTCGATTTGACCCTGCTAGACTTTTTTATGTGGGGTTTCCTGGTCGCTGGTCTTCTTCTTCTTCTTCTTCTTTTCCTTTTTATCCCGGCGTCGTTATGGTCAGAAGTGTAGGACTATAACCTTCGCACTTAACTGCATTCCTACTGGTCCGCTTGTGGGGTCCGCCGGTTTGACCTCAGAAAGTAGCGGCAGGCTTCCCGGTTTGGGATTACTTCATCGCTGAGGCCAATCAAATGCTGGTGTTTTTGCATTTGTTTGCACCAATTGTTTTTCGGCCGGCCTTTTTTGCGTGTTGAAATTGGAATGTTGATTGATAACGCCTTTTGGACGGGGTTCAAAGGATCTCTCCTTTGAACATGGCAATACCAACTGAGTCGGTCGCGCTCTATATTTCTTGTGATGGTTTCTTTTACGTGGAGGCTTCCTCGGATCTTTGAACTTCTAATTCTGTCACGCTTTGTTACTCCCGCTGTCATGCGAAGCATCTTCATCTCAGTTGCCGTTAATTTGCTCTCATACTTTTTGTGCATTGGCCAGCATTGTGAACCGTATGTGAGCGCCGGACGTACAACTGAAGTGTAGAGCCTTCCTTTCAGCTTAGGGGGCATTTTTCGATCACAGAAGATGGCGGAGTTTTCCCGCCACTTCATCCACCCTACGCTTACGCGATGTTTGATGTCGTCATCACAAGTTGCTTCTCTATTAATCATAGATCCCAGATATTTAAACTTTTCACACTTGGGAAGCACTCTTCCATTCAAGTAAATGTCTGGAATAGGTTGATGAGGTTCAGAGAACGGGCAGCACAGATACTCTGTCTTCTTTGAACTAATACGATACCCTTGTCCCTCAAAAATGTCCACCCACACATCAAGTGCTCGTTGTAGGGACGCCTGATCATCACTTATAATGGCTCCATCGTCAGCAAAGAATAGCTGGTGCACATTGGGGTCCGTCACTTTTCCTTCAAGCAAGCAATCAAGGACTGCTATAAAGAGCAGTGGGCTGAGGACGCTCCCTTGGTGTACACCGACTTTGATTGCGAACTCTTCGGTGACTCCTGCGGTGCATCTTACTCTTGTCGTTGCTCTCTTGTACATGTCCATGATCCCTCGCACGTAGTTTCTGGAACTCCTTTTTGTCTTAGCGCTACCCATAACAGATCTCTTGGTTGCCTTCTCGAAATCAACCAACACCATATGCAAGTCCTTTGAAGAATCACGATGCTTTTCCATCATGACCCTTATACTTTGGATTGCATCTGTCGTTGATTTACCCGAGACAAAATCGCACTGGTCATCAGATAGTCGTATTATTTTCTGCAGTCGGCTATCTAATACCCGTTCAACGGTATTCATGGTGTGCGACATCAGCTTGACAGAACGGTAGTTATCACAATTTCGCGTATCACCCTTTCCTTTGTGCAAGGAAGAAGATAGCTTTCCCTCCATTGATTAGGCATAGTGTCGCCTCTCATAAGTTTGGAGATAAGAACCATGAGCCATCTAGACCCGATGTCTCCCATCTTTTTCTAGAACTCAGAGGGTATCCCGTCCGGCCCAACAGCTTTTCTTTTCTTGGAGTTTTTAACCGCGAACCGAACTTCTTCGACTGTGATGTCGGATATTTCGGCATGATTCGGGGCGGCTCTTGGAAAGTACACTCGGGGAAACTGTTCGTTCAGAAGTTCCTCGCAATACTGTCGCCATCTGTGGAGAATTTTTTCGTCTTCCACAAGGAGTTGGCCTTCAGCATTGTTAATAAACTTTGGGAAACGAATCTCCTGAGCATTTCTTCTTCTCTGGGCGGCTATCTTAAAGATATTTGCTCCTTTGTTCAAATTACTTTGTCGAAGCTCCTGGGTAGCCTGGTTCCTGTCAGACGCGGAAGACGATATTTCTTCCAACTCCTGATAGAGGCCTTCCACGCTTTTCGCTTTAAATTCGGCGCATTTTTTCTTCGCGATACCTTTGCAACATCTATATACCTTTTCATGGCGAGCCTTTTCCTCTCTATTAGTAGAAGAGCACTTTGACCAAGCTTGGAAAGCCATTTTCTTTTCGTGTATCACTGCTTTGGCTTCGTCTGTCCACCACTAGGTTTCTTTTGCGTGTTGGCAGGGGCCTTTAGATGTTCCGAGCAGTGATTTGGCTTTCTCCAGGCCAGATTGTTGTAGGGAATCCCACATGTCTTGTGCTCTGCACTCCTCATTACCGACCTCATCGATAATGGAAAAGAGGTAGTTTTTCATGTTGGTAATAAAAGCTTCGCCTTTTCCTTTATCCAGCTTATACCACTTGATTCGCTCAGACACCTTCGTTTGCTGCTTTGACTTCTTACTCGCCTCCATAAAAAATTCAGTCAGGAGGAGACGGTGTTGAGGGGCGATCGCGTCTCCCAGGATCACTTTGCAATCTTTAACTCGTGGCTTCATGAAACTGGATACCAAACGATAGTCTATTTGAGTTTCATTTCCGCTGCTGCTATAAGTGATCAGGTGCCGGCTTTGTTTGACGAACATGGTATTTAGCACTATAAGACCGTACGACTTGCACATGTTTAGGATATTTTCACCTGAAGAGTTCCTTGTGCCGTATCCCAGCCCTCCGTGGTAGCCTTCATAGTCTTCGCTTGTCTTCCCGACATGTCCGTTTAAATCTCCCCCAACAAACAAAAGCTCTTCCTTTGGGATGATTTTGACAAGGTTGTGGAAATCTAGCCAGAATGCATCTTTATCTTTTTGTTCGCATCCTACTTGAGGGGCATATGCGCTTACGATGTTCCACACCTCACCATGCATCACCAATTTGAGAGCCATCAAACGGTCACTGGACTTTGAAATGGTTAAGACGTTGCCAAGTAACTCTGCCGCAAGGATGATGGCGATTCCGTTTTTTCCTTGTTCCAATCCATAGTAAAACATCTTGTAGGCTTTTGTTTTAACGTCCAAGAAACGTACCCGATTACCGGTGTTTCGCCATTTCGTCTCTTGTACGCACAGGATGTCTACTCGCCTTCTAACCATAATTTCTTCAAGCTCATAGCTGCGCCCACTCATGCTTCCAACGTTCCAACTCGCGACTCTTAAATGTGGCTTACGCCGTTGCATTACTTTGCTATCCCCCGGAAATCCTATAGCTCTGACCCGAGCATTGCTGCTCGTCCCAGGATCACGACCATTAGTAGTGCCTGGCGGGGTAGTGCTTTTCCTTTTAGCGTTCTTTTCCATAATGCTACGGTTTGACCGTTTTCTTTCTTCCCTTCCTTTTTGACACGGGCATGCTCCAGATTTTTTTTTTTTTTTGATTGATCTTACTCTTACAACACCGGTGATCTCCAGTCGTGTCAACCCACTGATTTGCATGCACACTTGTGGGGCAGTTTAATGGTGGTATATGTGTCCCTAGGCTCACCTTGGTGTTTTCTAAATTGCCTAGATGTGATTTTTGTTTACCTTTGTTTAGACGCCTTTTACGACAAGCGATAGGTATCGCTGCAGGGATATTCTTAACCCGTCCCTGCACGTGGCTCCTGGTCGCTGGTCTATGTGAATAAAGCACAACCGATGCGCAAATTCAGCCGGATCCATGCGGAAGAGTCATTGAAAATTGTACCAGTCGGATCCATTATACCATACATTGTTAAACCTCACACATGGCTTGTTTTATTGCCCTTATTGAAAAACCCTTTAGTAGCAGCTCTGAGGTAATTGATTATATGTATAAAATACTATTCTGCACACCCATAAGATAAATTAGTTTTCGTATAGCCGCCAGTAGGTGAGAGCATGAAAGTAGCAGCCCTTGACTTGGCTGTAGTAAATATTGTTGATAAATAGGCGTCCCTATGGACTAAGTGCTCCGCAAAAAGTGCTTAGTGAGAATCACTAGACATCCTAGACTACTGAAACATTGTGTTCCGAGTGTTGGGGATTTTTGATAAGTCAATCCAAAGTCGGTTAAAATCCCCTGGGACTACTCTCGAATTGACTGACTACCGTCGGAAAATGAGTAACTCCACATGTTTGTATGGACGCACGTATAATATAAATCAATTCTATGGGGTTGAAAGGGCTTCTTCCCCACACGTTCGACGAGGATTGAAGCACACACAATTATCTGATTCAAGCAAATCAATTCTGAAGCTGTTTTCATTATGCAATAACAAAAACAAAAATAGAATAGGAAATTGAAAATTTGCAAACCTAAGCATAGAAAATTGAAAACATATAATTTTCGATTTGATTGCATTTTCTACATACACACATACTTACACTCTATTAATCGTTCACATCTTTTCATTCCCTTATAAATTCTGTGGGCTATACATACATATATGTACTTCATTTATGCACGCAGCAAATGTGTATACATACATAGGTTATCACGCCGAATTTCGTATTCCACAGAGCAAAAAATTCCAACAAAGATCTCAATGCTTAATTATCTCTACTATACTAACTACGAAGCACATTTTGACAAACATACAGAGTATGCGATTGTCTGTCCGCTTCTTAAGCTAATCCAGTTGATGAACACGAAAGAAAGAAAAAAAAATTAATAAATAAAAATTCGAAAAGCAAAAATAGATGAATTGATACATATGAATGTACAAGTGTACAAACGTACGTTTCATTGCATTTTTATTCAGATAAATTTGACGTGTACAAGCATTTCACGGCTTATTGCCAACGAGAGCAAGCAATATGGACGGGTGTAGCTGCGAAAGCACAAACCGGCAGACGAAAGGCGAAAGGTAATCGCAAATTTATAAATTCTCGTTATTGGAGAATAGAATTTATGGCTTGAAGTAGCTTTACACAAGTGTACAGTTTGTTCCAAAAGTAAGTTGACACAACAAACTATGTACGTTTTATTCAAAACAAGTTTGTTAAGTAAAGTATTAAAGATGAAATGGTAGGCGCAGTAAACAGTGACTTAAATGTAAATTGAAGCTGAGCTCGGAAGTTGGTTGCATTAGAAAACGAGGGTAAGGTCAAAAGTTCTTGGCCTGAGAATGAAAAAATGTGAGTTAAAAATTGATTTTATTTTTCTACATGATCTCGCTTGACCCAAACACACTTGGTGCAGCTTTTTTCCAACATTAGTTAGTCACATTCCCGGGAGTGAGATTCTGGAAGGCTGTGAAAGTATTCATCTGCGGCTCACTCAACTTCTTCATTGGATGCGAAGTGCACCCCAGAATCAAAACTCTTCAAGTTTGGAAACAGAGGTCTAAGGATCCCAATTCCGAAAAAAAAGGGTGGTTAAGCAAATCATACCTAAATTTCTCCAGTTTTCTCATTGCTGAAGCACCCTTGTGTACAGGTGCGTTGTCCCGATGATATTTGATTTTTTTATTCTTCAAGCATGGCCTCTTCTCGCGAATTTTGCCAACCAGCACATCGAAAAAGTTGAAGTAATATTCGCCTGTAATTGTTCTGCATTTTACAAGGCAATCAATTAACAATTACGCTGGCCATGAGCTTTCCCGTAGATGCGATCGAGTTCATTTTCTTTGGCGCTGGGTCACCGGTTTCAACGGTTTCGTTTCTGGTGTGTAGTGAGCACCAGTATATAACTATCTCTCATCCAAAATCATTATGTCAACCCTACCTAAGCTGAACGAAAAATAAATTTACTTAATGACCTGTCAAATTGCTTACTTTTGTTTTGCCTATGAAATTCTATTTTTTCATTTCATTGGGACCTAACAGACATGATGATATCTTCCTACCATGATAGCTGCCCATTGAATGAAAGGAACACCATAAAGTCTGTGCCCTGATGGAACTCGAGACTGGGCAGATTAAGGAGGTCAGCAAGACGAGAGTTCAACAGGGCCAAAAAGACGGGTAACTGGTAGCCATACAAGGAAGCACTAATCAATTACAACAAAGAAACCAAATGGAAAAACTACTGTGAGAACCTAAAGGACTCACCGGGAATGGCAAGTGTTTATAAGGCGCTCTCCAAAGGCAACCACGACTCACTTGGTCTACTTAAAGACCTGGTTGGTAATCTGATGCATAATATTACAGACACCCTAGAGCTACTTCTAAAGACTCGCTTTCTCGGGTGTATTGTAAAAACCAACACTACAAACTACTGTGAAGCAAATGCCATCTTCAACAAAGGTAGAAATGCCAACGTAATAACGCAAATACTTAACGTATGAAAAAGTTGACTGGGCAATTAACAACTTCAAACCATTAAGCCATTAGGCCGGATGGTATTTTCCCTGCACTTTTAATACATTCGCCCAACAAGCTAAAAGCTATTCTGGTTTAAATAATCCGAACAAGCCTCACATCCAATTATATACCACTTAAGTGAAGGATGGTTAGAATAATATTTATACCCAAAAGTGGCAACAAACCACCCGGAAACCCCAAATCCTACCGACCGAGCAGTCTCTCCCCATTTTCACTAAAAATTTATGGATGTAGAAGGAGCATTTGATAATGCAAATCATTCATCACTAACAAATGCACTTTGTAGAAAAAATCTGGACGCTTTAACTAACAAATGAATAAACGTCATGCTAAAAGAAAGGCATATAACAGCCAATTAGGCACATCAGAGGTAGTGATCAAAACTATTAGAGTTTATCCGTAGGAGGGTGTCTTATCCTCACTTCTATGGCAAATCCAGCAGACAAACTTCTCTCTGTACTTAATGATAATAGAGCCGTTGCATATGCTGACGATATAACCATAATCATTAATTACAAAAGGAAAACATCAAAAATCATAGGGAACCTTTCTTTGCATGAGCCCTAGAAATAATCTGAAAAATAATGGTGTGAGAAAGAAGGTCTCTCCTTCAATCCTAGCACAACGCACATAATTCGTTTAACTAAAAGAACAACAAATAATCTTCAAACTTTAAAAATCAAAGAAACCTGCATTCCATTAAAGGAAGAGGTAAAGTTTCTAGGAATACTCGTAAATCTGGACTAAAAACTCTTTCGGTATGCACACATAAACTCGTAGGCAAAACATGGGGCTAAATCCAATAATGCGTCTTTGGATATACAATCTAATAATTAAATCAACCATACTTTATTGCTACAAAGGCTAACGTGTATCTGCACTGCTGGAGCAATTCTAAACATCCCACAATTACACACTGCCATACAGGCTGAAGCTGCCAAATAGGCCTTAACCTTACAGAGAACCTATAAATACAAAGAAGGAGACCTTGTTGGACATCTAGAAATTCTTAAAAAGGGAACTAACCCGAGTGAATGATCTGATGTCCCCTGAGTTAAACTTTAAAATAATACGAAGTACTCATACCAAGCAGAGATGAATGGAACAATAACCCCCCTTGGATGAAGGATGGAACCCAGAAATGGTACACAGATGGGTCGAAATCGGGAAACAAGATAGGGGCTGGTGTAATAGGACCAAATTTAAGCCTACACGTTCCCCTCTGCAATGAGTGAACTATATTTCAGGCCGAGTTATTTGCAATAAATGAAGCAGCACATAGCATTAGCGACAGGAGGCCAACTAACAAAAGGATAACTATATTCTCAGACAGGCAAGGAGTTCTTATAGCGCTAAAGAGGTACACCTTTAATTCTAAAACTGGGAATGTTACACTACACTAATCAAACTGGTTGTAAACAACAGATTAAAGTTGATCTAGGTGCTAGGTCATGAAAACCATGAAGGCGATGAAAGCCAAGAAAGGTGCTCAGGTATGCACCTTTTACGGGCCATTCCCCCTTTATGTTTTTGACAATTCAGACATAAACCTTTACTAATAGAAATGGATTATAAAACAAAAGAATCAATTCTGGAACAGACAGGAGGGTATTAAACACTCAAGAACGTTCATGGAACAGAATCACAATTCCAAACGTGCCAAAGAGACTCTAGAACTAAAGAACTAAATAAAGCCGACCTAAGAGTGATATGTGGGGTACTAACAGCAAACGGGGCATGCAACTATCACCTTTATAAAATGGGTACAGAAATGAGCAGGCGATGATCGCAGGCCAAGGAACACATACTGACCACCTGCCCAAACCTTGCCAGAGAAAGGTTCAAAATGACAAGTAACACAATCATAACAGGGAAAGACTTCCAAGAAATTCCATCTAGAGAAGTTGTCAAATTCTTGAAAACACCACTCAAATCATATATCAAAGTAGCGGGTACAGTAGATCTTTATGGTCGCAGAACTAGTGTCTTCAGGTGACACATCCGAGTTCTTCAATTCAATTCAAATTGGGACCTTCCTCAAACTCTTTTGATTCAAGGAACTTCCAAAAAATCCATTTATAACCCCATGATGCAATACTATTCGTATGGGATATTTAAGTACGCTAGCGTAAGTATACATAATTCTAGGGTGGTTTGACCTTTACTCACCAAGGAATATCTCTTCGATTACACGCAAAGGGCAAGATACAGAAGAAAGTAAAATAGATAAAATGGAAGAGTTTCTCGGTACAAAGCGAATTTTTTACCTTACAGCATGACCTGATCCATGCCAGCCCCCAACATCAGTTGCGAAATCAAATATTCATGGCAAGAAAGTGTTACTGTGTCTGATGCGACAAAAATGGAGTCATTTGTAACCAGCTTGTGGGACCTGGTCAAATTGCTACAGATAAGGTTATCAGGAACCATCGACCAACTTAAGTGATCCCTTAAGAAAAAATGTAGTTTACAGGTCAATTAGAAAATCCTGAAATTCATGTTCTTCATTGGGTGGGAAGTTGTCCAGAAAGCGGAGTATCCCCCACACATGTCTCCTTCTGATTTCCACTTATTCAGTTCGATGCTGTCATATTTAAAAGACGGTTCAGCGGATCAATCACCAAAAAGGCCGAGTTTCTACTTCCACAATTATCATTATTTAGAAAGGCGCTATACATACGAGTACGAGTACTGAGAACGAAGCCTCCGAAACAAATTTCGGTTTCCTTTAAAAGCTTCTTCAGTGATATATTGTACATAAGTCTTCATTCTATTTGACAATGGTTTTAAGGCTAACACCTAATTTAAAACTTAAAAATTATAGGTTCGACATTTTCTATTTTCTATTTGTTACACACGTAAGCAGAAAGTAGGTTATTAAGCAAAAAGGTCAGAAAGTTAAATTTTGGTTTTCTTCCTATCCCGCCTGATGAAATAATCCCAAATAGTTCTCTTTTTTTTCGCTTGCTTTATGCTATCCAAAGGTGAGGACAGTCATTAAAGGTTGATGCATGACATCAATGCTTCGTTCCTTCATCCAGCCACCGTCGATAGTAGTTTATGACTTCTATGGTACGAGAGCTCGCCTTGCGCGATAGAGGTTAGAATATTTTCCCGGCTTGGAATGTCATTCGTAAGATCCAATAGATCTCTGTCCCATAAAAAATAGTGGCAGAGGTAGACGCAGAGCTGATGTCTGCACTACGCACACTTAAATCGGTACAACAATACATCATTACCACTGAACTCTCAAAACAACATGAAAAATCGTTAACATTCCTTGGTGTTAAATATGGCTGGTTTTCCTTGGTGAAAATATTTTCAAGGTAAACTAGTTCCCCGATCCCGGGTGGGAACTATTCAACGGAGGGCATCCATGAAAAGAAATGCACAAAACAGTAAATCGACTTAAGAATGACATGGCCGCTTTCGATACCATCGAAATCAATAAAATATGCTGGAGAGGAATCAAAGGAGAAGTGACATGGGCTCACCACAACTATTTATATGAAACAATGAAACTTTCCTTGAGGAAAGGGAAAACTAGGTCATCATTCCCGTTAAAATGAGTGGTGGTGCTGTCAAACATCATTTTAAAGAGGCTGAGATCATAAGCTATGTATATAAATAATCGGAGGCTACCAGTGCAGCATCAGGAGGAACCACTCAATGAGCGACCAGATTTTTACTATAAGACAGCTATCAGTCGAGATACGTGAAGGATTAATAAAAAATAAAATTAAAAATTTTAAGTAACCCCCCGACACAAAAAAAAAGCTGTATAAAGTAAACATCAGTTTCCCGACGCGGCGGCGTTTATATTAAAAATATTAATAGATTAAAGAGCTAACCATAATAGGCAGGCAAGCAGAAGCTTATGTCGGAACCGAACGAAATTCTCCCCTCTGTTTCAACGAACAGTCAAGGTACCCACAATGAACAGATGCAAGCAGAAGGAAAGGAACTGTCAAGTTGTTTTCCCACACCTTGGCTTTTTCCTTTTTGTTGAAATAAAAGCCATCTGCTTTATAATAGAGACACTTATTGTCCTGCACAAGTGAAATCAACTTGTTAACAAACTCGTATTCCATATTTATTTTATCTTTTTTCTCTTTCCTAACCTCAAATGCATCAGTTAACGAACATTTAACGAAACGTCGTATCTTCCCATTGTGGGCATATCATATGCTTTGCATGTAAGCAGACATTCCCCTCTGCTTGCTCCTGCCTATTATGGTTAGGCCTTAATTAAAAAGGCCGAGAGAAAAATTTTGTTTTTTTACTTTTTAAAGTTTTTTTTTTTTTTTTGCGTGGGGGGTTACTTAAATTTTTTAATTTCATTTTATTTCATTCTTTTTAAATTACTCGCGGACCTTAATTGCGATAGGTAACTACTTAAATTACATTTTTCTTAAGTATTATGCAACAACGCATAGGGCTTCTTGTATGTACAAGGTAGCGCAAGATTTATCATCGAATTTAGTTTTTGAATAACTTTTTTACTAAATAAAAAAAAATTACTTTGAGTGATGGAAATCTTGCTGGCCATGCCAAATCGCCAAAACGGGAGATTACGCTTCCTTCACAATATCCATTGTGGCCCGTACTGTGTGTGGTTTCACAGTCAGTCAGAAGTCGTTTATCTTGGCCCTGCAGCGGTCGCCAGTAACAGTGATCGCATTGTCTATGGCGTCCTCAAAAAAATACGGCCTAATCACTCCTCCCGCGTGAAGGCCGCACAGCACAGTGGCTTTGAGTGGATGTAATGGCTCTTCGTGTATCATACGCGGATTTTCATCGCCTCAGAAATGAAGATTTTGCTTATTGACGTAATCGCTTAAGTGTAAATGCGCCTCGTCGTTCATGATGATTTTCGACACAAAATCGTCCTCTTCGTTGTTGATTAAGGATGATACTGATGCACTGTTTGCACTTTGTACGGGAACATGTGTAAGTTTTTCACTAAAACTCAGCAGCGCGTACTTCTCGTGATGAAGGGAACTATTTAGATTAATTCTTTCTTCCCGCAATGTCAACATCCACATTTATAAAACCAGTGACAAGGATGTGAAATTTGGTCTTTGACTAAGAAGAAGAGTAATAGATTTCGGGCCTTTGAAAACAAGATCTCAAGGAGAATCTATGCTGGAAAACAGGGCGTAGGAACAGGCGAATGGACGAAAATATACAATCAAGAACTCGAGCAGAACTATTCAGTCCCAACTATTGTCTGACTAATAAAATCGCGAAGGCCACGATCGGCAGGATAGAGCGAATGGAAAGTGGACGCGCAGTCAAAACGAAAATGAGTGGACCACCAGAAAGGCCGTGCCATAGCTAAGGGAACAATATAAGGATTTACCTGGAAATGTTTTATGTTTGTTTTTAGCGCCATTAAACTAGACTAAAATCTGTTATGAATAAATCAGGGGCAATTGATAATCAAAATAGTATTTCTAAAACAAATAAAGAAAGATCAACGAGGGAATACTGAATGCTTAAAAGAAAATCATTGGATGTTTGTTATGTGGGATTTTGCCAGTGCCTTAGTCCTAACATCTGGGTGGGAAGAAACTCGGTGGCCACTTCCACTTTGATGATTGAGGCCCCAAGTGTCAATGGAATTCTCGGCCGCTGCAAACATACAACGTATGTATGTGCGTATTTCAATAAGGATTTTAACAGCGCTGCGATTTTTTTGTTTTCACATCTTAGGGATGTACTACTTAAGTCCTTTGTCAATAATGATTTGTTGTTTGATTTTCCTTCACTTAATTTGCTGTAGAGAAAATGTAAGCAAAGTCCTTGAAGTCAGTAGTACGAAAAGCGATATATACCTTTATTTTCAAGACTTGGGTTTATATTTTACTAACGGGAAGATAATCGCCAGTGTAGTTCATTATACATTATAATACGCATACACACATATGTACAAGTATATACAAATCGTTTAAAATTGTTTAATTCGGGGTGCAGACATATTAATATCATACGTGAAAAATACGTCTGAAAAATACGTTTTCTCGAGGTCTGCAAAGTAGTCCTCCGTGGCGGCGATGACCTCCTCATTGGACTGAAATTTCTGCCCGGCGAGTGACTTTTTCAAGTTTGGAAACAAAAAAAAGTCGCACGGGGCCAAATCTGGATGGGGCAGCAGTTCGTAGCCCAATTCGACCAATTTGGCGGTGGCGAGGGCGGATGTGTGAGCCGGTGCGTTATCATGGTGGAAGAGCACTTTTTTCTTCGCCAGGTGGGGCCGTTTTTTTCTTAAATTCGGCGTCGAATCGGCCTAATAATTTGGCATAGTACAGCCCTGTGACCGTTTTGCCCTTCTCCAGGTAGTCGATGTGGATAACAACTTGTGAATCCCAAAAAAACGGTGGCCATCACCTTTCCGGCCGATGGGACAGTCTTCACCTTCTTCCGAGCACGTTCGCCGGGTGAAGTCCACTGTTTCGACTGTTCCTTGGTCTCTGGTATGTACCAGTGGATCCATGCTTCGTCGACTGTCACGAAACGACGCAGAAACTCCTTCGCATTGCGCTTAAACAGCGTCAAACACTACTCTGATGTGGTCTCACGGTTGCGCTTGTTGTCCGGAGTGAAGAAACGCGGCACCCATCGCGCCAACAGCTTTCTCATGCCGAAAATTTCATGCAGGATTTGACCCACGCAATCTTTTAAAATGCCTACTGCCTCAGCTATGTCGCGCACCTTCATCCGCGGTCTGCCAATACGAGATCGTGGATTTTTGTCACGTTATCCTCCGTGGAAGCCGTTTTCGGGGCACCTGGACGTGACTCATCAAAAACCGACGTGCGATCACGTTGAAACTCGTTAAACCAATTTTTGATGGTCGTCATCGAAGGAGAAGAGTCACCGTACACAGCATCCAAACGCCCTTTGATTTCGCTGCGCGATTTCCCTTCCAAAAACAAGAATCGAATCACCGACCGATATTGCTCTTTTTCCATATTTCTAAAATCCGCGGACACTCCTTCCACAAGCGGTCAAAACAAAACTACTACTAGAATGTACTACACGATAGTAAGTTGCACTTGCGATACTGGCGCCATCTGGCGGTGAGGCTATGTACTTATCGGACCACCCTCGTACAGTTGTGTTCAACATAATAGGAGCGCTCTTTGCAATAATTACAACTTACTTTCTAAGGCGTGTATCTTAGGCATCTGATGTGTTTTGCAATGGAAAAGTCAAGTGAAAATATCAGTCCTATTACGTGATTACTTAAGCGCTTGGCTTGTAATTCTCAAAAAAATATGAAACAGGATATAGGACAGGATATCGAACTAAGACCTGGAGAACTGAGTTTTACATGGATGAATGGACAAACAAATGGATGATAATACCCCAGGTGGCACCCGCGATAGCGGAAATCCACCCGCGATCTTCCTGATCGCGGCCGGGGCAAGAATTCTGGAGGCCCCACCACACATTCTTAACTCTCCGGCAGCCCAGAACGACACCGATTCCTGCGGCTCATTGACTGACCACCTGGTTGGACTGAGCATGAGTGGTGCAACCAACAGAGGCGACACCGACGATGGCTACTAAGTGACTACTAAATGACTGCTAAGTGTCAAAAAAGAAGGAGAAAGAGGCGTGCCCGAAAATCGTGCAAAGAGGCTGGCGCAGCCGAAGGCACGAAGATTGAAGGCGAACCTCTGGGGACAGCAGTCAAGAGGATTAGATCGGCGGAGGTATCCCCTACCGAAACCCATCCGACACTCTCGTCTGTAGCCCCCACACTTCTTGGCGGCGTAAAGGCTAGTAAAAGCTGCTGCAGGAGGCACAAACATGCCAGCACTATCGGCATGCGCCTCAAACACTCCTCCTCTTATTGATGACGGTCAAATTCCCAATAAGAGCGTGCCAGGTTGCAAAACTGACGGAGCTGGAGGTGTTCAGGGTCCTGTTATGGCCGGCGCCACCGCAAAAGAGGCGATGATGCTGACAGTCAAACTCTGATCGCAGAAGGCAAAGCGGTTTTGGATCCCAACAAACCTCAAGCTGGCAGAGCTGTTTAAAGCGGCGTCGGAAGGGAGCAGGAACTCGAACCGAAAAAGGTAAGAGCGCTCGCAAACGAAATACGGCCGCAGGGGGCAACCTTGCTGGGGAGAGAGAACGTGATGTCTCCTCCTTTGACAGGGGTAATCGGAGTCCGGAGGTAGATGCGGCGATCAACAAAGATCAAAGCAAAAATTTGAAGACGGAGAGGACCAAAGCCTGCTCCTCGGAGGTGGGCACTTCACACAACAAAACCCTTTCTTCGGGAAAGGAGATACAATTGACAGTAAAGAGTCGAGACAAGCAGGTTTCCTACATCTCCTCTGAAAAGGTCAGGATAGGGAAAGCTGGCAGTGACAGCAGAATGACCAGCGCAGATTGTCAACACTGCGAGGATCATCTACTGGAGCTAGCTTCAGCAACAGGCTTCTGTATTCAGGCTGAGAGGTCTGCTTTGATGAATGGTACTTTCAAGGTGAGCTGTTCCTCACAGCAGATATCTGCCTGGATCAGGAGCATGGTGCCGAAAATCCCTTCCCTGGGAACTACTACTTATCAGGTAGTTAGTCTCCCAAAATTAACGCGCCATCTGCTGGATTCCGGGAAAACCTGGAAACAAGCTGAAAGTGCTGACGCGACTACGTGCGCAGAACCCGGGATTTGACACAATGGCCTGGCTTGTCTATTCCTACAAAGAAAAAAGAGGGCTTCACTCTGGTTGTGGGATTGGACAACGGCTCTGTCGAGACCCTGAAATCCGCGTACGACTCACGTCCCTAGTTCGGCCTTGGTAGGATTTTATTCCATTTTTATGTCAAGTAGTCGAAGGATGGAACGTGCTCTGCAGTCTAAATCTATGATTTTCACTCGGATTAATCTACAGCATTGCAAGGCTGCTGCCGCTCTTCTCAGTAGCAGAAATTGCATGCACTAATACAAATTCTCACATTGTATACATTCAGGAACCATGGGCGTGGAATAAACGCCTGTGTGGTCTTGGTGGTATATGTAATGCTACGATCCTTTATGATGAGCGATCCGAAAGGCCTAGAGTCTGCTTCATCATACCAAACACGCTATCGGTAACCAAACTTGGTCAATTCTGTGGACAAGATCTGGTGGCTGCGAAAGTTAGCTACAAAGCGCACGGAGAAATTGAACATTTCGTCGTGACGTATGTTTACATCCCCTACGTCTCGGTACTGCCCCCGCCACCTAAGGCGGTTTCTGAACTCGTAGAGTACTGTGAAGCCAGAAGGATTGGACTCATCATCTGTTGCGATGCTAACGCTCAAAATACTGTTTGGGGCAGCAGCAAATGCAACCGGAGAGGAGACCATCTCTTAAACTTCATTCCGTCGTCTGACCTTATCATCAACATTGTTGGCTCTCAACCAACTTTTGCGACGGCGAGACGACAGGAAGTGATTGACCTAACCCTATCTAATAGGCATGTGAAGGCCATCACTAACTGGAGAGTCTTACCAGATGTTACGCTGTCAGACCATAGATACATTGAATTCCAATTGAAGTGTGGGATCTCCCCCTTGCAGCCCAAGTGGAATCCGAGAAAGACGGACTGGGTGTGCGATTCAGGGAGGAGCTTGAGAAATCCACTCAAGCCCTGCCTAAACTCAAAACAAAGCAGCGCATCACAAACTGTTTCGAACTCCCATGTCCTGTCAAAAAACCTCCCAGCAGGAAGCCGGTTCCCTGGTGGAACGCTGAGCTCCAATGTCTTCGCAATGAATCCAGAAATCTCCTGATTATATCGCTTAAATCGAACTCGAAAGATGAGTAGAATAAATATCGATCGAAGCTTGTTCGTAAATCGAAGAATGATTCTTATAAGTCCTTCTGCGAAGAGATCAAATCCCTGAGCGCGACCAACAAATTGGTTAACGTTCTCAAACGAGGCAAATCGACAAAGCGGGATGTACTCAGAAGTCTTCACCGAGTCTAAAGCAGAAACTCTTATTTTATTGTTGCAGACCCATTTCCCGGTACATCAGACTGTCATCGGCTCGTTGCACACTCCCTCATTGGGAACTGCGACTGAAACGATGAAAATAACTCGTCACGCGTGGCAACTACTGAGGCCATTGAATTTGCTGTGGCATCTTTCGATGGCTTTAAGTGACAGGGCACTGATGGGATATACCCTATTATGCTGCAAAAATGTATAAGACAGCTGCTTCCTACTCTGAAAAGAATTTTCACTGCTAGCCTGGCACTTGCCTACATACCTATTCCTTGGCGTGCGGTGAAAGTGGTCTTTATTCCCAAAATAGGGAAAGAAGATTACTCACTCGCCAAGAGTTTTAGACCAATCAGTCTAACATCCTTCTTGCTAAAAAGCATGGAGAGATTAGTAGAGTTGCACGTGCGCAAAGTTGCCCTTCGAATGCATCCTCTATCGGACATGCAACATGCTTATTAGCAGCGGAAAATCCTGCGAGACTACGCTTCAAAACCTAGTTGGGAGAATTGAATGCGATCTCCAAAGGAAAGAGTACGTACTAGGCATTTTCGTCGAAATTGAGGGAGCTTTTGATAACGCTACTTTCGATAGCATGTGTAACGCTGCTAGACGGCATGGCGTAGATGAAGCACTGGTTTTGTGGATCAAAACAATGCTCGTGCACTGGACATTGATCGCTGATGCAGGTTGGCTGATAAGGCTGACGATGTTGCTGTTCTCATGTTTAGCGACTATCTGTCTCCAAGCGCAGGCGGCGCTAGATGTTATCGAGGACTGGTGCATGAGTAATGGACTGTCGGTTAATCCTCTAAGACTGATGTCGTTCTCTTTACGAGAAGGAGGAAAAATACTGGCATTACTCAGCTGGTGCTAAAAGCCACTCCCATCCAAGGAAGCTAAGTACCTGGGAGTCATCTTAGATAGCAAGCTTCTTTGGTCAAAGCATATTGAGTCCAAAACCACCAAAGCGCTGTCCGCTTTTTGGCAATGCAAAGGTGTCTTTGGCAAAACATGGGGCCTATCGCCGAAAAAGGTCCTTTGGATCTACACGGCAATGATAAGACCGATAATCTCATATGCATCGGTTGTTTGGTGTAACAGGCTAACAAGAAAACACGCTGTGGCTTCACTCACCAAACTTCAAAGAGCGGTCTGTCTCAGCTGCACGGGGGCTTTCCCCAGCACACAGGGGATGCTATGATGAATCTTCCGCCTCTTGACATATAAAGGGTTTTCCAAAAAGGACTTGACAACTTTTTTTTTAAATAAAACGCAAACCATTTGAGATATTTCAAAAACTTTATTATCGGCTTGAAGTACAATCAAAACATTTATGAATTGAACTCGACTTCGTTCATATGGCCACCGCGAGCACGTTTGCAGTGGTCGATTTGTTGGACCCAATTTTCGATGACTCGGCCACACATTCGCGTTCAATGTTGGCTCTGAGCTCTTCCAACGTCGTCGGCTTGTTGGCATAAACCAATGACTTAACGTAGCCACAAAAAAATAGTCTAGAGGCGTTAAATCGCACGAACGAGGCGGCCAATCGACTGGCCCATTTCTTGAGATAACACGCTCATCAAACTTACTCTTCAATAAATCGATTGTAACGTGTTCTGTGTGGCTTGTGGCACCATCCTGTTGAAACCACATGTCGTCCAAGTACATATCTTCCAATTCGGGCCAAAAATAATCGGTAATCATGGCGCGATAACGCTGGCCATTCACAGTAACGTGGCGATCGTTATCGTCGACGAAAAAATATGGCCCAATAACGCCGCCGGCATGCAAACCGCACCAAACAGTTATTTTTTGTGGATGAAGTGGTGATTCACGAAGCACATGTGGATTTTCACCCAACCAATAACGCATATTTTGCTTATTGACGAACCCATCGAGCCAAAAATGAGCTTCGTCACTGAAGATGATTTTGCGATGAAATTCATCATCTTGGCGCATCTTCTCTAGAGCCCAATCGGAGAACGTATGTACGTCGCTTCAAATCGTCCATCGGCTTCAATTCTTGAGTCAGCTTGATCTTGTATGGGTGTAAACCAAGATCCTTACGCAAAATACGCCATAATGTGGTCTGAGCGATGCCCAATTCTTGAGAACGCCGTGGAATTGACTGATTTGGATCGTTTACTACGGACGCCTGAACGGCAGCAATATTTTCGACACTTCGACCAACCCGTTGTCTCACTGACACGGCAACATCACACAACGAATATGTAGACTCAAATTTTTGCACTAAGCTTGTTATTGCCTGTCTACTAGGCCGAGAATTACGACCGAAAATTGGAGTTAACGCTCTTAAAGTTACGGTCACCGACTCCGAATTTCGGTAGAAAATTTTTATAATTTGCAGACGTTGCTCGTTCGTGTACTTTACCATGATGAAAATGTTGAGTTTACTAAATAAATTGACAATGACATTTCGATGATTAGTGAAAGGGTGCGTTCGCAAATTAAATTCAAAGCTGTCAAGTCCCAATTGGAAAACCCTATATATCAGAGGGTACGCACTGAAAGCCTTGCCTCGCCTCAAGAGAAATGATCTTTAGTACAACTCGCATTGGAGTGAAAGTGTACTTGCGCGAGAAATATCCTACGACCCCTGTCTCATGGATATGCCTTCTGACGCTATGACACCTGCCATCCTAATGCGCTGTAACTTCACAGTCACATTTCCATGGCGTCAGGACTGGCTTTGGCCAGACACTGAACCTGGAATGGAATGTCTTCGCATTTTCAGAGATGGTTCCAGGACTGGGCAGGGATCCAGCGCTGGAGTTTCCTTTGAGCGCGAAAACATTCGACAGCACTTCTCGTTAGGAAAATATGCATCTGTCTCTCAATCGGATATTTACGCAATCCTAATAGCCATGCACTATGTTGTGAAACACAGGTGGAAAGGAAAAAGCGTATGCGTCTGCAGTGACAGCCAAGCTGCATTCAAAGCTGTGTCCAACCCTCTATCCAATTCTAAATTAGTGCATGAACTCAAGACCTTTTTGAACTCGCTAGAAGGGGCTCGAGGAGAGTTTCTCAGGACCTGAACCCGACTTAGGTCTACCTGCTTCCACGGTCAAATCTGACATCAACGACTGGGTCTTTAATGCACACAGTCGCAGATGGAGGGAATATCCAGGATGCAGGATGACTAAGCGCGTACGCCCTGATGTCTGCAAGAAGTCCGCAACATTTTTCTTATCCTTAAGGAGAAATTATTGCAGAAGGCTTACGGGCGTCATTACGGGCCATTACACTTTTGCCTAGCATCTCTATGTGCTTGGCATCAGTGAGACGCCTACCTGTGCTGTGTGTTGCGAGGAGGATCACACCCGTTTGACGCTTATATTAAAAATATTAATAGGTTCTTTTAATGAGGTCAAAAGGACGAGAGAAATTCTATTTTTTTACTTTTTTGAGTTTTTTTTTTTGTGTTGAGGATTACTTAAAATTTTTAATTTAATTTTTTTTATTTGGTGCTGGAATTCGTAATGAATGGAGAGGGGAATAACCCTTAGTTATCTATCACATCCGTTCTAATTTACACTGACGATTTGGACTTGCTGGGAGATAGTGAGAAAAAAGTAAAGCGAAATGTAGAAAGTCTAATAATGGCAAGAAAGGAAGTAGACTTAGAAGTAAATGAAGAAAAAAACAAAGTCACTGGCCGACTTACTCGATAAAACCTTTGAGAAAGTCGACGAGTTCAAATATCTGGGATCCGTACCGAACTGAGCCAAAAACGATATAAAGGTCGAAACAAATAAAAGGTTGCATATTGCTAATGTGCTTCTGGCCATAAAAGGAATTTTTTCAAGACAATTCGTTTCTCTCGTAAAGTTAAAATCTGCATTTATAGACCATAATAATACCAGTGACAGAAAAGATGAATCTGTTTAAAATAATATTGGCAGGACACGTAGAACGAATGGAGAGTGGAAGAACAGTCAAACGAATGAGTGGAAAACCTACATATATGAAAAAGACCGCCAGGAAGCCCGCGCCGCACATGGAAAGACAATATAAGAATGGATATAGAAAAGATGGGACAGAACAGCCAAACATGTAAAGAACACACTGATGATAGGGAAGTTTGGCGGAGGACGGTCAACGAGGCTATGAACTTACGAGTTCCAAATTGGCCGGTAATAATAATGCGACTACTGACCTAACATACATACAAATTTGACTTTTTTTTAAACGTCATCGTTTATTTAGTAGATGACATCCTGTGTAACATTATCGTTAAGTCTATGCGAAGTGCCTTGACGCTAATGTTTACGACCATCCCCCCTCGCCAACTGATCTAACAATGTGATACTAAGCTTTCACGCTTGAGCGGGTGGGAGTTACGAAATAGAACCAAAGTGCCGGCGCTACGTCTGCATAATTCGTTTGTAATAAAAAAAATCTACATTCTTTGGGAAAAACACGGGTTTTCTATCTCTTTTTGCTCATTTATTAAATTAGTTGTACTCCCCACTGTAAGTAACTGCACATTCTATATCGATAGAGCCACGTGCATACATATATATGAGTATGTATGGAACATGTAGAGAAGGAATGTGTCAAAAATGATGTGATGTTTGCAGTTTTTAGGGCTGATTGGCGAGTTTGCCCACTATCGCCCGCGTTTTCTGTCGACATTTTGTTGTTGTCATGTGTATACCTACATACACAAATAACCCGGTATAGTGTTTTCCATACAAAATAAACAAATACGCTTTTGAACTACATGCAGTTACCTATATACATTAAATGCATGTGCATAGCTACATATGAATTGTGTACTCATCGAATTTTCTTTCCTTTTGACACATTTATTCAAATATGTATGTACAAACATCCATGGCTTGGTTGTTTTGTAATTGGCGTCTGCGTTTTTTTTTTTTGTTTCTTCACTTTCAACATTCGCGGGTACATCTGTTTTATCAAGAAACGAATTCAAACACTGTATACACAGCTAGGTATGTGCACATACCATTTACTTCCTCTTTTCATGGGAGATTTACTGAGAGACAAGGTACAGAAAAATCGGAATGAAATATGTACATATGTCCTACAAAAGCAGAAGCAAAAAACAGAAAAAAAAATAATACACACCATCAATCTACCGTTCCTCTAGTAAAGGTGTAATTTGAAAATAAAACTCTCCCAACGCTCCCGTGCTCGTAGGTATTTCGGAAATACACGATGGGCAGAAATCGACAACAGAAAGAGAGGGAGATCGCAAACAAGAGAGTTGTGGAAAATTACTTTGCGTTCCTAGGAACGAGACGAGATTAAAACACAGCCGAATCGAGTTGAATTTCTCAGCAACAACGCAAACCGGAAAACTCAGTCTCATTCGGCGTTACTCAGCTAACCAGGTTAGACGTTACGTACTAGTTCCGCGTGCTTCGTTAACGGTTATACATAGATACATATAGTATAAATTTATAGATTTGTACAAAAAAAAAATTAAACTCACCGAAGTTTCTAGAAACACTTGACGAATTTTCGAAATATATCTATTTTCTCGTTAAACGAATTAAGAAAAACAAATTATCTCATAATGGCCGATGTTGCAGTTGAAAACAAGTGAGTAAATAACTAGATCCGGTGGCGTTTCTTCAACGTTTTTTTTTTTATTGTTTTCCGCTCGCTCGCCTCCCCTATACCTCTTCACTTATTTTGTACACCTTGTAGTTTTTTTGGCGGCAATATGGCGTCGGTTTGAAAAAGAAGTCTGACAAGTTTTTGCGTTCTCTGAATCTCCGGGGAAAGAACGAAAAAAAAAAGTGAATCATTTTGAAAATAAAGTATAGTTTCTTGATATTTGCAAATGAGCAGAGTGGTGATAAAATGGAACTTATTTTTTTTTTTCGTTTTTATGTATAACAAGAAGGAATGAAAAAAAGGTGGTTGATTGTGGGTTGTCGCGGTAGTTGAGGGAGGAAGAGAAAAAGCACGTAGTGGTAGTACGTACGGGTGCTAGAACGAGAAGCGACGAGTGCTGCCGATAAATGTTGAAAAAAGAAAAGTGTTTAACGGCCAACAAGAAGGGGGGATACGAAAGGAATACGAAATTGCGGTTGCAATTTCCTATCGTCTGTTTTGTATTTCAAAATTCAACGCTTTATTAGAAGGAGATAGAGTATCTTGTAAAATTGCCTACGAAAGATAAGGATGGCGAATGTGTGTGTATATGTCCAGTGTTTTATTTGCTTTATTTTTTGGTTTTTGTTACCACTCTATATACACTGTGTATAGAGAAATGTGTGTGCGTGTGTGATATACATACATCGAAGTATATAAGGAGTGAGTTTGGAAGAGTGGGATTTTCCTTCCAATACAGGACTTGTTTTTTGATGCTGTACTCTGGAGTTTTTCTTGTGTACAAAATAAAAAGCAAGAAATTGTGTTTAGGAGAGCAGCCGCACGTATTCGGAAAGCGAAGGGAAGAGGGTGAAGTTTTGGCGTGAGAATGTGTGATTGCTTATTTACTTCTTGCTATGTGGATATTGAAGCGCTTTCTGGAATGTTATTTGTGCGCCGTGTGTCCACCGTTTGGCGGTTTCCACAAACGTGTCTTCATGTTATACATATTTTTCTGTGGGTGCTACTGATGTTTTCCCAACTTTGTGTCATTATTCAGCGCTTTTCCCTGGTAGGTGGTTTGGTTTAATTTCGATTTTTTTTTTTTTTTTATCTGATTCATTTGAGACATTCACTTCACACCTACCTGGATCGTATTTGCTTTACTTTTTTCATGTCTGTATTTATTATTTGTACGCGCGCTATTTGGTGTATCAGTGGTATGTATAAGTCAGCGTAAGATGAATACCTTTGCGAGCCGTCGTTATGAAGATGAGTGGTGGTAGAATGATGTGGACTGTCGAAAGGTCGTTGCCGGTCAACGTCAAGGTCTGTTTGCGCCGAACAGAAGCCTATAAACACACGTTGTATAGATAAACATGCACTGTCGGCGGATAAAATCAAAAAGCCAACTTGGAGTTGTTCAACTTGTACTGCGCATGTTTTCGTTTTCTTATATTTTCCCCCCCAAATACTACATAATCCAGTGAACTGAAAAGAGCAATTAAGTTTTTGTTTGGATACCTACGCATAAGGAGGAGGAGGGGATGTTTCCACTTTGTATTTGCGCCTGCTTTTTCGTCATGTAGTTACATTTTTTTTTTTTTTTTTTTTTTTTTGTTATCTTTGGGAGAGGGCATGCGTTGCTAATGGTAAGCCGGTAGTGGTTAGAATCAGGCTTAAGTCCTCTTTTTCTTGCTTAAGTCGTTCAGTAAATTTCTTTCATATACCTCGAATCAGCTATACATACTCGCTATGTATACCGATGTATTTCATTTCGAGTTCAAATCCATTTTGACATTCACCTTCAAGGTCATTCGATTACATAGTTCTGGGTCTCTTGTTTATACATATATCCCAAAATGTGTATAACGAATTTGTGTCAAATCCGTCACATCTCTCATGACGCAGGCTTTTTTGACTCCTTACGACTTGTGATTCAAAGAAAAAACAAAAGTCCTCGAATACAACTTAACATCTCTAACCAAACGGTCTTGTTTATGCCTGAACAGAGAAGTCGTAGTTGAGAAGGAAGTCGAGGAAGTTGATGCTGCCAAAAAAGTAGAGACTAGCACAGAGAACGGTGCTTCAAAAGATGAAGATGCAAAAGAAAACGGCAAAGAAGCAGTAGACGCTACTGCAACAGCCGACGATGCAAAAGACGAAGAATCAACACCCTCGACAGATGAGGAGCAGAACGGTGACAAAAAAGACGAAGATGCTGACGAAACAAATGGTGACTCAACAGGTTGGTTTTTTCTATCCCACTTCTCTTCCCTGTTCTTTGTTTTGGTGACACGTTTATTTGTGTTTTTTTCTGTTATTTACAATCAGATGCTCCTGGTGAGGCAGTAAAGAGGAAAGTAGCTGATGCCGAAACCAAATCCGAGGACTCAGCCGCCACCCCTGATAAGCGTGCCCGATTGGAAGAGTCGAAAGAAGACGTAACCAACGGTTCAGATGCAAGTGAAGTAGCGGCTTAAACAAAAAAAAACAAAAAAAAAAACTTAATAATTTTAATAATACAACAAAAAAACAAAACCAACAATTCAATTTTTTTTTTTTTTAACAGATGAAAGTTTTTTTTTTCCTTATTTCTATGTATATGTATGATTATTAAATTTATACAGAGTGTTTCTCGAATATTATCGTTCAGATTGACCGCCAAATTGTTTAGTATGGACTTGTCAGTCGTATAGATAACACACAATCCATCGAAGAGTATTTTCGAAACAATCACCCGGTTGTGAGTACTCCTAAGGAGTTAATGTAATTCTGATCAAAGTACATAGTATACATTCGAACAAGAGCAGATAATATGATTTCTCTTAACGAGTAACAACATTTTTCCTGGCATTAACAGCTATACTAAGTACATATTGTTCTTAAAGAACCTGATGCCGAGCACAAAGATATACGAACATTTACCATATCCTAAACCATTTGGTGTGAACAAACAAAAACAAACTACCAATCGTGTTATCTGAACTAAGAAGCAACACTCTGTGTATGTCTGTAAAAAAATGATAAAACAAACGTATATTTCCTAGAAAAGCAAACGAACGGGGGAAATGTGAAAAAAAAACTCCTGCTCCTCATAGTAATATAAATATTCCTCTTTCGATCCATGTTATATACAGTAAAAGATCACACACACAAAACATACATTTATATATATATACATATATGTATATATAAAACAAACGAATATGTTCATTTCTTATTTTATCTATAAGAAATCAAAACAAAAATAAAGTATAAAAACTAATTATAAAAAAAAGAAAAAGAAAAAAAAGCGTTATAAATGCATGTAGTACGTGTATGTGGAAATGTATTCTTTTAACAAATAGTTTTGCATCCGTTTTCTTTTCTCTTTTTTCTCTCCGTACACCTCTCTTCAACTGTCACTTCAATCATTTCTCGTGAAGAACTTTGGAGGAAACACACGTGTTACGTTGCATTGAGAAGGGACAAAAGAGGGAGCTAAACAAACGAGGAAGCAAAAAGAAAGAAAAGGATGTGCTACAGCGAGGATTCCCTTAATATTCCTTGTAATAATTTAGAAATGTAATAATTTATTATATAAGGATACAAACAAAGAAAACAACAACTTACATACCTATACACAAATCATTTTGAAACGTTTAGTTTTTTATTACACACAAAACAGAATTTCTTTTTGTAATGCAAGGTGTCAATAAAGTTCAATAGGTGAATTATATCATTATACATACAAAGGAAGAAATCTGTAAAAGTAAAAAAAAATTATATTGCAAAGAAGTGGTGGAACGCTGTTTGGTGATATTCACCAAATCCACATTGGAAAATACCAAAATAACCAAATAAAAAATGGTCGAGAATAAAGTTGAGACAAACCTATTTATTGAAAACAGTAAAGCAAAAGAGAAAATGAAAATTATTGAACAGAAAATTAAAACTGCCTACCTATTTTTGATCTTGATTACTTGTATACATTTCTTTTTTATGAATTTACACGAAATAACAAAAAAAAAACCCATTGGCGTGGGAATGAGTGAATAAGGTCTTTGATTAGCCGTACTTAAGCTCTTGAATTTTTTCTGTTTTTAAGCGAAAGAAACTTGTAACACATGGTGAAGAAAGAAATACATGTAAAGGTGTAATAAAGAGGGAAACGCGGTTTTATTTCTTCGAGTTGGTGCTTGGCTTATCGGTGAGTTGCACGTTTGGGTCGTAATTCTCTGGTGTACCATGTCCGGTAGGTGTACAGGATGGTGAAGTGGGTTCACTAGCGTATATCGCAACCATGCGTGAGTTTGGGAGATATTGGGCTGCTTTCAGTTGCGACGACTATGGTAGTCTTGACACAAACCATGTTGAATAGTGTTCTGATTTGTTGGTCACTGCTCTAAAATAGTGAATTCAAATGTGATTTCCAGATTATTGCGAAATGGATAAGGTCGGCCACCAGCAACACCGTAAGGATGCCACGATTCATTCTCGCTCAATAGGCTGTGCGAGTAGGAGTAAAGAATAAAAATGATAAAAAAATTAAAAATCAAAACTAAAAATTTGAATACCCGTAAAAGTCACTTTTCAAGTAGCAGCAGTTGCGCGAAGAGATGTCGGGAAACGGCGGGGATAGACCCGTTCGTCACACAGAGTCGGAATTGGATGATTTATCATCTGATTTCGCAACACCGACCAACGTCATGAAAAAGCGCAGCAGGTTCAACCCTTGCTCCTGCCTCACTACTTCGACCGAAAAGCTGCAGGTCGAGGCGAGGAAGGGGGCGTCATCCCCATCACCATCGACGTCCAAAGCAGCTGGGCAACAACAACAACAACCAAAACCAGTGATCCCCGTGGGAAGGCCCCTTCACGGGGGACAACAACCCCTTCGTCGCCGAAAAAACGGATCCTACGCGCCAAGTTGCAGGCCGTAGTCGATAGGCTCAAGTAGATTCAGCAGAAGGAGAGAGAGCAGGCAACAGCCGCTTCACATCAAAAGCAGCAACAACGACGAGCGAGCGCCCGACGGTAATGCGAACAACTTGTGCGTGCAATTTTATAACGCCAATCTAAGGTGTCTGTCCGACAGTACAATGGACCAGTATTTGTGTCTGAGTGCTTCAACAGATAGCAGAAGCCTCCAAAAAATCGTCTGCCAAAGATTCAGGCACGCCTCGTCGAACTGCGAAAAGCAGCCTCGGTGCATTAAGTGCGCAAAGAACCACAAGAGCGAGGAATGCGACCTTGGTGGCGGACAGAGAGCTTGTGTCTTGTGTAGGAACAGGAGGACACCCTGCTCACTATCGTACTACTACTATTCCTAAGTTCCAGGACGTCAAGAAAGAAAACCTGACCCGTAAGCAGAAGGTCGAGCAGAGGCGTCCCTCGGGCCGCTTCCAAACAACAGCCGTTACACCCCAGTTGACCTACGCCCAAATGGCGGCAGGTTCGGAAAAGACGGTACAAAGGCCACTGACCGTTCCTTAAGCCCCAGTGCCTGTCTCTAAGGAACCGAAGGCCGAGGTGGATATCTGTTCGTTCTTGCTCGCATCCAAGGGCAGATTAGGTAGCTCCAAGAACAGATCCGTGAGCAGGCGACCCGAGTAGACAATATCTGCTCGCTTCTGCCGGGCCTAGCGCACCTACGGTCGTAGTGGGTATGCTTAGATGCCCTTGAAGATCCTGTCGGTGATTGTAAATTCACTGATAAGGATCGAGCGACGAGCTGTGCTTTTCAACCTGTTGCAGGACGAAAGTCCAGATGTACTTTTGGTTAGCGAAACAAAGCTAAACACAAAATCCGACACAGTTTCTACAAAATAATTCGAAGAGACCGACCCAACGCTACTCTAGGCGGGGTAGTTTCGATCTTCATAAAAAGTAATATAAAACATAAAATAATATACAGGTGCTAGAAGTCTGGACAGTATTGGACAGAAAATGTACATTTTATCGACCTATGCACCTGAAGCACCTCAACCCAATATTTTTATCGCAGAGCTCGAGACACTCTTTCGATCTCTGCGCTTGAACTCGGTAAAAAACTTCTACATTCTCGACGGCGATTTAAATGCCAAACATAGTGATTGGAGAAATAATATTCCCAACGCTAGGAGGAGACTACTTAGCCATTGGTGGGCTCTTCACAACATTGAATATAGAGTCAAGTTGCTCGCAACGGATGGTCCGTCGTATCTTAGGACCGGCGCCTATTTGGACCTCGTGCTGATAGACTCTCGACTGAGACTGGCAGACTCGAACCAACTGTCTATTAACATCACAGTACCTGACGAGTTCGAGGAAATGGCCGGGTCTGTCTAAACGCACCCCTACGATTACAGTAGGGCGCGTTGGCCATGCTTTGCCAATTCTCTGACGAGAGTGCTCACTTCGAGCGCCTCCTGTCCATCGTCCAATAGGAACCTGTCAAACTATGAGATTGACAGGTACTTCAAACAAATGGGCAATGTAATTTAACAGACGATGGACAGTATAATACCACGCCAACGATATAACGATACTACAAACGTGTACCGAAACGCGACAATCGATGCACAGACGAAAAAGTAGACTCCTGACAAGACTCGAACTCTTGTACAGGCGGTTTACCGACAGACAAAACTCGGAGGTCAGAACACTGAAGTCACTGATTAAAAATAGCCAACATTTGTTCAAGGAAAATTACAGAATATTTATAAGTTTGTCCTGAACAACAGAATACGTGCTGTAAATTCCAACAACGCGAGTATGTTCCCGCAATTAAATAAAATATTTCGGAGAAACAATCCGAATGACATTCAGGATCTGAAGCTTTCGAGAACGTCCGACAATGAACGTCTTTTACGAACAGTCAGCATTGATCCGAAGAGCGCCGTCTTGGATGGTGATTTCTTCGTGATCGAGGATCCTCAGGAGAAGGTGGCAACAGTCTTCCAGGAAGTGCATAAGGTGAATGATTCGCCCGAATCACAAATTTTAAAACAGATTTCTACTTCATCACTCCTACCTTAGCAATGATATCATTCATTAGCGATCCGAGAGTCTTGGTTTTACCAGGTTCGATGACGATTTCATGGCAAATAATGCCGTCACCAATGAAGGGGCGAACACCTGTGTGAGAGGTATTAACCATTTTTATACATAGACATCTCTCTGCTGAAAGATTATTGCACGATAGCCAATCAGGTTTTCGTCCCCAATACAGCTGTAAAACTGTTCTATTGTTTATTGTTGATGAGACCAATAAAGGTTTACAGTGTACAGCAAAACTCTTGATACCCCAACATGTTCTGTCGTCGATTACGGAAAATATATTAATAACAATTTCCGACAGATTTGTTTCTTTTTTAAATAACATGTTTACTTGTACTTTCTTAGCTGCAACAAAAAAAATAAAAATATTCCATTCACAAAAAAAAAAAGAAATAAAAATGTTCCGCAGCACATGAATTGAGCACAGCAAAAGTGTTGATACGTCTTGCATGTGTTGATATCTACTTATCTGTTTCCCAATAATAACAGTAAATTTTAAGCGATAACGATCCTTAATGCATGTAAAAAGGAATTCGTTCAGTTTGACCGAGACCGTAATGCGCATACGAGTAGTGAGTGAAAATAAAGTAGATTAGGAAAATGAAAAGAAAAGAATTAACCGTAGAAGAAAGAAAAATTATCATAAAGTGTCATGAAGATGGAAAGTCATACTCACAAATTGCTAAACTAGTTAGAAGAACTAAACCTTCTATTCAAAACGCAGTTAATAGGCTTAAAACAGAAAAACGAATTGAAAACAAGCCAAGATCTGGACGCCCTAGAATTTTAACAGGCAGAGGTGAACGGATGATAGAAGGTATTATTAAAAAAAATCCTTTTGAAAGTGCACCAAATATAGCCAGAACTCTAGAAGAATCCTTAAATAATAACTGTATCGGCAGACACAGTTCGTAGATGCATAGAACGAGCTGGGTATAAGTGCTGTACTGCCAGAAAGAAACCTTTCGTCAGCAAAAAAAAAAAAAAAAAAAAGAGTTGACTTTGCTAATGAATACAAAAATAAAAGATTTGACTTCTGGGATAAAGTAATTTTTTCGGACGAGTCAAAATTCAATATATTTGGCTCTGATGGGCGCTCGAAAGTATGGAGACAACCGAATGAAGCGTTGAATCCCAAGAACACACAGAAAACAGTCAAGCACGGAGGTGTGGGTGTTATGGTGTGGGGCTGTATGTCCACTTTAGGGGTCGGTAACTTAGTAATAATCGATGAGATCATGACAAAAGAAGTGTATTTGAAAATTTTGCAAGAGAATTTAATACAAAGTGCTCAAAAAATGGAGATCGCAGAATATTTGTACTTCCAATAGGACAACGATCCTAAGCATACCCCCAACATTTTGAAGATGTGGTTGATAAATAGAGTCCCTCACTTGCTAGTACCACCACCACAAAGCCCCGATCTTAACCCCGATAGAGCACCTTTGGGATCATTTGGACAAGCGCTTGCGAAAACATGTTATAACATCAAAGCCTCATTTAAAGGCTTTACTTCAAGCGGAATGGCAAGAAATATCAAATGAATACTTGCAAAAGTTAACACAATCTATGCCAGACCGCTTAAAAGAGTTATAAGACTCAAAGGGTATCCGACAAAATATTAGGTAAGTCTTACTACTGCGAAATTAAAGGATAACCTAAGACTAGTCCTTCTTTTCTTTAAGGGTATCAACACTTTTGCTGTGCTCAATTCATGTGCTGCGGAACATTTTTATTTCTTTTTTTTTTTGTGAATGGAATATTTTTATTTTTTTTGTTGCAGCTAAGAAAGTACAAGTAAACATGTTATTTAAAAAAGAAACAAATCTGTCGGAAATTGTTATTAATTTATTTTCCGTAATCGACGACAGGACATGTTGGGGTATCAAGAGTTTTGCTGTACACTGTATATAAAAAAGAGTTGACTATCCTCAAGTTACTTGACTTCGCCAATGCCTTTGACACGGTGAACCATACTATCCTGTGTAACAAGCTTCTGAAAAAAATTAAATTTTCGAGGCATACCGTAAGGCTCTACCAGTCCTACTTGGTTGGCAGACAACAGACAGTAGTAATTGGCGACAAAATGTCGGACCTTCTTTCCACGCATGCGGGTGTCCCACAAGGTACTATTCTAGGTCTCGTTTTATTCTTGCTGTATAATAATAAAATACGCAGATGACTTATAGTTACAAATATCCCTTCCATTTCACTCGGCAGTAGCATTCGTTGCCAAAATGAATGAAGACCTCCAAGGTATTTGCCTCAATCCCAGTAAATCGATGTCACTAGTTATATACCGAAATCTGGTGGACGTCTCTACTCTCCCGGCTATCAAACTGGGTCAGTACAACATAGATTTTGTTGAGAGCTCGAGGAATCTAGGATTAATTTTTAACTGCACTCTTACATGGGACGATCACGTCAATGCCTACATTGGACTACATCCCTCTCAAAACCAAAATGATTATCCCTAAGACCCTGCTGTTTCCAAATCTTACAAATGGCTGCGAAATATTTTTCAATCTGGATTTCATATCTAAACGAAAACTTAATATGGCTTTTAACAGTATTGCGTGCTTTATTTTTAACATCCACAGGCACGAGCATATTTCCAGCTACTCAAAAATAATTTTTGGTTGCATATTTGACAACATCCTCATCTACCATACTCTGACTTGTCTTCATAAGATCCAGCACACCCGATACCCTAATTACCTTGATAGCCTTCAATGACTCTTCGGCACAGATTCGGGTAAATTTAAGCCATGGCCTGTGTTATATTATCCTTAGGTGCATCGGATCGGTCGATTGTCGTTTATTCACATAGACCTGCGACTTCAGGAAGCTCCACAAGAAGAAGTCTAGCGGGGTCAAATCGTATCGCCTTGTTGGCCAATTTATGCGAGAGATAACCTTACCCTCAAATCAAATCAAATCGCTAGAACTACATGTCGTCTAGGTTCAAATGGTTCAATTTGGGCCCTAGGATATTGGTTGTCATCGTTCTGTGGTGCTCGCCATTGACGGTAATCGCCTCACCAACGTCGTTTTCGAAAAAGTATGACGTGTCACCTGGTGAACCTCGTGTGATTTGGTGTCGTGCCATATACGGCAATTTTGCTTATTAACTCAGTTAGCGAACCCCCAGTTAGCGAACAAACGGTGTTATCTATGGTCATGAAATTTGAGCTCCTGAGTAAGTTGGATATGGTACGTGTTTTCGCCCAAATTCCAACACAAAATTCCCCAAGTTGAAGTCTGCAAAAGAACCAGTTCTTGCGCACGCTGAGGAATCGACTGCCTCGGGTTCCGTTGTACACTTTCACGGACTGTGGCGATGTTCTCGGCCGATCTTGCGTTCTTTTGACGTGCAAATGTTTGCTGTGAAGTCGTCGGCACGTCTACCGTTGGTGGCCGCAGCACGCGCAACGTTTGTACTAACGAGCACTCATTTTGATAATAAAGTTTTATCATTTAGTGATTTGGCATCAGAAACTGAGTAATAAGCAACAGATTTGACAGATGTCACCGAAACAACATGGCCGTCACAGGACCTCCATTTGTTATATATCGTATGCTAAGTTTTTTTTCTTAAACACATTTTTCTTAGTTTAAGTTAGCCGTAAGTTTAAATATAGTAGTCGAAAGATATAGCTTAAATTGTACTGTTTGTTTAAGAATGTCCGTCTAGGGCCAGTAAGATATTTAGATTCGTTAAGATATTTAGCTAGTTTGGAGTATTTTTGTCTAGAGTAAGATAGATATAAGATATTATTGAATAAAAATGAATTTAAAACTGAAAATAAAATTTCAAATTTTAAGTAACCCCCGACACAAAAAAAAAATTCTAAAAAGTAAAAAAATAAAATTCCTCTCGCCCATCCAATTTTGTTTTTGAATTACTGTTTTACTAAATAAACAAAAAACTACTGTGAGTGATAGCAGTGATAGAAATCTTTATGTGGACCCTTACGGTTTTTTCTGTTAAGTGGCTGCCGCTAGTATTGATACACATTTGTATCCGTTTCATCGCATTTTTCATGACTTTCCTGCAAGAATTCCGGTGATAACTGTTCGCATTTCTGTTGAATATTCTGCTCAAGGGCTGCGGTTGTTAAAGGCATGTTGCATAAGCCCGCGACTTCAAGTAGCCCCAAAGAAAGAAGTTTGGGATGGTAAAATCTGGCGATCTTGCTGGCCATGCCAAATCGCAATAAAGCGACTTCCTTTACAATATCCATTGCGGCTCGTACTGCGTGTGCGGTTGCACCGTCTTCAACGTCTTGTTGAAACCACATGTTCATCAAGCTTATCCAATTTCGGCAGTAAGAAGTCGCTTGTCATGGTCACGTAACCATGGCCGTATGGCCTGAACGCCGTACCACACAGTGGCTTTGAGTGGATACTTCATGCATCATACACGGATTTTCAGTGCTTATTGATGTGGAAATATGCTTCGTCGCTCATAATGATTTTCGACACAAAATCGTCCTCTTAGTTGTTGAGATTAAGGATGGCTTGACAGTAATTCACACGCGACTGACGGTCAGCAGGCATTAACTGATGCATTGTTTGCACTTTGTCCGAGAACATGTATAAGTCTTTCACTAAAATTTGTTTGGTGATGCCCAATTGCGTGGCCCGTCGTCTGGTTGATGTTTCTTCGTTATCAGCAACATCGGCAGCAAAAGCCGCGATATTCTCCGCCGAACGACCAGTCCGTTGGCGGTCACGCCCTGCATGGTCTCCAATGGTTCCAGTCTGTTCGAGTCGAATTGGAATGTTTGCCCAGTTAGCGCGACACTATTAGGAAATCGACGTTGAAATTCATGCTCCGCTAAAACCACCGTCCAATTATTGGTTAAAAAAAACGACATAATTATTGCACTCTCATGCGGAGTATAGCGCTCCATTGCTTGTCTGTTTGTATACTGCAGCTGTCTAGTTCACTAATGTCAAATATGATTGAGGTATGACGCCATTTGGTCAGGTAAAAAATTGAAAGTCAATATTTCTCTTTTATAAAATTATATTTAGGCAGAATATGAGGCATTGACATCAATAACCTTCTTCCACCGTGATTCAAGGTTCATTATTCCCTTTTTAGAGAAAGCTTGACATTAAAAAGTTTTCAAAGGCTTCTATGACCTCTGCTCGGTTTCGGAATAACCTTTTGCCGACAAAATGACGTCAGACTGTGGAAAAGGTGATAATCCGTTGGAGAAATATCAGGAGAGTACGGTGGATGCGGAAGAATTTCGAATCCCAACTGTAGCAACTTTTGCGCTGTTACGTGTGAGGTATGGGGTCTAGCATTGTCATGCAACAGGATCGGACCATGCCTATTGACTCATGCAGGTTGCTTTTCAGCCAATTTCGTTTGCATTACGTCGATTTCCTCACAATATTTGACTGCATTTATCCTTTCCCCTGGTTGAAGAAATGAAAAGTGGATTGGTGGATAATCATCACCGACTGTTGAGCCGAAGGTCTGCAGTTCAAGTCCGTCTATAGTGAAGAACAATTCCTATACGGAAAAACTGTCGAAGGCATAACACTCGCAGCATAAGATCACTTCAAAATTAATACTCTGTGTGTGCATTTCCAATATAACACCTTAATAACATGGAAAAGAAAGAGTTACTGTGAACTACAACCAACGCAAATTCAGTCGAATCTCTCAAATCCTATCTAGGATAACCACCCCCGGGGAGTAGTGAAGTGAACGAACATCTTCGACACAAACCATCTAGGTTGTGTGACAAACACCATAAGAGCGTACACTCTTGAACCTGCACGAATTATAAAAAAAACAAAGAAAAAAAAAGATTATCACCATAACCAGGGTTAGGATTTTATTGACCTAAAAAAGTTAAAAAAGGCAAAAAAAATCGCTTAAAAAGGCAAAAAAAAGCATTTATTCATAAATAAGGTAAGGAACATTTAGTTGTAGTAACATTGGACTACCAAGACTACATTACAGAATTTTTCTTCTCTATAATTGTCAGCCCCGTATTTTCATTGAAAACTGCATTAATTTTTTTCAGGACTTCCTTTGCCCCTTTGCCTTTTCCAAGTTTTTCCGAATATCATTTAAAATCGGCAAAACTTCGCCAATTGATGATCCTTGATGAGAATAAGGTTACAATAGTTTAAATTATTGGTACATACTCCCAAAAATACCTGTTATTTGTAAATCTTCGGTTTTTGGGGTCGACTAAAAATCCAAAATTAACTTTAATGTACTCCAGCTGCGCTTGTACTTCTTCATCTGCTATCAACTTCTTTGCAAATACAACACAACTGGCATCTTCTTCCAAAACGCTGACGATATTTTTGATCCGTTCAAAATAATCGGCATAATATGTGACTGCCTCTAGCCAAATACCCCAACGAGTTAATACCTAGTGTAGTAAAAATTCAGAAATTTTAAATTTAATTTTAATTTTAAGCAAACTTACGGGTTGAGGCGGTAGCCATATCCTTCCATATCCTTAAAAACGGCAATCCGGGTAGGACTTTTTAAAAATGATTTTTTCATATTAGACACCAAGGCGTCAATTTCTGAGTAGTGACTGCGTATCCTTTCGCAGACTCTATGTACACCGTGAGCGACGCAAGTTACGTGAACCATTTATGAATACTATATTTGCAGTGCTTTGCCACTCTTTTTCATAGCGGTGCAGCGTCTGTTACGAACAACAAAACTTTCTCTCGCTTAAGTTCATCTGGCCAGAGCAACCGCATTGAATCGTCAAAAAGCTGGGCAATAGTGTTTGAGTTTACTTTCTCCAGAACTTCGGACGTTAACAGGTACCCTCGACCATATGCTCGCTAAGGCCCAACAATTACATTTGTTACACAACGCTCTGCTCTGTCTGTCGTTTCATTAATGGATACAAAAATATTGTCGTCACCAATTTCAGCTCAGATTTTGTGGAGCACTTCGACATCATCGACGTAATTTTTTCTTAGTGTCGACTCGTCTGGCACTTTTTTTTGTGTATACTTCTCTATAAATGTCTGGAACTCTGGACGATTAATTTTATACAACGGTATGTCACATGCTAACAACATCTTTGTCATATCGCAGTAAAATTCATTTTTTTCAGTTCCAGTAACGAAAGATGTAATCGTTTGAGTTTTCGCTTTTGTTCTTAAAGCCAGTGCTTGCTGGTGCTTTGCTCTTTTGATATGCTGTTCAATATAAATTTTTTTTTCATGGTTGACTTTTATACCACACAATTTGCATAAAAACACTTTTCCGTCAGATGAAAAATTATCTGATTCAGATTTTAACACAAACTGTTTCAATTTGGTTCCTCTTTGCAAGCCGTTTTAGGCATTTTAGCACTTAAATAAATAAATTGATACTTTTCCACTAATTTTTGTTAAAAAAAACACTCAGAGATATTAGCTACTAACTACGTAGAGACGCGCACTTCGACTTATTGAGTTTCATTGTTTGGATCAGACCATCAAAAGATAATCGTATTCGCAGGATTTTTTCTCATTTTGTTTCAAAGGGGTAACGTAGGACATACAACTACACTGAAATGTATTGCATCGTATAATGTGTTGAAGGATTGCATTACATAATAATATCTACCCCATGAAATGCAACGAATCTGAATAAATATGTACATATCTGTGGCAATAAGACAGAAAGGCTTATGGCACGCAGGTTATGTTGAGAAACATACCGGATGTCTCGTCGCCGCCATTACCAGGAATTAAGCCGGATACATCGCCACCGCTGATACTTGGAAATCGACCAGCGAATAACCACTTGTCTGTGTCAGCGTCTGATGCTGTGCTAGGTCAGCAATTCGACACTGCACTGGTGAACCAACGAAAACCAAAAATGTAAAATATATTGGCAGTTAATAAAAAGCGCTCTAAAGAGCAAGCATCCTTCGCATGGCTTTGTTTACAAACAAGAAATATGTAACAGTTAAGTCTGGATCGCATCGATCGGTTGAAATTTCAACAGATCGGCGTGTGTGGTGCAGTTTTGCGTTAACTAACCTGCGTTCCATCTTCAATCGGCGGTGAACAATGTGAAATGAAGATCGTCAACCGATCCACAAGTGTGGGGGAAACGAATTTCGACCGATCCACTCGATTTATAGTGCATGTATGGCCCGCTTAAGGAGCATGTTTGCACTGAATACATACATAGGTACAAGCAAACGTGCATTATCCTTCAGTTCTATAGCGAAAAAAAAATTGAGAAAAAAAGCAAAATAGGTAAAAAGGCAAAAAAAGGCAAAATAAAATTTACATACATATTTAGAATCAGGGGAACATAAAACGGATTTGTGTAAAGTCGATACTATCATACGATTACGCAAAAAACAAGAGGCAAAGTTAGCAAAATTCTATCCCTGACCATAACCTTTTCTGGTTGAAGGCAAAGTTTGGGGGTGCGCTTTGGGTTTTCGCTGCACCCAACCACTGTCCAAAACTTTTACGGTTGTCATTTCACTTTTTATCTTTTATACGGAGCAGAAACGGTGCATTTCGGTGCCGTAGACTCCGCGATGCACAGGTTTCTAAACAGCGTAGTTTTTGAGCCTAGTTCAATTCACGTGGTACCCACTTGTCGAGTTTTTCACTTTTCCTATATGAGATATATACATATGTGTCGACTTATTGTCATGGAAGATACTCCCATATAGTGTACAATACCCCGCACCATTTTTGTTGGGTCTGCATCCACCGTTTCTCGTAAAATGGCGTCGTCAATTACCGTTTCCGGCTTCCCACGCGGCTCGTTTTCGAGGCTTAGATTTCCTGAACGAAACTTACCAAAACAAACGAATGGTGCTTTTTTTCACCGCTAAATTCTCAAATGCGTCATTTATGTTTTTGGCTGTCAGAGACGCATTATTTCCCAGATTAAACTCATAAAGAAAAAGAGTACGAATTTGAACCGTCGACAGCGTGATATAAAAATTCCTAGATAAAAATAACTGTACTGTGCAACAGACCATAGAAGTCTCACACATCAAACGCACATACAACTTTAACTTATAAAAAAAAATCTCTGTGTTGTACAGATGTTCACTCGACAGCTTCTAATTGAGGACTAAGTGAAAAATCGGGCATTTCATGTGGTAGAACTTAATATTTGTATAAACCTACGCTATGTTTTTTGTTTGTAATGTTTAGCTACAATAACGTACTTCTTAACCGAAAATATACATATATAGGCCCATACTCGAGGAACCTAGTCATAAGGAAAAATTAACAGAACTGGTTAAGACGAATCTAATGAGCCCACCAGGAAAAGGAAAATTCCGATATTTACTCCCCCAAAACTAGAGGGTACTCCACTCAAACTCAAAGCGGAAGTCAAGTATCTAGGCATCATTCTTGACTCCAAACACTCCTGGAAAAGGAACCTGGAGGAAAGGATGAAAAAAGGATTGAATGCTTTTTATGCATGTAAAAAGACCTTCGGCAAAAGATGGGGCTTGCAACCGTACATCATTCATTTGATGTACACAGCAATCATCAGACCCATTTTAATTTTTGGTCCTGCCTTGGATTGCACAGAACACCAGAATCTCAGTACATAAAATTCTACTCCAATGAGGTCCTATATAACAGGGCCAAAATTATTCGAATAGATAACTTTTTGATTAAGTTAATTCGAAGGCACATGGCGAGGGCCATGACCTCGACCAACAACCTGATCTCTGGGGCGTTCTACCCCAACGAGCGCTATTTCGAGTTTGCGCGTCTTAAAGGCTTTGTTCCCCCCGAAGCGTTCCTCCAATTCGACATGGACGGGCTGATCCAGGATAGAGATGCGGTGCCCGTAATTTTCCACGTGGCCCGTAACGCTGTGGAACGGCGACTGCTCTATGGGCGCGAGGTTGTGCTCCGCGAGCCAGAGCGACTGCGGTTTAGTATGGCGGTATCGAGTCACGATCGGCGAGACGTCGTCCGGCAGCACCAACGTTTTTGGTGGCTGGAGGGGACACCGTCGGCGACTGAGTAATAGGGTACACCAGCCAGCCAACAATACCAGGGGCTGGCTCGCATAGCTTAGGGCTATGCCTAGCATAAGGTAAAATTAGACAAAAAAAAAAAAGATATACAGGGTGTCCCACGAGCAGTGTGCCAAAAAGCTAGAGCGTGTAGGTCTGGTCGAGACAAGAAAAAAATCGTATGGAAGGGGGGGTCTATTCCCCCCCGTTTAGCCGGGAGGGGCAATTTTCTAAGAAACTGACTTAATTTGGAAAAAAAAATATTAAAAATCAACAGTTACATCCACAATACCGTGGTATATTTTTTTATAAAGCCAGAAACCTCTTCTTTCATCCCGTTTTTAAGCAAAGCTGCTTTAAGGAATAGTTTTTGAGAAATTAATTTTCAAACTCAAAATTTTGCAAAAAAAATAAAAAATAAAAATTTCGAACTATTTTTTTTCGAAATTGTATGTAATTAAGTATTAATTTTTTTTCAAAAATTCAATACTCTTATTAGTTTTTAGTTAAAAACAGAAAACCGGATGCAAAAATGTCTTGTAGTTTTTGAGAAATTAAAAAAAAACCCGAACCATTTTTTTCTAAGAAAAACCTTTTTTTTGGTTTTAACGCGGCTGGACTTGTAAGTAAATTAATGTATGAAACATTGACCTCTTTTTTATTATTTTTAAAAACTTCGGAGTTTTATTTTCAATATGATCCCCTTTTTTTTGAAGGCAAAGATTATATCTCCTTCTTCTCCTAATGGCTGCACATATCTATGCTTGACAAATTTTCCTGCAATTTGACTCCAGCGACTTCAATCCTTTCTTTCAGTTGTTTCAAAGATACTATTTCCACTTCGTAAACATAATTCTTCATGAATCCCCACACATAAAAATCTAGAGGAGTTAAATCTGGTGATCTAGGTGGCCATTCCGTGGGGCCCCTTCTTCCGAACCAACGGTCACTAAAATTATCATCCAGCCAGTTTCTAACCCGTAAGCTGTAGTGTGCTGGTAGATTAAATTATCTGCTATGGTCAAAGGAACATTGGCCATCAAATCGGGCAAAAGGTCTCGTAGGAATTGCAAGTATGATTCTCCATTAATGACGGCATTCAAAAACCGGGGCCCGATTACAGTTTGTCCAACAATACCAAGCCAAACATTACAGCTAAAGCGGTGTTGTGATTTATTTTGTTTCTTGTTGTGTGGATTGGTGCTATTCCAATGATGCAAATTGTGGAAGTTAGTAACCTCATCTCTCGTAAACTGTGCTTCATCCGTACAGAATATCCTTGCAAAATAGTTTCGTTCAGTTTCATCTCGAAGCAGTAATGATCGACAAAATTCTGCTCTCAAAAACTTGTCGTTTGAGGTGAGTCCCTGAACTGGCCTAAAATGGTACGGGTGTAAGTTTTCGGTATGAAGCACTCTCCATACTCTAGATTTGGGCACTCCAAGCATAATAGCCATCCTCCTTGTACTAAGGGAGGGATTGCGTCGGACCAAATCCAAAATTCGGGTAGAACCCATCGGCGGCGGGCGGACCCAGACGAAATTCGCAGGTCAGTTTTCAGGCGTTATCAATGAAAAAAAAGAATTAATCTAGGGTTATTCCAATACTGTATCACTTTATTGTATCCTCATAAAACTCCGAATTTTTTAAAAATAATAAAAAAGAGGTCAATGTTTCATACATTAATTTACTTACAAGTCCAGCCGCGTTAAAACCAAAAAAAAGGTTTTTCTTAGAAAAAAATGGTTCGGGTTTTTTTTTAATTTCTCAAAAACTACAAGACATTTTTGCATCCGGTTTTCTGCTTTTAACTAAAAACTAATGAGAGCATTGAATTTTTGAAAAAAAATACTACTTAATTACATACAATTTTGAAAAAAAATAGTTTGAAATTTTTTTTTTTCAATTTTTTTTCAAAATTTTAAGTTTGAAAATTAATTTCTCAAAAACTACTCCTTGAAACAGCTTCATTTAAAATAAATATGAAAGAAGAGGTTTCTGGCTTTACAAAAAGGTATATCGTGGCATTGTGGATGTAACTGTTGATTTTTAATAATTTTTTTTCCAAATTAAGTCAATTTTTTAGAAAATTGCCCCTCCCGGCTAAACGGGGGGAAATAGACCCCCCCTCCCATACGATTTTTTTCTTGTCTTGACTAGACCTACACGCTCCAGCTTTTTGGCACACTGCTCGTGGGACACCCTGTATACATATATAAAATATATATAATGTACATATTTTAGTTAAGTTAGCATAAGATAGGTTTAGTTAGATTTAATTAGTTTTAGATAGGCTTAAGTTTTATATAAAATATATAAAAATGATCATATGCTAAGTTTTTTAATAAAAACCATTTTTCTTAGCTTAAGTTAGATATTATAATGTTAATAGAATTTATGTAGTCGTCGAAAGACATATGTTTCAATTGTTCTGTTTGTTTTAGAGTGTCCGTATAGGGCCAGTAAGATAGTTAGATTTGTTAAGATAGTTAAGCTAGTTTTAAACATTTTTGACTAGGCTAAGATAGATATAAGATAATACTGAATAAAAAATGAATTACAAAAAAAAAAAAAAAAAAAAACCCATTTTAATTTATGGGGCCCTAGTCTGGTGGACTGCTAGCAGCACGAAAAACTATATGAACATGCTCAACAAAGTACAAAGGTCAGCCGCTGTTTGTACAACGGGAGCCATGAGAAGCACGCCGCATGCTTCCCTTGGATCTATTCATAAAAGGCTGCGCTGCAAAGAGCGCTCTCAGTCTAAGGGAGTCCTCTCTGTGGAAGCAAGCCAACTATGGACAGAGTGGCTATCAAACGCTATGATCAACGACCACGAGATCACTCTCTTCACCGACGGATCGAAAATGGACACAGGCACTGGGGTCGGGTTCTAATCTGATACCCTCCACAAACAGGAATCATTCAGACTCCTTGATCTGTGCAGCGTTTTTCAAGCAGAAATCTTGGCAACAGAGGTAACCGATATCCCACCATCGGATATCACTATCTTCGTAGACATCCAGGCTGCATTGAAGTCAATAGCATCCTGTATTACGAGATCAAAGGCTGTCATAAAATGTCGCGACTCACTGAAGTCCATCAGACATCACAAAGTCAAACTCTGCTGGGTCCCAGGTCACAGCTCAATTGCAGGGAGCGAAAGAGCGGACTAATTGGCCAGGCAAGGGTCTGAACTGGATACCAGCGAAGCGGACACGTCATTGCAACCACCGATCAGCGCATTATACCGGATCATAAATGACACAATCATAAAAGAAGGCAACTCGTCTTGGCTTACAAGAAACGACAACTACACGACATCGTGGCCAGAACTCAATATCGGAAAAACAAAGAAGCTCTTGGCGCTGGACCGAAACTCGATCCGTATGCTCGTCGGAGTGATCACAGGATACTGTCCTATTGGAGCAATGCTCCGGAAATGGGATTCGGGATCCAGCGATCTCTGCCGGAGCTGTGGCGATGAGGAAGAAACTGAGACGATCCAACATCTGCTTTGCCACTGCCCTCTCTACAGAATCGACACCTAGCGTCGCTTGACCAAAGATTCTTTACAGAGATTGCGGATGTGGCAAATGCAGATACTTACATCTGATCTTCTAAAATTCGAAAAGAGCACGGAGTGATTTCAGCCACCACGTGATAGGACAGGTTATTTATATGTGTGTCCCACAAATGAAGGGAATCACAATGGGCCTTTTGGCCTCCGAGTGGAAGTGATGCTTAACCATCACACTCCCCTTCTTTAACCTAACCTAACCTAATGAGCCCAAACTTGATCGGTTTTCTAATAGCCAATCCGTCTCTTACCAGTTCCATCATCAAAGAAACTCAGTGTGGGTTTCAATGTTAGGTCACAGATATATTTGAAAGTAATATAAATTCCTCAGGACACGGGGCAACTATCACCTTTATAAAATGGGTCTTAGTAGCACAGAAATCTGCATTCGATGTGGGCAAGCCAAATGATAAATACTAACCACCTGCCCAAATCTTGCCTAAGAAAGATTCAAAATGACAAGTAACACAACCATAACAGGGATAGACTTCGAGGAAACCCCATCTAGAAGTTGTCAAATTATTGAAGGCAGCACTCAAATCCTAGATCAAAGAAGGAGGTTCAATAGATCTTTATGGTTGCAGTCCTAGTGTCTTCATGTGACACATCCCGGGTGTTACACATCGAAAGTGTAGCCAACTTAGCAGTTGCTATCGATTTAAAGGCGAAAAGTTCTCGATCTGAAATGAAAGGCTGATTTTCAGTTAAAAAGTAATTTTATTTTTTTACCTAACCCCCTTGACTTAGACACACTTGATCTAGCGTTTCTTCAACATCAGTGTTCCTTCCCGGAATTGATGATCTGGAAGGCTGTGAAACCTATAGCCTACAGCCCTGTCAACTTCTTCATTGGCTGCGAAACACTTCCGAGAATTTCTTCAAGTTTGGGTACTTAGGCAGTGTGAAGGTGCCAACCCAAATCCCATCGTCAACGCACCCTTGTTTACAGGCACGATTTCATGGTGAAAGATGACTTTTTGTTCCTCAAGCCAGGCCTGTTCTAGCGAATTTTGACATCCAGCTGGTTAAGGAGGTATTCGCCCGCAATTAGTTCTGCCTTTTGTAAGGTTATTAATCAACAGGATCTCTTTCGCATCCCAAAACCCGCTGGTCATGGCCTTCCGGTAGATGCCATCGCCTTCGTTCGTCGGCGTTGAACCCTCGGCTTCTACTCACTGCTGTGGACCCGTACCTCTTTCATGGTGATACATCGGCATAAAGATTGTAGTTTTTGATCGGCATTCAGCATATGCGGCACCGTCTTGCGCAGAGCTTTCGTGCCTCGATCTATTTGTGTAAGATGATTCGCATCCTTCCTTCCGCTATCCCAACTGCCTCAGCTATCTCACTCACCCTTACACGCCTATCGTCTAACACGATATACTTACAGAAGATCAGTAGCAATGAAATCTTTAATCTTTTAGAAAATATTCATATTCGCAAGAGCTGAATCCTTTCTAGAGTTCCCAAATCTAAATTCAACTTACTTATGGATAGCTCAAGTATTTTGTCAATCTAAAAAAACTTCCTAAACATATCTTAAAACTTTAGAGAGACAACAGCATAAGACCTGTCAACAACCCTATGCAAAATAACGATTTGAGATATCGCCTTAAAAATTGAGATTATCTTCTGAGACAGAATGCAGACTCTTTTTGGAGGAAGACGAAACTGCAGAGCTCATACTACCTATATAGGGGAGTGTTATCTCATGCCATAATAATAAGTCTTGTGTAGTGTACCCAACACCATTCATCCATTCATTGACCATCCATCAATTGACTGGTCGCTAATACGTTAAAAAGTACGACATCGCATTGTCATTCGAATCCATGAATCAAAGTTCAGTTAGTGTCACCGACACTTGAGAATCGAAGACAAAAAGAACATAATGATTTCGAGAATGATAGACGACACTGCCGACTGCAATAGAATAGAGTCATGCAGGTACAATCGATATGCATTGGAAATGCGACAATGATTTTTGTATAAATAGAGAACCAATAATTAAATAAAATCAGATTCAACTTGACATCCCAACCAAGTGTTTCTCTGGCATTCTTGCCATCCACCAACCTTATTCCCAAGCAGAACCTTTATGGCATTCGTGCCCTACCTAGTTGTTGCCTAGGTCGCTCCCCCCCCCCCAGTTGTTTAGGCTTCTTACATGGCGATCCTGCCACTTCAAAACCAGGAGCAGAAGAGTCCAGGAGTTTCCAAATATTTAGATTGTATTAACGCACCATCAATGTCAAAAGCTGCTGCAGAGTACGTTGTTCAACAACCCGCAGGTGTACCAATATACATACCAACACAGAAGACATCAGGACCACAGAAGCTAACAGTAGAAGACTACAAAAGACGACAACTTCAAAACCAGGAGAGGAGAAGGACAGCCGTTCCTAGAGAAGAAACACATAAGAAAAAGTGCAATTAGAGGCTACACTGAGCAAACGTGGCTCGCAAAACTTGAAGAAATAGAGAAACTAAAAATAGAAGCTACCTATAAAACTGACAAAGCGGACACCCCGACAAGATTCTTTGAAATCTATAGAATAACAAAAGCAACAATACTCTCAAATTTGGAGAAAATAAACAAGATGGCTGACTTTAATATAGAAACTGCAATGAAAGTAATTCCCGTGTTCACAGGATCCTTCAAAGAACTTGACTCATTCTTAACACTGGTCGAGATCATACATAACACCCTTAAAGAAACCGAAAGAGCAACTTACATCGGATTCATCTTCCATGTAAAACTTGCACAAAACGTAAAGACTGCATTGGGATTCGTAACAACATTTACAACATTGACAGCACTAAAAGACAGTTTAAAAGAGAAATTTAAAAACACCACAACACTGTCGCAAATACATACCAGACTGACTCAAGCAATCCAGAGAAACCAATCAGTAACATCATACAAAGACAGAGTATTATCCCTCATTGCTGATTTGAACACCCTACAAATAGAAGACTTGCCCTCCGAAGCCACTGAAGCTGAGAAAAAAGTAATTGAGAGAATCAATCAAAATTACGCCCTCACAGTCTTCAAGAATGGCATAAAGGAGACAATAAAACCAGCGATATTTGCCGCTCAGCCAAAATCCCTGTCAGAAGCAGTTAATCTGGCACTAGAACTTGAAAGAGACTCAAACCAAAGTTATAGCCAAATGATGTACGTAAGAAGAAACACGTACAATCACAACCAACAAAATGGTTATACAAACAGAAGAAACGACAACCGAAGGTATACAACAAATAACAATCAACGCCCAGTACAGAGATATAATCAACAAAACCATCCAAGGCAGAGACAAAACTTTCAAACGAATCACCAACAAAATTATAACCATCGAAATTATAACAATTATAACAACCCTCGGGCAAGACAGAATACCTTCAGCTCCAATACAAACAGACCAACAAACAACAGAAGAATAAACATCATAGAGGACCAGGGAAACGTAAATTCCCCGGAGGATTTCACTCCGGGATACCAAAACTAATACTGCGTGTCACACAAAACCCAATTAATTATGTAGCAATGTACATAAACAAATTAAAAAGAAACCTAACATACCTAATAGACACTGGCGCTGATATATCGATATGCAAAGAAGACAACATAGACACCAATGACTTGTTGAACGAGAAATGCAGACTAACTGGAATAACCAATGAAGAAATACAGTCAATAGGCACAACATACATAAATCTCAAACTTGCGAACTACACCATCACACACAAATTCCACATAGTCGATACCAACTTCCCCCTAGCAACAGATGGTATTCTAGGACGAGACTTCTTTACCCAACATATGTGCAAGATAGACTACGAGACGTATACCTTAACAACAACTATAGATGGAGATGAAATAACCATTCCAATGATGTCGAATAATAGAAACACAATAAAAATTCCACCCAGAACGGAAGCAATATACCCAATTAACTTAAATGTAACCGAAGACAGCGTAATACTGAACAAAGAGGTTGAAAAAGGAGTATTTATAGCTAACGCAATAATCCCGGCGAAAGGTACATGCCACATTAGAATATTAAATGTTAACGACTATGAGGTAACACTCAAGAACATCAAACCAGAACTAGAAAAGTTGGACGAATACAATATTATGAAAACAGAAAACCCAAAATACAACAATTACAGACTACAACAATTGACGAAAGAACTAAAGATAGATCACTCTGACCCCGAAGCAAGAAAAACACTAACACGAATACTCGAAGATTATCAGGACATTTTTCATCTAGAAAACGAACCACTGTCAACCAACAACTTCTATACACAGAAACTGGAGACAATAGATAACATCCCAGTATACATTAAAAACTACAGACTCCCACAAATACAAAATCGCGAGATAAAAGAACAAGTCAAAAACCTCCTAGAAAACGACATAATAGAAAATTCAATTAGTCCATACAATTCTCCACTACTCTTAGTCCCCAAAAAAAGTGATGGAAATACAAAGAAATGGCGCTTAGTAGTAGACTTTCGCAAATTAAATAACAAAATTGTCAACGACAAATTTCCGTTAACAAGAATCGAAGACGTGCTAGACAAACTAGGAAGAGCAAAATATTTTTCTACACTGGACATGACAAGTTCTTTTCATCAAATACCATTGGACAAAAAGTCAAGACCACTAACAGCATTCTCTACACAGGACGGTCATTATCAATTTAAGAGACTACCATTCGGTTTAAAAATATCTTCGAATAGCTTTCAACGAATGTTAACAATAGCATTAAGCGGGTTAGAATTCAACGCATTTCTCTACGTAGATGACATTATCATTTTCGGGTGCAGTCTACAACATCATAATGACAACCTTACTAAAGTGTTCGACAAATTAAGACACTACAATCTGAAGTTAAATGCAAGCAAGTGTCAATTCCTAAAATCTGAAGTTGTATATTTAGGACATCTAATAACAAACAAAGGCATAAAAACAGATCCCTCAAAGTATATAACAATTGAGAACTACCCGACGCCAAAAAACGCAGACGAGGTGAGAAGATTTGTAGCATTCTGCAACTACTACAGACGATTTATACCAAATTTTGCAGATATCGCAAAAAGTCTAAATTCACTTTTGAAAAAGAATCAACCATTTATCTGGTCAAACGAATGCGCGAAAGCATTCACAGATCTAAAACAAAAACTAATCAACCCTCCGATCCTACAATATCCAAACTTCGACAAACCATTTATAGTTACAACCGATGCATCAGATTTTGCACTAGGTGCAATATTGTCACAAGGTGAAATAGGACATGATCTACCAATTTCCTATGCTAGCAAATCCTTACAAAAGCATGATATAAACAAACCAATCATAGAAAAGGAACTGTTAGCAATACATTGGGGAATAAATTTCTTTAAACCCTATCTATATGGAAGGAAATTCATAGTAGTAACAGACCACAGACCTTTAATTTCGCTATTCTCACATAAGAATCCATCCTCGAAAATGATGAGAATCCGACTAGACCTATCAGACTACGACTTTGAGATAGTTTACAAACAAGGAAAGATGAATACAAATGCCGATGCACTACCAAGAATAAAAATCAATAGTGACATTTTAAAATCCATGATGGTAGATAAAAATAATAATACAAGCCAAAATGATGTTGACTCCAAGGAGCAGATCATGGTAATAACAAGGGATATGGCACAAAAGATTGCCAATGAAGAAAATAAAAAGGAGAAATACACATCTCAACAGAAGACCGATCATCTTCACATGTGGGATTGTACATCCATAGCTGACGTCAGAAATATGAAGAAGTTAAAATTTGAAATAACGAGTGATAAAATGAAAAATAGTACTATTGAAATTAAAGAAAATGAAGTTATAGTAAGATGCAGCGATAATCTAGCGAAACACGTTTCGATCCTAGAGAAGCTCGTATCAAAATTAAAGAGGGTACCCGTAAAAGAAGTAGCGCTAAATGAAAATGATATTATATTTGAATATATAGAAAAGGAAGAATTAAAGAAAATATATAATACGTTGCAACGAAATGAAAGACACTCGACAATGAAGATATTAATATATAAACCCCCAAAACAAATAATAAAACATGAAGAAAAAATTAACATTATCAAAGAATACCACAATACACCGCATGGAGGACACTTAGGCATACGAAAAACTATGACGAAAATCAAACAAAGATATGTATGGAAAAATATGAGACAAATGGTTAAAAAGTTTGTAAACGCTTGTGAAACATGTGCTAAAAACAAGCAGACAAGACATACAAGAGAGAAAATGGTTATAACAGATACACCAAGTACAAGTTTTGAAACAATTCAAATAGACACAGTTGGACCTCTCAGAATATCCAACGGATATAGATATATTTTAACAATGCAGTGCGAATTAACTAAATATGTCATTACACACCCTATTGAAAGTAAGGACGCTAAAACAATCGCCAAAACATTAATTGAACAATTTATATTAAAGTACGGATGTTTCAAAATACTCAAATCAGATAATGGTACCGAATTCAAAAACGAACTTATGAAAAATATATGTGAATTGCTGAAAATTGATACAATCTACTCAGCCCCATACCATCATCAAAGTATAGGCTCATTAGAAAGAAACCACAGAGTTCTGAACGAATTTCTACTAAATTTCACAGAAGATTATGAATGGGATATTTGGACACCATATTATGCATTTGCTTACAACATAACACCGCACGTAGACACCGGCTATACACCGTATGAACTTATTTTTGGAAAATTACCGTATGTACCAAGCGATATAATAAACAGCAAAGTAAAAGCATATAATCTAGATAACTATGTAAATGAAGTAAAAACTAGACTTAGACATGCGATACAAAAAGCACGAGATATAATTAGCAATGTAAAATGTAAAAGAAAATTAGAATACGATAAATACACAAATGTATCAAATCTTAGAATAGGAGATTTAGTATTTGTAAAACTAGAAAGTAAGAAAAAATTACAAAGTCCATATCACGGGCCATACAAAATTGTAGCAAAAGATAATACAAATTCAATAATTGAAATAAACGGAGAACTTAAAAAGTTCCACAACAATAGTCTTAAGAAATTTAATAAATTGTAGATTAATGTAAAAATTGTAAGACCATTATAAACAAACTAGAAATTAAATAGTTTTAAACATTGTAATTAGTAAGAAAACCTCAATGTAAAGCAAATCCAAAACATATCGATTCCGAAAAATCTTTTAAAATTATTCTTCCAATAATTTTCCGCTTAAGGGTAAGGGTGTAGTGTACCCAACACCATTCATCCATTCATTGACCATCCATCAATTGACTGGTCGCTAATACGTTAAAAAGTACGACATCGCATTGTCATTCGAATCCATGAATCAAAGTTCAGTTAGTGTCACCGAAAAGAAAAGTGCCGACACTTGAGAATCGAAGACAAAAAGAACATAATGATTTCGAGAATGATAGACGACACTGCCGACTGCAATAGAATAGAGTCATGCAGGTACAATCGATATGCATTGGAAATGCGACAATGATTTTTGTATAAATAGAGAACCAATAATTAAATAAAATCAGATTCAACTTGACATCCCAACCAAGTGTTTCTCTGGCATTCTTGCCATCCACCAACCTTATTCCCAAGCAGAACCTTTATGGCATTCGTGCCCTGCTTTTCCCAAACGCAATAACTACGGTAGAACCTTTATGGCATTCGTGCCCTACCTAGTTGTTGCCTAGGTCGCTCCCCCCCCAGTTGTTTAGGCTTCTTACACTTGCCTTCAGAACAAACAATCTCTATTTCAGCTCTAATAGAATAAAATCGACTTATACGACACAAAAGATCTCATTAGAATGCAGTAAACCCTTGTAGCACAAGACCCTTAATTAAAAATAATAATATTGAAAAAATGAATCGGTCAGTTCCTCAATTCGAATTGTTGGCAGGAAGCTCAGCAAGATTATATAAATATTTATTCGGACTTGTTATCTGGTTTACGTTATTAATAAATAATAACAAATGATTTGATTTGAAGAAAAAAAGTTTCACTCCAGTTTAATGGGAGCAAAATGTCAAAAACATAACAGATTAAAAGGTTAGGAATGAGTAAATGGAAGTGCTAATTTAAGACTTAAAAATAAAAAAACTGGTAGAAACCATGAGAACTGCGTAAGTAAATGTTTTAAATACTTCGGATGAAAAACATAATACCTCCGAGACACGTGCTTATATGGTAAGCTAGACAGTCAACTTGAGCAAAATACTAGGTCCAGGTTGGTCAGAAATGTCAAAACAGTAACATAAAATGATAAACTTGGGCAAGCTTGTCATCGGCGTCATATAATTGTTGGTGCTTTAAGTGTCGATTTTCGAGCAAAATAAGGTTCATTTGCAGGGCGGTTTGCTTTCCGACTTTAGTCCGATAAAAATATGTCCAATTGTCTAATGATTATAGACAAAGAACATATTGCAAATGATTTCAACCGTACGAAAATTGTGATTTCGACTGGAAGATAGGTAGGGTCCGGTAAAAAAATTTAAAGGTGTAGAATTCGAGGCATTACAAGATCAAGAACCAGGTCAAATGTCGTATGAAATTCAACAATTCAAACTGGAGTAAACTTCTACTCCAGTCGCAAGAAAGGAAAGATATTCTATATCGTATTGTGAATATATGTAAGTTTTTTTTAGGTTTTAAATCTATTTTTGTTTAAGTGCATATATTACTCAGAACTATTTTTTTTACTCAGATACGAGACAAGTCCTGGGGCATTGCCTTTAAAATACCCAAATCCATTTCATTAAGCTGAGTCTCACACTGAATATGGGACATCCATATGTAATCATGGGTCTGATTAAGGCCGTGTAACCGATTACTTTCACTATGGAATTAAATTGGCTGCTATCAAACAGCCATCTTGTCAGAGCGAAAATACTCCTTGCCAGATCAGCATCTACTAGTATGTATGAGTTTCTGACTATCCTTTTTTCGCCAGTAAACGCCCGTCTGGTCAAATTTGTTTGTAGTGTCCTAATGGACCTTAGCAAAACGCGTTCTAAATAAAATAGATTTTGATTTTGAAAGCTGATTGAGCTCATGGCGTAAGAGAATGATAATGACGTCGATTGTTGTACCTGAATTGTTCGCGTACACTATTGAATCGTTCAGTTTTAATTTGAAATTTTTGAGTGGAAGCCACACTCATAGCGATCTTTCTGCCGGTTAATCTGTCAAAAATCATATATAGCAGGGGTTACTTTTTGCCCCTTTTAACTATACAGTTATTAATTTCTTAAAACCATTTTACGTGCTAGAAAAAAATGATCAAACTAGCTTAACTCACTTATAAATACCTTACTGGCCCTATACGGACATTCTAAAGTAAACATAACAGTATGCTGTGTTTTAGTGGACGCATTATTCAGCGTAATGTTGAACAGGATGGTGGAAAGTGCAAGACGTCAAAAGGAACAGGATTTTAGCCCCTTCACTGGTGACGACATTAATTTCCATGAGATCTTCAATGAATTTGGTAAAACCAAGGTAGAACTGATAAAGTAGCGCTTTGCTTCCTGGAAAACAGGTCCTATTATCGCCACCTTCTCCTAAGAACCTGGATGCAGCACAGGTAGGCGTCTCACGGATCCCAAGCACGTAGAGATACTTGGCAAAAGTATAATGACCCGTAATGACGCCCGCAAGCCTTCTGCAATAATTTCTCCTTAAGAATAAGAAGTAAGTTGCGGACTTCTTATAGACATCAGGGCGTACGCGCTTAATCATCCTGCATCCTGGATATTCCCTCCATCTACGACTGTGTGCATTAAAGACCTAATCATTGATGTCAGATTTGACCGTGGAAACAGGTAGACCTAAGGCGGGTTCAGGTCCTGAGAAAATCTCCTCTGAGCCCCTACTAGCGAGTTCATCGGAGATCTCATTATGTCAGAGGCATTGAGAGCAACTAGCAGAGATTCGACTAGCATGCACGATAATAGCGAAGACAAGACGCCACCTTGAGGGCAGCCCCTGTTTACGCCAGACTTGACACATTATTTGAGGCCTGCATCAGCGATCAATGCCCTGTACACAAGCACTGCTCTGATTCACGAAACCAGTGCATCTTACACATGCTGTCGAAAGTTGTGTTATCGAAAGCTCCCTCAATGTCGACGAAAATGCCCAGTACGTACTCTTTCCTTTCGATTGCGCATTCAATCCTCCCAACTAGGTTTTGAAGCGAAGTCTCGCAGGATTTTCCGCGCTGGTAAGCAGGTTGCATCTCCGAAAGAGGATGCATTCAAAGGGAAACTTTGCGCACGTGCAACTCTACTAGTCTCTCCATGCTTTTCAGGAAGAAGGATTTCAGACTGATTGGCCTAACATTGTTGGCGAGTGAGTTATCAGCTTTCCCAATTTTGGGAATAAAGACAACTTTCATCGCGCGCTAAGGAATAGGTATATAGGCAAGTGCCAAGCTAACACTGAAACTTCTGTTCAGAGTAGGAAGCAGCCTTATATCTTTTTGCAGCATAAAAGGTATATCCCATCAGTATCTGGCGACTTGAGATCATCGAAAGATGCCACAGCAAATTGAATGGCCTCAGTAGTTGCTACGCGTGACGCAATATACCAGCTAGGCCGAGTTGTTTTCATCATTTCAGTCGCAGTTACCATTGAAGGAGTGTCCAAGTAAGCCGATGATAGTCTCTAACAGTAAACTAAGAGTTCCTCTTTAGACTCAGTAAAGGTACTATCAGATTTATTGAGTACATCCAGCTTTGTCGATTTTTCTCGCTTGAGGTTATTAACTAACTTGCCGGCCGCGCTCAGGGATTTTATCTTTTCGTAGAAGGACTTATATGAATCATTCCTCGATTTACGAATAAGCTTATTACATTCCTATGGCGTCGATCGATACTTATTCCAGTCATCTTCCGAGTTCGCTTCAAGCGATCTATTCAGAAAACTTCTGTCTTCCTTGCGAAGACATTGGAGCTCAGCGTTTCACCAGGGAACCAATTTCCTGTAAGGAGGTGTTTTGACAGGACATGCGGGTTCAAAACAGGTGGTCATGGCGCTACTCAGGTTATGAACATCCTATACTAAATGCTTTTTTCTGAGTTTAGGTAGGGCTTCAGTAGATTTCTCAAGTTCCTCTCTATACCGAACCAAGTCCGTCTTTCTCGAATTCCGCTTGATCTGCTAGAGGGAGATTCTACACTTTAATTGGAATTCGATATATCTATGGTCTGTCAACGTAGCATCTGGTTGGTAAGACTCTCCAGTGATGGCCTTCACGTTCCTATTAGACAGGGTTAGATTCGACAGGTCCCTGTAAAATGGTGGGAAGGAGGTACTGAAAGTGAGCGCTCATGTCAGGGAACTGGCAAAGTTTTTGTTGGAGCAACGACGAAAAAATGGTCACAATAAAAGCAAAGTCACGACAAAGTTATTTTATAGCACGACAACGCACGACCATATGCAAAAACCAACCAAGTAACACTATAACGTGACGTCGTCGACGTCTCAGACATCGCTCCTTCCGAGTAATACCTGTTTCAATCGAGGACGCATGACCTGACTAAATAGCACTTTTGTGAATCGGACCACTACAAACGACATGGAACATAAGCAAAAATTATTGCTGGCGATGGACAACTTCTTAAAGAATAAATATGTAACCATTTTTTCGAAATAAAGCTCTAAGAGAATAAAAGTTAAAGCAAAAAAAAAAACGAAAGAGTCCGGAAGTATACGAATTAACAAAACTTGATTAAATACCAAAGTGATGTGTCATTGCAACCACAATTTACAAATATTGATGTACACGTCCCCATGATTAAACTAGTATTTGGTAAGATGATTGAGAAAATCCAAAGAGTGGTATATGTTTCAGGATGCAACCGAAAGGCTCAATACAATTGATATAATGGGCCTTTCAGACTGCTTATTGTATAGAATAAATACTCTGAATAATACTGCAGAACGAATTCGGTATTTTGTGGTGGTATATGATTCCCCCTTTTCGAAATTCACAAAATGACTTGGTAATCTTTTGATCAATCAGCCATCAATCAAATTTATCGCCAAATTGCGATAGACGTGAGCTACTTCTTACGCATGTCTAAATAACGAGTCCGATCATTGCATTGCGAGCACAGGAAATTCAAATAAGGTCATAAGAGATAAAATGCAATGTATCATGGAAGATATGTATGTATTGCCTACCTGCTATTTTTGTAGAATGAAAAAGGGGGAAGAGGATGCGAAGTGAAATGGTGTATAAAGGAAATATAAATGCGGGGTTCGAATTCCGCAACAGCCAGTCGAAATTGTATTTCGCGTGTGTTTCCCCTTAATACCAGGCATTAATACCAGGAGCGATTTGGAAAATTGATAATTATTACTTAACAGTTTCAATTCTATTGTAACAAACGGGATACGAGTATTATTATTATTATTGCCATATCATTGAGATAAATACATAAGATCCTCCTGAAGTCGATAACGGTCAGCATGTGATGTAATACATATAATGAATAAACTTCAAATCATGGGCAAACAGCAACTACTGCAAATATTTAAAAGTTGTGGGAATACAAATTTAAAAAAAAAAATCGATTTTTTCGCTTAAAAACTTATTTATTTAAACGACATAAGCAAAGTATTGACCATTGCTAGCTATGACTTTTTCCTATCTCTCTTGAAATTAATGGATTCCGCGCCAATACCACTACTCGTCTTTTGAGACTGGCCAACTATCAAGACAATTGTTCACTTCTTTGTAGGAGTGAAAGTGTTGGTCTGAAAACTCGTGCCAATTGGACGTAACAAGTATTATTTAGAAGGGGTCAAGTCAAGTGAATACGTTGAGTAGAGCAGAGCTCCCTAGTTGATATTTGACAAATATTTTTTTATATGGTTTGCCACTTGTGGCCGGGCGTTGTCAGGGTGGAAAATGACTGATGCGCATTTTTGGGCATATTCTGGTCGTCTTTGCTTCAATGCTCAATTTAAATCTATCAGCCCTTGACGGTAGTGGTCCCAATTATTATTTCACCAGATTTTAGCAGCTCATAGTACACCGTTCCCATCCGGTGCCACAGCACAACCTTCTTTTCGTGGGTATTGGGCACTGGTTGCGAGGATTGGGCGTGCTCATGATTTTTTGCACTTTGATTGTCGAAATAGACTGTGTCAAGATCCGGCACAGATAAATTCATAGCAAAAACGAGCTCAAAACTGCTTTAAAAGAATAATAGTAGAATATTAGCCCAGAATATACTCAAAAATTAGTTGGCTCAATAAACAGAAAACTCCACGCGGTTCTTCAGTATAAAGGATATGCCACTAAATATTAAAAAAAAAAATATTTCATTAAAAATTAATAAGTAATATAGTAATTTAGCAATCCTTATTTCAGCTGTGCCTTCACTTCTGTGGAGTGAATTTTCGACCTTGCCATCATAAAATGTAAACATTTCTATTATTTTTTAATCAAGTCCGAGAAGAAAGCGAGGAAGAGATTTCATGTGGGCAGCCGATAATGATCCAGAGCCAAAAACATAGACCGGAATCCCCCCAAGAAACAGTAACAGATCTGATGACAAGTGTGAAGAAAAAGTTTGCTTTGAAGAGGAAAAAGAGCATAAAACACGTACCGCAGGAAAAGAAAAAGAAACCAGTGGAGGAAATCATAGCCGAACAAGATCCGAAGGACGTCATGCTGAGCATTCTGAGCCTGATTCTAGTGATGTGGACAGACGAATTTATATTAACAGCGGTGAGTGCAATGAAACTGCTAGTGAAGATGGCAATGAAGAAGAAGAAATTCGGCACGAAGAAGATTTTGTACGAGATTCAACAAGGAATTACGTGTATCATCGCAAGCCTTCAACACCTTCAGATAGATGTAAAAACTTGTTCTCTAAGGGTAATTTATTAATAATACACTTTTATGAAAATTAATTGAAATTAATATTATAAATTTAATTTATAATAGGATTTCGTGAGAAGCCTCTCCGAAAGCGAATATTACACGACGTTTACGGCGCACTGCCTAACGATGGAAGAATCAGATTGGATTATGGATTCCTATATAGACGTTTTGCCGAAAGTTTCCTCTGCATTGCCTACCATACCGATCATTTCCACGTCATCCACGATTGCACCTACTCTAATTCAAGCTGCAGATGTCGGTTTGCCGAGTACTTCAAGCAGTGCTCATTGTTCGGAGGTATTCTCCACGAGTTGTTTCCTCATACAAATTCAGTCTCGAACACTGGGTCAATCTCACAAAGTTTCTCCAAAAGGGACGGAGATACCTTTGTTACATGGAGCACGCCCGGAGAATCTGGATACCGAGTAATCAAACTCGATATTTACAACTTCTCCAAGATCTCGGAAGTTCCGAAAGAGAGATGGTGGAAGGAAGCAACGTACAGATCAACTTTCCTGACTTTATCTCCTGTGGATCCGAAAGAACAGCTGATAACCAAACTTCTACAGACGGCAGCACAAGACCTGAAAAAAGTTCCGGGAATTCGAAAAGAGGAAAGGGTGATCAAGTCATCAGGTTTCTATGTACTTCAACGGCCAACAGCGCCAGTAACTCATATTTTTTCGACAAGCGTATGGTTAAATTCAAATTTTAAATTTTACGACACTAATAGCACATTTCTAAGAAATTGTATTAAGATAGTTAATAATTATTATAACGAACAAAGTTTTTCCGAATTATATACATATGTACATTTTTTTGAATCATGTGAGCCCCAACATTTATTATTTAATGTCCCGTTAGGTTATATATAAGATTATTATTATGAAATCAATAAATCTACTCAAATTTTAGATAACTAATGTATCTTAACCTCTAATATTTTTCCACGCAGTTTCAGGGCTTATTCAAGAATGACATTTATTTCAATGTACAATAAAATATAATATCAATTCATACAAGTAATAGTTCAAATAGTAGTTCGTTATTTATATAGATAAGGTAGTTAATATTCCAATAATTAGTTAATTCATATAAACATTAATAATTAATAAAAGTAAAATATATATCAGTCTTCCCCTCATAATGTTTAGGAAGGACTAAAACGTATAACAGGCTTAGGTATTCTCTTGGATCTTCGCAACTCCAAAGGTCATTGAAGCTGTTTGTTTTTATTTGTTGTGTCGGTAGTTACTGATGGATCTGCATGCTCATCGGTTTCCCTTGCAGGGTCCAGTGGATGGTCTTCCGGACGTGATTCTTTTCTTATTTCTTCATTCGGAGCTTCTGAATCCATTGCTTCCCTAGATGGTGGCTCTACAATTGGAAAAGACATTTTAGCGCTATCGTATATACATAGGTATATTATTTTGAACCAAGGTTGATCTTATTTGATCGATATGTCTGCGGTGATGGACTCCATCCACCTTCACTATATAATGAAGATAACCATCTCGCCGTACTATTCTCCCAAACTTCCACTTGCAGTCTTTGCTCTGATAGTGTCGAATTTGAACCAAGTCATTAACTTCAAAATTTCTTTCGTTTTCGCGAATTAATTCGTCATTTGTGTTCGAAGATTTTAATAAATCTAATATTGTACGGACATGAAACTTAAAGACCATCTCAGCTGGACTTCTCCCAGTAGCTGTAGATTCTGTAATTCGATATTGCATTAATAAGCGATGAAGTTTAACATGCAAATCTCCTGAGTCGTTAACTGCTGAACGTAGACCCTTCTTTAATATTTGAACAAAACGCTCGGCTTGTCCGTTTGTCGCTGGGTGTGCCGGTGCTGTTAGTTTGTGTTGGATATAATTACTTTTCAGAAACGATTGAAATTCCTTCGATGTGAAATTCGTGCCGTTATCTGATACTATTATCCTAGGGATACCAAACCGAGCAAATACTTCTCTTAAGGCTCGAATTGTGTAAAAACTTGTGATCCTTTTCATTGGAAAGACCTCTAACCATTTTGTTTTGGCATCCACAATGACTAGAAAATAATTTTCCATGAATGGTCCAGCAAAGTCGATATGAAGGCGTTGACACGGTTGCCGTGGTACTTCCCATTGATGATATGATATTTTCTTTCGTTTTTTTTAGTACTATTGCACAATTTTTGCAGCTCTTCACTAAGATTTCTATGTCCTGATCAATGCCCGGCCAGTAACAATAACTTCTTGCTAGCGTCTTCATTTTTGTCATCCCAATATGCAATTCTTCCAGGACATTTTTGCGTAAAGATGTAGGAATTATGACGCGCAATACCCGGTAAATACATCCATCTTGAAGCATTAGCTCACTTTCCATATTTTTATACGTCGTATTTTCCAGGCTTTCGCCGGTCTGAATCTTAATGGCAATCTGAATCAGTTCTTTGTCCTTCCTAGTTTCTTCGCGTACCTCTTTATTAGTAATGGTTAGATAATCGTTCCATATCTGATATATTTCATGTGTTTTGTTAAAACCACTGTTCTCTGAGGGTAAAGGATGCCTGGAGAGGAAATCTACGTTAATATGATCTTTCGTATTTCTATGTATATTTAATGGTGTATTTAAAACCACTAAGGAATTGAGCGTAATGTAATAATCTTTGTGCAGTCAACAGAGGTAAGTTTTTGTTCGGTTGAAATATTGAGACCAAGGGCTTATTGTCTGTAATTAAGGTGAATTCTCGTCCATAGCAATAATTGAAAAACTTATGTAACCCCCAATAAATAGCGGTGGCTTCCTTGTCTAATTGACTGTAGTTTGCCTCAGCTTTACTTAGCAAAAGCAATAGGTCTTTCACCTTTGGGTGTTATGTGTGATAGAATTGCTGATAAGCCGTATGGGGAAGCATCTGTCGCCAATACGAGTGGTAGATTTTCATCAAACGGAACTAGAACATTATCGCTCATTATTTCGCGTTTAAGGGATATCCGTGCAGGGACGGGTTAAGAATATCCCTGCAGCGATACCTCTCGCTTGTCGTAAAAGGCGACTAAAACAAAGGTAAACGAAAGTCACATCTAGGCAATTTAGAAAACACCCAGGTGAGCCTAGGGACACATATACCACCATTAAACTGCCCCACAAGTGTACATGCAAATCAGTGGGTTGACACGACTGGAGATCACCGGTGTTGTAAAAGTAAGATCAAACAAATAAATCAGGAGCATGCCAGTGTAACAAAAAAAAAGGCAGGCCGAAAAACAATTGGTGCAAGCAAATGCAAAAACACCAGCATTTGATTGGCCTCAGCGATGAAGTAATCCCAAACCGGGAAGCCTGCCGCTACTTTCTGAGGTCAAACCGGCGGACCCCACAAGCGGACCAGTAGGAATGCAGTTAAGTGGGAAGGTTATGGTCCTACACTTCTGACCATAACAACGCCGGAAAAAGGAAAAGAAGATTTCGCGTTTAAGGGCGTCGAATGCGCTTTGGCACTCTCTAGTCCATGAATATTTTCGCTCCTTTTTAAGCAATTGGTAAAGAGGATATAACTTCGTTGCTAGGTTAGGTATAGATTGATGATAATAGTTGACTATTCCAAGAAACCGATGCAGTTGACTCACATCCTTTGGCACTTCGATCTTTGAAATGGCCTCAATTTTCTCTTCGGTCTTGTGCAGTCCATCCTTATTAATTTTATGTCCTAAATAGTCTACATTTCTTTCGAATAATTTGTACTTTGATTTGTTTAAATGAAGGTCGAAATTTTGTAATTTGGTAAGTAGTTTAATGCAACGGTGAAAAGTTTCATCTAACGTTCTGCACACTACAATTATGTCATCAAAGAAACAGGCAGTTCCTTGAAGGTAATTTATTATGTTTTCCTCCATGAATCGCTGCCATATATTTGGGGCAGTCTTGACGCCAAACATAAGTCTATTTACTTTGAATAGTCCCTTCTGTGTACTTATCGTCTGCATTAATGCACTTTCATCATTCATACCCAGATGTAAGTAAGCCTTATGGATGTCGAAAACGCAGCAATATTCACCATATTTTAATTTACTATATAAGTCTTCAATCCTGGGTATAGGATATTTGTCATTTATAATGCACTTGTTCAACGTAACCTTGTAGTCTGCGCATAGTCGTATTGTTTTATCGGGCTTAATAACTGGTACTACTGGCGTTCCCCAATCGGAGTGATTTACCTTTTCAATAATGCCGTCCTTTTCCAGTCTCTCGATTTCGTCTTCTATCATGGGGCGAATAGCATACGGAGCCGCCCTGGGCTTAAAATATATGGATGATGTTCCTTCACGTAGTTTGAGTTCCCCCTTGATTCCTGGGATTAAACCTACTTTCTTTTCAAAAACATCCTTATACGTCTCGAATATTGTCTGTTTAAGTTTCTCTATGTCGTTTTCTATAAGAGTATTAATAGAGCTAATGTGAAGTAATTTAAGAGCGTTCACCCATTCACGGCCCATTAAGGTATCCAAACGCCCTTCGACAATGTATAAATTACATGCAACTTTTTGTTTATTGTATTCGACTAGTACCCGTGACTTACCACATGGAGGGAATATGTCGTTGTTGTATGTCTTCAGCATTACCGTGGTAGGTTCAATTTTAGCAGTAGGCCAATTTTGTGTAAATTTACTATAATTCATCACGGTTATTGCAGACCCGGTGTCTAGTTCCATCTCAATTGGTTTGCCATTAACTTTTAATGAAATAAAGTACTTACCGGCACGGGTGCAGAATTTATTTTGTTTTAATTTTGGACATTTATTTTGTTGACATTTACTCCAATTACTCCTAAAACGTTAATTTCGTGGAATTTTTCGCTGTCCTCACTGTCGGTGGTAGTTTCTTGTATTACTCCTAATGCTTTTGTTTCCCTCTGTGATGTAGTAGATTTGAAGCAGACGGATGCTACATGTCCCTTTTTGCGATAAATTTTGCAGAAAAGGCGATTTGCATGACATTCATTAGCCATATGGTTTTGTTTTCGACATCTAAAGCAATTGATTTTGCTCCCAGTTTGAGCTAACATTCTACCAATTTTTTTATTCTTCACATTCGAAAAGGTTCTCTTACCCCTTGCTCCTTTTTGAACCTGATGAATATTAAGCATTGTTCGGATTTCAGTCTTTGATGCTTCCATGGCTAACGCATTCTCAATAGTCTTGTCCAGTGTTGTTTTTGTTTCATGCAAGAGTTTTTCTTTTATGTCTGAGTCCCTCAGTCCTCGTATAAATTGTGACCGCAAGTGTGTGTGTAACGTAGATTTCTTGCATGCTTCACAAGCAAAATTACAATTTACACTTAGCTTTTTTAACTCAGCTAAATAAGTTGCAATAGATTCTCCTTCATGTTGCAATCGTAGTAGAAATTTGTGTTGTTCCGCAATTTCATTTGGTTTAGGGCTGAGGTGGTTCTTCAGCACTTCAACAAGGTTCTCGTAGGTTTTTGCATCTGGTTCCTCTGGAGCTATTAAATTGCACAAAAGCTGGTAGTGTTTTGCACCAATGCAGTTTAGTAATACTTGCCGCTTTTTGATTGGGTCTGTTATATTCGTTAGGCCAATGTAATTTTCTAGACCATTTTGGTAGCTTGTAAAAGATTCTTGATCCTCGTGAAACTGATCGAAGTGTAGGTTGGGGCTGTTCGTGGTCTGTAATGTTCTAAGCGTTCTGGTTAAGGCTTCTATGATTTGTTGCGTGGTGTCCGGCATTATTAATATCACCACTTATGTACTTTTAATTCTTGAAATTTTATTGATTTAAACGTCCTCGTCGCCACTAATGTATCTTAACCTCTAATATTTTTCCACGCAGTTTCAGGGCTTATTCAAGAATGACATTTATTTTATTTTATTCAATTTATTTATTTCAATGTACAATAAAATATAATATCAATTCATACAAGTAATAGTTTAAATAGTAGTTCGTTATTTATATAGATAAGGTAGTTAATATTCCAATAATTAGTTAATTCATATAAACATTAATAATTAATAAAAGTAAAATATATATCAATAACCTATTACGATTTCAATTTGATTGTAATGAAATTAAAATTTTTGAATTTTTAAATAATTTACTGAATGTATTAGATAAATGGGCGCCTAAAAAAAATACTATGTTTATACTATCAGCACCTAATGCTGGTAAATTTTTTTTTTTGATACATTTATTCATTACTTTATTAATTTTGGACAAATAGGCAATTTTAATGGTATTGTGGATTTCCACTTATGGAATGCGTTGATCGACGAATAATATTTTGGAATGAACCTATAATGGAACCATGTGCAACAGAAACACTAAAAATGATTCTTGGTGGCGATACAGTAAATGCAAAAGTTAAATATGCTCCTGATGCAGTAATCACCCGTACACCGGTTATTGTTCTATCAAACAACGACATATTTCCAAAAGATGACGCATTTAGATCAAGAATGTAGTCGTACGTGTGGAAGCCATGTACTGCATTAAAAAATTTCAATAAAAAACCACACCCATTGTCTGCATATATGCTATTAGAAAAATATAAATAAAAAAAGAAGAACACACAATAATTAATATTTTTTCAGTATTTTATTTTATTACAATATTATAATTTCAAATTTCCAGTTTGTTCGTCGAGAAAGTCATAATCATCATCATCAGCATCGTCATCGTCATTGTCATCGTTGTCATTAATTTGATTCGTGTTCTTTGTGGTTGTGATTGTTTTTATATTTCCACTTTTCGTATCAGTATTACCAAATAAACACTGACCATCTGTGTAATTTTGTTCTGCATTCTCGACAAAAGTAACTTCTAACGGCCAACTAATTGCATTATTTCTAGAAAATGCTGCATTGAAATTAAATACAATCTTGCATTCACATTCAATTTTCCAATAACACGCACTATTTAGATAAGACACATTTTCTGTAGCCGGATTTAATTGTGGTGTGGCTACAAGGCCAACATGCACCTGAGGTTGAACTTTGAAACTAGTTGCACCGATTGCTGGATGAAATGCGCCATAATTTTCAATTTTACGATAACAATTTCGACTATTTGATTAATTAACACGTATGAATTTCGATCCGCACCAAGTCCAACATCACCGATAACAGGTTTACTGGCTTGATTAAAAAACTGCAATAACATTGATCTTGGTGTAAGTTGTTTCGACCGAATCACCTCGACGATTCCATGGAATAAAATGATCTTTTGTCGATTTTATTAATCCGTTTCTTGGTTTATATTTATAATGAATAATTTCATGTCCGATTGCTTCATTCACCAAAAATTGATGTACTTTTTCATCCATTCTGGGAACACCATAATTATGAACTTGATATTCAGGCAGTTTATGAACATCTGGATTTTGTAATCTATTTCATTCGTGAACATAATATTGTTCAATCGGTTGTGGTACACATTATGAATTACTACCAATATGATCATAATATTTTTTAGCCATTTCCTTTGGATCTTACGTTTTTAATCCAGTTGGTTTCATAGGTTTTGTGCCTTCAACTGTATATTCTTTATTTCGAGCGTAACATTTAACATTTAATCCCCAACATACCAATCCGATTGGAACATATTCTGAGGTGGCTGTCCCGCTAAGTGTTGTACCTGTATCAAATGCAGCTCTCGTATCCAATGGTGTGATTTTACATGATACTTCAATAATTTTCGATCCAAACGGTAAACCTTCAAATTCGGCATGACTTAAGTAAAATGGTAAAAAATCGACAGGTATTAATGCCAACGGAGTTGTAACACATTCGACATAATTTGGATCGTTTGATTGAATATTTTCTGTACTATATCCATAAGTGATTAAAATACGACATTTTTTCAATCGAGCTATACTAGATGGAGAAGGAGTACTAGGATGAATCCATGTCAAATTTGAAACGGCTGACGATGACAATCCAGCAATTCCACTTGCTCCTGTATTCGGCCCACGCGATGACCCACTTTCCGACGAATCCATTGGTACAACAGCTTCTGGTCCAGTCGATGCTCTATGAGCAGCTTCAATAATACTACCAGTATCAGGAATACCAATAATATTCTCAACGAATTCAATAGTACCAGATGATAAGTGGCTAGAGTCTTTGCCTGTATCTGTACTTTCAGCTGAATCAAGACGGAATAACTTGGTGGGGTCGGGTCAGATCCGGTATATTAATAAAACAATGAAACTCACAAAAATGATTTGAAATGCATAAATTTGCATAATAGTGATGTTTTGTTATCAGTTTTTAAAACATGGGGGGCGTTTATATGTAGTAGCTACCCCTCGTATTATTGTGCCGCATGGTGATTTTAAGCTAAAATAATTTGTATGGCGGAGTTACAAGTCGCAAACCAAGGTTAACAAGAAAATAAGACTCACATTCGCAAAACGTTTATTGGCGAAGTTTGTTCAGTAATTGTTAAATTTTGATCAAAAGAACCGTCGTTGAATAACGTCCATAAATGATGAGACAGATTTGATGAAAATAAGCATCACTGGTGACGAAACATGGTTATGGTTATGACGTTCAACCAAAGCCAGTCATCCCAATGGAAGCGACCAGAATAGCCGAAAGTAGCGAAGGTCGGTCCAATGTGAAAGTTGTGCTCACCGGTTTCTTCGATTCCAATGACGTGATTCACCATGAGTTCTTGCCGGAAAGTCATATGATCAATAAGGAATATTGCTTTAAAGTTATGCGCCGTGCTGACTCATCGTTGCTTGTGCGTGAATACCGTTATCATGCCTCAGCCACCCCATTCACTGGACTTGCTTCCCTGCAACTTTTCTCTCTTCTCTGAGGGGATAAAGACCACATTGCTGGAAGAGCTCAATGCTGTACCAAAAAGCGCATATCAGAAGTGGTTCGTCGATTGCAAAAAGCGCTCAGAGCGTTATACTCAAGCCTTATAAATTGAAGGTAGATCAGAGGGGGTGAAATATTTCTTGCATCGGTTGAGGAAACCTAGACATTTCGCAGCATTCTTGACGACCGCAATTATGTGGTCATTGTAACTAAGAGTTTTATTAACGCACAAACAAAAAATGGATAGTCTTTCGGTTTCATCGACACAAGCGCCATTCAAGGACTATGGCTGATTATAGATGGTTAGCTTAAGTGACAGTAGACAGCAATGTGTTTTGGAAGCATTAAATTCCACTCTATTGTTTATACCTGTTATCAGCGAAGGAGTGTATTGTATTAGAAGTAGCTGTTAAGAGACCATGTTAGTTAGAGCAGTAAAAAAAATGAGGAAGAGTATTGGTGACAGAACAGAGCCTTAGGGAAAACCAGCTTTTATTTGGTGAATATCAGACTTGAAACCGCCCATAACAACTTGAATTTTGTTAGACCAGAGCAAAAAACACGCCCGACCTTCTTGACTTGAAAAATGGAATGAATATTTATTTCAGTAAAACATAAAGCATAGCTAACTATAAGGAGTGACGAGTAAAAGATAACAACTAGTGTAGCAGGTTGTTTCATTATTATTCAAAACAAAATAAACTAACTATTTAACACACCCACTTTTATGAATGGCTTAAATAAAATTAATAACTCAGTAACCTAACATGTTTCTTTTTTTTTTATGATTTCAAAGTTAATTCAAACTTTCCAAAGCTACTACTCCCATCATGAAACGGAATCGTTGAAATTTATCTCTTGGTAACGCCTTAGTCAAAATATCGCCAACTTGGTTTTGTGTTAGCACACACTCCAACTCAAAAAGTTCATCTTCGATCTTTTTACGGATGAAGTTAAAACGGATATCTATATGTTTCGTCCTCTTATGAAACTCAGGGTTCTTTATCAACCTTATTGCTCCTTGATTGTCCACGTATAGAACTGGTTTCATCACATGATTCAGCAGATCATTTAAGAGTTGTTGTATCCACACTTGTTCTTTGACTGCTTGACATGCAGCTACAAATTCGGCTTCTGTAGTAGATAGTGCCACGCATTTTGGACGTTGTGAGGCCCAAGTGTTGCAGCTTGACCCTAACAGGAAAACATATCTACTGGTCGAACGTCTTGGTACTACGTCACCAGCATAGTCTGCATCACTGAAACAAGAAAGCTTAAATTGAGTACTTTTGAAAAATATACCATGATCAGCTGTCCCCTTAAGGTAGCGAATTATTCTCTTGACCATTGTAACATGGTGCAGACTAGGTTTATCTAGATAGCGAATCACACACCCAACTGCATATACTATATCTGGACGTGTAGCCACCATGAGATACACGACTGTTGAGACTGCTTGGCGAAAGGGGAAGTGTATCTTCTCAGATGTCTCTTCCGCACAACTTGCAGTTGTTGATGCTTCTACTGGAGTTGACACAGCTGCTGCATCCAACATATTAAATTTTGATATCAATCGGTTCACATATTGCGATTGATTAATATGAATCGAACCATCCTGAAATCTCCTTATGTCCAAGAAAATGTCTCGCCGGAAACACTTTTATTTCAAAATTATGTTTTAGATGGTCACAAAACTCATTTTACAACTGTCTGTTGATGCAATCAAGCCATCGTCTATATAAATCGCAAAAATATCCTTCTTTTTATTTTCATCACTTATGAAAACACAAGGATCAGCAGCGCATGGTCGGAAGAAAAACGTTTCCAGAATTTTGTTAAAGGTTTTGTTCCAGCACCTAGATGCCTGTTTGAGTCCATATAAACTCTTCTGAAGTTTGCATACTCGATTGCTTCCATCCTTATATCCTCTAGGCTGCTGAACATACATATGTAGATTTCTTACTTGATCTCACCATTTAAAAAGGCGGTTTTACATCAAATTGCTTAATATGAAGTTTTTCTGATGCCGCTATGCTCAAGATTGTCCGAATCGACGTGGTCTTTGCCAGCGGGCTGAAAGTTTTAAAGTAATCCACTCCAAATTGTTGACTGAAACCCCGAGCCACTAATCTGGCCTTGTACACTACCCCCTCATTGTCATTCGAATTCTTGATTTGGTACACCCAATTAGTAGATATCAATCAACTTACGGTTTCCAGGCAATTCTATCAAAGTCCAGGTCTCATTTCTATTCAATGATGGCATGGCCTCTTCAAAGTAATCTGGTGTGTAAGACTCCGTTAAAAACGCGAAACCTTCCTGGATACAACAGTTGACTTCACGTTGAGCATTCTCGTTTCTGCTTCTCAATCGGTCCTTGATCGTACTGGCCTCCTGGTTCTTGCAATATTTACTCGTATACTATCATTAATAGCTTCATCAAAAAAATCATTCCGATAACCCTCAGATTCAACGTCAGTACTACGACTTTCATTCAAATTTAAGACCTCCTGTTTGTTCGCACACTTTTCTTCCATGGGCGATTCATTTCGAAGTTCCTCATCATCTAATACAGCAAACAACTTGTCATGTTTACTTACCACCACCTTTGCATCAAAAAAATCAACATCACGGCAGATTTCAACCTTATTATTTTCAGTAAAAAATATTCGATAACCTTTGATACTGTCACCATAACCCACAAAAATGTCCTTTTTGGACTTCGGATCCCATTTTCGCCTTTTCTGTTGGAGTATATGAACAAAAGTTTCGGTTCCAAAAACTTGGAAATTGCTTATGTCAGCTAGTCTTCTGTACCGCAGCTCATATGGTGATTTTCCTTTTGTTGGATTGGTACCAGTTCGGTTAAGAATGTAAACAGTTGACTGCCTCAGCCCAAAGTTTCACATCCAAATTTCTTCCGTGAATCAGTGTCCGAGCTGCCTCTGCGATTGTGCGCATTTCACGTTCTGCCACTTCCATTTTGTTCTGGCGTGTAAGGTACTGTTCGCTGATGCACGACGCAATTTTCCATTAAAATCTTTCTAACGTGTTGTTAGAAATTACAGTATGCACCTCCGTTTTCTCTTTTAGAAAGAAAACTGATCTGTAGTGCGAAAAATCATCTTTAAAAAGCAAGAAGTACTTGGATCCACCAACCGAAGTACACTGCATTGGGCCGCATACATCAGAATGGACAAGCTCTCCTATGCAACTCGCTTTATTTTCACTTGGATGAAAAACTGCACGCTGTTCTTTACCATACAAGCAAGCCTCACAAAAGAAGTCGTTTTCATCTTCAAAAGAAATATTTCTTGCTTTCAATGCGCTTCTTACTTGGGTAATATTTTGATGCCCAAGTTTCTTATGCCATTTGCGTAGTGTCCCATCTCCTTTCCTAGTCAAATTGGCGCAAGCTCCAGCATCCATTGTTTCGCTTGTGACTTTCAATAGCAATTTAAATAATTTGGACTCACGTACTCCCACTAAAGGGACAGACTCTCCTTTAAAAAGTTTACGTTTTAAATTATCTGAAGACAATTTAAAACCTTTGTCCAGCGCACAGTTCAGTGAAAAAAGATTTAGCCGAATATCCGTACCATAGAGCACATCAGCTAAATGGTTCTCCTCCCAGCTGATATTGTTGAAAGACATCACATTTATGTATATCACCTTTGCCATATGCGTTAATGGTGTTTCCATTCCCTAATTTGACGATTACTGGTTTATTAAACTCCTTATTAATCATCCACTCTCTCCTGCTAGTCATGTGATCACTAGCCCCAGAATCCAGGAACCATTCATCGGTACTAGCACCATCTTTTTTTAACATCGCTTCACACACAAATGCATTGCCTTTCTTTCCATTCGGTTGTGACCAATCCATTTGTCTCTCCTTCTTCTTTTGACATTCATTCTTCCAATGTCCAGTACCTTTACAGAAGAAACATCTTCCCGACTTTGAAGGCTGTTTATTCTTGTTAAACGACCTTTTCGGTGTAAATTTCTTGTTTGCAATCAGAGCAGTGATTCCTCCAGATTCATCAAAATTGCTTTGGGAATTAATACGTGCCTCTTCCAGAACTAATCTGCCCGTAAGATTCTCCAATGTCTGCTTGTCAACCGCCGTCGACTCCCATGCAGTATGAAAATGACTAAATGATGCTGGCAAAGTCATCAGGATTTTTGTTATGACCATCGAGTCCATAACCTTTTCCCCTACATCAGAAAGCTGCTGCACAATGGTATGCAACTTCGAAATATGCAACGCAATATCATCTTGCGGGTCCTTATTCAAATTGTAAAATTGTTGCTGAAGCATGTGGATACTCGCCTTTGATTTAACCTCATAAACATTATGTAGTTTATCCCACATTTCCTTGAAGATTTGCAGTTCATAATATGCAAAAGTGGTCGTGGACCCACCGAAGCGACAATACCCCTTTGTGCCTTATTGTCAAAGCGACTCCACAGCATAAATTTTTCAGGATCTGTCGGCTTTCATCCCCTTTTAAATATTTAAATAGATCAGATGCACTCAAAATTATTTTTATTTGAAATTTCCAAATGTTCCATTGATTTCCATTTATTAGCTTCTCAATTTTAAATTCAAAATTATCAGCAGACATGGTTTAACTCTTTCCGTATCACTGGTTCAAAATTTAAACCGCATATTTCTTGCCGTTGCGGCTAAGTGGGACAAATTTTAAACCATGTAAAAAATATTTTCTGCAACTGGTTTAAAGGTTTAAAATTTGTATCGTATGAAAGAAAAACATTGTATGACTTGCAAGAGAGAATGGAGAATTTTTCGTTTGAAGTTTGTTCTGACGGTAAATTGAGTAACGGTGCTTTTGTGAAGTTGACACTGGAATTTCATTTCTTAAATTTCGTACTGGTGTAAATACGTGTTTTTGCTTAGATACTAAGAAAATTTATAATTTATAAAGTGTTTAGTGTGTTTACAATACAGTTGATCATTATTAATAGAAGAATTTCCTTGAAAATCCGTAAATATAGAAGAAAAACAAGTGGTACGTTTTTTGACCCACTGCGACGGAAGCCTTTTTTTCACTTACCCACTTTTTTACTTATTTTAGTCATGGCGGATTATAATGAGCCAGATTTTAATTTGGTTGGCATGATTTTCGTCGAACTTTTGAGAGAAATGGAAACAGATGATGATGCGGCTTCACTTCCTTCAGGACCTGATTCTGATATTTCTACAGTTACTTCATGTGTGTTAGATTCTGATTCACAGCCTGAGTTTTACCGGAGTTTACACATGATTATGGGGCTACTGATTTCGTCAAATGTATTGAAAATCCAACACCCATAGATCTTTTCCAGTTATTATTTGACGACCAACTTTTTGAACATTTGGTTTTCCAAACAAATTTATATGCTGAGCAAAAGCACATGAAAACAGGCAAACCATTTGAGAAAACACATATGAGCGAAATGAAAACGTTCGTTGGTTTGAACTTGCTTATGGGAATTAAGAAGCTCTCTAGCTATAAAGATTATTGGTCTTCTTCACCAGACTTACATAATTCCTATATCAGTTCCTGTATGAAGCAAGCACGGTTTAGTTGGTTGCTGGGAAATTTACATGTGAATGATGGATCTCTTGAACCAAAACGATGTACTCCCAATTACGATCGACTTTATAAAATTAAACCTATGCTCCAAATGCTCTCCAAAAATTTTAAAAGATGTGCAAATCCTACTCGTGAAATAGCCATAGACGAGTCCATGATAAAATTTAAGGGCCGGAGCTATATGAAACAATATATGCCAAAGAAACCGACAAAAAGGGGGTACAAGGTATGGATGCTTGCAGATAAAATGGGATACTGTCATAGGTTTGATATTTACACCGGCAAGTCAGCAACTGGAGTTGCAGAAATCAGTCTTGGAGCTAAAGTTGTAAGGAACTTGATGTCCGACTTCACACACAAAAATTATGTGGTGTATTTTGACAATTATTTTACTGGTGTGGAGTTAATGGAAGACTTGAAAAAAGATGGAATCTATGCCTGTGGAACGGTAAATGCCACGAGAAAATATCTTCCGCGGTTCCCACCAGATAATCAGATGAAAAGGGGAGGCTCTGAGTTTTTCTACAGTGACACAAACCTAACCGCTATAAAATGGAAAGATAAGCGGTCGGTACATATTCTCTCCAATTTTCACCCCCAAGAAAAATCCAGTGAGGTTTCCCGTAAGAACAAGAATGGATCTGTTTCAAAATTATTGTGCCCAACTGCAGTTGCTGAATACAATAAACACATGAACTGCGTAGTTCGACCAGAACTTGTCAGTTTATAAATTGGACAGAAAAAGTATGAAATGGTGGCACCGTATATTTTTCTTTTTTCTCGATGCAACAGTGGTAAATTCCTTTTGCTTGTACAAAATGCTCAACCTTCCGCATATGAATATGAAGACATTTAAGCGTTCTGTTATAAATGGTTTATTGGCGAAAAATTTAGTTGAAAATAAACGCCCATTGGAAAGATCATCACCCATTATTGCCAAAAAAGCTTGTAAGCCTTTCGTTCCCTTGGAAGTTCGTACATTGTCTGCCGCTCATCAGCCGGAACGCAGTACCCGTCGAAGATGTTCCATCTGTAGTACGTTTCGGAACGAAGTAAGAACAAATTGGATTTGTTCCATTTGTAAAGTTCCTCTGTGTTTGGGAAAAAATAAGTCATGTTTCCAGGATTACCACAAAAAATAAACTGACCCTTCCGGTGCACTGGTTCAAAATTTAACCCACCAGTTTTAATACTATATTTAAAAAAATATATGTAAAAAAATGGAAATAAATCTTTCTTTTTTAGTTTTTTGTATATATCAATAAATTGGAGTACTTTTTTTAAAAATCCATTTTTGTTCTTTTTTGGCGACGCATGGGTCGATTTTTCTAACAAATTTTCGCGCCGGAAAGAGTTAATACTATGTACTTGAGCACCCCGTTTCCAGTAAAGTCAAGAAATTTAATATTCCACAGCAAATTCACCCAAATACCAATCGTCGGTAACCAAAACTGCTTCTCGGAATTTCTTTGATTGTCTTCCTTGAAAATTTGCAGACTGTATTTTTCCTTCTTGTGAAAAACGTGATTCAGAAAAATTCCACAGCACTAACCTCATCCGTGCAGGGACGGGTTAAGAATATCCCTGCAGCGATACCTCTCGCTTGTCGTTAAAGGCGACTAAAACAAAGGTAAACAAAAATCACATCTGGGCAATTCAGAAAACACCAAGGTGAGCCTAGGGACACATATACCACCATTAAACTGCCCCACAAGTGTGCATGCAAATCAGTGGGTTGACACGACTGGAGATCACCGGTGTTGTAAGAGTAAGATCAAACAAAAAAAAAAAAAAAATCTGGTGCATGCCCGTGTCAAAAAAAGAAGGGAGAAGAAAGAAAACGGTCAAACCGTAGCATTATGGAAAAGCACGTTAAAATTAAAAGCACTACCCCGCCAGGCACTACTAATGGTCGTGATCCTGGGACGAGCAGCAATGCTCGGGTCAGAGCTATAGGATTTCCGGAGGATAGCAAAGTAATGCAACGGCGTAAGCCACACTTAAGAGTCGCGAGTTGGAACGTTGGAAGTATGAATGGTCGCAGCTATGAGCTTGAAGAAATGATGGTTAGAAGGCGAGTAGACATCCTGTGCGTACAAGAGACGAAATGGCGAAACACCGGTAATCGGGCACGTTTCTTGGACGTTAAAACAAAAGCCTACAAGATGTTTTACTATGGATTGGAACAAGGAAAAAACGAAATCGCCATCATCCTTGCGGCAGAGCTACTTGGCAACGTCTTAACCATTTCAAAGTCCAGTGACCGTTTGATGGCTCTCAAATTGGTGATGCATGGTGAGGTGTGGAACATCGTAAGCGCATATGCCCCTCAAGTAGGATGCGAACAAAAAGAAAAAGATGCATTCTGGCTAGGTTTCCACAACCTTGTCAAAATCATCCCAAAGGAAGAGCTTTTGTTTGTTGGGGGAGATTTAAACGGACATGTCGGGAAGACAAGCGAAGACTATGAAGGCTACCACGGAGGGCTGGGATACGGCACCAGGAACTCTTCAGGTGAAGATATCCTAAACATGTGCAAGTCGTACGGTCTTATAGTGCTAAATACCATGTTCGTCAAACAAAGCCGGCACCTGATCACTTATAGCAGCGGCGGAAATGAAACTCAAATAGACTCGTTTGGCATCCAGTTTCATGAAGCCACGAGTTAAAGATTGCAAAGTGATCCTGGGAGACGCGATCGCCCCTCAACACCGTCTCCTCCTGACTGAATTTTTTATGGAGGCGAGTAAGAAGTCAAAGCAGCAAACGAAGGTGTCTGAGCGAATCAAGTGGTATAAGCTGGATAAAGGAAAAGGCGAAGCTTTTATTACCAACTTGAAAAACTACCTCTTTTCCATTATCGATGAGGTCGGTAATGAGGAGTGCAGAGCACAAGACATGTGGGATTCCCTACAACAATTTGGCCTGGAGAAAGCCAAATCACTGCTCGGAACATCTAAAGGCAACACGCAAAAGAAACCTGGTGGTGGACAGACGAAGCCAAAGCAGTGATACACGAAAAGAAAATGGCTTTCCAAGCTTGGTCAAAGTGCTCTACTAATAGAGAGGAAAAAGCTCGCCGTGAAAAGGTATATAGATATTGCAAAGGTATCGCGAAGAAAAAGTGCGCCGAATTCAAAGCGAAAAACATGGAAGGCTCCTATCAGGAGTTGGAAGAAATATCGTCTTCCGCGTCTGACAGGAACCAGGCTACCCAGGAGCTTCGACAAAGCAATTTGAACAAAGGAGCAAATATCTTTAAGATAGCCGCCCAGAGAAGATGAAATGCTCAGGAGATTCGTTTCCCAAAGTTTATTAACAATGCTGAAGGCCAACTCCTTGTGGAAGACGAAAAAATTCTCCACAGATGGCGACGGTATTGCGAGGAACTTCTGAACGAACAATTTCCCCGAGTGTACTTTCTAAGAGCCGCCCCGAATCATGCCGAAATATCCGACATCACAGTCGAAGAAGTTCGGTACGCGGTTAAAAACTCCAAGAAAAGAAAAGCTGTTGGGCCGGACGGGATACCCTCTGAGTTCTGCAAAAAGATGGGAGACATCGGGTCTAGATGGCTCTTGGTTTTTATCTCCAAACTTATGAGAGCCGACACTATGCCTGGATAATGAAGGGGAAAGCTATCTTCTTCCTTTGCACGAAGGAAAGGGTGATACGCGAAATTGTGATAACTACCGTTCTGTCAAGCTGATGTCGCACACCATGAAGATCGTTGAACGGGTATTAGATAGCCGACTGCGGAAAATAATACGACTATCTGATGACCAGTGCGGGTTTGTCTCGGGTAAATCAACAACAGATGCAATCCAAAGTATAAGGATCATGATGGAAAAGCAAAGGACTTGCATATGGTGTTGGTTGATTTCGAGAAGGCCTTTGACCGGCAACCAAGAGATCTTTTATGGGTAGCGCTAAGACAAAAAGGAGTTCCAGAAACCTACAAGAGAGCAACGACAAGAGTAAGATGCACCGCAGGAGTCACCGAAGAGTACGAAATCAAAGTCGGTGTACACCAAGGGAGCGTCCTCAGCCCACTGCTCTGGAAAAGGAAACCTAATGTGCACCAGCTATTCTTTGCTGACGATGGAGCCATTATAAGTGATGATCAGGCGTCCCTACAACGGTCACGGGTATCGTATTAGTTCAAAGAAGACAGAGTATCTGTGCTGCCCGTCCTCTGACCCTCATCAGCCTATTCCAGACATTTACTTGAATGGAAGAGTGCTTCCCAAGTGTGAAAAGTTTAAATATCTGGGATCTATGATTAATAGAGAAGCAACTTGTGATGACGACATCAAACATCGCGTAAGCGTAGGGTGGATGAAGTGGCGGGAAAACTCCGCCATCTTCTGTGATCGAAAAATGCCCCCTAAGCTGAAAGGAAGGCTCTACACTTCAGTTGTACGTCCGGCGCTCACATACGGTTCACAATGCTGGACAATGCACAAAAAGTATGAGAGCAAATTGACGGCAGCTGAGATGAAGATGCTTCGCATGACAGCGGGAGTAACAAAGCGTGACAGAATTAGAAGTTCAAAGATCCGAGGAAGCCTCCACGTAAAAGAAACCATCACAAGAAAGATAGAGGTATTGCCATGTTCAAAGGAGAGATCCTTTGATCCCCGTCCAAAAGGTGATATCAGTCAACGGTTCAATTTCAACACGCAAAAAAGGCAGGCCGAAAAACAATTGGTGCAAACAAATGCAAAAATACCAGCATTTGATTGGCCTCAGCGATGAAGTAATCCCAAACCGTGAAGCCTGCCGCTACTTTCTGAGGTCAAACCGATGGACCCCCAAGCGGGCCAGTAGGAATGCAGTTAAGTGGGAAGGTTATGGTCCTACACTTCTGACCATAACGACGCCGGAAAAAAGGAAAAGAAGAAGTGGATGGTTTTTTGAGGATGTATGTATATTTAATAGTTATGCCATTTGTGGGTCAAACTGACATTTCATATCTATAGACCTATGTACATAAAAAAAGTAATAGCAGTCCTAATTGATGGCTTTTTATATGATAAACTGTTATCGGTTTTTATTAACTGATTCGAACCTGAAAATAGATAAAATATATGACATCTTTCATACATATGTCTCAATATTTATAAAAAAAAGTCAAACTGAATAAAAGGACTAAGGCCAATCATGTATATTTCGATAGCAAGAAAATAATATTAACTCCCGTTCGGAAGTTTTTTTTAATGCCTTCTGTTTTTCAAATTAAATATTTCGACCTATCTCGACATTTCAAGGTCTTTGGAACTCGGATTCATCGCTTAAGATTAAATAATGATATTTTCAATACCTTGGACTAATTTCATTCGACGCATAATAATATAATATACCAATCAAATATTAACTTCGGACCAGATTTATTCCACGCATACCTGCCCACTGAAGAACTGATTACAACAAACACAAAAAAGTGCTAAGTTTTAAGTACCCTACTTTCTAGTTTTTAGGGTTACATAATATGAAGTTAGTAGTTTGGGCGGATTAGTCGCATCCAAGAACCTGGTTGTTTATAAGAGAACTATGGATACATCATATAGCATATACTGTAATATGAATGAAAACGCAATAAAAAGTGATGAGAGTCTCTGGAAAGTAAAAATGTTATGACTGACATGTACTGACTGTATTGAAAACTGACAAAATCTAAAATTTTCAAGTAGTTGGACGATATCGAGTGTTGGTAAAAATACAAGGAAATTAGAAACCAGTTTTAAATCAGCAAAGCAACAAATTAGTTTCATACATAAACAACAAAATTAGGGAAACAAGCCAACGGAAGGAAATGTGATGCAAAATAAAAAAAAATGTTTTTAAGGCTATAAAAATAGTAAAATTAGAAATGAGTCATTTGAAGGTATATGAAAGTGTAGAAAATCTTTTGAATAGATAAAGTTGGTATGGCGTATTCAGGGTGTATATGAATATACTCGTGCTGTTACCAATTTCATGTCGCTGCCTCTGCCGAACTACGAATGACAGCACATACATTTCATAGTTGATAAGAAGGTGCTTCTTTATCGTGGGTTTTTTTTTTTTTTTTTTGTTGGAGGCTTTTACTATCTATTGGAGCACTCAGACACAAATACTGGTCCATTGTACTACCAAGCAGACTTATTGTATTCCCCGTTGTCCGGAGAAAAGTGAGGAGGGGCTTCAGTGATGTAGAGCTAAGAGAGCTAAGACACCGTGCGCGAGCCAAGGCGGGACAGTCGCAGAGAAAGTGTTCTGCTGTATCATCCTCCTCGCAACATGCAGCACAGGTAGGCGTCTCACTGATGCCAAGCACGTAACACCAGCGCCGGATCCCTGCCCGGTCCTGGCGTCATCTGTGAAAATGCGAAGACATTCAATTCCAGGTTCAGTGTCTGGACAAAGCCATTCCTGACGCCATGGAAATGTAACTGTGGAGTTACAGCGCAGCAGGATGGCAGGTGTCATTGCGTCAGAAGGCATATCCATGAGACAGGGGTCGTAGGATATTTCTCCCGCAAGTACACTTTCACTCCAATGCGAGTTGTACCAAAGACCATTCCTCTTTAGGCGAGAAATAGTTTTCAGTGCACACCCTCTGATATATATGTCAAGGGGTGGAAGATTCATCATAGCATCTAGAGCAGCTCCCGGTGTGCTGGGGAAAGCCCCCGTGCAGCTGAGACAGACCGCTCTTTGGAGTTTGGTGAGTGAAGCCACAGCGTGTTTGCGTGTTAGCCTGCTCCACCAAACAACCGATGCATATGAGATTATCGGTCTTATCATTGCCGTGTAGATCCAAACTACCTTTTTCGGCGATAAGCCCCACGTTTTGCCAAAGACACCTTTGCATTGCCAAAAAGCTGACAGCGCTTTGGTGGTTTTGGACTCAACATGTTTTGACCAAAGAAGTTCGCTATCTACGATGACTCCCAGATACTTAGCTTCCTTGGATATCGGGATGGGAATGCCTTTTAGCACAAGCTGAGTAATGCCATTATTTTTCCTCCTTCTCGTGAAGAGAACGACATCAGTCTTAAGAGGATTAACCGACAGCCCATTTCTCGTGCACCAGTCTTCGATCATGTCTAGCGCCGCCTGCGCTTTGAGACAGACATTCTCTAAACATGAGCCGACAGAGAGAAAAGCAACATCATCCGTATAGGCCTGGGCATAGATTCCAGAGGCATTGAGAGCATCTAGCAGAGAGTCGACCACCATGCACCATAACAGCGGAGACAAGACGCCACCTTGCGGGCAGCCCCTGTTTACTCCAGACTTGACACATTGTTCGAGGCCTGCATCAGCGATCAATGTCCTGTGCACGAGCATTGCTTTGATTCACAAAACCAGTGCTTCATCTACGCCATGCCATCTAGCAGCGTTACACATGCTGTCGAAAGTAGCGTTATCAAAAGCTCCCTCAATGTCGACGAAAATGCCTAGTACGTACTCTTTCCTTTCGAGAGCGCATTCAATTCTCCCAACTAGGTTTTGAAGCGCAGTTTCGCAGGATTTTCCGCGCTGATAAGCATGTTGCATGTCCGACAGATGATGCATTCGAAGGGCAACTTTGCGCACGTGCAACTCTACTAATCTTGCCATGCTTTTCAGCAAGAAGGATGTTAGACTTATTGGTCTAAAACTCTTGGCTAGTGAGTAATCCTCTTTCACTATTTTGGAAATAAAGACCACTTTCACCGCGCCAAGGAATAGGTATATAGGCAAGTGCCAGGCTAGCAGTGAAAATTATTTTCAGTGCAGGAAGCAGCTGTCTTATACCTTTTTGTAGCATAACGGGGTATATCCCATCAGTGCCCGGCGACTTAAAGCCATCGAAGGATGCCACAGCAAATTCAATGGCCTCAGTAGTTGCCACGCGTGGCGCAACATACCAACTACGCCGACTTGTTTTCATCGTTTCAGTCGCAGTTTTCAATGAGGGAGTGTGCAATGAGCCGATGACAGTCTGATTTCCCGGAAAATGGGTCTGCAACAGTAAACTAAGAGTTTCTGCTTTAGACTCGGTGAAGGTACCATCAGACTTTCTGAGTACATCCAGCTTTGTCGATTTTCCTCGTTTGAGGACGTTAACCAACTTGCTGGTCGCGCTCAGGGATTTGATCTCTTCGCTGAAGGACTTATATGAATCATTCTTCGATTTACGAATCAGCTTCTTATATTCCTTCTACTTCGATCGATATTTATTCCAGTCATCTTCCGAGTTCGATTTAAGCGATCTGTTCAGGAGCCTTCTGGCTTCCCTGCGAAGACATTGGAGCCCAGCGTTCCACCAGGGAACCGGCTTCCTGCTGCGAGGTTTTTTGATATGACATGCGAGTTCAAAACAGTTGGTGATGGCGCTCTTCAGGTTATGAACGGCATCCTGTACCAATTGATTTGTTTTGAGTTTAGGCGGGGCTTGAGTGGATTTCTCAAACTCCTCCCTAAATCGCACCCAGTCCGTCGTTCTCGGATTCCGCTTGGGCTCCTAGGGGGAGATCCCACACTTCAATTGGAATTCGATGTATCTATGGTCTGACAGCGTAACATCTGGTAAGACTCTCCAGTTAGTGATGGCCTTCACATGCCTATTAGATAGGGTTAGGTCAATCACTTCCTGTCGTCTCGCCGTCACAAAGGTTGGTTGAGAGCCAACATTGTTGATGATAAGGTCAGACGAAAGAATGAAGTTTAAAAGATGGTCTCCTCTCCGGTTGCATTTGCTGCTGCCCCAAACTGTATTTTGAGCGTTAGCATCGCAACAGATGATGAGTCCAATCCTTCTGGCTTCACAGTACTCTACGAATTCGGAAACCGCCTTAGGTGGCGGGGGTAGTACCGAGTCGTAGGGGAAGTAAGCAGACGCCACGACGAAGTGTTCAATTTCTCCGTGCGCTTTGTAGCTAACTTTCGCAGCCACCAGATCTTGACCACAGAATTGACCAAGTTTGGTTGCCGATAGCGTGTTCGATATGATGAGGCAGACTCTGGGCCTTTCGGATCGCTCATCATAAAGGATCGTAGCACATATAAAGGATCGTAGCACATATAAAGGATCGTAGCACATATACCACTAAGACCACACAGGCGTTTATTCCACACCCATGGTTCTTGAATGGATACAATGTGATGATTTGTACTACTGCAGGCAATTCTGCTACTGAGAAGAGCAGTAGCCGTCTTGCAATGCTGTAGGTTAATTTGAGTGAAAATCACAGATTTGTGTGAAGTGCCCGCCTCCGACGAGCAGTCTTTGGTCCTCTCCATCTTCAGATTTTTGTTTGGTCTTTGTTAGTCGCCGCATCAACCTTCGGACTCCGATTTCTCGCCGCTACGTCAGAGGAGGAGACATCATGTTCTCTCTCCCCAGCAAGGTTGTCCCCGGCGGCCATTTTCCGTTTGCGGGCGCTCTTACCTTTTTCGGTTCGAGCTCCTGCTCCCTTCCGACCCCGCTTTGGAACAGCTCTGCCAGTTTGAGGTTTGTTGTGTTCCGAGACCGCTTCGCCTTCTGCGATCAGAGTCTGTGTGTCAGCGCCGGCCATAACTGGACCCTGAACACCTCCAGCTCCGTCAGTTTTGGAACCTAGCACGCTCTTATTGGGGATTTGACCGTCACCAATAAGAGGAGGAGTGTTTGAGGCGCATGCCGAAAGTGCTGGCATGCTTCTGCCTCCTGCAGCAGCCTTTACTAGCCGCCGACACTAAGCAGTGCAATCTACAGTACGTCCCAATTCTGGGGCTCGTTCAACCTTAGCGGTTTCCCGTGCCGCGCCATCGTCGGTGTCGCCTCCGTTGGTTGCACCTCTCATGCTCAGTCCAACCAGGTGGTCGGACAGTGAGCCGCAGAAGTCGGTGTCGTTCCGGGCTGCCGGAGAGTTTTGAATGAGTGGTGGGGCCGCCAGAATCCTTGCCCCGGCCGCGATCAGGGAGATCGCGGGTGGATTTCCGCTATTGCGTGGGTTTAGTTTTTGTTTTATGAATTCAAACGCAATAGTGTTATTGCCCACTTTTGGTTGGACAATCACAACCGGCTATGGGTCGTGAGTTGGAACATTTGAAAGTGAACTATGAAACCGGAAGCGTTTAAAAACGGAGATGGTTAAAAAAAGAAAACAAAGGAGTGAGAAAGCCAGGATCCAGCGTAGCGGAAGAAAAATTGTTTCTAAGCTATACGTATATAGAGAACGTAGAGAACATACATATGGTACATATGCAAATGAGCTCGGAATCAAGGCATTCAAATTCCAAACAATGCACCACCTCACATCTGGTCAAAAAAAGTAAGTTAAAAAGGAGTTGACCCGCTAGCTCGTAAATGGCCCATTGCCAAACAATATCTTCTGTGGAGAACCCCCAATTATTGTATAATTGAGCAGCATGCCGACAGCAAAATGAATTTTCTAGCCATAGAAATCGACCAAAGAATACCCTAAACTAACCTAAAATACCTAGTCCTGCCATAAGTTCTGTTACACAATTTCCAGCGCTTATCGTTCAAAACTTTTTCCGGGAATAGAACCGTTACCTTTTTTTTCAGAACACATGCACTGATCAGTGAAAAATACTATAGGTAGTCAGTTTGGTTTCAGTTTGTTAACTATTAACATGGAGTGGTGCGTAAAAGAGAATTTAGTCGTGGTAATAGCGTTGCATAAGTGCGGAAAGAGTGCTGGCCAAATTTTCGAGTTGCTAAAACCACTCGGAATATATTCGTTTATCGGGCTGTTGCTCGCTTCGGCGAATTGTCTGTAGTACAGGCCGGCTAAGAAATTAGGCTGAAAAGATGCAAGCGGCTTTTTCATTGGCACGCGAACAATGGCCATGAAAACATTCTGTTTACGGACGAGAAAGTTTTTACCGTGGAAGAAGTTTTCAACAAACAAAATGACAAGATTTATTCCACTTCATCCAAGGAAGCGAAAAAAAATTGTTCGAAGGGTTCGACGTGGCCCTCATCCTGTTTCCGTAGTGGTTTAATGGGGGTCTCTCATCATGGTGTCACATCCCTCGATTTCTGTGAAAAGGGCGTAAAAACTGGTGCAAAGGCTTACCAAGAAGATGTGCTAGAGGGTGTTGTGATGGGTTTGACCAATACCCTTTTCAATGGATACAGATGGATCTTCCAACAGGACTCTACTCCAGCGCACAAAGCCAATACCAGGAAGGAGTGGCTCAGAGTCAATATTCCTGGCTTTATAGCAGCCGTCGGGGAGTCCAGATCTGAATCCACTAGATTATGGTTTGTGGTCAGAATTGGAGAACATGGCCTGCAAGTTTCGCCACAGAAATTTCGAAAGCCTTAAAACAGCATTAACCAGAGCAGCGTCCACGATCTCCATGGAAACCGTACGTGCCGCTACCCGTTTAAGAGCTTGTGTTAAAGCAAAAGGCGGTCATGTCGAATAAAAATAACTTTTTTTAATAACCAATATTGTGTTCTAATAAATGAAATAATTTTGAATACAATATGCTCAGTGCTTTTTTTTATAGCGTTTAATATTTGTAACAGAACTTATGACAGAAGTAGGTAAGCCCTAACCTACCCTAACCTACCCTAGCCTATGTAGGCTTGTCATTGGCGTTTGGCAGGCCATGCCTTGAAGAGGCTATATGAACTGAGGGTACCACTGATTGAATGGTGACGAGAAGCTATCAGATCACTGAGAAATCAACGATCTGTATGGAGTTGAGAATGCACGAGTATGTGCATTATTCCGAGAGCTCCAATACGAATACGGAATAATTTAGATAGCGGGTTGAAATTTATTCCCGGTGTGTGTATAAAATTTTATCTCGTTCCTATGAGCACCGTGAGCATGTTTATAGCAATTAGTTCTGTGGGGCCAGTTTTCTACAATTTTGCGTTCCTCTAACGTCGCTGGTTTGCGGGCATAAATGCTTAATGTATTCACCTGAACAGAAACCCGGCGGCATTAAATCGCAAGGTGGCTATTCGACCGGATAACTTCCTTCCTTTAATAGATCAATTGCCAAGTCTAGAATCCATCAAATTCTGGCCAAATATCATCTTTCACGGGAACGAACTCTGTTGATGGCAATTATATGGCACTCATTTTCATCGGCGAGAAAACACGGTTCAATCACACCACCCGTCCATGGCAGACGGTCACTTTTCAAGGATGCAATGGAGGCACATGAAGTATGTTGCTGTGCAATAACTTTGAACTGAAGCACTTGCGGCTGCGATATGTTTAGTAGCTCACCCGATGCACTGGCATACTCAACAGTGAATATATTTACATGAATTTATCTACTACTAGCTGGATGTCCCCGCTTTGCTGGGTCTTTTAATAGATTTTTTTATAGTTTTCGTGCAAGTTCAAGAGCTCTTATTGTGTTTGTCATACAACCTGGACAACCTGAGATTCGACTGAATTTGTCCTTGGTTGTAGTTTACAGTAACTTAGTTAATTTTCATGTGTTATATATGTATTATATATGTATATATATATGTGTTATATATGTATATGCAGACATATGTGCATAAAGTACGTATACGTAATAGTAAACAGACAATAGAGAAAAAACAAAAAAAAGGTCCGTTAAGTGCACATAAACATGTACAGAATTCCCACATTAACCGTTATATTATTGACAGCGTAAACTCGCGAGTGAATGTCATTTTTGGTTTATATAGCTTGTGCTTCCTATTCCAGTTGCTGTTCTATTGAAACAGTTATGGTCGTATCACAATGTGGCGTTCGAGCGCTCGGGCTTTTGACAGCGTCAATAGAAACAATGAATTCATATGGAGTAACACGGAATGCAACATCAGGCGTTGCCTTAGCTAATATCGTAAGTATGGTAAGCTCGAGCTCAACGCCAGAGTAGAGCTACTGGGCTCTTTTTTCAGTTAGAAAGTCACATAAAATGGGTTTTAAGACCCTAGGATACTAAAAACCATCCTATGTAATACGGTTAATCACGACAAATTGATTGATATATATATTGTTGAGGTATCGTTAAGTACCTACTCCCTATTCGCGGACAAACAGAAAAATGTGTTCTCTTTTATAGATGTGGTGATGACACGCACAGCTTGTCTGGTGGGTCGATTATTACGAACGAAAATTTAAATAAGCTTGTTGCTCGTTCGTGAACTTAAGGCCCAACCATAATAGGCATAAGCGAGCAGAAGCTTATGTCAGAACCGAACGAAATGCTCGTTTATGTTTCAACGAAAAGTCAAGTTACTGGAACTGTCAAATTATTTCCATTCGGTTTGCTTATTTTCGGTGTGGCTGCAATTGTTTTATTAAAAGCGGGAAAGATGGAGAATGAAAATGTGGAATTATTATTAAAGCATTGATGAATTCGTATTCCGACATGTTTATATTATTATTTATTTTGATTTGCTTTATTTGAATTTGAATTTAACGTCACCTGTCAAAATTGCGCGCGGAATGTCTTCTTTCAAGAAGACCTTCCTTCTGCTCGCATCAGTTAACGAACATTTAACGAAACGTCACATCTGTCCATTATGGGCATGTCATAGGCTTTGCATGTAAGAAGACATTCCCCTCTGCTTGCTCCTGTCTATTATGGTTGGGCCTTTAGTGTGATGAAGACGTACTCGGCTGAGGCCGTTGACTGATTATTATATAAAAGGAATAAGGGGGCTTTTGTACTAAAATACAAAACTGTTATGTCCGTAGTGACCTATTCGCCCTACTTACCTAGCCTCTTAGACGTCGGATTCGTAGAAAAAGTTTGTCACTTTTGAGCAAAGGTTAATGAAAACCAAACCAAACCACATTGTGTCCAAGTTATCTCCTAGGATGTGTATTCAACAAAAACTTTGACACGAATTCTTAGGTTTCCCTTCCCTTAAAACTTTCTGTCTAAGTCCACCTCGAATGACGAGTCCGCCTCTAAATAGGTCTTGTCTATCCTTAGGGTACTAATTTTCGTAGTCGATAACACAGTTTTTCATCCCATTTTCACCATACCACCACACTTCTTGGACTACAGTGGCATTAACGATTTACCAGCTTAGTCATTTTTTAATTATTGTGTCGTTCTCGGTTTAACAATCCTTGTATTCGTTTCCTTTTAAGCATTTGTCGTCATATTCGTCCAAGTATGCGACTGTCAATTACAAATGGTGTTTCTCAATAGGGATGCAACATGCAACCCCCGACTTGGAGGGCCAGGTTCTTATTAACCGCGAAAACAAGCTGTTGAATTGTACCACTATTTACAGGCTGATGTTCGAAATATGTTGTTCTGAATTAGAGTAGCCAGAATAAGGTGTCCACCATGAAGTTCTTCTCACAAAATAATGCTATTTAAAATGAGTCCGAAAAAAACATGCCACTCATTCCCATCTATCTGGCAGTAAAAGATCCAAGAAAACCACTTCCTTGGCATATTCATAAGAATAAAGGTGCTGCTCAGCCAGGCCATGTGCCATCGAATGAACAAGTAATAATTGAAAGGGGCAATATTTCGTGATACGGCAGGTGGGAAAACACTTCTCATTTAAGCGTTTAAAAATAGGTTTTCTGCGATTTTGTAAAATCACCTTATCGTATCTCGGTTTGAATAGTGGCCGTCCTTTCTTCTATGCTCAGCTCAAACGAACAATTGAAAATAAAATCATTCCGGATAACCAATTCGGTTTTAAAGCGGGGCATGAGACTATTCATGCCGAGTTGAAACTCGTGTCGAATATCACACGAGTACAAATGCAAGAACCAATGCACAGGTGCCTGCCTGATTGACCTGGAAAAAGCCTTCGACACCGTATGGTTAGAAAGTCTTTATTACAAGCTCAGTCGGTTAAGCATAAGTAAACCACTGCTATATATGATTTTTAACATGTTAACCGGTAGAAAGTTCGTAGTGAAAATTGTCAACGTCATTTCTACTCAAACATTTGATATCAACAACGGACTGCAACAGGGCAAGGTGAACTCGCTGATCCTTTTTAGCATTCACTTCAGTGATAGCTTCTCTTCACCATTCAATAGCGTATGCGGACGTTTTAATCACTTACGGATAAGGTCCAACGATCGATGTCATTGTTACTCTTCTGCAGCGTGACTTCGAAAAAATGTAGCAGTATCGTTGTGACTGGAAGTTGAAGATCAACTTTCAGAAATCAGAAACTATTTTATTAAGATCGCTTTTGTCTAGGGCCTCTCGGGACACTAGAAAAAATATTTTTTTTTTTTTATTAGTTCCAGAACTGATAATACAAATGTATATAAGGATTTACAAAAAACAAAATTTAAGCTTAGTATTAACAGTTTTTAGGAATTGGTAATCATTCAGTAGCACTCATATGGCTGTGGCGAATGATCCATCATTAAATATTACAAATAATTTCATGGTGAGGTAGATACAGATATAATTAACTACAGAAATACAACAGCAACGGAAAGAAATAAATATGTATAACATTATATATATGTGTATGTCAGAATAACATATAAATAAGATAAAAACATGAATAAAATAACCAGCACAATATTAGATTATTTATTGACCTTAAGCTGAGCATAGCAATAATTTGATTGTAGGACTATCCATATTATAGAGCCACTCCTTCACTTTGCGCAAAAATAAAATGGGTTGTACAAGCTTCCTTATTTCGAAAGGTAGTCTGTTAAAGAGCTTGGGTGCTGCCGTAGTATAAAATTTAGAAAAATGTGTTTTCCTAGATATCGGAATGTTTACGATTGCCAAATTATTAATTCTTAATCCGTAAGTATTTGAACTTCTGAGAGTAGCACTATAACCGCTTCGTAGGAAAAATGTCTTTAGAACTTTGTAAACGTAAAGATGATTTAGCGGTAGTACCCCAAGGCTACGAAAGAGAGGCCAGCTATTAGTTAATCTATTGACGTTGTAAATAATCCTTATTAGGTGTTTCTGTGCATTATTAAGTGTATTTGTTGTGCAATTATAAGCACCACCCCAACTAGTAATGCCGTATTGAAGTTTGGAATGAGCAAGTCCGTAATATATCATCAGTAAAACTTTCTTTGAACAGTGCGATTTTAGAAGATACATTTTGCGCGTAACTGATAACATATATGTTTTCAAATCTTCTATATGTGCTTTCCAATTTAAGTTTCTGTCAAATAAGACCCCAAGATATTTAAAATGTTCAACATTTTCAATTTCAAAGCAGTTTGAACTGCAGATAGACTCTTTGGAATAATTTGTTCTTCCACAGGTATGAACACATAACGATAACTTTCTACAATCAACAGAGTGAAAAGTGACTAAGTAATCATTAGTACAAGGACCTTTTAAGCTACATATCATGATTTTAGTTTTTTTGCTAATTAGTATCTCATGCTTTGAAAACCATTGCCGTAGTATTTGGAGATCTTTATTAAGCTGTATTGTTGAATCAAATAGGCTTTTGTTTGTATAAGAAAATGTGATATCATCAGCAAAAGCTGTAATGCAACCACTAAAATGTTGAATAAGTAGTGAATTTATGTAAATTAAAAAATAGGTTGGTCCTAGGACCGATCCTTGAGGTACTCCAGCATTAATTTCTAATTCGTTACTATAGATTCCATTAAGTTTTACTCGTTGAGTTCTACTAGACAAATAGGACGAAAGCCATTTATATATTACTCCTCTTAACCCAGCTTTGTACAGTTTGTCTAATAGTATATTGTGATTGACCATATCAAATGCTTTAGTCATATCAACAAAAAGAACTACAGAAGTACTATTATTATTAAAGCCTTCATTGATTTCACTACTTAATTTCAGAATGGCATCTTCAGTGGATCTGCCCTCACGAAATCCAAATTGTTCATTACAAAAAAAGTTATTTTTGTTAAGGAAAGATACTATGCGCACTTTTACAAGTTTTTCGAATAATTTTGAAAAAGTTGAAAGTAGTGATATTGGCCTATATTGAGACATTAAATTACGATTACCTTTTTTGAACAGTGGAATAACTTCAGCAGACTTCAATGCAGAGGGAAATACACCACAGTTCACACCCAAATTAAACAGATGGCACACGATATCGACGATAAACAATGAAATACGTCTTAAAAGACAGTTGGTGATATTATCGGAAGTGCTAGATTTTTTATTATCGAGGCCCATAATTTGTTTATGTATTTCCAATGGTGTAAATGGTTCAAATAAGAAAGTATTGCATTGGGAAATCTCATCTACTAAGTCCGCATGTAAATTGCAATTACAATTTTTTTGTGGGGGGGAGGCTTTGACTGAGTTGCTACGGATACGAAGAATTTGTTAAATTGATTGGCAATGACTACTGGATCAGTTATCAACGAATTTTCAACTTCTATTTTTGAAATAATTCCCTTATCAGTTTGACTGTTAAGAATATTATTAATAACTTTCCACTCTTTTTTTATGTTACCTATACAGTTCTCAAATTTATCCTTATAATATTTATCTTTACTCAAATAAACCTGTTTTTTTACCTGTTCATTAAGTTTTATGTAATATTTTCTTAATTTTTTATTACCTGGGTGGCGCAAGCATTTTTTCGAATAGCATTCTTTCGTTTTATTTTGAGAACAAGTTTTCTGCAGATCCATGGCCTAAGACGTTTTAAATTATGGGAGCTTGAGTTTACTGTTTCAGTACAACACGTAATGTAATTTCTCAACATATTAATGAAGATATTATAGGCTATTGAAGGATTATTTTCAATATAAATCGAATCCCAGGTTTCAAAAGTTAAGCGCGTTATCAAATTCCGGAAATTAGTTTTACGAACTACTGGAAAGGGGATATATTTATCATTAGGATTTAATTTAGGCATCTCTATGTTTAAATTAGTCATACAGTTCTCAGTTATTTTATAATCTAGTACCTCACCAGTGAGTTCATATAAAAAAGTTTTTCCTAACCGTATAAATATATGATCAATACATGTTTGTGATGTTTCTGTGATACGTGTTGGCTCCAATATCAACGGTTGCAAGCCATATGATGACATTTAAAGCATATAGTTATCAGTATCAGGGTTCTTTTTTAGAATATCTATGTTTATATCTCCTACAACCAATAGATTCCTTGTCTTTACGTTTTGAAGGAGACTTCTCATCTCACCCAGAAAAAATGTCATGCTTAAGTCATGTAAGCGATAAACACATACATATAATAGTGAACTTTTGGTTAAGAATATTGCAATTTATTTGTAAAACATCAGCGCTAGTCAAATTTGGTTTTGTAATTTCGCATTGATATTCTTTTTTTATATATACTACGACACCACCTGAGCTATATGTATTGTTGCAGTTGGCATATTGATCATAACCAGGTATGTTATAACTCGATAATTCATAGTCATACAACCATATTTCAGATAAAACAATGAAATCAGCTTGAACGTTAGAAGTATGTAGGTGTGTGCTAAGAAAAAATTGAAATTGGCTCTCATACTACGTATATTTTGATGCATAATTAATGTAGAGGAGATAGAATTAGCATAATTTTTTGAGTAAGTTGAGTTGGTTGTATTCATTTTTGTTTAATTAATAATTAGAATATTATAATTTACTGAGGTCCTCAGAACACCTCACTTTAATGCTTTTATCTCCTTCATTCTTACGCAAAAATATTATGCTATTTCTCATCCATAAATACTTAAATTTTTTTTCCCTTTGAATCCTCCTTCCGGCATTGAAGAGTGTTCGCATGCGAGTTTTTAGGCTGTTGTTTATAAACTTTTGAGAGCCGTCTTGGTTGTCACCCAGCAGCTTTGTTGTTAAATGTTGCTTTTGTGTGTTTCATTCTCATAATTTTCTCTTTTATTGTCTGACGGGTAAACTTTAGACACATGACGTTAGTAGCAGTCGCGTTGCTTGAACCTGCTCTCTTTGCTTTGACTTGCTTAACGAAGCAAGAGCTTATGTCACTCTCATCAATTTGAACATTTGAGCGCGGAGATGTTCAGACAGACTCTGATCGCAGAAGGCAAAACTGGTAGAGCCGGATAGTCTGGATAGTCTTACCACAAGAGTGGGATCTTCCCCCCGCAGCCCAAACGGAGAAAGACGAACTGGGTGCGATTTAAAGAGGAGCTTGAGAAATCCACTCAAGCTCTGCCTAAGCTCAGAGGAAAGCAATTGGGGAAGGATATCGTTCATAACCTGAGTACTGCTATCACCAGTTGTTTTGAACTTGCATGTCCTGTCAAACCTCCCAGTATAAAAATGGTTCCCTGGTGTAACGCTGAGCTCCAATTTCTTCGCAGGGAAGCCAGAAGTCTCCTGAATAGATCGCTTAAATCGAACTCGGAAGATGAATGGAATAAGTATCGATCGAAGCAAAAGGAATATAAGAAGCTTATTGTAAATCGAAGAATGATTCCTATAAGTTCTTCTGCGAAGAGATCAAATCCCTGAGCACGATCAGCAAGTTAGTTTATGTTCTCAAGCGAGACCTAGAAAGTCTGATGATACCGTCACCGAGTCTAAAGCAGAAACACTTAGTTTACTGCTTCTGACCCATTTCCTGGGAAATCAGACTGTCATCGCCTCGTTGCACACTCCTTCAATGGTAACTGCGACTGAAACGATGAAAACAACTCGGTGGAGCTGGTATATTGCGTCAGGCGTGGCAACGACTGAGGCCATTGAATTTCCTTTGGTATCTTTCGGTGGCTTTAAGTCGCTGTTATGCTGGAAAAAGGTATAATACAGCTGCTTCCTACTCTGAAAAGGATTTCCACTGTTAGCTTGGCACTTGTATATATACCTATTCCTTGGCGCGCTGTGAAAGTGGTCTTTATCCCCAAATTAAGGAAAGAAGATTACTCACTCGCCAAGAGTTTTAGGCCAATCAGTCTAACATCCTTCTTGCTGAAAAGCATGGAGAGACTAGAAGAGAGTTGCACGTTCGCAAATTTACCCTTCGAATTCATCCTCTCTCGGAGATGCAACATGCTTATCAGCGCCGAAAATCCTACGAGACTGCGTTTCAGAACCAAAAGGAAAGAGTACGTAATTGGCATTTTCGTCGACATTGAGGGAGCTTTTGATAACGCTACTTTCGACAGCATGTGTAACGCTGCTAGACGGCATGGCGTAGATGAAGCACTGGTTTTGTGGATCAAAGCAATGCTTGTGCACAGGACATTGATCGCTGATGCAGGCCTCGAACAATGTGTCAAGTCTGGAGTAAACAGAGGCTGCCCGCAAGGTGGCGTCTTGTTTCCGCTGTTATGGTGGATGGTGGTCGACTCTCCGCTCGATGGTCTCAATGCCTTTGAAATCTATGCCCAACCCTATGCGGATGATGTTGCCGTTCTCTCTATCGACTCATGTTTAGCGACTGTCTGTCTTAAGGCGCAGGCGGCGCTAGATGTGATCGAGGACTGGTGCACGAGTAAGGGGCTGTTGGTTAATCTTCTTAAGACTGATGTCGTTCTCCTCACGAGAAGGAGGAAAAATATTGGCATCACTCAGCTGATGTTAAAGGCATTCCCATCTCCATACTCAAGGAAGCTAAGTACCTGGGAGTCTTTTTGGTCAAAGCATGTCGAGTCAAAAGCATCGTTATTATCATCTTCTCGGTCTTATGTGAACAGCTTGTCCTACTTACAAATTTTTTTTTTCTGCTTAAAGTAGACTCGCCGAATGCCATTCGTACGTTGGGAAACTTAATTTTATTTATGACACAAAATTTAATACACATTCTTCGATTAATTTTTTTCGGCAAAGAAATCCCCAAGCAAACCAAAACGTGTCTAACCTTTATATTGTATCTGTGAAAAACAAACTAAAAATGCAAAATGGCTGACAAAATCAAGATATGTTAGGGGAATTGTGGTTATGGATATAATTAGGGAAATGCTTAGCGAAATTCAAAGAGTCACTCTATTCTTTTTGACAAACCTTGTACTTATTTATAGATCAGTTACCATCTTAAATTATATGCTCGTAGTTTTGGTAACGTCATCTATTGGAAAATAGGGAGAAATTATTCTTCTGACAATTCAGGTCATTAGATTAATTATGATAATCATGGTAAGTATATAATTAATGAAAACTGTACCTCAGCTGGACAGGTAAAACAAAATCAAAACCACTTCCAGCAAAAAAAAAGGCAACGACAATACATACTCGTACGAGTATGTGAATCCGATCACCAAAAATGTTCCCAATTACTCTCACGGCACAAGTTATGTGGTGTCTCTGATAAATGAGTAAAAAGGTGCAGAGAGAAAACGAGTTTGGGAGTAAATGTTGTTTAATAATAGTATAAAGCTAGTGTTAAAGCTTTGCACAAGGTGAGCATGAAAGGGAGAAAAAGATTACTTGTACGACTGCACTACATGGTGCTCCATCTGTGTGTCAGTATCTTTCCAGACTCAAAATTCCTTTCTGATACAGGGCATTCGATTCAGGCAGAAAAAAATGTGATAAATGTCTTGTTTCAATATTACAAAAATATGTGAAATTCTCAGATTTACTCACAAATTGGTAAAATATTAATACGGCCAGGCTCTCTTCTACAACAGCAGAGCTCAATATACAATCTCTTTTCGAATAAAATAAATTTATAATGATAGCACCCATACAAGCATATCGAAATCGATAGAGAAAATACATATTTTTCTCCTATACATGTAGGCCACGAAAACGAAGATTGGCACTAAGTATTCGTACAGCTAAACACGGCACTCTCAGTTGGAACCAAGTCGTGAGTTTGAAAGGTTGTGCTTCCATTCGCATACTGACAATAATCATTCATTTCTCTTTTACCTGTTTGACATTCTATTATACGAGCCAGGTGCAATTCAGTTGTGGATATTGTATAAAAAACAAAACAAAAAATATTTACTACCACCAATGATTTATAAATTGTATGTCTAGACCATCCGTAGATAATAAAGAAACGAGAAAAGGGAGATAATACCCTGAATTGAACGGTTAATAAAAAAGGCTCCAAAAGATAATTAATTCATTATTTACACGTGTACGTTGGAGTATTTGCGTTTGCTGTGGGTTAAAGGTGTTTCCAAAGGTTACCTAACCATACTTTGGAAAGAAATTAAACTGTTCATCCAATTGGCGAAATGTCATCTTTAAAAAGTGTAAGTCTTAATCCCTTCCTATGACAATCCATTAAAGACTTATTGATTTTCAGTTAATATGATTAAATTCAAATTGTAGGAAATATATATCTATATGTGCTTTGATAAGTCACTTGTAATCACGTTTCTTATCAGTCAATTAATATTTTACGCGTTAGTAATAGTCGACTAGAAACATGTTTCATGTCGTTGTCGGCGAAAACAAGTTTCGTTTGACAACGAGCAATGCGCTGATCTTGTGACGTAGAACTGGTTAAGGCGATGTCCAAAGGTTTGTTTTGATTAGAATTGCATCGAGTCGATGAACTTATCGCGGTCTGATGTAACAATGTGTACGAAGAGGGGTTTATGAATTTGTAGTCACTGGTATGGGGAGAAAGCGTGTTGATCGTTCATGAAATTCAGATTGATTTATCTTAAATCTAAAATACCTCTGCTATCTGGATTCAAACAATTTTTTTTTTTGAAGATTAAACCTAATATAATCGGTTGAAAGTATTTTGGATATAAGGCTTAAAAAATGTTTTTTTTTCTTTTTTTTTCAAAGTACGGCGAAAACGATTTTTTGCATCTTTGCCTTGTTGAACGTAAAACCGGTTGGTTTACTCAACTATTGTATTTACGATTGTCTTATACGCCTGAGGGTGTTTTTCATAGTGCGTAATTGTTTTCATTTTGAAATGTGGTATGTTATCTAGAGCAAAACAAGGTTACATTTATATAGTACAGTGTCGTTTGGTTGGGACAAATCTATCAAGTACGAGTGTGAGCACTTATCGGCATAACCAAAATTTTCCACTGAAGACTTTTAAGAAAACGCACTGTAATTTATGTCAGGGTGATAAGTAGTTGACAATCTTTTGGCACGTAAGCAATAATATTTACGCATAAACTTATTTGCAGTTTGCATTTAAAATTGCCTTCTGAGTATGTAGTTTGATAGTTATTGCACGTCGGACTTTCTGGGTAAATCCTGCAAGATTAAAAACCCCGCGACTCTGTGACTCATGTTTACGATAGCAGTGTAGGCGACTTGTGCAATAATTCCCACATCGTATATAATACCATATGCCTGTACATTTGTCATACGGCATACGTATGATGTGCATCGCAGATGAAGGTCTAGTTTAATTATATTTATTTATAAAAAAACAAAAAAGAAGAAGATTACCGAAACATTTTTAGAACGTTTTCGTAGCCGAAATTAATAGTACACGAATTTTCTTTGATTTCTTTTCTTTTTAATTTCTGAAAGGCCATGAAAATGGACACATGGTATATGAGTTTCTCAATATTAGATAGCAATCGAAAAGAGGACCGATTTTAGTATTATCGAACGAACGACCATAATGATTTATCTTTCATTCAACAATAATAAGATTAAAAATCAAAAGTTGCTTTAAATCATTTAACCGTGTGATAAGGTAGCTACTTTCCTATATATTTCTTATCGGTCGAGCCCTTTTCATATCAACATCATTGAGCAAAATAACTCCATCCGTACAAATGTCAGATAATTCGAAGTGACACTGTCATACGAGTGCTTTAACAATCTCATATGTTTTGATTCTGTTTAAAATATTGTTAATACAATGTATTTAAGTGCTCATCGTGAAGAGTCTCATTACTTCGGGTTATTTATATGGCGGTTACGATAAGATAGAAGAGGTCGTAATATAGTTTTCCTTTCTTTTGCAGGCACGAGGATCATAAAGCCTTGTATTCATATACCCGTAGAGTCAATGTATTATAATTAAAACTTCTGGGGTGTACAGTGTTGTGCAAAACAAACGCAACAAATTTAGTCTGCACATGTAAATGTAAATATTTTCTTTTTCAATGCACTTTCTAAAAAATTATAAATGCACATTTACGCAACAATGAAATAAGAACATAATAGTATATTTTTGAAAGCAATTGACACCCACATAATAAAAAGTCATAGCAAAAACCACAATATGTAATTCGTGGCACTGTGCAAAACTAACGCAACAATGTGTTGTATTTCCAAAAGCAACGGAAAAATGCTAGCGGTACTTTTCCAAGTTCTTTTATATTCTCTATTACTCATAAGGAAATGAATCACTGATCAATCAAAGGGATATTTTTGTTGAGTGTGGAACTACAACAATGGCCCGAAGTAAATTAACTGATCACATCAAAAATCCAATTATTTCTAAATTTCGAAATGGAGAGTCAAATTTCCATTGCTAAAAAAATACGATATAAACCGCTCCACTATATCGCGATTAGTTAAAAAGTACAAAACAACGGGAAGTGTAAGTATAGCACATTTGGGTGGTCGACCTCGGAAAAAATCGGAGAAGATCGATAGAAGAATTTGTCGTTTTATTAAAAAAAAATCCATTTATGTCTTCTGAAAATATTGTGGCATCATTAAATTTAAGTGTCCATCCAAGTCCGGTAAGAAGAAGAGCTTTGGAAAATGATTTGAAAAGTTACAGGCCCGCGAAAAGCCGATGCTCAAAAAAATACACATGTAGAAAATGTAATTTTTAAATATTTCGTTTTAATAGCACAAAACCTAAGAATTAACAATTAACAAATATTATTATTAACAATTATTAGATTCAATTTTGCAAAAACGCATTTGAATTGGTCCGTAGAAAAATGGAGAACTGTCCTTTTCAGTGACGAATCTTAGTTCAATTTGGTCAATTCAGATGGTATGTGCACAGTAAGATGTTGGAAGGGAGATAGACTAAATCCCCGGAACTACAAACTTACAATAAAGCATGGAGGTGGTGCCGTAATGGTTTGGACATGTTTCTCAGCTAGTGATGTTGGACCCTTTCAGGAGATTGTGGGGATAATAGACCGTTTTGCGTACAAAAATATTTTAGGAATGCAGATGTTGCCGCATGCTGAGCGGAATATGCCACTGCGATGGGTGTTTGAGCACGATAACGACCCGAAACACGCATCAAAGCTGGTGAAGGATTGGCTAAAAGACAATCTAGTGCAAGTTCTCGATTGGCCGGCGCAATCACCAGACTTGAATCCCATTGAGAACCTCTTTGGGATTCTAAAACGACGAGTTGCAGGTCAACACTTCAAAAATAAGCGAGAGTTGTTCCAAACACTAAGGGCTGAATGGAAACAAATATCTCAATCCACAATCTCAAATTTAATATCTTCAATGCCACGCAGATATGCTGAAGTTGTTAAAAATAGGGGCTACTACACCAAGTATTAAATTTGTTGCGTTAGTTTTGCACAGTGCCATTAATTACATATTGTGGTTTTTGCTATGACTTTTTATTATGTGGGTGTCAATTGCTTTTAAAAATATACTATTATGTTCTTATTTCATTGTTGCGTAAATGTGCATTTATAATTTTTTAGAAAGTGCATTGAAAAAGAAAATATTTACATTTACATGTGCAGACTAAATTTGTTGCGTTTGTTTTGCACAACACTGTAAGTGGTAGAACTCTTATCTCAATCAAATCATGTGAGTTCAAATTCACGAAAAGATATCAAAGAAATGTTAGTCTGTAATTGATATCCACGGGATTGTTTAGTTTTTTTTTTCTGCGAATTGTGCGAACAAAAGCTTTAGTCTTTGTGACAATATCGCTGCGATTAAAAAAGATACGTTAATTGTTTTCTAATTAGTTTAATATCTATGGAATGCCTCGTTATTCACGACTGACATTATATTATTGAAATTCAGTGCTTGAGTCGAGTTGATCAATGACTCTAGCACCCACAACAATAATAACAGTTGCAAGTGACTTTTATGTTTCGGAAACTGTCGCTGTAGATAAGTAATTTGAGCCTGAAATGTATGTGTTCATTGATCTTCTTACTTCCTAATATCGTTGTTCTATTGAATTTGGGCACTTTTGCGTCCTATAACAATATCCAGAAATATAAAAAGAATCGCTAGGGTACTGTATCAGCTAACCATTAGTTGCCTGGCAAATGTCGGGTGCACCGATAAACTTTTATTGAAGAGGTTTCTTACATAACTTTCTTGCGTTTCAATCAGTAATTTCGATCAGTAATTGATTAGTGGTTGTCCTTTTTCCAAGATTCAACAAACCGCGGATTGCTGTGGGGGTATTCGTATCTTATATCATTGACGTCAGTGACTAATATATTGTACTATCAACTGACCGCACGGGTCTACCAAACTACTTAAAGTTGACGGTAATTACTGTTTCAGGGTCTTAAATCACTTAAAAGGGCTTAGAAATAATTCTTTGTTTTTACAGCTTGTGTTTTTTTTTTATATAGTCTGAAATTTCACAAAATAGTGGTTCAAGAAGGGGGAAAACATACTTTTTACCATTAAGGTCAAGATTTTCCTTGTTAGAAAAAAGCGATTCACGACAATCAACCCACCGCTTCGGGAATCCTTTTCAATAAGGACATAATACACCGAATAATTGATTTATCGGGTTAAAATTTATGCTAGGTATAGTATATGTATGTGCGAAATTTATTTTATATAAATTTGATCTCCTTCATTTGATCACTGCTTAATTTCGAAGTGATCAATCCACAGAACCATTTTTCAAGAGTATGATTAATGAAAATCCCCTTCAGTACATAAATTGTTCTACCAGCTGCATTATATGTCGCACCATCTTGTTGGGACCACAAATCACGGATGTCAAGTCAATTCTGGCCAAAACATGGTCTTTTAGCATGATACATTGCGATCCATTGGTCCTAACGATCATGGCGATCTTTTTCGTTGACGAACAAAATACGTCCAGTAATTTTTCCAATGGAATTCAGGATTTCCTTCGAACTTTAACAGCGGCAAATCGGAAAAGTTTCGGCGCCTCAAATGATAATGCAATCATTTAATCTTATAAAGTCAAGATTTTGAGGCAAAATTTGCGACAATATGGAGCAAGGGATTCTTAGTGGAATTGACTGACTTGATTTACTTTGAAATGATGAATTTACGGCTGAGGAATGTTCGGTCTTAGACCTGTCCGTTGTCTTATCGGCACAGGAATACTGAATAGTTAATGTTGATTTGAATTTTTATACAGAGTGCGCCATCTCATATGGGTCGGTGTAAACTTCGAATAACTTCAACAATTGTCAACCGATTTTCATTTTGGAAATGTCAGTTCAGTACAATTTTGTACCATGAATCGCTTCACACCAAAAGAACGCGCGGAAATAGTTTCAATGTTAATTAAAAATGAACGCTCGATTGTGCTAACTCAACGTGCGTATCGTGCAAAATATCGTGATTGTGTTGCGCCTAAAAAAGATACAATTCGTCGTTGGGCCTTTTTTCAATTTGGTTTTGTGGCAAGCCCTCGTGAGCAACCTAGGCCACGTCCGCGGCGTTCAAACTCATCTATTAGGTCTGTGAAGGCCAGTGTTCAAGAAGACCCAAGTCATCATATTGGCGCAGTTCGCAGCAGTTAGGCATCAGTGGGACCAATTTGCGGAGAATTTTGAAGGATGATCTTCACTTGTTTCCATACAAAGTGCAGATAACTCAAAGAATTTGGCCACAAGATGTCGTTACAATGATTAATGCTGAGCCGGAGTTCTGGCAGCAAATTTTGACGACCGATGAGGCACATTTTACGTTCTTTGGCTCAGTTAATAAACAAAATTGTCGCAGCGAAAATCCTCACATTATTCACGAACAGCCGCTATATGATCAAAAAGTTACTGTTTGGGCCGGTGTATGCGCTAAAACCATCATTGGACCGTATTGCTTCAAAGTTGGCGATACAGTGGATGGCGGTCGAAATCGTTGGATGTTGGCCCATTATGTGGTCCCAGAAATGCATAAAAAAGGCTTATTTCACTTTTGGTTTCAACAAGACGGCCCGACATGCCATGTTGCGGACAAATCAATGAATCTTTTGCGTAAGAAGTTCCATGGAAGATTGTTGTCAAAAAAGGGCGATGTTGACTGGCCTCCAAGGTCGCCGGATTTGACTCCTCCAGACTTTTTTCTTTGGGGATACTTGAAAAGAAAGGTGTATGGTAACGGCCCGAAGACAATAGAACAACTCAAAAGAAACCTTCGTGCGGAAATCGCAAAAATTTCCACCGAATTGCTCGAAAATGTCGTGAAGAATGCGAGAAACGCCCCCATTTTTGCAACGGCAATAAAGGCCGTCATTTAATTGATATTGTTTTCAAAAATTAATCAAAATAAATTGTAAAGGTCTAAATTGAATAAATTTTTTAAATTTCCAAAATCGGTTGCGAATTGTTGAAGTTATTCCAAATTTACATCGACCCATATGAGATGGCGCATGCTATATATCACATATAGCCTTCCTAGCGGGAAGCATATTACGACCGAAAATTAGAATAAACGGCTGTGAGTCGCTTTTAAGAATTTTGAAAAACTCCTCGTTCGTGAACATCACCGGATAAAAACATAAATTTTGTCCAACTAAACCGTCGGACATTGACAGATTATAAAAAAAAGTTTAAGAGAGCGTTTGTATTAAAATACAAAATTTTCATTTCCTGTTTGAAAAAATATGTGCCTTGTGGAGAAAGGTTTAATTTTTTTGGAACACTGACCTTTGGATATAATTCCCCTGTTCCTGGTCATAAACCATTTGAAAAAAAAAAACTTTTAGTTTAAAAAAAAATGTCTATAAGTAGTACAAGCTCTTCATAGAGGCCGAGAAGATGTTAACGACGATGCCTGTCCTGACACCCCAGCACGCCAACAACGGAAGAAGTCAAGCGAATCACTATCACAAGTTTCTAGGGATATTTGCATATACCATTGATTTTTTCCAAATATTTTAGACATGATACATGTGTCAAAGAAATTTATTCCGGTAGTGCTGAATTTCGATCAAAAAAACCGTCGTGAACACGCTAAGTTCAGTCAATTGTGAAAGTTTTGTTCATTGTTCTCTTTGATTACAATAACCAGGTTCATTATGAGTTCTTTAATGAAAGTCGGAAGCGTTACGAAAAACCTTTCGGATTTGTGGGAAAAATACTTGTGGCTGCTCACTCATCGTTGCTTGTGCGTAGTTTTTTGGCCAAAAACAAAACATAATCATGCCTCAGTCACAACATTCATTGAACTTGGCTCCCTGCGACTTTTTTCTCTTCCCAAAATTGAAGAGAGTGTTGAGAGGATGAATATCTGTCAATATTGAGAATATAAAGAACGAATCGATGTAAGAATCTGCGCGTATCAGAAGTGCTTCGAGGACTGGAGAAAGCGCTGGCGCAAGGGTATGATATCTGAGGGTGATTACATTAAAAGGGATAGATATTGATGAATAAGGAAATACTAGGAAATACTGCTACCGCCGTTTCTTTCCCAATATTTGAGGCTTTAATGAAACAAATTGGTTACATATGTATCATTCAAAGTATTTTCCATCGCTGGCCACTACTTCCTCCTATCTTTCGGGCAGTGTACGAATCCCGCGTCGAAAAAATTGTTCATCTTTTGAAGCGATCCACGAATCGATGCAATTTGTGACTTTTTCATGAGATCGGAAGTGTTGGTCAGCCAGGATATGCGCCATTGATCGAAACAGGTGATAGTCAGAGGGAGCAATGTCTGCAGAATACAGCGTGTGGGGTAGGACTTCCCATTTTAATGTTTCCAAGTACGTTTTGACCTCTTTTGCAACGTGGGGTCAAGCGTTGTCGTGCTGCAAAATCACTTTATCGTGCCTCTCGCTGTATTGTGGCTGTTTGTCTTTTAATGCTCTGCTCAAACGCATTAATTGCGTTCGCTAACGAGCACCTGTGATTGTTTCACTTGGTTGTAACACCTCATAAAACACGACGACGAGCTGGTCCCATCAAATGCAGAGCATGACCTTAAAGTCGTGGATATTCGGTTTGGCCGTCGACGTGGAAGCATGGCCGATTTTGTGCGTTTAGGGTTGCGTTTATGCGTTTAAGCGATGCAGAAATCCCTTCCGTTTTTGCCTCTGAAGCAACTGTTCACAAACACACAAACGCCGTTCAACGTCTCTCGGTTTCAACTCATACGGGACCCAAATTCCTTCTTTCTTTCCATGGCCTTGAGACGTTTTGAAATGGCTTATTGTGTCACTCCCACTGATCGTGCCAATTCTTTTTGAGTTTGATGCGAGTCTTCACTCAGCAATGTCTCCAATTCTGCATCTTCGAAAACTTTTTCTCTTCCACCACTATGCCGGTCTTCGACGTTAAAATCACCGTTCTTGAAGCGTTGAAACCACTCATGACACGTTCTTTCACTAATGGCGTCCTCGCCATACGTATCTGAGAGCACTCGATGAGACTCAGCCGCTGTTTTCTTCATATTGAAACAAAACAGTAACACCTCCCGCAAATGACGAGAATTTGGCTCGTAAACTGACATTTTCAATCGTGAACAACTTTATGATGCAGACACAAATCGACTAATGTTTGAATGGTTTCTGTTGACCGAGGTCCAAGCCAACTTCCTGACGTCTGCGATCTGCATTTTTCGACCGCTACTTACCGTTATCGCCACTTATCGGCAAACGGCGGAAGCAAAGTTGTACACCTTATATCTTTCGAGTAAAATTTGCACCTTATTTGTTAGACAAACCTCATATGCTTCCCAGATTTACTGTTTATAAGTTCATATATTATAGCGTGATTATCTGTAACCCCATGAATACAAGTTGGCGTGTAAAAGTAAAGGCTACCATCAAGTAGTCTACACTTCACTTTGTCAAGGTTTTCTGTACTTATGCCTAACATGAAATTCTTTTCGGCTCCAACATTTTTCTACGATATTATAAATACTTTTAGTAATTTCAGGCTTTTTAACCCTGTAGTGAGTGAAATTTCATCTGAAGATTGTGACTCAGCCAGCCTGGTACGTGTCTAATCTATTTTGAGCATTTTTGAAGACATGTATTCGACATGCCTCTAGGAAAGCTATTACAGATTTCCTAATAATTTGTCTTGAATTCAAATCAGAACATGATGTCATGTCGTTAAAAATTTGATTAGATCTATGAATATCAAATTGACTACTATATGGTTCAAGCGTATGACTAAATGGAGTTTTACAGATAGTAAAACCTTTGGTTTTTAATGTCGCTAAACGAGGTTGAACATTTTATTATAATCATAAATGTCCCTCTTTTTTAAAACTTACGTGGTATGAGTATCCATCAAAAAATATATTTTCCACTCCTTTCTTGGTTTAATGATATGACTGATGTGAATCAAGCGCATAGATAGGTAGAAACTTGGAAATAAAAAAATATGATATTCCCAGAGCAATAAAGGAAATTATGGCCAAGTGTATTCAAAAAAAACCTGGCGTATTGAAGGCCAGCTAAACCACAGCCCCGCGTGCTGGGGATTTTCTCGTTTCCGATTCTGCGTTTTAATTGATTTGATTAATTGTTTTGCCTTTTCGTCATTTATTTCGTCGATTTGATTTATGAGTTTGGTTCACTTAAGTTCAAGTATATTTGTCCAGTCAAAAAGCCATTCGTTTTATGTTTTGTGCAATTGCATGTTTATCTCGATCGCAAGCAAACGTAGTAAAATGTAAGTATGTACAATTGTACAGGTACAGATCCTTTCCCTTTTACCTGTAGATCCCGATCTAACATTGTATTACTATTTAGGGATTAATAGGCAAAAAACGAAAAATGCAAAAACCTTCTATGCACTGAGACCAATTTCACGAGATGAGTGTACAAATTAAATAGGAGAGGCCCCAGAACTGAACCTTGAGGAACCCCAAAATATTAATCTAACACCCTAGATGAAGAATTATTTACATAAATTTTAGCTTTTTGTTAAAGACTTTAAAATATTATGACGACAAACAATATTGGATGATTCTGTACGGATACGCGAGGAAATTACACATTAATAATTTGAATATAAGACCACTGTACCAGACCTTACATGCAATAGAAGTATACCAGTGGATTTTCCATGGTCATGATAACCATTTTTTCTGCATTTTGAAACCGAATTTCTCTTGGGATATACACGTATGTTATGTTATATTTATGTTGGAGATACATGTATGATATGAATTGTAATATTTTGCTGTTTGTATTATGGAATTGTAAATAAATGTTAAAAATGTAATTCCTGATAGGAGTACGGGAATCTGAAGATTATTAAAGTAAATGTTTTTCCATCTGATTTTCGAGTTGTTTGACATTTTACTAAACACTTTGCCTTTATTTTGGTTACGAAAGTATCAACTGGGGATATAGTGTGAACAAAAGCAAAGATATGTAGCCTCTTATTAACCTTTAAATTGATCGTTGGATTACCAAAATTTGCGAAATCGTTTGATTGCCCAAGAAAATATTTCCCAATATATTTGTTCCAAAATGGTTTTGCAAATACATCGAATTACTAGGTTTTCTGTTCCTTCCATTATTTCTCTCAGTCATTACGTGTTTAGGAAATAATTTTATTTAAAGCGTTTGAATGTCAAAAACTCTTCCAGAGCCTTGTAACAACATTTCTATTTTTTTTTGTGCCTAAAAGAAATGCCAAAGGTTTTTTGTTATTAATTCTCCGAGGAACTTTAGGAATACAACTTCTTCTTTATGTTAAAGTCTTCTCCAATTTTATAGAAGAATGTCAAAGAGATGTGTTTATGTTAGACTTGAAACGCGGACAATTAGCATTCCTTACATCAAAGAAATATTGCATCTTGAAGCCTCTGGGAATACGAAATTTACTGAAAATTGTCTGACCAGAGCTCATTCACAGCGACAAAAGGCGTGATAATAGAAGGAAAATTGGTGACAAATATGTTTAATGCTGAAGGACTAGCGTAGGACTAGGACAGAAAGTGGAGGGCCATCGGATAGGTAAGAAAGTAGAAAGTATATTTCCAAAACTATTTATTCTTGCATGGCCCCAATTTTTGCGCCTACTAAAACTTATCCCTCAAGCAGAACAACTTTCTGAAATTCCTCCTGAATTTTGCTTTTTAGTCCTCTTGCAAAGCTGGGGTAAGTAAGACTTACGAGGGTGTTCCGATATGTACTTAGCCTACAAAAGAAAAATAAAATTTTTGGAGAAATGGCGATTAATCTTTCAATATAGTCTCCTTTTAGGTCGATACACTTGACCCAGCGATGCTCCAACTTCTTTAACCCGTCTGAAAAATACGTTTTCTCGCCACGGAGGCCTACGTGGCAGCAATGACCTCCTCATTCGACTGAAATTTCTGCCCGGCGAGTGACTTGTTCAAGTTTGGAAACAAAAAGAAGTCGCACGCGGCCAAATCTGGAAAATACGGTGGAATTCGACCAATTTGGCTGTGGTGAGGGCGGAGGTGTGAGCCGGTGCGTTATCATGGTGGAAGAGCACTTTTTTCTTCGCCAAGTGGGGCCGTTTTTTCTTCAATTCGGCTGTCTGTCTCAGCTATCTCGCGCACCTTTAATCGGCGGTATGCCAATGCGAGATCGTGGATTTTTGTCATGTTATCCTCCGTGGTAGCCGTTTTCGGGGCACCTGAACGCGGCTCATCAAAAACCGACGTGCGACCACGTTGAAACTCGTTAAACCAATTTTTGATGGTCGCCATCGAAGGAGAAGAGTCACCGTACACAGCATCCAAACGCTCTTTGATTTCGCTGCTCGATTTCCCTTCCAAAAACAAGAATCGAATCACCGATCGATATTGCTCTTTTTCCATTTTTCTAAAATCCGCGGACACTCTCGCTTCAACACGCGGTCAAAAGAATGTACTACACGATAGTAAGTTGCTCTTGCGATACTGGCGCCATCTGGCGGTGATGCTAAGTACATATCGGGCCACCCTCGTATACAAACGCTTTTCTGTCCGTCCATCTATCCAAACTTGCCGAGTAGCTATGAGTCCAACCCTCGGCTGTGTAGTAGAGTATATGATTCTGAGCTCACAGCGACATAGGTTTTAGAACCCTAGCTACTGTGGTTCCTAAGACCCAGGTAAAAGTTTGCAAAATTCAAAGTAGAAGACCTGGAATTGTAGCTTGGCTGGCATTTTCTTTTTGTTTAGATACGAAAAAAATACAAGAAATATTTTTTTTCTCGATTTGCGGGTTGATCTTTCATTTCTCATTGTTCACACTTGTACTGTAAGATCGAGTGTTGAATTGATATTTTGTCCCTACCTCTTCTTCCAATCTTGTCTGTGTTTTATTGAAGTGTTTATTCGTGATGACGACAATTCGGAAGGAATTTAGAGTATCATTTAAAAATCATAACATATAAATAATAGAGGTCTCAGCAAAGTGACGTGGAATAGTTGCCGGAAGTGGCGCCTCTTTTTTATAACACATCTGAACGGCTAGTTAGATACGATGACATTAATCGATTAAAGCTTACGTCAAACTGAATTACCAAACTTATTAATTAGAATTGTGCACATATGCGAAATTTCGAAAAACAAATGTTCACACCCAATTTAATCAAATCTTTTTCTCTATATATTTCAATGCTAACATATTGGAGATAACTTGATTTTTAGGTAAAAAACCGTAATCAGGTTGCTTATCATAAACTACGACTACCACCATTGCATCCAACATATAACGATAAGGTCCCGTTACTCCTTTCCCCTTTGTTCTTGTTTTTTATCTCAACTTAAATTTTTACGTAGATGTTCTATGACTGATAATCATTTTTAAATCTGTGTAGTGATTACCAGTCATATACTATAGGTATGTACATATATACTGAATTTTGAAGTGTACCGCAGTGTAGTAGGTATGGTATGTGTGTACGAGTATATCCGAAATTATTATTATAATAAATACAATTTTCTTACACGTTTTATATGGAATCTACCAAAAGTGTATTGTGTAGAGTGGTTCCCACTGGCGGTTCCCACTGGCTAAAAATGTCAGACATAACAGTATGGACTATAATGATTGAAAAAATTAGTCAGACTAAATATCAAGAGATGCTTCGAGTAAATCGCTGACCTAGAATTTAATAAGTCTTGAAACAGACTTTACGTACTCAGCATTTTTTATATTGCCGATAAAAAGAAACTCATAAAAAACAAGTGGCCTTTATAACCATAAGCCAAAAAGTCACAATTTTAATATTTTTGCAGCTCAGCCTAAGTCTCCTTGCTTAGGTCAAAATATATATAAAAAATATTATTGTAGAAGCTTTTTATTTAAAAAAAAAATGGGAAGAGCTGGGATATAAGAAACCTATAATTTTTTTTGTACAAGATAATAATGAAACAATAGCGGAGGCACAAGTTCTTATATTGACTATTTATTACAGTATTGATGGTATATACTGTACAAACATATAAAGCTTTGCGGTATTTCTGTATTTTCTTTATACGCAACGTAGATGATTTAACGATAAAGGAACTAGAACTCGCTGTTGCGTGATTTTGTAAATAAGTTTCCCAATGCTTCTTGCTGTACAACTACTAGACCGTCCTGGTCCCAAAGATTTTGTTGTTGCAATTTTACGGAATTAGTATTTTTTTTTATAAATTCGATGAATGCGACACTTCGTGGCGAGCGGTATTCTTATGAATGTGTGAGGTCCTGCGGTAGGGTACTTTCAAGTGTGATTATGATGCAAAAATTACAGTTTTAATGTAAAAAAATAAATTTAAAATTTTCAATTTTAATTATAACATCTAAAGACGAAAAAAAATCCAACAAAAATAAAGAGAGAAAAATAAAAATTACCTATTAGGTACCAGAATAAGTTTCCGCCGTTTTTTGTTAAAATTTAAAAATTTATTAATATCAAAGAATTACAAATATATTCCATCGTTTATAACATTTTGCCATTTTTCAGGCAATAAATGAATGCCATCATAAAAAATTGCTCTTCTTTGAAGCGATCCATTCATCAAGCTAATTTTGTATATCTTCATAAGCAGTGGAGTGCTGCTCTGAAAGGCTATGCTGCATTGATCGGACGTGGTAACACATCCCATCCAAGTAGGGTTAACACTTCTTTAACCGATTTTGCTATGTGAGGTCGAGCATTGTCCTGTTGAAAAATAATTTAGTCATGCCTTTTGGCATACTCCGGGCGTTTTGCCTTCAATGCTCGACTCAGATGGACTATTTATTGTCGATAGCGGTCAGCAGTAATAGTTTCGTTTGGTTTCAGCAACTCGTAGTATACTATACCTTTTTGATCCCACCAAATACTCAACATAATTTTACTGCCATACATATCCCGTTTCGCTACCGATGTAGATGGTTGACTAGGCTTTATGATCTTATACCTATCTTTTCGGATTATCGTAGTAAATCCATTTTTCATCACCGGTAACGATTCGATGTAAACACGACTTCCTCTTCTGTTGTTGAAGCAGCACTTCGCAGATTGTTAAACGTTTTTCAATTTCTCCGTCTTTCAAAACATGTGGCACTCAGTAGTCTTGCTTACGAATAAATTGCTTTTAAACGTTTGCTAACAGTTGATTCATCAACATTTAATGATATTGACAATTCCTGATGTGTCTGCAGTAAAACCTCCCGCATATGCTGTTGACATTTTCAAATCAATAAAAAAACTTATCAGTAACACTGCAATAAAATGAAATAGACTGGATCTTAAAGCTTGTTTACAGTACTTTTTAAGCCCCGACGCAAAAAGAGGGGTGTTATAAGTTTGACGTGTCTGTTTGTCTGATTGTCTGTTTGTCTGATTGTCTGTTTGTCTGTTTATCTGTTTGTCTGTGTGTCTGTCTGTGGCATCGTAGCTCCTGAACGAATGGACCGATTTTGATGATTTTTGTTTTTATTTGAAAGCTGCCGTGATCGAGATGGTTCTTAGCTACAATTTATGAAGATCTGTTCAGGCGTTTCAAGGTTATTGCCACTTTTTGTTAGCTGTGGTAGGGATCTTAGTAGAGTTGGGTAGTTCAGGACATGTATAGTTCCAGGAACTATCGGAAACATTTCCGATCGTTCCTCAAACTGAACGATAACATGTTCATAGTTCCATTCAACCTACATAGAAATTCATCAATAGCGGCGTTCATATTATATTTACAACCCAGCCGAACGTCCGAACGACGCGGTCGTACGACTATGTTGTAGAACAACGTAATCACAGACAAAACGAAAAGAAAGATAAATGCAATCGAACATACTTATACTACGTAGTAGACAATCAAAAACAAAATGTGAATAAATATCGTATACATTGATGTAGCGATAAGCTCGAACAGTTTATGCATATTCACACACTGGAATTGGAATGGCAGAAGAGTGGTCAAACAATAATGCCCGCAATCATACTCATACAGGCAATTCGTTCCGTGTTTCGTGAACGAATTAGGTATGAAGGATCGGATATGGATCTCTCTTATCATACTAATAGTTCCCATAGTTCCGACAGTTCCGATGTAGTTCCGAGGAGATAGTTCCAGGAACTAGTTCCGACTGGGAAAGGAAACGTTCCATTTTCTTTCCGGGGTTGGAACTATTTTGCGCAACTCTAGATCTTAGACACAATGGGTATTTACATTACTTTCAAACATATCTGCGACCTAACATTTGAAACACCCATGCATGCTGGTACTACTGAGCTGGTACTCTGATGTTGGAACTCGAAGGTAGGAGGCGATTGCCTATTAGTAAACCTATTAAGTATGGGCTCATTACATTCGTCTTAACTAGTTCTGTTTATAATTAAGGTGCTGTACTTGCTTTAAAAGCAATGCGTTTATTCCGGAATCGCGATATTAATAACAAAAATTGCTTTATTATAAAAAAATAGACACAGTTCCGTCGTAGATTACATTTTTGACACACATGTGTAATATAACGGGAATAAGTCATGCTGAATATGGTAAATTATATATGGGTTTGTATGCGGTAGAGTGTTACGAAAAATGTAATTTAAGTAGTTACTCGTGCCTATCGGAATTGGGGCGAGTATATTAAAAAGAATGAAATAAAAATAAAATTAAAAATTTTAAGTAGCCCCCGAGAAAAAAAAAACTCCAAAAAGTAAATAAATAATTTTTTTTCTCTCGGTCTTTTGACTTCATTCAAATAACCTATTAATATTTTTAAGATGATGTCATCGCGTCGGGGAATCCGCTAACTAAATAAAATAAAACCAGAATACGAATAAAAAGAATATTGAGAATAATAAAGTATGGATTATAAAAAGACCTATCATTTGTAAACAACGTAAGAAAGTACCGAAACACCCATATCCAATCTTTTAATTAGTGTTCAGTGTTAATAATTTAATCTGAAAAATTCGTGAACCGACAACGACGTCTGCCCTTATGTGTCTGCCCATTCGGGATGCCACATTCTGTCACGCTCCGTCCCCGTGTCCACATACCACTCAAGGCACGCGGCTCACAAGCGAACGCCTCATACAGAAGTGGTACAATATCGAAACACTGTAGGAATTAGTAGACCTAGTCAGATATTTTGATGTACAAAACTGTTATAAGTTCATACGTACAATTTGAAACTATAAGTTTTTTTTTCATTACACCTATGTACATAGATATAACTAATTACCCTTCTTCACTTAGCGGTCCCCCGATGCGGCGACATCATCTTAAAAATATTAATAGGCCGAGAGAAAAAAATATTTTTTTTACTTTTTGGAGTTTTTTTTTTGTCGGGGGTTACTTAAAATTTTTAATTTTATTTTTATATATAGATGCCATCTTTCCACTACCCACAAACATAATATTAAGGGCATCTACTAGTAAACTTATTCAAGTACCTAATACATTAGTTGCACTTTCTTTCTGATACTTTTGGTACAGGGTAATCACGATCTGACTTAAGAAAAAAAATCTTGTCCTTAACTGCGTATTTGTTTGTATTTGTTTTAGCTATTATAAGTTAATAAGGCCGAAATGATCTAGTTACTTATGAGCGCTCATATAGGATTAGTAAGTCAGTTTTAATAAGATTAGTTGCACAAGATAATTCTAGAAAAACCAATAAAAATAAATCGAAAACTAGATGAAAATCAGGACGACCCAATTTTATTTCGGAAAAAATACAAGATAAAATATAGCGACCTTTGAACATATTGGACAATAGTTAGGTATCATGGGCTTATTGCGCTCTCCGTATATTTTTAATCTTTATTTTCAAATTCACAGTGTGCACAATGGGCATACTCTATCTATTTGCAATTAACGTTTTGCGGGCATATCGATCCCTTAATATTTTTTCATTTAACAAGGAATATTATCTGGGTATTATGCGTCGTTTTTATGAACCTATTAGCAGATTCATGGAGAGACAACTCTGTATTTTCGCGCCATGATAATGCGGAATTTCACAATGCGTTTCATTATGTGTCCAATAACCTAAAAAAACTACTTCAGGGACATCGTTCCGAGTCCATAAAAATAGCTTATACTCGTAATTAAAAAAAAAAACTCAAACAAACAAGTCTGGCAATCTTTCCGAGCTGTGTACTTGTAAATCCCCGAAACGAGACAGTATGCGGGTTGGAGAAGTATCCTTCAAATTGTCTATTGATTGTCGCATGAGTTGTGTGTACAGTTGCATCGTCTTGTTGGAACCAATGTCCTCCAGTCCCAAGTCATTCACTTTTAGCAATAAAAACTCATTGATAATGGTTCTATATCACACGTCAGTCGCAGTAATCGTATCACCCACGGCGTTATCGAAAAATCGATGGCACTTCCGGCCTAAATGAGCCATCATACAGTGACTGAATAGATGTAATGGCATCTATCCCCTTTCGGGGATGATATGTGGACTCTTAGTATCCAATTAACGCAAATTATGTTTGTTTAGGTTCAAATGGAAAATATAATAGTCCACTTCTTCGTTGAGGTTCAGGAGAGTGTCAGCGTAGTTTAGACGTGTTTGGCTGCTTGCAGGTTATAACTGATGGACTGTTGGCACTTCGAAAGAGAGTGTCTTCAGATCTTTGACCAAAATGCGTTATAGAAACGAACGTGTAATTTCTAATTGTTTGGTCGTCGTTGACATTTTCAGAGGTGGCGATATTCTCTTCGGAACGAGCAATACGAGATCCTTAGGCACCTACACTGTCACGTGTTGTTTCAGTCCTTTCGAAGCGAGCGGCTTAACGACTTAATGTTTGACCGGCGAAAGATGGTCAGCAAATCTATCACACAATTCACGTTGTGTCAAACCGCTGACGAATTCAAAACATAGTTACGTATTCTCCAAACAATAAACTGCCTTCCATCATACCTTGTTTTATATCTTGTCTACATGCAGTGTTGCGTCTAGTTCTTACTATGCTTTTGACAGTCCACCATACGCGAACACATTGTATTATATTAAGTTTCGTCAATATAAACTTGGCTTTCGAAATTCAGGATACTAATGTGTGCAAATTATGTTATACTAGCTTTGTTAAAAAAAAGGTTTATTTTCCTCGAAAAATATTTATGTATTTAGCAATATCTATTTTGTCCTTTTAGTAATTCACTTCAGATATATTACACTTGCGACAGTGCTTTGTCTCATCCTCAAAGCACTTGTGATATGCATTTTTTGTGAAGCCTTGAGCTCTTCCAGCGATGCGATGCGGTCCTAATCTCCTCAATTGTGGCAAATCTTTGTTTTCAGTTTTGGGAAGAAAAAAAAAGTCATTGAATTTTTTTATTGCTTCATGCAAACGGCGCATAATTTCAGGGTAATTTCTTAATTCGCCAACAGTATTTCAAGTACGATCGAACACTTAACTTTATATTTTACACAAATTTTCATAAAATCGCCATGTACACCAAAACAAGTTTAACCTTTATATTTATGAAGAATAAGATAATTAATATCCGAAATGACTGGCAATATCAACATGTGTTATGTACCTTACTTACTGACTTTTGTGGAGCTACACTCTGGTGGGGAACCTTCTGCTCCACTCTCCGTTTATACAAATGTGACCATAAATTGAACGCAGAATTTTCCTCGATCAAGAGGATCATCTCCTTTCGTTAAGGTCCAGGCCTCTTTGCCATACGTCAGGACCAGGTTTTTTTTTTAGAGGAAGAGGAAATCTTCAAAAGTTACTAATGATCCGAGTGATCAGAATGCCGGGTTTTTGCCGACTAAAACCGCCTCCCACATGATTGCATTCAAGTCACTTGGACTTATAAGCAATAGATAGTTGACTACCATATGTCCATATTGGCTTCAGTGATTGCTTACTCGTATGTAATAAAACTTATTATATATTAATAGTGAGGAGCCAATACATTTTTCTGTATTTTATTTCTAATTCCTTTTTTTCCTTTTAACGTTTTCTTTCCATTTTAGTTAAGCATCTAGCGTCATGCCAAGATATTTCACTGTGTTCACATAGGGTACTATTTTCTGGTTGATAGTTACCGGGATTTGTGTTATTGCCTTATAAGTGAATATATTTTTGGGAACTGATTTACTCTCATTAAGCCTGATTCGCCATTTTATTGTCCAATTACAAATTTGGTCTATAGCTGATTGCAGCTTCTGTGTTGATTCCACATTATCCTTTCCCACTGCAAGGATTGCAGTAGCATCGGCAAACGTGGCCAATGTGCCAGGACCAGGATGATCAACGATTTATTTAGTGCTACCTTGGTTTTTCGAGCAAAAGCTCTACTTCTCAATTGTCTCTTGCGCTCTAAGAAGCAGCGATTTGCAAGTGCTATTTTGCGTTTACTCTCAACGTTCATGTTGTTGTCGTTGGTCACTTGTGAGCCAAGGTAGACGAAATCCCTGACTTGGACTTTGTAGCTGCCAATTGTGACGTTCTGGCCAAGACGTCGGTGTTGTGCGATTTTTTTGGATGACAGCATGCGCTTCTGGTTCAATGCTTTCGAACGCTTCATTGATGTCTCGCTGTGTTCGTCCAATGACTTCAATGTTGTCCGTCTACGTAAGCAATTGCGCAGACTTGAAATAAATCGTACCTCTTGTGTTGGCCAGTGAGTTTCGTACGATTTTTTCAGGCACGATGTTGAAAAAGTTACGTGACAACCATTGTCAAAATCCTTTTTGAACATCAAAGGTCTCAGATAGTTCGCTACCGCCCTTGATGGAGTAGCGAGAATTCTAAATTGTCATCCTACACAATATGACGAGTTTGGCAGGGATGTTGAAACTAGACATGGCTCGGTATAGCTCGTCCCTATGTACACTGTCATATGCGGCTTCAAAATCGACAAAGAGATAGTGTGTGTCGAATTGGAATTCTTTGGTATTCTCCAAGATCTGTCGTAATAGGAATATTTGGTTTATTTTGAATTTATCACGCCTCAAATAACGCTTATCAGATTATCCATAAAGGATTCCAGACCTTCACACAGTACAGTAGAGAAAATCTTATATGCGATGTAAAGGAGACTTGTTTCCCTATAAGGGGGTGATCGTGGTGCAATGGTAACTATCACAGACTGTTGAGCCGAGGGTCTGCAATTCAAGTCCAAGTCAAGAACAATTCCTATACGGAAAATCTGTGCAACAACTTCAGTTGTGAATGAGAGATGATCAAAAAATGTTGAAGGCATAACATTCGCAGCATAAGATCACTTCAAAATTCATACTCTGTGTGTGCATTTCCAATATAACACCTTAATGACATTGAAATATAAGAGTTACTGTGAACTACACCCAACGCAAATTCAGTCGAATCTCTCAAATCCTATCTAGGACAACCACCCCCGGAGAGTAGTAAACGATCATCTTCGACACAAACCATCTGCACCCCGTCCAGGTTGTGTGACAAATACCATAAGAGCGTACTCTCTTGAACCTGCACGAATTATAAAAAAAAAAACAAAAAAAAAATGGCGCAGTTATAGGACGTCAGGCACGTTTTCTTCCGATCATATTTTACAGAAGAGCTGGTGCATATGACATACGAGCTCCTCTCCAACCACTTTAAATAGCTCAGTATACCAACATAAAAAATAAAATCGAATGTACAATACTTAGCTCGCGAAAGGCAAATCTCCATATTTTTAGAACAAACCTCGTATGTGAAAATTTCCGAACCCGATATAGTGTTTTTCTATTGGTGGCAGATATCAGATATTTAGGTACATATGTACGAGTATGAATTGATGTAACCGTCTATGACATGTCGAACTTACAATATGTTTCGCGTTTCCCATATTCTTATTCCATATTACCCGAAGCTCAAGATCTTAAGCTAAACGTTTACGAATATCTTGGTTTGTTTATGTTTTTATTTTAGTTAGTTTAGCATTAGTTTTCGTTATTTCTTTGGATGATCTGAACATCTGTACATTTCCTTTAAATAGCTTTGGAAAAATATAACTTTTTAAACTACAATAAAATGTTGAAATAGAAACGAAGTTCATCATGTAACGCCTCGACTATTCCCATGTCCCTGAGTTGAAAATGCTGTCAGTCATGCGGCCTAGAGACCGTACATAATTGCAGCCATTGTGCGTGTATTGTACGTCACCTGCTGTGCTTTACGTGAAAGTTAAACATGTGCTTCTGCTTCAGTTTTCTACCGCCCTCAAAATAGAAAGAGAAACGAAAATCGAACAAAAACAAAACAAAATACATCCCCCAGTTTTCACTTGATTCAGTTCACAACGGTCTGCGCTCCTTTGACAGTGTTGAACAATTTTCATTCCAACATCTTCGTGCATATCGATTTATTCCAACATTACTGACTTGACTGCACCGCTATATAACGGATGCCTTACTTGCAAAATAACAAATAATATTCTTTTTCATATTCCGACATACGGTTTACCTTTTTTTGGTCGAAGGTTTGGTTTAGTGGCTTTTTACATCTAGATACATCGTTAGATAGAACATGAAACTTGGCAAAAAAATTGCCTATTCCGAAGATATTAGGCACTTAATGAAACAAAACGTACGAATACATAATACATACAAAAGCAAAATAACAATTTTGAAAAGAGATTTTAATAAATTTTAATTTTTGGTTGTTGCAGGCATCGATAGAAGAGATCCGTGGTGTCGCGACCAGATTGTGCCGGGACTATTTGACCGGACGTTGGAAGTTAATTGCAGAGGAAGACATTGAAATTAAGCGTATCAGGTACGTAAGAGGTGTATTTGAACACCACACACATAAATATCTGAAGGTACTTAACTCATTTCTCCCTCCGTTTTTCGTTCTCAATTTCAGTGGCGGTCTATCAAATTTTTTGTATCATGTTAGTCTACCAGAAGACTGTGATAAAAATAGCAACAGTGGATTATGCAATGTTCAGAGCGTAAAAAGATCGACCAAACGGCTGAGAACTGATAGTTCAACAAATGCAGAAGAGCCCCGTGAGGTAAGTTTCCCTCATCACCGCAGTGATTTAAACGTAAACAAAAGCAATTCAGGTGGAGAGAAGTTGTTGTTTGGAAAGTTCTGAGCAAAACATTGCCATCGTGATTCAGTGTTGTGAATAATTTACCAATGATGTGGCTATACTTGCTGTTTTCGTGATATGTAAATTCGTTTGGCAAATCCCTTGGGACGGGTAATGTGCGGTTTAATGAATTTGTTGACATGCATCGTCAACAATCTTATTAAACAAAGCTCGGTCGTTCGATTCTAAAACGAGAAATAAACGTGCATATGCACGACAGGTTTCCGTACATGCCATACTTTTGTACTTACATATGTACATACTTATGTACGTGCTATGCCATATAAAAAAAAAAAATACCGATTGACGTTATAGTTCCTAGAAATGAACTTAGAAAGCATTTGAAATTGATACTTTGTTAAAGGTTAGCTTGTTTTGTTTGTTTATCAGAAAAAAAAAACGTATTAATCGCATGGCGTAAAAACAGCGCATTTGCGTGCAAAAAAAATGTTTAAGTCCAAAGGTCGTTCGTCGACATTGAGTTCATAACATGGAATATGTCACGTCCTTGTCTTGGAAAGGTTTGAATCGCGGTCGATCTATTTTCTCAAATCGTTTATATCACCCACTGTTATACATTGTCAGGCAATATATCCTGCGTAAGCATCTACCGAATAGTTTACTATCTGCACGAGTTTCTCAACCGAAAAAGAATATTTTTTTGAAGCGCTTTTTCAAGCAATAAGTTTGACTTTGTTGTGCAGCGGCGAAAAGCCTCTAAATTGAAGACTTTCGGATGACGACTGTCCAACATTTTGTTTAATATTGTTATGAGTTACGCTATTGGGTTTTCATTAGATGTTTCTTTTACGCCAACCAAATTCATACCAAATTCATGCCAACCAGATTCAAGATTCTTGTGTATGATTTTACTTAAATGGGATCTTAGGTAGTCTGTGTGTCTTACTTATTTTTATAGGTTTAAAACCTGAATTACAGTGGACTCTCATTAACTTGAACACGTACAAAACCAGGGCGGTTCAAATTAATGGGTTGTACAAGTTACTAAACCAAAATGTTTTTTTTTAATTACAATAATAAAACACATTTGTTTTAAAGAAAAATGTGAAAAAAAAAATATTATTTTACATTGTTTGGCTGGCGCACTACGTTTTGTAAAGCCAATTCTCGAAGACTCTGAAGAACTGTCAATTTCGAGAATGTTCTTTCGTTTGGCTTAAACATCGATGCAATGTTTCCTCTCTGTCATTATTTTATAGCTATACGAACAAACAAGCTAGCCAATTACATTCCTTTCCAATTCAGCCACAGGAGTCGTCTCGATAAGAATGCCTGTCAATTAATCCTTGAATATGTCTCCGGACATAAATTTAAAGATTCGTTTTTTTTGCCAACCGCATGAATACGGAATGTTCTTCTCAGCCCAATATTTTCCGCATATTACAATCCACTAGCATTTAAAATCAAAAGGCAATGATACCTCCTTTTCCTCTTCTTCTTATATACCGACTCGGCCTGTGTCTTGATAATGAACACTTAAGAGTCTTCATAAACCCTTCTATACGCGTCGACGCCCTAAGCTAAGTAGAAATTCGTGAAACTTCTTAATTAACCAAATAAATTTAACTAAACCGACTTATTAAGTTAAAAAAACACTACTACAACAGGAAAGAAAAACTCAGCAAATGAAAAGAGTTTCTTTAATTGTGTATAAGATTTAAAACTATCTTATCTTGTTATTAAATCCAGCTGTCTTGGCATGATACCGCTGAATTTTAGGCGCACCGGCTCTCAAAGCAGAAATATGTATTTCTATCAAAATATTCAAAATAGAGGAATATTTCTCGGGGGAAAATGAGTTGAAGTACACCCTCGAGCTTCAGGTTATTCGGGCTGAAATCATTTTTTTTATTTATTTCATTTTTGTTTTTATATATTAAGAACACACTTACCCTAGACAAAAATGCTTAAAACTAGCTTAAATATCAACTGATATAAAATACCTTACTGGCCCTATGCGGACACACTAAAGCAAACAGAATAATTTAAGACTATGCCTTTCGGCCTTATGATTAATTTGCAATAATTAAAATAAATAAACAACTTAGGCTAAGAAAAGTGATATTTTTTTTAAAAAACTTAGCATCAGATCATTTTTTTATAAAAAAAGCTTATAACTAAAAACAACTTAACTAAAATATAAACAACAAAAAATATATCTTTTTTTCATTATTGTTTTGTGTTTTTTTTTGTTTTTTTTTTTGTTTTTTTAATTACAGCTAAATCTAAAGTAAGCCTTCCAGCCACCCTTGCTTGCCTTAGCCTGTCCTAACCTATCCTAACCTACTCTATCCTCTTCTAATCTACCCTAGTCTATCCAAGCCTACCACTGGCATATGGCAAGCTTTGCCTTAAAGAGGCCTATTAAAGTTAACCACTGACGTAGTCTGTTCCAGCCACCAAAAGCGTTGATGCTGTCGGGCGACGTCTCCCCGATCTTGGTGCGACACTGATTTACTAAACCTGAGGCGCTCGGGCTCGCGGAGCGCAACAACATGTTGGTAGAGGAGCCGCAGCTCCACAGATTTACGGGCCACGTGGAAGATTAGCGGTACCGCTTATCTATCCTGGATCAGCCCACATTGATCAAAATGGGGGGACAAAGCCGCTAAGGCGAGCTTTCTCGTTGTACATGTAATTAGGGAAGTAAGCCCCGGAGATCAGGTTATTGATCGAAGTCATTGCTCTTGCAACGTCGCTTCGAATCAGCTTTATCAGAAAGTTATCCACCCGAACAATCCTGGCCCTAATGTATAGGACCTCGTTCGAGTAAAATTTCGTGTACTCAGATTCGGGTGTCCTATATAACCCAAGACAACTTCTGAGACATTGTCTCTCAAACACCCGAATCCTTTCCATTAAGCTAGCTCTCACATTGAACCACACGGGACATCCATAGGCAATCATGGGCCTGATTAAGGCCATGTAGCAAATTACCTTTACTCTCGAATGAAGTTGGTTGCTATGAAACAGCCATCTTGTAAAAGCAAAAGCGCGCCGGGCCCTCGCCAGAGCAGCATATATATGTTTGTCAAAATATAGATACTGGTCTAGCCAGATACCAAGGTATTTGACTACATTTTGTTTCGCCAATTGGCGCCCGTCCGGTCCGAGAATTGAGATCCCGCGCCAATTTTTTCTAGTGTCTAGGGAGGCCCTAGCCAAAGGCGTTCTGAACAAAATAGTTTCTGATTTCTGGTAGTTGATTTTCAACTTCCAGTCATCACAATACTGCTGAATTTTTTCGAAGTCTCGCTGCAAGAGAGTGACAATGACGTCGATCGTTGGACCTGATCTGTACGCGATCAAATCGTCCGCATACGCTATTGAATGGTGAAGAGAAGCTATCAAATCACTGAAGTAAATGTTGAACAGGATCGGCGAGTTCACCGTAGCTGAAATCATTACTATTGCAACATGGCCTCTAAGATTTGTCAGAAAATTTACCACCCGTTAAATCTTATCTCTATTGTAAAGGACCTCGTTGGGATTCAATTTCATATATTTTCATAATTTCATATATTCTATCTAATAAACCCTGAGACCTGTCGTTCACAAACGCTTGAATCCTTTCCATTTATCGACACGGGATAGTTGGTTGATATGAAACAAAATGATATGAATCAGCCATCTTATCAGAACGAAATACTCCAATGTATCAGACTACACTATGGTCTAAAAATCGAAAACCTGCTAAAATAATTTCTGATTTCTGGAAGTTGATTTTCAAGTTACTCGTATTAAAAAAAATTCGGAAGTTTTTTTTGAAGTTACTTTGCATGAAATAATAATGACGTTGGTGGTGTATGTAGGATTTTAGTTGGCTAATGTTCCTTTATTGTTTTTATTGAAAAAAAAAAAAAAAGGTTTCTATTATCTTACTATCGCCTTGCCTGTCAAAGGGCATTTTGTCTGAAATCTATCTATAGTTGTCTTGTGAAACATTCGACATTAAAATGCTAATTCTTTTTAGAGAGGTTGATAGAAACCAAACTTATTTGTGACGAGTTGTCTAGGGCAAATTATAGTGAAAATGTTTTTCCTGGGTAGTAAAAGTAGAAAGTTCTTGTTTTATCAATCACTTTTGTTTTTTGATTTTTCATTGCCCAAGCAAGGCTGTAGAGAGCTTAACCCAGAAGCATTAATGGCCCCCTGTCGTTTGTTATACTTATGTGACAGAGTCCCCGTAAAAAAGTAAACAACTTAAAGCCACCGTATGTAAAGGCGTCAAGGTATAATGTATTTCCAATAAGATTAATTAAGGCAATTTTTAAAATCTATGGATTTAACACGCATTTTATTTTTTATCGTCATTTTTTACGATAGGGCTGTAAAGCTTAGTTATTTTTTTAAAGATATAAATAACCCGAATTGCTTATGGTACAATAAAAGATAAAGTTAGTCTGGAAGCTAGATTTTATTTAGGTAGCTGGTAGCTTATGTATATGCCTAGAATATGTTTCTATCAATTCAATCATGGTGATTCAAGTAGCTTTATTTTTTCTTGTTTGTTATTATTTCTCATTGAGTCCGAAGAAAACATTTTAAAAGTTTATTATTCAAGGATCTAATTAATATTTTTGATATTTCCATCTTTGGCACAAACAATCTCCTCGAGACGGTCAGACAATTTTATCGCACGCTGCACTAAAGTGTCTCTATGGTATCCACATACATCCATTCCCGGTGAGGAGTTAATTTAAGCCCGTCTGTTCTTCAGTGCCAACCTTGGCATTCAAAATGCCTCAGGCAGAAAAATTGAATGGATTCGCATCGGCAGAAGTTGATAGCTATCGGGTCGAGGGAATGAAGTGCCGAACATTTTATCGCAGCTGTCCTTGATTTGCTCGAGTTTTAAGGTGCAGAATCCTTTTGAAATGTCCAGTCACTTTGGTCGGCTTCAACAAAGTTTCCAAGACAGTTTCCATAAGTGATTGCGTTTATCTTAACGCCACGCTCCAGAAATACTAGCGGAGAACGACCACGACGGAGAATTCGGCTCAAAAAACGGTGGCGCTTGCTTCCTGGTGGTCATTATTTCTTCGAAATAATCGTATGACTTCTCAGATTAATGAACGCCATGCTTCTTTACATGTTTCTTAATTAACAGTGGCGCTTCTTTCAAGAAGACGATGGTTGGCAATTGGCCACTTTTCACTCTCATTCGTTTGTGCTTTCACTTGCTTGATATTTAGGGGTAGCATATTCTACAGCTGAACAGCATTCACAAAAAATTGGCGGGATGTTGTTCAATATCTATTTGTGTTTTGGTACAATTTTTTCAGTGAATTCGGAGATGTGCGCCCGCCTTTCGACTCCGTAGATATATCTGTCACAGCTGTTATTAACATGAGTTTTCTGAGGGACTCATTGGCCAGGTTCGAGAATAGCTCGCAAAATAATAATGGGTAGAATGAAAGATGTTACAAGTTTATGTTTAATACATATTTTTCGGCAAATAGTTGGCAGTTGCATTTAGCCTCTAAGAGCACGGTATACATGTAAGAGACTTTTTTTCCGAGAATAAACACTTTTCCAAATTTCAAAACAATTTATTAATATGTAATTCAGTTTAAAATCAAAGTTAAAAAAGTCCACGTCCACGTTGTTCCACGGTCAAAAAAGGAATGTTCTTTTTTCTTCCGATTTGTGGTTTATGATCTGTGGACTGTCAAACACGACCACATATGTACATAGGGCACCACATAATTTACATGGGAACTCCAGCAGAGGCTAGGTTCGAAATGTATCGCTAGTTTTTTGATTTTATCAACATAATCAATATTGATCGAAGCAGAAGGAATATAAGAAGCTTATTCGTAAATCGAAGAATGATTCCTATAAGTCCTTCTGCGAAGAGATCAAATCCCTGAGCTCGAGCAGCAAGTTGGTTAACGTTCTCAAACGAGGAAAATCGACAAAGCTGGACTCAGAAAATCTGATGGTACCTTCACCGAGTCTAAAGCAGAAACTCTTAGTTTACTGTTGCAGACCCATTTTCGGGGAAATCAGACTGTCATCGGCTCGTTGCGCACTCCCTCATTGGAAACTGCGACTGAAACGATGAAAACAACTCGGCGTAGTTGGTATGTTGCGCCACGCGTGGTAAGTCGCCGGGCACTGATGGGATATACCCCGTTATGCTGCAAAAAGGTATAAGACAGCTGCTTCAGACTCTGAAAAGAATTTTCACTGCTAACCTGGCACTTGCCTACATACCTATTCCTTGGCGCGCGGTGAAAGTGGTCTTTATTGCCAAAATAGGGAAAGAGTTGCACGTGCGCAAAGTTGCCCTTCGAATGCATCCTCTCTCGGACATGCAACATGCTTATCAGCGCGGAAAATCCTGCGAGACTGCGCTTCAAAACCTAGTTGGGAGAATTGAATGCGCTCTAGAAAGGAAAGATTACCTACTAGGCATTTTCATCGACATTAAGGGAGCTTTTGATAACGCTACTTTCGACAGCATGTGTAACGCTGCTAGACGGCATGGCGTAGATGAAGCACTGGTTTTGTGGATCAAAGCAATGCTCGTGCACAGGACATTGATCGCTGATGCAGGCCTCGAACAATGTGTCAAGTCTGGCGTAAACAGGGGCTGTCCCCAAGGTGGCGTCTTGTTTCCGCTGTTATGGTGCATGTTGGTCGACTCTCTCCTCGATGCTCTCAATGCCTCTGGAATCTATACCCAGACCTATGCGGATGATGTTGCTGTTCTCTCTGTCGGCTCATGTTTAGCGACTGTCTGTCTCAAAGCGCAGGCGGCGCTACATGTGATCGAATACTGGTGTACGAGTAATGAGCTGTCGGTTAATCCTTTTAAGACTTATGTCTTTCTCTTCACGAGAAGGAGGAAAAATACTGGCTTTACTCAGCTGGTGCCAAAAGGCATTCCCATCCCGATATCCAAGGAAGCTAAGTATCTGGGAGTCATCCTAGGTAGCAAATTTCTTTGGTCAAAACATGTTGAGTCCAAAACCATCAAAGCGCTGTCAGCTTTTTGGCAATGTAAAGGTGCCTTTGGCAAAACATGGGGCTTATCGCCGAAAAGGGTCCTTTGGATCTACACGGCAATGATAAGACCGATAATCTCATATGCATCGGTTGTTTGGTAGAGCAGGCTAACACGCAAACGCGCTGTGGCTTCACTCACCAAACTCCGAAGAGCGATCTGTCTCAGCTGCACGGGGGCTTTCCCCAGCACACCGGGAGCTGCTCTAGATGCTATGATGAACCTTCGACCCCTTGACATACATATATATCAGAGAGTGTGCATTGAAAGCCATTTCTCGTCTAAAGAGAAATGGTCTTTGGTACAACTCGCATTGGAGTGAAAGTGTACTTGCGGGAGAAATATCCTACGACCCCTGTCTCATGGATATGCCTTCTGACGCAATGACACCTGCCATCCTACTGCGCTCTAACTTCACAGTCACATTTCCATGGCGTCAGGACTGGCTTTGGCCAGACACTGAACCTGGAATTGAATGTCTTCGCATTTTCACAGATGGCGCCAGGACTGGGTAGGAATCCGGCGCTGGAGTTTTCTTTGAGCGCGAAAACATTCGACTGCACTTCCCGTTAGGAAAATATGCGTCTGTATTCCAAGCGGAGATTTACGCAATCCTAATGGCCATGCACTATGTTGTGAAACACATGTGGAGGGGAAAAAGCATATGTGTCTGCAATGACAGCCAAGCTGCACTCAAAGCTGTGTCCAACCCTCTATTCAACTCCAAATTAGTGCATGAACTCAAGACCTTTTTGAACAAAGTCGGAAGACTAAATTCACTTAGGCTTGTATGGGTCCCAGGTCACTCTGGAATCCCAGGAAACGAGATCTATGATGAACTCGCTAGAAGAGGCTCAGAGGAGAGTTTCTCAGGACCTGAACCCGCCTTAGGTCTACCTGCTTCCACGGTCGAATCTGACATCAATGACTGGGTCTTTAACGTACACAGTCGTAGATGGAGGGAATATCCAGGATGCAGGATGACTAAGCGCGTACGCCCTGATGTCTGCAAAAAGTCCGCAACATTTTTCTTATCCTTAAGGAGAAATGATTGCAGAAGGCTAACGGGCGTCATTACGGGCCATTACACTTTTGCCAAGCATTTCTACGTGCTTGGCATCAGTGAGACGCCTACTTGTGCTGCATGTTGCGAGGAGGAGGAGACAGCAGAACACTCTGCGACTGTCCCGGCTTCGCTCGCGCACGGTGGAGCACCCTTGGGGCCGACGTGGTGGGTGCCGAATCTCTCAGCTCTCAGCTCTACATCGCTGAGCCCCTCCTCACTTTTCTCCGGACAGTATTTGTGTCTGAGTGCTCCAACAGATAGTAGAAGCCTCCAACAAAAAAAAAAAAAAAAACTCCAAATGTGTCATTTACTTCTATGAGTGAATTTCCACCTCTCCCTCATTCAAATAAGATGATCAATTCAATGCTATTGCACAATTAGCAACAAAGTTTTTATATTCAAATGTCAAGTAATACACAAAACACCTTTATAAATATTGTTACATGGAATGCCAGAGGTGTCCGTAATAAATATATTGAATTTATTAACTATTTAAATAGCAATAATATTGATATTGCTTTAGTCATCGAAACATGGTTAAATTCGGAGATACACCTCTCTACCTCTACATTTAAATGTTATCGGGCGGCTAGGAGCCAAGATAGGGGTGGCGGTGTAGCAATTCTCATTAGGAGATCAGTTCAACATGAGCTTTTATCTTGTGTTAAAACTAATATAATCGAAAATGTAGGAATCGAGGTGAGATTGAGGACCGGAAACAAAGTTAAAATTTACTGCGCTTATTTTCCTGGGGGAGTTAACAACAGCCAAAATCGATTAGAATTTTCCACAGATCTAAGAAGGCTTTTCAGTTTAGGTGGTCAATTTTAATTTGGTGGTGATCTCAATTGTCGCCAGAGGGATTGGGGCTACATCAGGGCCAAATTGTTGTCAAATTTGTCTTCAATGTTGCCAAAACATGTACCAAGTAGTACTCGTGGAAGTCCATCAGTTATTGATTTATTTGTAACTAATGTTCCTAGTTCCGTATCCCAGCCAATCTCATTTAATGATTTGTCTTCTGATCATAATCCAGTGTTTTGTCAACTTTTTTTATACGGAATAAAAGAAGTTGATTATGTTTTCAATTTTAAAAGGGCAAATTGGAAAACTTTTCAGAACGAAATCAAAAGGAAACTTCAAAACGTTTCATTAAATCTAGATGACGTTACTAACACTCAAGACATTGACCACATTATTAATAATTTTACCGAACATGTTCTAAACTCTATTGACACTAGTGTACCAAAAATTATTAAATTACTATAAAAAATGCAAAATAAAACTGAATGCTGAAAATACACAAGCCATCTTTTTTATACGAAAAAGGAAACCTTACTGTGTGCCAGCGAATGCCTTACCATTGAATTTGGGCGAAATGTGTCACATATCTTGGCATTTACCTTGACTCGAGACTAACCTTCAGGGAACAAATTTCAAATACTCTTGAAAAGGTTAATATGGGAATAAAACTACTTTATCCCCTTATAAAAAGAAAATCTTAATTATCAAATTGTAACAAAACAATTATTCACAAAGCTGTTTTTCAAGCTATTCTCCTTTATGGGTGTCCAGTTTGGGGTAAATGTGCTAAATGTCATGTTAAAAGTTACAAGTGTCTCAAAATAAGTTGCTTAGAATGATGCTTAATCTTCCATGGCATCATTCTACTACGGATTTACACAAAAAAGCTGATGTTGAATTGATCTCCGATAGAATACAAAAACTTTATTCTAATTTTATTAATAAGTACATAAGGTGTACAACTTTGCTTCCGCCGTTTGCCGATATGTGGCTATAACGGTAAGTAGCGGTCGAAAAAAATAGATCGCAGACAACAGGCAGTTGGTTTGGACCTGGGTCAACAGAACACCATTCAAACATTAGTTGATTTGTGTCTACATCATAAAGTTGTTATCGATTGAAAATGTCAGTTTACGAACTAAATTTGCGGGAGGTGTTACTGTTTTGTTTTAATATGAAGAAAACAGTACTGAGTCTCATCGAATGCTTTCAGATACGTATGGTGAGGACGCTATTAGTGAAAGAACACGTCGTGAGTGGTTTCAACGATTAAAGAACGGTGATTTTAACGTCGAAGATTGGCATAGTGGTGGTAGGAGAATGTTTTCGAAGATGCAGAATTGGAGACATTGCTGAGTGAAAACTCGCGTCAAACTCAAGAAGAATTGGCACCATCAGTGGGAGTGACATAGCAAGCCATTTCAAAACATCTCAAGGCCATGGGCATGATTCAGAAAGAAGGAACTAGGGTCCCGTATGAGTTGAAACCAAGAGACGTTGAAGGGCGTTTGTGTGTTTGTGAACAGTTGCTTCAGAGGCAAAAACGGAAGGGATTTCTGCATCGCATTATAACCGGGGACGAAAAATGGGTTCATTACGATAACCCTAAACGCAAAAAATAATGGGGATATCCCGGCCAATCAAGTGAAACAATCACAGATGCTCGCTATCGAACGCAATTAAAGCAAACACGTTGCAAAAGAGGTCAAAACGTAGTTGGAATCGTTAAAATGGGAAGTCCTACCCCACCCGCCGTATTCTGTAGAGGGGGCTCCCTCTGACTATCACCTGTTTTGATCAATGGCGCATGACCTGGCTGACCAACACTTCCGATCTCATGAAAAAGTCATAAATTGAATCGATTCATGGATCGCTTCAAAAGATGAACAATTTTTTCGACGCGGGATTCGCACACTGCCCGAAAGATCGGAAAAGTAGTGGCAAGCGATGGAAAATACTTTGAATGATACATGTGTACCAATTTGTGTCATTAAAGCCTCAAGTATTGGGGAAAAAACCACGGAAGCAAGCAAGCAGTAGTAGTAACTCTGACAATCCTTTGCTAAATGAGCTTAATTTAAATTGAATATTTATACACTTATTTGTCTATTTGTTACTGTTATTTATTAATTCATCACCGTTATTTATTTATTTATTTACATTAATTATAATTAAATCAATTTAATTTATTTATTTATCTACTCATCTATATACTTATTTATTTATTTATTAATTAATTAACTAATTTATTTATTTATTAATTAATTAACTAATTTATTTATTTATTTACTAATATATTTATTATTTAATTATTTATTTATTTATTAACTTATTATAAAATTTCATATATACTCCTCAAACATTTATTTATGAAACTTTTTGTGATGTCTTAATCAATCAATTTATTAATATATTTGTTTACTTATTTATTTATTTATTTATCCATTTATTTATTTTCACATCTATATTTATACATATATTATCAAATGTATATTTATATATTATTTGTTTATTTATCCATTTATTTTTATTTATATATAATTATTTATTTATTTATTTACTTATCTATTGGTCTTTATATCTATCTTTAAATTATTTTTTTATTTATTATTATTTATTTATTTATTATTATTTATTGTTTATTATTTATTATTGTTTATTATTTATTTATTTATCCTAGCTACTTGCAAGCTGCCGCATTTATTTGTTAGTAAAATGATTATGTAATTTTGCTTGCTGGAAAGCCACAACATTGTTCTTTTTAAGCCTTGACATATAATTAATATTACTAAATAGAGGGTTTTTGTTTTTCGTTGTTTCCTTCTTCAGTATTTTCTTTTTCTGAATAAAAATATACTTTTAACTGTATTTTAAATTATATTTCAGTCGAAAGATATTATAATTATATCACATCTCTGTACTAATTGTAAATTGTGCAATAGCAACATTGTATTTTCTATTAATCGAAATAAAGAAAGAAAGAAAGACCTTTGTAGTTAGAATATTTCTGATAAAATGCTGTTTTAGTTGCCCACTCGCCAGACTTTCAAATACCTTGCTTAGATATGGGAGAATGGCTATTGGGCGAAACTCGGTACGGAAATCTTGCTTTTGGTAAGGGAAGAATTTCGGCGACTTTCCACCTCTCTGGGAAGGTAGAAGTTGTAATAATGGTGTAATAATAATTTACAAATAATGTTATGACTTAATTACGTGAGTGAGTTGATGCAGGATACAAGGAATAAGTTTTTTGATAAAAATATAATGAATTTCATCTGACCCCATAGCTTTAGATTTTATTTTCATTATTGTAGATCAAACACAGAGTTTTCAACGCCTGAGAGTGAGAATGTGTTTTTGGAGTAATCTGAGATGGGATGGGTTATATGACTATAGCCGTTTGACGACCATTGAGTAAAATTGCTATTGAGAACATCTATAAGTTTTTTGGAGCAGATGCTCATTCGAAGTACATTTTTTCCAAAAAGCACAACTTGAATTGCTATTAGAAAAGGTGTCTGAATAGAAATGTCGCTTATTCCTACGAATAAGGGAAATTACATCACTACGTGCTACCTTGTAACTATTCAGTAGCACAAAGCACTTGTATTGGCCCATCTAGAATAAAGCAGATCGTGTCGTTTAATAAGGGTAAGGAGTTTGTCAGTGAGCCAAGATGTCGTTGTTTTTTTCTAATAGCTTTGATTGGTACATGTTTTTTGAGAAGTTATACTTGTGTGTCAGCTATGATATAAATTAACAACTGTCATTTATAGTTTGGCTGACACAGTGACGTTAGCTTAATAACAATTCTTGTCAGCCTAAATAAGTTGCTGATGATAAACCCTTTCAGAATTAGCTTATTCTTGTATAGTAAGATTTTTCATGATTAAGCTTCCTTATGGTATTAGTTAAATAAAAGTATAACACAACACTATATGAGAAATTTCTTTTACAGGTTCTTCTACGAATTTACGGACAAAATCATGGTGAACATGCTCTTGAAGCGATGATTACAGACTCAGTGATTTTCGCTTTATTAAGCGAACGTAATCTAGGGCCCAAGCTACTTGGCCTATTTCCGGGTGGAAGAATCGAACAATATATTCCCGTAAGACATACACAATGTTCGCTATTAAGTAAAACCTTAACTTACAATTTAATTTTCACAGGCCCGTCCCTTGACCACCATCGAATTGTCCGACTATAAGACTTCTATGAAAATAGCTGAGAAAATGGCCGAAATTCATAGCCTCAATATTCCTGTATCCAAAGAGCCTCAATGGCTGTGGAAAACCATGTATCGATGGCTTAAAAGTACCGAGACCATACTCAAGAATTTAAGGTAATTAACCAGAGAAATAAAATATAATTGGAAATAATACTATCGACTTTACAGCCCGGAGGAAGAGGCGAGGGACGAAGTTCAGGAATTAAGGAGAATTGATTTTGAAAGTGAATTAAAGTGGATAAAATCTCTCGTTAAGAACAGTGGCTATATGGTAGTATTTTGCCACAATGACCTGCAAGAGGGGAATATTCTTCTTCGTGAAGAGTCCTCTAGTTCACGTCGAGAATCGATTAAGAGCGCAAAGTAAGTATGATCATAGCTCCATATAATCTCATTGCAACGAAATTTTTGCTCGCATGATTTCTAATTACAGTCTAAGATAAAGGCTTGTTCCATAGTACCATTGGCATACAAACATTATTTCCACTTTTCTCACATTCTCTAAAACCTGCATTTGCTAAATGATAAATCAAGTGTAGAGTTATAATTGGATGTTGACCCAAGTATGCTTCTTTTATATGCAAATTAAAATGCAATATTTCGAATAACGTATCTTTTTGAACGACAAGGTGTTAAAGTTCTCTCTTCCATTGTATTCTTTTATGTAGTAGTTCATTTGCAGATACAAATGATAATGAAGCCTCGACAAGTTTAGGCTATGATCGCAATGCGAACACCTCTTCGAGTGGAATCACTTTATCTCAAAGGTAAGTCTGATCATTTAAGGTTCAATTTTTGTTTTTTTTTTTGAGGCATTTTATTTTTTCTTATTTTAGATTTATCTTGTTTAGGAAAAAAATGTTTAAGATTATCGTAAACTGTGATTATTATTTTTATTTTCAACGGCCATTTGGAACTTCACTTTCGCCAAGCCATGAGTCTGTTCCTTAGATGTTTCTCGGTTCAGTTCCATCCTTATATTGTCCTCTGATCTACAGCGCGGACTTCCTGATGGCCTTTTCACCTGGATTTACCACTCATTACTCTTTTAACTGTTCGTCAATTGTCCATTCGTTCTAGGTGTCCTGCCATATTAGTCTTCTTGATTGCATTACTCGGACAATGCTTGGGACTGAAAGCTCCTCGAGTTCTTGACTTTCTCCATTTTCCTGTTTCATCGTCCTCTTTTCTATCATAGATTCTACTTAAGATCTTGTCTTTAAAGACTCGAAATCTATTTTCTTCCTTCTTAGTCAGAAATCTAGTTTTACATTCGTTTAATGCCACTAGCATTATTATGGTTTTATAAATACAGCACGAGTTACCCATATGAATCCTTTTATTTATTCCATTCTTAATGTGTTTCTGGCAGACAAAACGGTTCCTTTAAATTTAAATTCGTCGACTTTTTCGAAGCATTTATCGAGTAAAGTCAGGAGCGATGATTGGGTCGATCCAAGTCGGTCAGGTTAAGTTAGGTCAAATTAGGTTGCGTTAGATAAGTTTAGGTTAGCTTAGGTTAGGTTAGATGGCTTCCCTCCGTAAAAAGCGATGAGATCACTTAGACCAAGATCGGTCCATTGTGCTAACACTCGAATCGACCTGATCACCACTACTCTTGGAACCATTTTGAGTGCTGAATAAAATTCGATCTTATGTTGATCTCCATTTTGGTTAGATCCGTTAGTTCTTTAAAAAAGTATTCTCCCAGAAATCGTCTTCTTGAGGAGGCTAGGGCAGTGCAATTACATAGGAGATGGGACACCTACTGCAATAGTCATTATATGGCAGGCTTAATTTTGCGGCATGTTTTCCTTAAGCGCAATGTTCTGTAAGGACTCCGATTAGGCTGCTTATGATCTGCCTGCGTATTTTTAGCAGGCTTGTGGTTTTCGTTGACAATACATGGGCCATGCTTGTCTCGCGTAGTTGCATGTTTCAAGATCACGCCATCTCTCATTTGCTTGTTGCAGTGCTTATTTCGTGATTTTATATTTTTGCGTTTCTATTGTCGGTGGATTTCCCCTTCAAAGTCGAGAACTTCAGTGTGGTGGTTATTTTGGCTAGTTCTTCTACTTCGTCTGGTATATCACTATGCCCAGGTACCCAACACAATGTTACCGCTCGTCTCCTCGATATCTCATTTAAAGACGTGCGACCATGTCTGATAAATTTTGATTTTATTATTGGTGATTCAAGTGCTTTTATTGCAGCTTGGCTATTTGTGTAGATAACGATGTCTCTATTGTTCATCGATCTCACAGAGCCGTTAGTTCAGCTTGAAACGTACTACGGTGGTAGTCTAAAGAATTGGTTGATTTTTAGGGTCGGTGCATAGACACCGGCACCCACACCATTGCCTCATTGCCTACTGTACCCTTCAGTGTATATTTCCAGTGCAGTGCCTTTTCTTGTAAATTCATTCCCCTCCCATTGTCGTTGGTAGGGAATTGTTGTTTTAGAAAGAATCTTGAAGTTTAGGGTCAGGATTAAGTAGTCCGTGACTTCACTTAGATTATTGCTTTGGCGTATAATACCATCGTGCCCTGTTTCGGAGAGCTTCCAATGAGCCGGTCCCTTAAGTCGCAGCGCCGATTTTTTTGCCAAAAAGATCCAAGGGGAGTAAGTGAAGCATTGTTTCGAGGGTTGCAGTGGGGGTTGTTCGCACTGTCCCAGTTATAGCGATGCACGCCATCCTTTGAAGTCTACTAAGAAGTTTGGCATAGTTAAATCTACACAGTGCCGACCACCAAACAAAGCAGCTGTACAATAATGTAGGTCTAACAACAGCGTTATACAGCCAGTGTGTGATATGGGGTTTGATACCTCATCGGTGTCCAGGTTTGAAACTATGAATGAATGACTTTGCACTCGCTCTCCCCCAGAGATAGAAGATCAAGTCGGTCAGTGATCATATATTATATTTGGTTTTCCTTTCATTTGCTTCTAAACCTATATTTCTTCATTAAGGAACGAATTTCATTACGTATTTCAATAGTAAATTAAAGAGATATGGTGACAATGTGTATTTTTGTTTTAATTCTTCACGTATCTTGAATGTCTCACAAAAGGAGTTTCCTACTTTAAATGTTCTCTATTTCCCTTTAGGCATACTTGTATCAGCTTCATCAATTTTTTCAGTTTTCCCGAACGAGGATGTGATACATTTTTGATAGTTTTATATCCCTTTTTAAAATCTACAAATAGTTGGTGTACCATTTCATTGATTGCCCATCCATGAAAATCTGGTCGCTCCGGGTTTCTTTCTAAAGCCTTACTGGTAGTCTTCGTTTATTTCCCCAGCACCTTGTAACGTGATATCACAGGATAGAGTCATTCATCACATTTTGGGAATAAGCTTAGAAAATTAAAAAAAAGTAGCGACCGCACATTTTAATTTTTCTTGTTTTGTGTACTTACAGTAGGAAGCGTTCAATTGGCTTGGACGATGATAACTTCACCGATCTAGACAATACCCGCGATTCCGTAATAAGTAATGACTCAGAAGACTGCGAACCAGACCTCATCATAATTGACTTTGAATATTGTGCCTATAACTATCGGGGATTTGACTTAGCCAATCATTTCATCGAATGGACATTCGACTATACGAATCCACAGTTTCCATACTACTTCCATTACAAGCAACAGTATCCATCGCAGCAGCAACATCAGGACTTTATAAGTGCCTATTTAAAGAGAATCAACGAAGATGTTGAGAATTACACATGCACTAAAGAGGAAATCGAAGGCGTTGAAAACGAGATTCGTACATTTTCGCTGGTGTCTCATTTATTCTGGTCTCTGTGGTCGGTCGTTAATGTTCACCAGAATATCGAATTCGGCTACTGGGTGAGCACAAATGAGTGTAAAATAATTATTACGATTTTTTTAACCATTCTTTCTTAATATCTGTAGGAATATGCCATATCCCGAATTCGTGAATATCTTTCCCTGAAGAACTGCATAAACGTTAACTAAAGCAACATTCGTTACTATTCTAGAGAATCACAACTACATACAAGTTACAAGTAGACTTAACGTGCAAAATGGGCGAAGTATACTATTCCTACAAAGGTTAATTATACATCTAAAAATTTTATCGTGAACTACCTATGCCGGAAGGATGATTCCGCGTTAAAACAAACAAAAAAAAAGAAACAAGGAAAATTGAAATCAAAAAGGAAAACAAAAAAAAAAAACGGAAGAGAATGAAACTAAGGAAAACGTGTTTTTTTTTTAAGTTTGCTTCCATCAAGTTTTGTATCTATGTTTCGAGCGGAAAGAAAATACAATATAATCACATGGAAAAATGTCGATTTTCATTTGTATTCATAGACATACATATAGAACAAAACGTTTCCAAATATTGCTGTGATCGATTTATTCTTAGAAATAGTAGTATCTTTGTACACGTTTGGAAGGGATATTTTGAAACCGAAACCATTTTATTGTTTTTTATTATTTTTATTTTCTTTTTCTTCGTTTTTTTTTATCTATAGTCATGTCATGTATTATATTTCGAAACATCGCCATTTTAAGTGTTAAATATTTTGTTCGTCACCCTATTGGATTATGTAATTAGCTACCTTTAGTCTAAAAGATTTAAATAAAATTTCGATTTTACAAACAAGTTTTTTTTTTTATTGTATACTAATAAACAAGGTACACTCATGGGTCCGTAACGTGAAATTATGCGGTTACCAAACGTTTCCTTCAATAAATCAATTGTGGCACGAGCTGTGTGACATGTTGCGCCGTCTTGTTGAAACCACAGCTCCTGCACATCATGGTTGTTCAATTGATGAACGAAAAAGTCAGTAATCATGGCTCTATAGCAGTCACCATTGACTGTAACGTTCTGGCCAGCATCGTTTTTAAAGAAGTACGGACCAACCCATAAAGCACAACAAACAGTCAGTTTTAGTGGATGTAACGGTGCCTCAACATACACTTGAGGATTATCATCACTCCAAATACGGCAGTTTTGTTTATTGACGTATCCATTCAATCAAAAGTGAGCTTCATCGCTAAACAAAATTCGCTTATGAAAATTGGGATCAACGGCAATCTTGTTTTGGGCGGTCATATGCCAGAAATTATATTTAAATTAGAAATTATATTTAAATAAGATAATATGTTAGAAGATTATCTTTCGAATAAAGTCAATTTCATGTCAATTTAAAAAAATCATCTTTGTTTTATTCCATTTCAAAGTTATATACCTCTATAAAATACACCCTTTACCTAGTCGGAGACCATAAGACATATTGTGAATTTATAGATTGTGAGACATCATTCATAGACCTATCCTGTTTGGGATTATAAAGGGTCCGCCATCTAACGTTTTTTTTTTTCAAGTAGTGCTTATTTCGTGAATGGTAACACTTAGCCCATGTCTGATTTGACAGATAATTCGTTTTATCCTTCCGCTGAACGAATATGGTTGTGTATACGCTTGAACAACGCTGGGAAATATTGCGACATTACTTTGAAAATCATGGTAATGTTGCAGAATGTGAAAAAATGAAAAAATCATCTTTTCAGATGAAGCTCATTTTGATCTTGGCGGGTATGTAAACAAGCAAAATTGTCGCATTTGGGGCACAGAAAACCCGCACGCATACATTGAAAAGCCGGTGCACTCAAAACGAGCCACTGTTTGGTGCGGATTTTGGTCCAGAGGCATAATTGGGCCATTTTTCTTCGAAAATGAGCAAGGAGTGGCCGTTACAGTCAATGGCAATCGTTATCGGGCCATGTTGAACGAATTTTTGTTCACAAAAATTGAAGAGGAGGATATTGGCTACATTTGGTTTCAACAGGACGGCGCTACGTGCCACACAGCCGAAGCTACACTCGATGTTTTGCGCCCTGTTTTTGAAGATCGCATTATCAGCCGCAGAGCTGATGTCGTTTGGCCACCTCGGAGCTGCGATTTGACACCGTTGGACTATTATTTGTGGGGTGCCGTCAAAGATAAGTGTTACGCCGACAAGCCAGAGACAATTGACGCTTTAAAGGACAATATTCGTGAAGCCATTGGTGAAATACAGCTGCACACAATCGATAATCTGCTTAAAAATTGGACCGATCGTGTAGGCTACTGCATGGCCAGCCGAGGCAGCCATTTGAATGAAATTATTTTCCACTATTAACCGGAAGGATTGTACTTTCAAATAAAAAAAGAAATTTGAGAAAATATTCAGTAGTTTTTTTTTATAGAATTTTCAAAAAAAAAAAAAGTTATTTGGCGGACCCTATATAAAACGCTTGACACCAGAAAGTTCCTAACCTGAAATTTCCCAATACCATTTGGTGGCGACCCTAATATACGATATCCTCGTTATGACGCACATCCGCATAAATTTCCATGTAATAATTTACAGAACCGTTTTTAGTGCAGTTCCCTCAAAATTGGTAAAAAAACATGGTCTAATCGAGTTTTTGAACAAGGAAAGCCTTTAAGCTCGGGTTATATTTAAGAGAATGGGATGCAGCCATGTACAAGTTGTAGAATTACTAAAAACAACGGAAGTGTTTGGTACTTCGAACAAGAAAACTGGTAAAAGCTAAAACCAGTAAAGCTAATAAGCCGGCAAGAAGGGAGGACCGAAATCTAAAAAGAATATCTTCTGCTAATCGAAGAAGAAAATCAGCAAAACAAGCGAATTCGGAGTTCTTTTTTCAAAGAAACACGTGAAGTAATAAGCAACCGTTCGTTCAGCAGAAAGTTGGATTCATTCTGATTAGTTGTCAGGAGACCAGGAAAATAGACACCTTCGAGCTAAAAATAAAGCTGCAAGGTTGCAATTTCCTAAAATTCATGAAAACTGGATTGAACATGACTGGAAAGCTGTTGTCTTCACTGATGTATGTACGTATTTCACACTGGTTCAATGATCATAGACATCATCATCAACGTCATTAGGGACCATAAAGCGTCTTCCATAAATGCCCTGTTTCCGGTCAAAATTAGTCCTATTTTTCAGGATGATCATGCACCATGTCATCGAACAAAAAAAGGAAGTTCTTCATTAAAAAATTCGATTGGGAACTACAAATAAAATGGTTTCACTTATCCATTATCCTTTAAGTAAAGGATTTTGTTGTAAAACTCGACTATATACTCGACACTATAATGGTAAGGAAATATCTCCGCTGTGATGTGATCGAGAATTGCTGGGCTTTTTTAAAAGCTGTTGGGTTTACTTTCTTATGTTACACTTACTTTTCAATTCTCACCAGATGGTAAATGAGCCAACACGTATGTATACCTGACTTTACAGATCATTCCGTCAATACCCTTGACTTGTTCCTGACCTCTCATTCTGATAAGTATTCTATTAATATTGTTGCGTATCCGCGTTATAAAGGGCTCCAAATGAAAGATGGGAGAGAAAAACTAGGTTTTAAAATAAAACGCAAGATTGGTCACGAGGTTTACTTTGCGAACGCCTTTATTCTGTCAAGATCAACAATGACAGCTCGATATCTCCGATCGGCTCCCCCAGTATAATGTCAACACGTTTACACGTATATCCGGGGTGAGTTCGGTTATCTGTGGGTGCAGTCAGGGATTTGTAACAATACATATATTGTCACCTCTAGTCTCGTCAGAACACTGTGTCGTTTCAGCTAATTTCTCGTTTTCAAACCATACAGTTAGAAAACGGATTCCTAAAAGAGCCGATTGGAGGGCACACAACCATTTCCTTAGGAATCTTAACTGGTCACTATGTTTTCTAGATAGTGACGTGGATGCTACTTCTGATGCGATTTCGAACATACTTCTGCTGGGTATAAGATCCTTCATTCCACATAGAGTGAAGAGTATCAGACCTAAAGCAAATGCGCGGTATTACTCAAACTGTAAAGAGGCTATCAAATTGAAAGAGCTGAGTTTCTGGACTTACAAAGCCAACTCCTTTAAGGACAACTCTAAGGAGTTTAAACGAGCCAGAAATGACTGCAATGCATTGATTCAACGTGTCAAATTCTCCCATGAACAAAAGTTGAGGCAAAAGTGATAAATTGTTTCTAAGGCAGCTAAGATTTTTGGTCATTTGTGAAAAACATAAAGAATTCTGCCTCGTCCTCGATCCCTACGCTCATTTACAATGGCTCCCAGTTGTCAGTTCGTTAGACAAAGTTAATTTTCTAGCCGCAAGCTCATCGCTCCCAAATTGCACTGTGGCTCCGCATGTACTTGAGAGCGTAGCAGTTGCAAGAGTATTTAAGAATCTCAAAGTGTACGAATCCACTGGCCCCGATGGTAGTCCCCCAATACTTTTGAAGTGATGTTCTTCCATCCTGGTAAAACTACTGCGTAAGCTTTTTCATCTTTCTTACTCTTCTAGTCTCTGTCCGAGTAGATAGAGAACAGCATTTGTCCAGCCTGTCTCTAAAAAGGGCGAATCTTCGTCTCCCACCTCCTACCGACCCATAGCACTAACGTGCCTTTTTTATAAGGTTATGGAAACGCTGATAAATCGTCAGCTTATGAAATATCTTGAATCGCGAAAATTTCTTAATGACTTAATGACCACTGCTGATTTGATGGCATATCTCACCGAAAAATGGAACTAATCTTTCAATTTCGGAAAAAGCAAAATTGTTGCACTCGATATTTCAAATTCATTTGACAGAGTTTGGCATCAGGCTCTTTTGTCGAAAATGCGTGATCGATGAGTTTCTTCTTCTATGGATTAGAATATTACCTATCGGGTCATTCAATTCAAGTTGTTATGGACGGTTTCAAGTCTGATATTCACCAAAAGAATGCTGGTGTTCCCCTGGGCTCTGTTCTGTCACCGACGCTCTTCCTAATTTTTATAAATGGTCTCTTAACTTCCAATCCAATACATTCCAAGACTCACGTCCCTGCTCTTTGGCCGTAAACTGGAACGGCAGCGTATTTTAAGCACATTTAATTCCGACCTCGAATGGGGTATAAACAATAAAGTGGAATTTAATGCTTCCAAGACACAATGCTTTCTACGGTCACTCCACCATCACCATCAATTATCAGCCATTATCCTTGAATGAAACCGAAAGACTTTCCATCCTTGGAATGTGTGTTAATAAAACTCTTAGTTGGAGTGACCACATATTCGAGACGTTGTGAAATGTCTAGGTTTCCTCAAACGATGCAAGAAATATTTCACCCCCTCTGATCTGGCTTCAATTTAGCTTGAGTACAACGGTCATATCTGGTCCGGTGCTCCCAAGACCTCTTTGCACTTGTTAGATAGAATACAAAAGCGAGCGAAAAGTCGATCGAAAAGGACTCCTCTCTCTCTGTTTTATCGTTGTTTTAACAAACCACACTCAAGTGAACTAGCCAACTGCGATAATAATAATATAACAAGATAATACTGGCCTGCTAGAACCTTTCTTGTGTTTTTCGTAAGTAAGCATTGGCTAGAGGGATATCGTGTTGCTGGGGTTATACTATACCTCATAAGATGGTTTTTGCACTGATCACTGGCGAACGGTACTCATGGGTTGGGTTCCCTCATCTTCATATCAGACCCTGCCTGCCTAATTCGTATGTTTTCACCTTCCTCATGGTCATATTATTACCAGGACCGGCTGAACCACCACATACGAGTATGTTTATGGCTTTTGATTCTGGTGTACCCTATAAAATCAGATCAACTTGAATGCCTGTAAAAAATGCAAATGCACATAGTGGGATATCATATACATAGCTCGATATGTGTCTTGATCGCCGTTTGAAAAACGCTATACGTGTAAGGAAGCTTTTATGATTGTTGTTCAATGGTCTGTAAAGAGACTTCGGCTTGGCCAGGTGTTTACGAATTCAACGAAAAAAAATAAAAGCAGACGTCGCTTTTCGCTGTTCCTAAAGCCCCAATGCCTGTTATCAAGGAGGCCGATGTGGACCTGTGTTCGATCCTGTTTGCCATCCAAGGACAGATCGGCAAGCTCCAACAGCAGATCCACGAGCAGGCGATCCGAGTCGATAGAATCTACTCGCTTCTGCCGAGCCTAATGCACCTACAATCGTAATGGGTACGCCGGTGGATAGTCACTAAAAGAACTTGTCGGTGAATGTGAATTCACTGATTAGGATCGAGCGAAGAGCCGTACTTTTTAACCAGTCGGTGGACAAAAGCCCTGATGTACTTTTGGTTAGCGAAACAAAGCTAAACCAGAAGCACAGATATCCGGCACAGTTCCTACAAAATAAACCGAAGAGTACGACCCAACGCTACACAAGGCGGAGAAGTTGCGATCTTCATAAAACACAATTTAAAACATAAAATCATATATATGCGGTGGTTCTAGGTGCCAGAGGCCTGTATTGTATGCCTTCCTCTCCAAAATGGAAAGAGAATCAGCCTATGCACCTGAAGCACCTCAACCCAACGTTTTTATTGCAGAGCTCAAGACACTTTTTCGATCTCTGCGCTTGAACTCGATAGAAAACTTCTACATTTTGGCCGGCGATTTAAATGTCTAACATAGTGATTGGGGAAATAACGTTCCCAACACTAGGGGGAGCCTACTAAGTCATTGATGGGTTTTACGCAACATTGAATATATAGTCAAGTTGCTCGCAACGGATAGTCCGTCGTATCCTAGGACTGGCTCCTATCTGGATCTCCTGCAGCTTGACTCTCGAATGAGACTGGCTGACACGAACGAATGGTCTACTAACTGTCTACGGACCTTCGTATACGACAGTGACCATTGCGGACTTAGTACCGTGATCACAGTATCAGACGAATTCGCGGAGGTGACAGAGTATGTTCAAACGTGCCCCTACGATTATAGTAGGGCACGTTGGCCACGTCTTACCAGAAATCTGACGAGATCGCTCACTTCGAGTGGTTCCTTCCCACCATCCAATAGGAACCTGTCAATTTAATTTAATTTTCGTGGGGGCGAACGCACCCATTTATTGGGCTTAATTCAAGCTAGCTTAATCTAATCTTAACCTAATCTCACTTACGAGCTAGGGAGAACGGGAGAGAGGGGAGGGTGGTTAAAAAGGCGGATTTTTAGGCATCGAGTGCTGAGGTTGATATCGAAGTAAGGATTCGAATTAACACTTCCCAGCATACGAGAAATAGGTTCATTGGAGCCATAGGCAGTACGGGGGGTGGGTAGATAGAAGAGACGGTGATTTCATACATTGCGGGCGTTAGTGTTGATAGAGACAGAGTTATAGAGGGTCGCGTAGTCAATGGTACCTGAAAGGAGCCGATGGATCAACAGAATGTCAGATACAATTCTTCTTTCTTCCAACGTGTTCATGTTGATTAGTTTAAGGCGGTCTTGGTAGGGTGGTAAAATCAAAGGATTGCCCCAGGGGAGACCTCGAAGAGCAAATCGGCGTTGGATGCTTTCGATTCTAGAAATGTGGGTTTGTTGGTAAGGAGACCACACTTGAGAGGCGTATTCAAGAAGGGGCCGGACAAAGGTTTTGTAAAGAGATCGAGTAACGTAAGGGTCCGAGAATTCTTTAGACCATCGCTTCACGAAACCGAGTGCAGAATTAGCTTTAAGGATTATCTCATCGATGTGTGCGCGAAAATTTAGCTCCTGGTCACATAATATGCCAAGATCGCGAATGACTTGAACCGTGGAGATGGGTTGATTATTGAGGAAGTAGAGACGAGGAGGAGGTTTGATTCGTTTACGTGAAAAGGTAATAGATGGGCATTTGGAAATATTAAGCTCTAAGCAATTTTTGGAACACCAGATTGAAAAACTATTGAGATCAGATTGAATAAGGGAAGAGTCATGACTGGAGGAAATGGTCTTGAAGAACTTGGTGTCGTCGGCGTATAATGAGATGTGGGAGTGATTGATCACCATTTCAAGATCGTTTATGGAAAGAACGAAAAGAAGTGGACCTAAGTGGCTGCCTTGGGGGACGCCGGAGGAAGCTAAAAAGGCGTTAGAGAAGGAAGATCTAAAACGAACACTGTAATAGCGATTTTCCAGGTAAGAAGATAACCACTTCAAAGAAATGTTGTCGAAGCCAAGGGAGGACAATTTGAAGAGTATCAGTCTGTGGGAGATTTTATCGAAAGCTTTACTGAAATCGCTTGAGATAACGTCGACTTCTTTGCCGTTCTCTAAGGTTGATAGGGTAAAGGACACAAATTCAACAAGGTTAGTGGTTGTGGATCTGCATTTGAGGAAACCGTGTTGTCTAGGGGAGATTGAAGACTTGCAACGAAAACTTAGGGTTTCGTACAAAATACTCTCGAAGAGTTTGGGTATATGTGACAGTTTGGCAATGGGACGATAGTTGTTAACAACGTTGATCGGGCCTTCTTTGTATATAGGGGTGATAAATGAAGTTTTCCATAAGCGGGGGAATTCACCATGGGATAGGGATAGAGTGAAGATTTTCGAGAGAGGGCGAGAGATGGTTGAGGAGCATTTTTTTAGAAATATGGCAGGGAGACCGTCGGGTCCAGGAGTGAATTCATTATTAAGTAGATTTAATTTGTTTTCGATGACATGAGAATTGACTGTGTGTGGAAGAAATGGTCCAAGGGAAAAATTCGGTAGATAATCAAAGTATGAAAAGTCTGGAGCAAACGAGTCCGTCGGCGAAAGACTGTTTAAAAAAGGTGGCGAAAAAGTTTGCGATAATATTGGGGTCATTCGAGGTTTGATCGTGGAAGGAGAGGGGGGTAGGATAGCTATCAGACTTTCTTTTGTAGTTAACAAACTTAAAGAAGGACTTTGGATCGTTTATAAGATTGGCTTGCGTTTCAGTTAAATAGCGTTGATAGAGGAAGTTGTGAAGGGCGGTAAAGTGAAGATAGCTGCCCAGGTAGTCAGAAAAGTCATTAGATGATTGAGTACGAAGGAAGATTGTCCATTGCTTATTTCTTTTGTTTCTTAGAGAACGGAGCCTGCGATTGTTTTTTTTTTTTTTTTTTTTTTTATAATTCGTGCAGGTTCAAGAGTTACGCTCTTATGATGTTTGTCACACAACCTGGACGGGGTGCAGATGGTTTGTGTCGAAGATGTTCGTTCACTACTCTCCGGGGGTGGTTGTCTTGGGATTCGAGAGATTCGACTGAATTTGTCGCGTTGTTTGTAGTTTTACAGTAACTTTATTCCATGCCATTAAGATCTTATATTGGAAATGCACACGCAGAGTATGAATTTTGAAGTGATCTTATACTGCGAGTGTTATGCCTTCGTCAGCATTTTTTTTGATCATCTCTCATTCATAACTGGTGTTGTTGCATGGGTTTTTTTCCGTATAGGAATTTTTCTTGGCTATGGTCAGACTTGAACTACAGACCTTCCGCTTAACAGTCGGTGATGATTACCATTGCACCACTACCACCTTGTACCAGGGTGGGGAGGTGGACGAAGTTTTGCGTTGTGAAACGGGAACGTAAAGAGAGATAGAGTAAAATATTTCCCTGTACAGTATGGATATTGCATCATTTACGGTTAGGTTATCAAAATTGAGAGAGGCATTTTTAAGGTATTCATTGATTAGGTGAAATTTTGCTTTGTGGAAATCGTAAGAGGCCAGAACTGTAGGGGGTTTATTCTGTGATGGAGAATGGTGAAAGAAGGAAAGGAGGAGGGGAGGATGAAAGTTATCGATGGTTGAAAGGGAAAGGGGACAAAGTGAAACAGAAGAGTTGAGAGGATCGGTTGTGAATATGAGGTCGAGTTGTCTACCCATCCAGTTTAGGACGCCACTAACTTGGCTAAGGTTTGAATCTGTTAGGCGATCCACGAAAAGACATTCTTTGGCAGTAGTAGGATTGGTGGCAGTGTAAAACGATTGATCGTCTGATTGGGTCCATTTAAGATGAGGAAGGTTGAAGTCACCGAAAACAAGGATTTCATCTTGAGGGTTTCTTAAATCGGTTATTTGGTCGATTGTGTTGATGGCGAATTGATAGGATTCAATAGGTTGTGAGGGCAAGATGTAGAAACAAATGATGTATAGTGTCTTCTGGGGTAGAGCAATCTTAATTGAAACAAAGTCGAGAAGTGGGGAGGATGATACTGCAATAAGGGAAGAGTCAATTGCATTAAGGACGGCTAGTAGAACGCCTCGACAAGGGCAAACGGCGAGATCAACAGGTGCCTCAGACAAATGGATGATAACATTAAGCAGACGATGGACAGTACTATACCACGCCAACAACAGCACGATACCACAAATGTATGCATACAAAAAACTAGACTCCTGACAAGAGTCAAACTCTTGTACAGGCGGTTTACCGACAGTCGGTAAGGACACTGAAGTCACTGATTACAAATATTCAATATTTGATCAAGGAAAATTACAGAATATCTGTAAGATTATCCTGAACAACAGAATACGTGCTGTAAATTCCACCAGCGCGAGTATTTTTCCGCAAATAAATCAAAAGCTCGGACAATGAATGCCTATTACGAACAATTTGCATTGATCTGGAGAGCGCCGTTTTGGATGACGATTTCTTAGTGATCGAGGACCTTCAGGAGATGGTGGCGACAGTGGGAGCTGTCTTCCAGGAAGTATATACGGTGACTGACAGCATTTGCGAAAACTTGACCTGGAAAAGAGAGTTCTTTTTTTTTTTTATAATTCGTGCAGGTTCAAGAGTATACGCTCTTATGGTTTTTGTCACACAACCTGGACGGGGTGCAAATGGTCTTCTTGTCTGTGTTAACAACGTCTTCGAGAAGGTGGTCCATAGGGCCCTGTCTAAATGGGTTGAAGACAATAAAATCATTCGGGATAATCATTTCGATATCAGAGCGGGACATAACACTGTTCATGCCGCGTCGAAATTCGTGTCGGATATCCAGAGGAACAAATGCAAGAACCAATGCACGGGTGCCTGTCTGATTAACTTGGAAAAAGCTTTCGACACCGCATGGTTAGAAGATTTTTATTACAAGCTCCGTCGATTGAGCATAAGTAAATCACTGCTTTATATGGTTTTTGACATGTTAACCGGTAGAAAGTTCATTGTGAAAATTGCCAACGTGACTTCTACTCAAACATTTGATATTAACAATGGGATGCAACAGAGTACAGTGAACTCGCCGATCTTTTTCATTTACTTAAGTGATTTGATAGCTTTTCTTCACCACTCAATTATAATTGCTTACAGATCAGGTTCAACGGTCGACGTCATTGTTAACCGTCTGAAGCGTTACTTCGAAAAAATTCAAGAGTATTGTGAATCTGTCAGTATCTTTTTAATCTCATTGTCAGAATCTATTTTATTCAAAACGCCACTGTCTAGGGCCTCTCGGAACACTAGAAAATATTGGCGCAGGTTCTTAAGTTTTGGACCCAACAGGCGTCCACTGGCGAGACAAAGTGTAGTCAGATATAGACGACAAACAGATGCTGCTCTGGCAAGGGCCCAGTGCGCTTTCGCTCTGACAAGATGGCTGTTTCATAGTAATTCCAGAGTAAAGGTAATCTGCTACATGGCCTTAATCACGCCCATGGTTGCTTATGGATGTCCCATCTGGTTCAATGTGAGAGCCAGCTTAATGGAAAGGATTCGGGTATTGGAGAGACAATATGTCACGACTTGTCTCGGTTTACGAATCTGAGTACACAAGATTCTCTTACAAGAGCAAAACAAGAGCAGCAAAATCTAAATCCTGACGGGAGTTCTGTGAATCAATTGAGGATCTCAACGAAGCCGCAAGGCTCAGGAAGATCCTATCCAAGGACCCCTGCGTCCCGTTATTCATCCTTAAACCATATGGTTTTTGGACAGAATCCAGTCAGGAATCCCTAGAACTGCTGACTGAAACCCACTTCCCAGGCTGTAAAAACCCTGAAACCACAGTCTCCTTCGAGACGACGGTTCCTACGGTTCACACAACCGAAGAAGTGATAAACAAGATTATCACAGCGGATAAAGTATCATGGGCAATAAATTCGTTCAAACCCTTTAAATCTCCGGGCCCGGACGATATCTTGCAGGCGATTCTTCAAAAAACACAGATCCACACTGTACCCCAGCTCGTAAGCATTTTTTCCAATTGCCTGCGCACTGGGTACATCCCAACACAGTGGAAAGAAATAAAGGTAATTTTCATACCTAAGGCAGGTAAACCATCCCATACTGCCGCAAAGGACTATAGGCCAATTAGTCTATCGTCATTTCTATTAAAAACCTTGGAGAGACTCCTTGACGTATACATCAGAGGACTCACAAATTCACGAAACTTATGCAACACTCAACACGCCTACCTCAAAGGCAGATCAGTGGAAACTGCTCTGCATAGTATTGTCCGTGAAATTGAGGGCTCGCTGAATTTAAAAGAGTTTACAATGGCAGCCTTCCTCGACATAGAGGGGGCCTTCAACAATGTAAACACAGAGGCCATAACAACAGCTCTTGAGGACATAAAAGTAGACAAATCCATTGTAATCTGGATTGAGAATATGTTGAAGAACAGAATTATCAATACAGACATTGGACACAGTTCTATAAGGAAAGTGACAACTAGAGGCACACCACAAGGAGGAGTTCTCTCCCCCCTACTGTGGCTTCTTACAGTTAACAAAATCCTCAAATCCTTTATGGAGAAAGACACAATGACAATAGCGTACGCGGATGACCTGGTTATCTTGATAAAAGGTAAATTTCTACCAACTATCAGTGAACTAATGGAATCTGCGCTGAGTGAACTCTCCTCGTGGGTAAGACAGAACGGTCTGAGAATATACTCCCAGAAAACCGAGCTGGTCTTGTTCACCAGGAAAAGGAAAATTCCGATCCTTGAAAAGGAACCTGGAGGAAAGGATGAAAAAAGGATTGAACGCTTTTTATGCATGCAAAAAGACCTTCGGAAAAAGATGGGGCTTGCAACCGTACATACATCATTCATTGGATGTATACACCAATCATCAGACCCATTCTAACTTATGGGGCCCTAGTCTGGTGGACTGCTAGCAGCACAAATAGCTATATGAACATGCTCAACAAAGTACAAAGGTCAGCCGCTGTTTGTACAACGGGAGCCATGAGAAGCACGCTGCAAGCAGGGTTGGACATGATTCTTCATCTCCTCCCCCTGGATCTATTCATAAAAGGCTACGCTGCAAAGAGCGCTCTCAGACTAAGAGAGTCCTCTCTGTGGAAGCAAGCCAACTATGGACATGCGGCCATACTTAAGATAATAGACGACCTGGGAAGGAAATATGGTTTTAGTAGCCTCGCAGCTACGACCGACTATATTCCCCCCCAAAATGACTTCTCTCTCAGTATAGCTATCCTTTTCCCCGACAGAGAAGAGTGGCTATCGAACGCCGTTATCAACTACCATGAGATCACCCTCTTCACCGACGGATCGAAAATGGACACAGGCACTGGGGCCGGGTTCTACTCTGATACCCTCCACAAACAGTAATCATACAGACTCCCTTATCTGTGCAGCGTTTTTCAAGCAGAAATCCTGGCAATAGAGAAAGCAGCCAAACACCTACAGGTAGCCGATATCCCACCATCTGATATCACCATCTTCGTAGACAGCCATGCTGCACTGAAGTCAATAGAATCCCGTATAACGAGATAAAAGGCTGCCAAGAAATGTAGCGACTCACTGAAGTCCATCAGACACCATAAAGTTAAACTCTGCTGGGTCCCGGGCCACAGCTCAATCGCAGGGAACAAAAGAGCAGACGAACTGGCCAGGCAAGGTTCTGAAATGGACATCAGCGAAGCGGACACGTCATTGCAACCACCGATCAGCGCATTATACCGGATCATAAACGACATAATCATCAAAGAGGCCAGCTCGTCTTGACTTACAAGAAACGACAGCTACACGACAAGATTATCGTGGCCAGAGCTCAATGTCGGAAAAACAAAGAAGCTCCTGGCGCTGGACCGTAACTCGATCCGTATGCTCGTCTGAGTGATCACAGGACACTGTCCCATTGGAGCAATGCTCCGGAAATGGGGCTCGGGATCCAGCGATCTCTGCCGGAGCTGCGGCGATGAGGAAGAAACTGAGACGATCCAACATCTGCTCTGCCACTGTCCAGCTCTCCAGAATCGACGCCTAGTGTCCCTAGGTCAAAGATTCTTTACAGAGATTGCGGACGTGGCTAATGCAGATATATCGGATCTTCTAAGATTCATCAAGAGCACGGGGTGGTTTCAGGCACCACGTGATAGGACAGGTTAATTTTATGTGTTCCCACAATCACAATGGGCCTCTTGGCCTCCGAGTGGAAGTGATGTCTAACCATCACACTCCCCTTCTCAAACCTAACCTAACCTAACACAAGATTCTACCCGAAGGAGATCCTCTACAATAGGGTCAGGATTGTATGGGTGGATAACTTTCTGATAAAACTGATTCGAAGCCACGTTGCAAGAACAGTAACTTCGGTTAATAACCTTATCTCTGGGGCTTACTATCCAAACTACTTGTACCACGAGAGAGTGCGCTTTAACGGCTTTGTCCCACCAGAGACATTCCTCTACTTAGATCAAAGTGGGCTGATCCAGGATAGATTAGCGATCAATCCTCCACGTGACCCGCAATTCCGTGGAGCGACGGTTCCTCTGCGAACATGATGTCGCGCTCCGTGAGCCCGACCGCCTCTGGTGTAGTAGATCGGTGTCGGGTCAAGATCGGGGAGAGGTCGTCCGATAAGACGAAGTTGGAGCGACCTTCGTCAGTGGTACCTTCGGTTCATATAGCCCCTACAAGGCAAGGCCTGCCAAACGCCATTAGCAGACTTACATATGCTAGGGTAAAAAAAAAAAAAATTAATTGATTACTTATTTTTATTACTGGCTAGTTGGAACTCGGAAGTTCAGAGCCTCATTGACCACCCTTTGCCAAGTTTTCCTGTCATTAGTTTGCCCCTTCTATGTTTCGCTGTTCTGTCCCATCTCTTTTAGGTTCATCCTCATACTGTCCTCCCATCAACGGCGCGGCTTTCCTGGCTGTCTTTTGCCTCCGGGTTTTCCACTCATTACTCGTTTGACTGTTCGTCCACTGTTCATTCGTTCCACATGGCTGGCCCATCATAGTCTTCGCATTCTAATTATGCGGACAATGCTTGGGACTGAATAGAGTTCCTCGAATTCTTGATTGTGTAGTTTTCTCCATTTTCCTTTTTCTTCGTCCTGTTTTCCACCGTAGATTTTCCTTAAAATACTATTTTTAAAAACCCAAAGTCTATTTTCCTCTTTTTTAGTTAGAGACCAGGTTTCACATCCGTGAAGTGTCGCTGACATTATTATGGTTTTATTGGCGCAGATTTTAATATTGCGAGAGAAGAGAGTTGTTTTAAATAATTGTTTCATCGCGAAGAAGCACGAGGTGCCCAAATGTTGTCTTTTATTTATTTTGATCTTTATGTCGTTCTTGGCAGTCAATATGGTGGATTGCCAGATATTTGAATTCGTTAATTTTTTCAAAGCGTTTTTCGAGCACAGTTAGGTGTGAGGTTCGGAGCGACAAAAGTCGGTCGGTGACAATATATTTGGTTTTCTCCTCATTTACTTTTAAGCCTACTTTATGGCATTAGCCAGAACGGATATGATTCCATTAAGGATTATCCCCCTCTCCTTCTCCTGAAAGGATATCATTATGAATTTTAGTACCAAAGTGAAAAGGAGTTGTGACAAGGCTTCTCCTTGTTTTAATCCTTCAAGTAATTACAACTAATTTAATTGCAACTTTTTCCTTTGCTTTCCTTTCGGCATAATTGTATCAGTTTCACCAACTCTTTCAGGATTTTACGATTTGTCTTTTGTGGAATTCGCATTTCTTCTCTAAAAGTTGTCGTATAGTGTAAATCTGGTCACTTGTCGAGCGATTCCTCCAGAAGCCACATTATTTCCTTTGCGTATGATGTCAGTCTCGTTAAGAGAATATTTGACAGCAGCGGCATTGTTTTCGGTCACCGGAGATGGTTTCATTGTTCCATATAGTTGTGATGAGCCCATATTTTATTAATTCCGATGGTATTAGGTTGATTCTTGTGGCCTTGTTATTAAGCTTTTGGATTGCTTCTTTTACTTTCTCAATTAAAGCTATCTGAACATGCTCACTAATATGCAGAAGCTTTGCAGAAGATTTTGGCCATCGACATTCTGCACAATTTTGTTGCTGAAAAAGAAGTCTGTTCTAAGATTGTGAGTATCCGTATCGCCACAAATATATTTAACACTGCGATGGATAAAAAAAATGTTTGATGTTGTTTTGAGTAGGATATTGGTATGGTGTATTGATGTAGTTATGTATATGAGTGCGGGTAGTTCGGAGTCATCACTTCCGTGCCTACCCCTGCCATTTGTTTTTCATGGGGCAGAGATCCATAAGGAATTTAGTCGCCTCTTAGGACTGGTGCCCCGAGCCGTGGTTATATTTTAACTCCTATCCCGCAGGGGATAACTGTTTAGTTACTTAGAGAAAAAGTTATTACATTTTTCTTTGTTACCGCGTTTCATCAGCCACTCTGTCGTGTAAAAAGTTATCTGAACATGCTTACTAATATGCAGAAGCTAGCTGCAATATGTACTGCTATTAGAAGCACGCCTCAACCGGACTGGATTTGATACATCACCTCTTTCCTTTGGACTTTTTTCTGTAAAATTCTCAAACTAACACAATTCTTCTATTCTTCTTGTTTCTAATTGCTGTGGCCTTGCACCCACCTATAGAAAACCTGTCGCTCGTGGATTTCCGAAACTCAGTATACAGTAGGGAAACTTGGAATTTTCTGAATAGAACACTCAAAACGGATTCGGAATATTTGTAAATTAAAAAGTAATTTCTATAGATTACTCTGTAAGGAGACCACATTCCTGAGCACGACTAGAAAGTTTGTTAAAGCGAGACAGACCGACGAAACTGAATGCGCGGTGCCTACATCGAGTCAATAGCAGAAACTTTTAGGGGATTCAGATGATAGACCAAATATTCATGACAAGATAGTACTTGGAGAAGAGCTTCAAATTTAAGTAATTTTAAAGTCGCTTACAACAGTACATATTAAGTCAAGTTATACAGAGGCATGTTATGTTCTTAAATCGCAGTTAAGCTCGTTAGTCTTGAAAGGATAACAATGGAGAATTCTAGCTGTTTTTTTGAAGTCGGTTATGAGGTAACATAGATATTTTATGTTAAATGGGCGTCGCCACATTATGTGAATTCTTTACCATTATTCTGGAACAGATCGGGCCAATATAAGAGACACGATTTATTTCTGGTCTTCACAATTGTTTGCATATGCAACTGTTTCGGCGAAAAGAGTGAGATGTCAAGCCTTCGAGAAAACTGAAGCAGTAGCGAAAGATGCGTATGAGATTATCGATCTTATCATTGCCGTATAGATTCATATTACTTTTCTTGGCGACAAGCCTCTTGGCACCTTCGCATTGCCAAAAAGCTGACGGTCTTTGGTGGTTTTTAACTCAACATGCTTTAACTAAAGAAGCTTGCTTCTTTGGATATCGGGATGGGAAGGTCTTAGCACCAGCTGAGCCATGCCAATATTTTTTCTGCTTCTCGTGAAGAAAACGACATCAGTCTTAAGATGATTGACCGACAGCGCATTACTCGTGTACCAATTATCGATCACATTTACCGCCGTGCTTTGAGACAGACGGTCGCTAAACATGAGCCGACAGAGAGAATGGCAACATCATCCGCATAGGCCTTGAGAGTATCAACGAAGAGTTGAGGAGAAGATACACCCAAGAATTGTAGGTGTAGGCTTAGTCAGTAGTCTAAGATCCAACGTCTGAAATCACTGAGCCATATAGAGCGCATGGACACCACTGGAAGAGACTTCAACCAACTGGATATATGGCATTGGAAACAGCTGGCAAAAATCGTGTCGACTGAAGGGGCTTGTTGGTTGAGGCTCAGGTAGCACACCTTTAAGCTTAAATAAACTTTATGAAGCTTTGTTGGTTACCGAAATTGGTCTGGTAAAACATATCTAAAGTATTCGAGTTGGCGCTTTATTTTTTTCATAGCGTGCTGTGATCGAGCAACGAGCAACGGCCTTAGAGTATAACAGAACAAAACTTCGAGCCAAAATGCAGTGGAAGATATTTTCTTTCATCCTTACTCAGTCTTAGCAAAGCAGTATCATACTCGTATCTTGGACGGTTGGGTAGTTGATTGGTTGCTATCATATTTATGCGTCCAAAATATCCTAGATTTAAGTACATGTATTGGTACATATGTGGTAAAGCAAAATTAATTGGTTAAAAAATGCTTAAAATGCCTTACGAATTACTAGAACCAATGCCGGTATTGAGGTGAATTCTCCTTAATGAATTGCTTTCCTCACCACTTTTCATTTTCACTCAAGTGTCTGCGCAGAAATGTCTGCAAACATTGTTTGCTAATGATTGAAAAAGGTAAATAAGCAAAAAACAAAATTGTCTACAGTGTTGCAATGCAGAAATCTGACTCATGAGTGTCCTAGAACATGTTGTTGAGTGCTGAGTTTCCACTCAACATGTGTTCCACGTCCAATCGGTATTTTTGTTTTACGGCACAAACTGATTGTGTCGGAGGAGTCAGTACAAGAAAAGATTTCCTGACGCGAGTTTGTCGGAGGCTTATGAGTGCAGTCGGTATTCGGAAAACGTATCTAATTTAACTTGAAGAGAATCGGCTTATTTCACTTCGTAAATAAGAACTATATTCTCTTACTTTACAGTGTTGTTTATTAGTCGTTTATGCAGATGATACTTAAGTTTACTTTAGTGTTGAAGTAACTTTACCGTGATTGAATCCTGTTTTTTTAATGCGGATGGTCTAGATTCCTGTTGTTGTTTTTTGGCTTGGGTATTATGAGATGATTAAATCCTGAAAGATATAAATAGAGATAGAGATAAAGGTTAAGGGTAAAAAAAGCCGAATGGTGTGAAACGCAGTGATAAAGATAATTCCGGAACTTGGCGCCTCGAAAAAGGGTGACAACTTTTTACTTTAGAAAACGTGTGGTGTTTGTGTATTTCATTACTAAAGCAATAAAATAAATATTTTATAAAAAGCCCTTTGCATATGCAGACGTATAAATATACATATTTCGTCAGTTCTTACAGAAAAAGTTAAATTCTAAATAGTAAGTAAAGACTCATTACCTCGAAGTTCAGTACCGATTCCAGAACAGTCTGTAGAGGACATCCTTTATGATAATTCTTTATGATAATAACAGCAGTAATCACGTTTGGCACTGTGAATTGAAATCCAACAACTACTAAACCTACATACATTTTAAGGATAACCAATCAGTTTCATTGTACCCTATTCCCACTTAGGGTTTTCCTAGGTAAGTGGACAAAGCACACGTTCGATGAGATACCAATGCACTTATATTTTTTTTCACTTACTTAATCGACGGATTTTTAAATCGATAGATAAACAATGCTTTCAAGGCATATGCATTTGTCAATATAATACAAGTTAATATATCAGATATATATACAACAGGGAATCCTACGTTTTCAACAGATGTCGCTAGCTGTGCATGATGGTCGAAAATGTCACATAAGAAAAATTATATTGTGAACTTGAGCATTTGTAAGCAACTCTTCATTATTATTAGTAACCTGCCGAAAATTTTTCGATTAACAAAATGTACTTTTAATTACGAAAAGTTCATGGATAGAAGGTTAAAAATGATATCAATACGAAGAGATCGGAGAATATTTGGCCACAGGCCAGAATGTAATTAGTCAACTTCCGGTCTATTGGCCTCAGTGGCCTGGCGTTTGGCTTCGCTGGCGGCCTCGGGGCGCGGTGATTTGCGCTTGTTTGCCTGACGGACGGCCACTTCTTCCTTTTTTTCTTGCTTCCTGGCGGCCAAATACGCGGGGTCCTTTTTGCTTCTGTGCATACTTGACCCAATAATCCTCCAGATCTCCTGCTAACGATTTAGGTTGCCCCCGGGCTCACATGTATTATCCTTGGCGGCGTATTTGGTTCATTTCATCAAGAAGTAGCGTTGGCCATCCTCGACGCGGTGTTTGATAATACGCTCAACTTCATACTCATCATACCAATAAACAGGAGTGTTGCCTTCTAGCATGGTGATGGTTGCTGCTGGAAGTTCAACGTTGAAGCACATGATGATGATGACGGTGGTGGTGATGATAAAAAATGATGAAAATAAAATAGGAATGACCATTTTATCATTTTATTGATCTTTTATAGCAACAGTATGTCAATTTTGAGCTCATTTCAGGTTCAGGTTCGAAATCGCGAGTAACAAGGGGTGAAGTTTGTTTCTTTTATAGAGTATAGACTCCTCTTAGTTTTTTATGCGTTTTTCGAAAAGTTTACTGTTCTCATAAACAGAGGAAATCGTCCAAAAAGTGGTTAAGGAAAGCTTGTCCCCCCTTGATTTAATCCCCAGTTTAACTTAAACTCGATTTGTGTAAATCGCTGGGTCATTTGTGTGACCACGTGCAAGTTAAAAAAAAAAACAATATATCTAGATGGCGCCTTTATTCTCGAGGGGTGGAGTCAGCTGAACGTTGACCCCTTTATGCCACCCCCTGGAGTCAGACCTACCTATACCCCAAAACTCAGCTTTCTAGGTCAAAGGGTGTTCCCGTGAAGTGGCCGCATGTTGGGGGTGGTAGCTCTTTAGTATATTTATGTTTCGGAATTTTTTTCCGGCGTCAAATATATTTTGAAAGAATTTTGGCTTTACGACTTTCATTCGAAAAAAAAAATTGCGGTCGAGTAGCGTCAAATGATTATTGAAATAACGGTGAAATGGAAACTGTGTTTTTTATGAGCAAATTGCTGCTCCAGCAGCAAGAAAGAAGATATGTTTTGTATTGTAGTCTGACTGAAGGTAAAAAATAAATCTACTTATTACGATAATCCAAAGCAAGGGTGGGTGCTGCGGATCGGGGCTCTTGTGTTTTATTTGATAGTAGTAAAAGCTTGATGTAATATATGCAACCGGGGGAAACCATCACAGGATGGTTTCGCTGCC